>OY294063.1:19590462-20836366 GCA_958510865.1 Myrrha octodecimguttata
GCGATTCCTTTGTATGCTTAGGAGCGCTTACCTGTCAAAGACAGCTAGCTATTGTTTTCAGTAACGTCGCCATCCGAATATGAGAAATGCGACTGTTCTGTTTCCAGCTTGCTGGAACGTAGTTGTTGCTGATTTTCAGACGCAGAGTCGGTTGCTCCATCAGGCGAAATTGTAGATTCCCATCATGAGATGAATACAAAAAAGGTGGCGTTCAAGTCTTTATCCAGAATCCATTGTTAGATGAACGAACGCTCGCTCAGAAATGAAATTGGAGAAATTTACATTTTGGTCCATTATTTCGAGTAACGAACTCAAGGATTGAGCAGTATATGAGGAAATGGGAAAAGCCACGTGAAGATTTCTTAATGAGGATCTAAACGAACACGTGTAGTCAGAGCTTTCGGTTTTTCCAATGTGACATACGTACTGTTCGTCCTCATTTCTTTAGGAAGAATAACAACTGAAAACCCCTATGCTTTTGGTATTCATGGTTTCCAATAGTTTAGAACTTGTTGCGTAGATATTTCATTGGAATGACGACCTTGACGCATTCAAGCTCTTGTTCTTTCTGAGAAAATGGAAATAAATAACGAATTTGAACCTTGCAACAGCTGCAGATGTAATGAAGGATAAATTCCTATAGCTTTTGGTGGATATTCGGCAATTATGTTATACCTGAAAACACCTGACCTTTCATGAAATCATTCATAAAAGTGATAGCTGCAAGTAGGAAACAAATGTTTGGCTTCTGTTAAAAGCGTCAGCTAAAATGAGTTTTGCAATGTTGAATAAGACATATACTCAAGGCTTCATGCTGAGACTTTAAAGAAGCCCCCTTTGCTCAAGTGTAGAGTCAAGACAAAGGCCTTATAACACGACTCAGGACCATATATAAGGTTCCAACAACAAAAGTCATAACCAAGACCCTAGAAGTGGGATTTAACTTTTGACCTCGTTTTCAGGTCCAGTGCACAAAGATCAAGGGCGAGTTGAAATATAAACACTCTTGAATCTCATGGATTCCAGTTCTATCGCCATCCGAATATGAGAACTGCTCTGTTTCCAGCTTGCCGAAACAAAGCTGCTGCTGATTTTAAGACGTAGGTCCATTTGACATACACCCAAGGCCAGGTTTCAAAGAAGCCCACATCGTCGAAGCGTAGAGGCAAGGCAAGGGCCAATCAACAAGATTTATGGCCAAACATAAGATCCCAACAACAAAAGTCATCTTCAAAACCGAAAAGCTCAGAAGCAGGGTTCAAATTTTGGCATATATTTCAGGCCCAATGCCCAAGGCTACGGAGGGAGTTCAAAGAATGACACTTTTGAATTCCTTGTATGCTTAATAACGCCTCTCCTTGCAGAGTGAAATGATGGTGAACAATTCTATTATATTTTAGTTTATTTCCTTCTGCTGAACAAAGACTTAGGATTAGACATACAATCAAGGCTATATATGCAGTGATCCTAAACTTACCAAACCTTTAGTCAGTACCAAGAAAAAAGCCAAAGAACAGGATTCAAAGCGAAATCTCGGGTCTCAAGGCTACATCTAGATCACTATCAATGAAGCTGAATACAACTGAACTCCTTCCTTGGTTAGGACCTAATACCCTGTTTAAGCTACTATTTTAAATTGCCATCAGCATATAAGCATTGCCCCTTTTATGTTTCTAGCTTATGGAAAAGGAGCTGTTGCTGATTTGTGACTAAAGGTTGGTTGCTTCATCGGATCAAAGTACAGAGTTGTAATGGGTCAATTTTCAGGAAATTCATCTTTGGTTTTTTGGATGTAGATCAGTCTTTTGAATCATGATTATGGTAAACCATTCTCTCAGTCATCCTCAAGGAAAATCATCAGTACTGTAAAGGGATAATTTTCATATCGAAGCCAAACACGTATAGTAACGAAGGTACAAATGATCTCGGTGGATGCAGTAAAGAAGGCTGAAGAGTTAAATGAGCACATTTATCTTAGAGACAAATATTCAACCAAATCCAATAGATCAGAGTTACCAAATGATTGAAAGGTTACTGTATCAGTATATCTTGTGAAATTCTTAGAAAGATCAAAGCACAGAAATGTAGTATTGCAATCGTTTATTTTCCCTACTCGAACCTACCTCCAGGGTATACGTGGGTGTTATTAAATAGTATCCATAATTCTCGACTCTCACCATAACATGCCCTTTGTTGACCGATAGTGGTTGGGTCAACGATCTCTTTCGCAAGGTTCAAACGGAAGACATTTATCTTCGATTGTTCCTTGTAATGTTAATTTTCTCAGTTGTTGTTCGCGACGTGGGAAATCATATTTATGTTTTTTGATATGTTATAGGTCATTGTATCTGGGGATTTTAGCTTAATTCCTTCACGGTGCATGAATTTAACTGGACGGGTATTCAGAATGAATTCTAAGCTGTGTGATCATAAAACAATGGGAATGCTTATCAGTATTTCGCTTGATTTCAATTTCAGGTTTGAGTTCAATGAAACATTGATGCAGGCGTGGGGCTGAACAATTTTCGAATGTTATGTTTGATTTAATGAGTTTGATCATTTTGCGCGAATGTCTGCAGTTTGATCATTTTTAGACGAAAATGGTCTTTAACGATTAGGTTAGAATTTGTGGTTATATTTAATGGGGGCTTTTCCTGAATTTGGGTTATTACTGCAAATGCAAATTTAAACATAATTATTATGGGTTGATTTATCATTTTCCCAAATTACCTTCAGAAAGTATTCAAAATAAGGTTTCAAAATTGGGGTTTGGGATTTGTCAGGCATGCACGAAGTGACAACGGTGGTTACTAGAATAGCTTTTTTTGCTATAGAATAACGAAATATTTATTCCTATTCTGTGGTACACACGTGTTCTTTGTCAATATAACCAAACAATTTCCGTTTGCGATTCGTCAGTATGACAGTCTGTGTTCTTCTTTTTCTATTCCTTGGTCGTTGTCTTCTACTCTAACCAGATCGAAGTATAGCTATCTCTGTTTTCCAAAGCAAAGTATCACATTTGACGTCCTTTTCTTTCCGAGAAAGCTGAATTCGACGTTGCCATATCGTGCACTCATGACGAATCCCTTTAAATGCAAATCCCCATTTTTATTTTTCAGTTTTAGGTGATCAAAAATTCTTTTAAAAATATAATGTTGAAATTATATGTTTGAAATATGATGTTCTGAAGGTTTTTCATGAAAATTACTGCATTTTCGTTTAAAGGAAAAACCCCCATTCTCTTTTGTTTGTTCCTCTATTCGGTTGGTTGTGGAAACTTGAGATTCTTGTTGAAATTCTGACAGACACCTATCAGTTGATATTCAGGAAGTGTACGAATTTCCAGATTGTTGGGATATTAATTTTTGGAAATATTGGAAAAATAATATGTGGATTTTCGTACCAGATCGTTGTTATTTGCCCAATAAATCGAGAAACTGATCGGATCGAGATAAAAGCTTTGTTATTCGTTGTGAAATGCTGATGGTTTACTAGTGTAAAGTTTAGAGGTTATTCTGTATTCAAGAAAATCTAGAGAAGCACTGCGTGAAGGCTGCAGCTTTTGCGCGCATGTTCAATGTATAGATAACCGCTTCGGCAACGAATTTGAACATGCGCGTATGCCTTCACGGCAGAGCTTTTCTGAACTTTTTTTCGATAAATTACTGGATTTCAATTCGATCTAATCTGTATTTTTGAAAATATTGAAAAAATAAAATTCTGAATAGGCATATTTACGGAATCATTTAAGTCGTTTCTTCCGGAAGTTATTGTGTTCACGGTCGGCCTAATGGCCGAAAGAAACAACTTAGAAACTCGATATTTGTAGAGAAGGTTTGGACCTTAATGACGCAGGCCGAATTAGTGAATGGGTAAAATCCACCCAATGATTCCGCAGATATACACATTCAAAATTTTATTTTCCCAATATTTCCAAAAATACAGATTAGATCGAATTGAAATCCAGTAATTTATCGAAGAATAACAGTTCAAAGGTTCATACAGAACTTAATGAGGATAATATAATGAGAAGATCACAGAATATTAAATATTTGAAAATAATAAATTTGAATTTTCTTTAAAAATTGTTCTGATAACACGATCATCACGAAATTTTGCACAATGTTGTCCTTCAACATTTTCAAACTAGCTGCATAGTTTCATCACGATTGAATCAGTATTTCTCGATTTATACCAAAAAAACCAATGATATCGGGAAGAAAACCACGAAATTCTACATATTTTTTCCCAATATCTCCAAAACTAATGGTAGTATCGGATTGAAATTTGGTACACTGCTGTTAAATATGAAGTTCAAAGTATAACCGAAATTTATCTCGAATGTGAATAATATTTTCAGAAAAAAAAAATTTTTTCGAAAAAAATTTTGAAAAAATTTTTTTTGAATTTAGTAACCATACAGTCCTGGACGAAATTCTGTCCAAAGTTGCACTCTTTATGCTCCAACTAATTGCTAAGTTTTAATTCAATCGCTGTAGTTGTTTCTGAGATATGAGGAAAATAACCTCAAAATTTCAAATTGTTCTAACTCCGAAACTATTCGGCCCATTAACGAACTCAACCTTCGTATTTTAAAATGCAAGCTTTCCCGAAATTTTCAAGTCGATAAAATCCTCCGTACGCCCGTTATCGTGATGACGGCCGACCGGCCGTCGGTCGGACAAAATTGATTTTGACACCGGATTCGTCATCAGTGAGTCCAACCTAGTCGTTTAAGACCATTTTTGGCTCAATCATCGAAAATTACAGATATTTGTACAAAACAAAAGCACGCTGTTCCCCAAGAATATGCGCGCAAAAAGAAGAATAAATTTGAAAAGATACTTTCCGATCGAATTGCTTGGTCAGTGTTCAACGTTAATCTATCAAGTGGAATAATCGATCTAATACACCAGAAACCCGAATCTAAAAGCCATTCCAAGTGCTCCTGACATACATGCGAGTAGAATAAATATCCTTTTTTTGAAATCAGATAATATATCTAGAAGCAGGAGTAACGAAAATGGTTTGTTCATCGAGTGGATAAAGTGAAAGATTCGGATGTCACGAACAGTCACGGGAAAATCTAAACGTTCCAGTTTTTATAGCAATTTATGTTAGGAAATCACAACCCGTTTATCTCGGCTGGAAGATGACTCTGACAGGTACAGAAAATTTAAAGGAAATGGTTTGGGTATACCGGGTGCGTCTGTGCCAAACCGCCACGACATTTCATCAATAAATTTCAATTTCGACATCCAGTTTTAGTTTATTCATAGAATTGTTTCACTACACTGTGGCTTCTTCAACTGAAGGAGACACGATGAGGGGAAAACGGTGGAAACACATTAAAACTAGATGTGGAAATTGAAATAATTTAATTATCAAATTCTAACTCTTAGATCACCACGAAATTTTGCGCCTAGTTGCGTTCTGATAATCTCCATCTGTTTACGAAGTTTCAATCTCATTGCATTCGTTCTTCTTGAGATATTGCGGAAATACCGATAAAATTTTAAATAACAACGCAATTTGGCATATTTCTGTTCCTTATAAATATCTTATCTCCGAAAGTGAATATCGGATCGAATTGAAATTTGGAACATTGTTGTTTAATACTGACTCTAAGGAATGTGCCAAATTCCATTAGAATCTAATCAATATTTTCAGGGGAAAAAAAATTACGTCAAAGACTTCAAAAATTTTCGAATAAATTTTTTTTTAATTTTCCAACATTTGGGTCCACACGTAATTTTGCTCTGAGTTGCGCGTTAGTATTCCAAAACTGTCCACGAAGTTTCAATTTGATCGATTCAATACTTCATGAGATATCGAGGAATTAACCTCAAAATTTCAAATGAGTCTAACTCCGGAACTATCCAACCGATTCTACCCATTAACGAACATAACCGAGATATTTGGACCCAAAAGCTAATCGGACAATTTCAAGTGGCTAAGTTTTTTCCTTCGAAAGTTGGAGCACATACGGACTGCAGGACGGACAGACAGAATTGAATTTGACCTCGGATTCTTCTTCAAGGTGTTCAACCCAATCCTTCAAGATCATTTTCGGCTCAAAATTCGAAAATAACAGACATCGTGACGAAATGACAACGCGCTGTTTCCTAGAACAAGCATTCAAAATAAAATAAAATACGGAGCTCATTTCAGTTGGAGTTTTTTATACTGTCAAAATCCCTTTCCTTGTTGATCAATACTCAACGTTATTACATTCTTGTTTACTAGAACGAACAAGTCGTGAAAATTTCATAAAAACGCCCTATACATGGAGTAGGTGTGGTTTTTTCGAAAGTTGGAGCACATACGGACTGCAGGACGGACAGACAGAATTGAATTTGACCTCGGATTCTTCTTCAAGGTGTTCAACCCAACCCTTCAAGATCATTTTCGGCTCAAAATTCGAAAATAACAGACATCGTGACGAAATGACAACGCGCTGTTTCCTAGAACAAGCATTCAAAATAAAATAAAATACGGAGCTCATTTCAGTTGGAGTTTTTTATACTGTCAAAATCCCTTTCCTTGTTGATCAATACTCAACGTTATTACATTCTTGTTTACTAGAACGAACAAGTCGTGAAAATTTCATAAAAACGCCCTATACATGGAGTAGGTGTGGTTTTTTCGAAAGTTGGAGCACATACGGACTGCAGGACGGACAGACAGAATTGAATTTGACCTCGGATTCTTCTTCAAGGTGTTCAACCCAATCCTTCAAGATCATTTTCGGCTCAAAATTCGAAAATAACAGACATCGTGACGAAATGACAACGCGCTGTTTCCTAGAACAAGCATTCAAAATAAAATAAAATACGGAGCTCATTTCAGTTGGAGTTTTTTATACTGTCAAAACCCCTTTCCTTGTTGATCAATACTCAACGTTGGATTTTAAGCAGTTATTACATTCTTGTTTCCTAGAACGAACAAGTCGTGAAAATTTCATAAAAACGCCCAATACATGGAGTAGGTGTGGTTTTTCAAATATAGAGTTCAATAACTTGCATTCTGATCGAGTTTCCTGGCACTCTGCGAAGTAAGTATCACAAGTGTGAAATAACTGATGGACTGTGAAAGGCTGTATGCTCAAATGAATCCAAATCCCATCAAGTAAAGTCAGTCAGGGATAAGAGTCATTCTGAGAACCTCATCCAGAACCACGCAGTTACTTCCAAGTGAAATCAATCAACTATTTCGAACTGTGCGATATTTCATCGAGTTTCTTTTACACGGAAAGCTTGAATTATTCCAAAAGATTGGGGGACATTTTTCGAGAGTTTTCAATGTAACAAGTACTGTAGTTTACGACGGCTTATACGTGCCATTGTGAAAAATGAAAATCTGGCAATTGACAGATTTGATCTGGCCATTTCCTTATCCTCACGAAACACCATTCTTCGTTGGGTTGAATC
Organism: Myrrha octodecimguttata; assembly: GCA_958510865.1. Lineage (NCBI taxonomy): Eukaryota > Metazoa > Arthropoda > Insecta > Coleoptera > Coccinellidae > Myrrha > Myrrha octodecimguttata. The sequence continues at coordinate 19,597,896 of OY294063.1, forward strand.
ACTTCGCACACGAGTTGAATTGATTTGAAAAGATCACCAGGAGCTCAACGAACAATTCTAACACCTGAGAAAGTTGAAAGAGTGCGACAAGCAATTCTTCGCAGTCAGAGTCGATCTGCTCGCCAGCATGTTGCTAAACTTTGCCTCAGTGATCATTCGGTAAGGCGTATTTTGCGTTTAGATCTGCGGTTTCACCCCTAGAAATTGACCGATTCTGCACAACGAATGCACTCCGTCCATGAGGTGCGCAAAATGGGAACCTCATTTTGTTCATGGCCACGTTAATCAGCAAAAATGCCGTTATTGGGCCGATGAAAATCCCCAACAATTGCACGAAAGACAGCTGCATAGCCCTAAAGTGACCTTTCGGTGCGCCATATCCCAAACTTGCATCATCGGCCGTAACTTCTAAGAAAACGTCAATGGCAATGCTGTTACCGTGAACTTTGAAAGCTATATCGAAATGATAACCAACTTCTTTACACCAGAATTAAGAAGACATCGTGTTCCAATCCGAAGTGTGTGGTTCCAAGAGGATGCCAGAGCAACAATGAACTTTATTAGTCCTCTCTTCCCTGACCTCCTTAATCCAGGTTTGGTGACGTTCATTGGCCTCCTCGGTCCCCAGATTTGATCATCTGCGACTTTTTTTTTGTGAGGATATCTCAAAGCACGTGTTTACCAACACAAGACCAGAATATTTGAGGAATTGAAGGAAGCAATTCGCGTGAAAGTCTTCGCAGTTGAGAGAGCAACGCTGGGAACAATTTTAGGAAAGTTCCAAGAAAGACTGCAGGAGTGTATCGCGAAACAAGGACGCCACCTGATTGATGTGAATTTTCACCCATGAAATTCCAAAATGCTTCGAAGTTTTCAATCCAAATTGTTTGATAATTTTTTTTTGAGTTACCGAGGTTATGATTTCCTCAAAAACGTCCGAGTACTCTGCCGGACCCTGTACAATAGGATTAACCAGCTGATCCTAGCCTTCACAGCCCTAGTGAATCCCAAGATTTGTATTGAGGATATTGTTGCTTCTCTACCCAGCCTACAGAAGTTAATCATTGTGATACAATGTGTAACTTTATATATCCTCGGAAGATCATGGGGAAATAGGATCACCATTTGAAAAATAGGCAATGACATCATTTCTCAAATTTGGGACACACTGGAATGACATTGCCTCACATTTAAAAGAGCGCAATTCGAAATACAATGTGGGTTTTTCCTGGATTTGGGTTATTACTGCAAATGCAAATTTGAACATAATCATTATGGGTTTGATTCATCATTTTCCTAAATTACCTTCAGAAAGTATTCAAAATCAGATTTCAAAATTGGGGTTTGGGATTTACCAGGCACGCACGAAGTGACAACGGTGTTTAGTAGAATAGCTTTTTCTGCTATGAAATAATGAAATATTTATTCCTATTCTGTGGTACACACGTGTTCTTTGTCAATATAACCAAACAATTTTCCTTTACGATTTGTCAGTAATTGTCAGTATGACAGTCTGTGCTCTTCTTTTTCTATTCCTTGGTCGTTGTATTCTACTCTAACCAGATCGAAGTATAGCTGTCTCTGTTTTCCTAAACAAAGTAACACATTTGACGTCCTTTTCTTTCCGAAAAGCTGAATTCGACTTTGCCATATCGTGCACCCGAGGCAAATCCCTTTAAATGCAAATCCCCATTTTTATGTTTCAGTTTTAGGTGATCAAACATTTTTTCAAAAATATAATATTGAAATTATATGTTTGAAATGTGATGCTCTAAAGGTTTTTCATGAAAATTACTGCGTTTTCGTTTGAAGGAAAAACCCCATTCGATCTGTCTGGCCATATTTCAAACAAAAGAACTGTCTTTGATACAATTTAGAGACTTGCTCTGTATATTTGCAAAGACATCTTCGTCCCAAACAGCGCCTCATATATTCCTTCGCCTTCGAATATTTCAGCTGGAATATATCCAGCAGAATTCCCAATCTTCAAACCATCCACATCGGAGTTCACCAGCTGATCCTAGCCTTCACAGCTTCAGTATAGAAATCTCATCAACATAAAATGCGAACGAGAACAGTGCAAAACCGGAGCAACATGGAAATCCCAAGATTTGTATCGAGAATGTTGTTGCTTCTCTTCCCAGCCTACACGAAGTTATAAACTGTGATCTAATGCCTTAAAGTCACTCGTGTTCGGAATCCCTATACGAAAGGATTTTCCAGGACGATTTACAGGTATAGGACGCATTTCAATCCGGCATAACGGAGTTCCACTCGATCATCTAACGTGTAATCCTCTTATCAGCAGGCTTATATCTTCTGGATATGTCCGGGATAACCAGACCCTCATGGTTTTCACTTGAGAGTTAAGCAGGATCAGAAAACGGAAATCCGAGTGTGGAGAAATATTTGTTGTTAACGGAATTCCGGTTTGTAGGGCTGTGGAAAATTCGTTGGAAGCTCTGTAAATGATTTTTATTCTTTTCTATGCAGCACATGTCACTGTAGAAGTTAAGTTAGGAATTTTCAGCATGGAACAAGCATGGAAGTTTTAAAATTCGAGCAAGTTCGTAAAGAAAGAGGGGTTGTCATCAATTTTGAACTCAGAGTTTTAACGTCATTGGTGTGCTATATTTGAATATACAGTGCGCGTCAAAATTATGGAACAAATTCAATTTCTCAGATGAAAAATATTTGGCAACAAAACCCTGAAACAGGTCAATTTTGTTTCACTTCTACCAAATTTATGCATTTTTGAAGGATTTTCGTTGCACCCTGTGTCATCCCCATCAACCCTCTAAATTTTTTTAATATGAAAAGTGGGTCATGTGGTACTTTTTTGGCAATTTCTTTGTATCTTCTTTACAAGCGTACAGAAATTTTCAAGAGAAATTTTTTTTTTTAGAAAAATTAGTTAGTTCAAAGAGGTTTTCAGTATGTGCACTTTGTCATGGCTCATTTACTTCGAGACGATGGTACCTGATGAAATTTTTCACCGAATGAAAGTCGACTATTACAGTTTTGTTCATATACAACATTCAACCCCTTTCAACCCCCTCACGTAATTTTTTTTTCTCCATTAAAGGGTTCATAGGGGTTGAAAGTTGTGCATGAACAAAACTGTAATGGTCGACTTTCATTCGGTGACAAATTTCATCAGGAACCATCGTCTTAAAGTAAATGAGCCATGACAAAGTGCACATACTGAAAACCTCTTTGAACTAACTAATTTTTTAATAAAAAAATTTTTTCTTGAAAATTTCTGCACACCTGTGAAGAAGATACTAAGACCTTGCCTGAAAAGTACCACATGATCCACTTTCCCTATTCAAAAAATTTAGGGGGTTGATGGGGATGGCACAGGGTGTAACAAAAATCCTTCAAAAATGCATAAAATTTGGTAGAAGTGAAAGAAAATTGACCTGTTTCAGGGTTTTGTTACCAAATATTTCTCTTGTGAGAAAATGAATTTGTAACATAATATTGACGCGCAATGTAGAATCTATGTGTATATTATAAATAAATTTTTAATATTTCTTCAAGAATAAAATCTGTTGTCTGTCTCGAAGAGAGACCCAACAACGAATAAAAACGATGGAGTAAAAGTCCGTCCAATTATCATGTGATTTGGACAGGAAAATTCTTCATTTGATGGAGAAATAAGAACACTTCTTGTGTCGGAATTTCCTCCATGAAATAATGTCATAAACATAATGCCGAATTAATAGCAAGACTTCTAAGAAGTTTCAGAATTGAGTGACAATTAATTGATGCGTTTATAATGAAACAAGTTAGATGCCTTACTCTGGAATTTGCATTTCATTCCAGAGGATAATTTAAGAGGGAAATTATGTCAATATAATTTTGGTTTTTGATTACATATATAGTGTGGTTTGAAACGAATGGAAAATCCAAAAACTAGAGATACTAAACGTTATTTTATAGAGATATAAATTGAAAAACTGCAGGTAAAACATGATAATTCACATCTAGGGGATTCTTCAGGTGAGATATCGGAATTTGCAACTCATTTTGATGTAGCTCAAAGATGGCGCTAGGTGTAGCCTACCCATCACAAATTTCTGAATGGGTAAAATCCGCTCATTGATTTAAAATTCTTCTCAATATTTCAAAAAATACAGGTTGGATCAAATCAAAATCCTGCACGCGAGGGAAAAATGACAGGTTAAAAAAATTTCATGCTTAATTTTGCGAGGATAGTATAATTTGAAGATCGCGAAATCTTTCTATCAGGCAGTAAAGCTGCGTTTGGCGGGATCAATACGTGAAAAGATGACCTCTTTCTGGAACGAATCTGAACATGCGCGCAAATGCTACTGACTCAACATCAGTGATTCAAAATTTTTTCATCATAGCGGCTTTTGTGGGATATTCATATTCGTGTCATAACTAATTATTGTACAAAGTGTTTCTTACAATATTGATAAATTATAATATTTTACACCCTATATCTTGTAAAACTAGCAATATTCACATAAAGCAACTTAAGCTTACTCCTCATACAATTGCTTAAACGTGAAGTATCTCCAGTTCCTGAATTTGCCCATTCGGTTTGAATCGCCCTGAACATTTTGGTTCATTATATTAACCAGTATAGAATTTTTGTGATTGGTGCCAATTAAACTTTCTGTTATCTTCAGTTCACTATAAATAGTGGTGAAAGATTATATTTAGATATTTTATCAGAAACGTACCGTAAGGTAAGCGGGTTTCCTTTCTCACGCCACTGAAATTATTAGCCCTCAAACGAGTTTAATTAATTTTTACTATTTCATTGATTTTTGTAGAGTAAATGAGGGGATGAATGTCAATGGAACTAAAAGTAAATTATCGGTTGATAGCATTAAGCGATTATTCAGTTCAACACACGACAAATCGACTTCAAAAGCAAATTCGATTTTTATTTCAATAACGTATTGATAGGATTCAGTGCTGTCAGATGAACAATGTGTGTTTATATAGAAATTAAAATAGAAACGGGTAAAAAATACAACGTCACAGTAAAGAAATCAATGAAACATCGAACAGGCATTATCAATTAAATTGGAATTCTCGAAAACTAAAAATCAAGAATGTTCCAGAAATGTATAATAATAAAAACCAAATTATAACAAAGCATTTGGGTGACAAAACCACCACTTTTGTTTGAATATATTGCTCGATATTTCAACCAAAGTTCCTCCTGATTTTCTCGGGTCATATCGCAGATTTCTTCAGTTTTCACCTTCAATTCTATATCGACTCAACTGTACTTTGATAAACCCCAGTCTTCAGCCTACCCCACAGATAAAATCCCAGTCATCCAATCCTTCTTTTGGAAAAAGCCGTATTTATTTTTTTTATAATTATGCATCCATTATGACCAAGATCACCATCCATTTGAAATTACATAGTGCTCATGTTTAATGTTTTTTTTTGGAGTATAGAACTTTAAGTTGGCAACACTGTTTTAATTGGCGCCCAATTTATCAGCTTCCAAGTGATTTGAGTTTGGTTCGGTCTGGCATTTCATCATGAATAGACTGACCCCTGCACATCGAAAATAATGGTTTTGTTCGAAATACGTATCGCGCTTCTACGTCCTTCAGAGCAATTAATTCGACTTACTATGGACCGTTTTCGCACCACTTTCACTCTAACTGATAATACACATCCACAGAGAGGTCGTACAATGAGAACAGAAGAAGGCATTGCTGCTGTAGAGCGTAGCGTAGAGGAAGACCCGAATCAGTCTATCCGCCATCGTGCACAGCATTAGAGCCATGATTACTAACTTTTCCCTTCCTCAATTGAACAACCATGATGTGCAGCAGCGGTGGTTTCAACTAAACGGCACAACATGTAACACAGCTCGTGTCACAATTGATTCACTGAAGGAAAAGTTTGATAACCGCATAATTTCACGTTCCGGGCCCGTGAATTGTCCTCCAAGATCGTGCGATTTAACGCCACCAGACTATTTTCTGTGGGGATATTTGAAGTCGCTAGTCTACGCCGATAAGCCTGAAACGATCGACCCCTTCGAGGACAACATTCGCCGAGTTATTGCCGATATACGGCCACAAATGTTGGAAAAAGTGATTGAAAATTGGACCTCCAGATTAGATTACGTCCGAGCCAGCCGCCACGGCTGGCTATGACCGCCAAGGTCATAGCCAGGAATTATATTCAAATTATAACGCCAAAAGACTATTTTTTGAATGAAGTCAATTCCATGTCAATTACAAAAAAGACAAAAGAATTGATATCTGTAAAAAATTATATGCACATTTTTTGTTGTAAATGATTTGTCTAATCATCTCCTTGAATATTGACACCAACTCATCTGTTACACCCTGTATAAACGAACTACCAAAGGAAATGAACGCGCTGGAATGAACCTTGTTGCACAATTTCATTAAAAGTTCATCATACCGACCATTTGATAGATGGTTCTCTATGCCGAACCGGACGATGAGAACATAATTTGCCAGAGCCATAATGGCTACTTATGAGTTATTTATTTGTGCCGTATATATGGAAAATGCCAAATGCAGAACTGTTAACGGTCAGCAGGTCCATGACATCGAGCAGGCCTTGCTTTTGATTGATTTACGTTTTCGGCCACAACGGCCGATCGTTGACGGCAGGCCATCAATTTCGGCTTAAAACTGCGCGAGGTTTAATGAGAGAAGCCAACAGTTGCGGGTTGATGAAAGTCAGATATGTCGAACATACTACCACGAGGAAATTAGCGAGTTCGAAATTAATTTTTAGCAATTTGGAAATACTAATTTTCGAACGCATTATTTTTCATCAAACTTTCATGGCATCAGCTTGCATTTTTTAAAGGTTTTCTTTCCTTGTATCTGAAATACAAAAGAGTGGCGGATTGACAATTTACGGGGCCCCGCTCTTGAAAACTTTCGCCCCCCCATCAACTTTTTCGATTTCTTTCGAAACGATTTCAAAATAATTTTTCAAATTGTGTTTTAAAAAAAATATGAATTTTATCGATGAAATAACAGGTACATCAATTCGAATATAAATAATGGATTGAAAGTAATGCGAATGTAAAAAACCTAACAGAAGGAAATACAAATCCATGTTTCTTTCTTCAAATAATCAAATGAACATCAACATTTTTGAGCAATGTTTTTCTTATGCGTTTATCGGACGCACCCTGGGAGTAGAACAACTACAAGGATAAATATATGTCGATAAATCAACAAATACTCCACCTTGATCAGAGCTAATCATCCATTAAACCAAAACATCTACACCGAAGAAGCGACGTACCTGGAAGAATGGTTACAACTGTTTTTTAGTTTTCACTGATCATCAGGCTAACTTACCTTGGTTAAACCGTAGAATGAGACTCTGGATACTTATCACCTGTCGGATGGAACACTGCAGTATAACCACATACAGCGCGCCATCTCTCAGGAGCACCTTGCGAATCATAACCCTCGAGTGCAGAATACTTTGATCGATGTGCAACGTTCATCCTTTGCCGTATCAAGTCGCTGCATCAGCGATTTGCAGTCTACAATCTCCGTCACGACTTCTATCCATAAGCCCAGAGTCTTATTCTGCAGTTGTACCAGGGTATGTTGGTCTGATGATTAGTAAAACTGTGAAACAGCCCTAACCATTCTTCCTGGTACGCCGCTGCTTCGGTGTAGATATTTTGGTTGATTGGATGATGAGCTCTGATCAAGGTGGAATATTTGTTGATTTATCGGCATATATATTCGTCACCTATTTCTGTCATTGCTGTTCAATCAACAAGACAGGCAATTTCGCGAAAGGACAGACCAACATCTCTGTAGGCAACAATCCTACCCCTGTCAAAATCTGTAAAATGGTAATAATTTGGACATCTTCAAACTCAAGGCATCTTTTACGCTCAGCCATAGCTTAACACAAACCAACTGCCATGCGATAACTTAAAATAACTTTTCATTTCATTTCTTCTGTTTTAGATATTGAGAACGCAAGCGTATAAAACTTTCCAAGTAAAATTATCCATAGCGCAGTTATATTAAATATATATTTGAGCCATACAGTGGAATAACATAGCTAATTCTCATAGCTAACATAGTTTTTTCAATACTTACGTGCTACGAGTTTGTATTTCATTTTGTTTGAAAAGAGGTATCAGTTCCATTTATACCATTTTTTTGCCTCCAAATTTATAGCAAAATGGCGAATGCGTCAGAGGTTGAGTTTGAAACTACTGAATTTGCTTACTCTTGTCTATTCATGTTTGAATTATTTTTTTGTGCATTTCGATTTCATACTGAACATGGATAAATTTCCCTAAACGTAAATAGTTCTGTGCTTTAACAGCGCAAAAATCTCATGCAAGAATTTTTATGAAAACTTATGTGATTTTTCTCGAACTTTTCACCGATTAAAACAAATCTGAAATATCCACCATGCATTCCTTCATTCTACACGAACAAAATTCGCAAAATTAGATGTAACAATCATTGTTATCGGTCAGAAAACTTCACACATGTGTGGCCCGACATAAACAAGAGTTTTATCTGGTTTTCCTACGTGTTAAATTTGTTAAAGTTCCTGAATAACTGCGTTGTGGCAAGAATGGTGGTAGGATTGAAACAAAATGAGTTGAAAAGGAAAACCAAAAGATCTGCGGAAAATGATATACGAGCTTTCGCCGTGAATTGTCTCCTAGAGAAAATCGATAACTGAGCGGTACGCTTCAATATTCTCTGAAAATTGGTGGAAATCGCACTGAAATACATTGATTCCATGGATAGAATAAATTCCATAAAAATATCGATATAGGCTTTCGGTTTATGCTCTGTCACGTACGGAAGGATTATATAGGGTGTATCAAAGAGAAGGTATGACAATCAGGTCGATTCTGTTTGCAAATAGCAATATTGCTAGGAAAAAGATATTGCTATCATAACAAGATTGAAATTATTGGTATTCTGATCAACGATTTTGAGCAATATGATCTGTCACTTTAACAAGAATCTTGCTATCAATATTGCTATCTTAGCAACCTCAAAATAGTACTTGCTATGCTTCATAACAAGAAAGGTTAGAAAGGGAATCTCACCAAGATCCATTTGTTTCAGTATTATTTCTTCCAAGAATTCGAAAATATTGAAGAAAGGGAAGGATGTGCTAATAGAAATTTGTTCAAGGTTCTCTAGAATATTTAATTTTAAGGAAAATTCTAAGACTAAAATGCCGGCATAGTAAGCAACAGCTGATCTTGATTATTCTAATGATCTCAACAACAGCCATCCCTTTGAATTCCCAACAGAAAAGTTCATCGAATTTCGAATTATTATCGCCTGCATTAAATTGCTGCATTTCATTTCTGGAAATCAAAATTCTATCGGTATCCAGGAAATTGGTCAATTTGACTTTTTTTTTCTGTTTCGTAACATTTTCGAATGAGTCGATATTACATGAATAAAAAAGTATATGCTAATGGAAATGTGTTCAAGGTTCTCTAGAATATTATTTAATTTCAAGGAAAATTCTTAGACTAAGATACAGGCATAGTAGGCAACAGCTGAGATGATTATTCTAATCATCTCAACAACAGCAATCCCTTTGAGGTGCCAACGAAAAAGTTTATGGAATTATTAACGCCTGAATAAAATTTCTGCATTCAATTTCTGTTAACCAATATTTTATTGGTATCCAGGAAATTGATTGTTGGTCAATTTGACTCGTTTTGTTTCCTAACATTTTTTATGTCGATGTTTACATGAATAAAGAAAACCGTAGATGAAGGTTATGTATGCGAAACCATAAAGAAAACTCATGAATTCGGGTTATTTTCTTCTTCCTTGTAGTTCTAAAGTCTCAGAATACAGTGTTGTCAGCTCTAAAATCACCAATTATGGAAGTCCATGATAGCAATATTGTTATGACGAAATTCATAACAAACATTGCTATAACACTCGGAACAGAATACGTAACACCATGGCCATATTGCTATAAATTAGAAATATAGCAATATGACTAGAATAGCAAGGTTCATAGCAATACGCAAACAGAATCGACCTGTATATCTATATTTTTTAACATTTAAGTATCAAGTTTCAAATGTGATGAAATTTTTGACTTCATGTAGCCTTCACCTATAAAAATTCATGTTGTACATGAAAAGTTAAAGTTTCCGGTTCTTCTATCAAAAATTGAGAAAATCAGTGTAGGCATAGAGGTCTCTTATCCTGGTGTGACCGTTATTAAACGCTGTTTGACAAGAAAGATTCAATATTGTTGACATGATGTTCTATAGTGTTACGCTCCAATAGACGACATCGGCCCAAGTTGCCAACCCACAATTCGTCCAAAATTACACTGGGGAAGCGAAATTTCGGAACTAATTTGACATGATAAGGTTCGCTTTATTTATAAATATTCGTAAACGGTGCCTCGTCTCCTCAAACAAGATAATTTCTTCCTCATATAGGTTTTTGTTAGATCATCTCCGATTGGCTGAAATTTAAGTTGGTATTCCTGATTTCATGTCGATAGTGTCAAGTTTACATAGGATATGTTCCGCAAATCAACTTATTATTTCGCTTGTCTGTTTTCTGTTCCGTAGATATGAAATATTGATTTGATTCATGAAAAAAATGTTAATTACGGAATTTGATTGATGAAAAAGCAATCTTTCTGCCACCAGAACGACACTAAATGTTCAATGGTGACATATCCATGGCATAGAACAATCTATATTTACCTTATGATCCATAGACCATACTTAATAATTTTTTTATAGTTGATTGTTGTCTCCTCTTTGTTCTGTGGATCATAAAGGGGCCTTTTGTGGGAAGGAGATTCGGGTATTTGGGTAATCGCAGATTCACCCCATTGGCCAAGAGATTCACCCTATTGGTAGACGACGGTCACGTGATTGTCGTCGGCCAATAGGGAAGAATCTCCGATTACCCAAATACCCGAACAAAAAGGAGCTTAATGTAAATGATGATTGTTCTATGCTATGGATATGTTACCAAAGAACATTGATTGTCGTTCTGGTGACAGAGAGATCTCTTTCTCATCAATAAAATTCTGTAATTAACCTTTTTTTCAGGAACCAACCGAATATTTCATTTACGGAACAGAAAACCGGCGACCGAAATAACCAAGTTGATTTGCGGAACATATCCTATGTAAACTTGACACTACCGACATGAAATCAGGAATCCCAACTTAAATTATTTCAGCCAATCGGAGATGATCATAACAAAAACCTATATTTGGATGGAATTATCTTGTATGAGGTGCCGAGGCACTGTTTGCGGGTATTTATAAATAAAGCGAACCTTATCATGTCGAATTTGTTCTGAAATTCCCCTTCCCCAATTATAGTAATTTTGTACGAAATTTGTGGGTTGGCAACTTGGACCGAAGTCGTCTATTTTACTCTTATTAAACTGACAAAATAGACAAGATCTAGACTGCCGAATAGATTTTTTCAGGTTTGGCAACACTATACTGCACAAACAGCGGCGAATTCAAATCTTGCGTTTATTTCGGGACACCCTATAAACTAACATTTGTCTCCGACCCTTTCTCATCGATAATACCGCTCTATCCACTGAAACAGTTTATCTCCAAACTACCGAACAAATCAGGAATCGAGAAACCACCATAAACATTTCTCTTTAGTGCGACACCATCGCGATTCCCAGTTACAACGCGCCGAACGTATGCGCGGCAGCCACCACACTTGCTCGCAAACGCAAGACCTGCGAAGCGAAGACCGGACCAACCGAAGGAAACCTGCACCACGAACAGAACCAGATCAGCAGATCCGTTGCAAACGCAGGATAGTGTACTCGAATCACCGCGGGAGGTTCAGAAAATTACCTCGACCACGTCTTTGATTGGACCTATACGACTGCTCTAAAGATTAAACTATCATTCCTCACGTGGCAACGCAGCCTTAGATGCCTTTGCAATTCCTAGTTGAAACGAATATTTGCGACAATATGTTTTATAGACACCCCTCGATAATTTAGTGTTTTTTGACTGAAACTTAGTGTTAGTTCGAATATCTACCACTTGTGATCTTCCATATTAGGAAAATAGTGAATGGTTTGATGCTGAAGCTCTCTGTTATTCTATCAATAAGGTTCGTCATCGCACAATTTTAACCGGTAAGTTATTTTTTACAATTGTGGAACGAAGCTGTCGATTTTCGATTTTGTTGATGTGAAGAATGAATGGTTGTATTCAGAAGGCTTGTTTGATCGATGATAAGGAGAGATTTAACGTTGAACTCATCCCTGGATGAGAAACATTCGATACAAATACATTGTTCGATGTTCGTTTTGGAGTGTGGAAGGTCAATGCACAGAGGGGATGTTTCTGCAGCCACTTTTTAATCGATTGGTTTGAGAATTTGGTTTTACGTCGGTTAATCTGTGAGAGCCCTGCAAGTTGAAGATATTCGTTCGAAGAACTATTGGAATTCAGATATTATAATGTTAGGTTAGCAAGTATTGCAGTCGAGCTATTGCCGGTTTTTTTGAGATGCTGCAGTCATGTTTTGGCTTCCTGCTTCCTGACTTTCAGGTGATATTTTAACTGGAATAGAGTGGCATTCGATATGCAAGAAGAAGAAGATTGTGATAGAAAAATACTCACTGAGAACTCCCATATTCCTAACTTTATTCTTTCAAATCAATGTTTATGGTGAACAGCCAGTATTTTATAAATATAAGTTATATTAACTTGCAAAAATTAAATGAATGATTCGTCAATATTTATTTTGTAACATAGCACTACTATTTTGTGTCCAATATTAACGAATATTATATTTTGCGTTATAATTAGATGTGTGTACGACAATTTAGTGTTGTTTGTTTGAAACTTAGTGTTCGTTAGAATATCTACCGCTTGTGATCTTCTATATAAAGGAAATAGTGAATGGTTGATGTTGAAGCTCTCTGTTATTCTGTCAATAAATATCACATTCTTAACTGGTAAGTTTAAGTCAATTTCTAAGTGCAACAAAGAATGAATGGTTCTATTCAGAAGGCTTTTGTTTGATCGATGATAAGGCGAAATTCAACTTCGAACTCATCCCTGGATGAGAACCATTCGATACAGATACAATGTTCGATTTTGGAGTGTGGAAGGTCAATGTACAGAGGGGATGTTTCTGTAGACAGATTTCAATCGATTGCTCTGAAAATTTCATTGTACGTCGGTTAATCTTCTGAGGATTTGATTCTTCTTTCTTGCCAGAAATAGATGCACTGAATGTTAAGGATATTCATTCCAACAATTCGTGGAATTCAGATATTATAATGTGAGGTTAGCAAATATTTCATTCGAGCTATTGCCGGTTTTCTTGAGATGCTAGTCATGTTTTGGGTTCATGTCTTTCACCTGTTCTTTTCACTGGAATAAGAAGGCATTTGATTATGAGAGAAGATCATGATGAAAAAGTACTCACTGAAAATTCATATAAACCCATCTATATTCATTTAAATCATTCTTCATGGTAGACAGCCATAATATAATATTCATATGAATATGTACCTGCAAAGTAAATATAACTCGCCAAAATGAAATGAATGATGTGTCAATATTTAATTTGTAATATAGCACTTAACTGGCAAAAATGTTTTATTTTGCTCCGGCATTATTGAATATTGCACTGTACATTCCATACTTTGAAGTGAGACGACATTCAAGTTGTAACCCTGAAAGATCAAAAATAGAAAAACAGTGACGTGAAGTCAGCAACTTTTGCATGGTTCAAATTCGTGAATAATTACAAAATTTGATCTTTTTCTATTCGTTTTTTAAGCACGATCCTCAATCAATATACAATAATCAATATTGCATATTTATTTATTAGATCATCACGAAATTTTGCACCTAGTTGCTGGTTGGTAATCTCCACCTAATTGGGAAGTTTTAATCTGATGGCATTCGTACTTCTTGAGATATTGCGGAAATACCGTTAAAATTTTAAATAACAACGCAATTCAGCACATTTTGGTTCCTTATATCTCCGAAGTAAATATCGGATCGAATTGGAATTTAGAACATTGTTGTTTAGTACTGACTCTAAGGGTTGCGCCAAACTCCATTGGAATCTAATCAAAATTTTCAGGGGAAAAAAATTTACATCAAAAACTTCAAAAATTTTCGAATAATTTTTTTTATTTTCCAACTTTTGAGTCCACACGTAATTTTGCTCTGTGTTGCGCGTTAATATTCCAAAACTGTCCACGAAGTTTCAATTTGATCGACTCAATACTTCATGAGATATCGAGGAATTAACCTCAAAATCTCAAATGAGCCTAACTCCGAAACTATCCAACCGATTCTACCCATTAACATTAACATAACCGAGATATTTGGACTCAAAAGCTAATCTGACAATTTCAAGTGGCTAAGTTTTTTCCTTCGAAAGTTGGAGCACATACGGACTGTAGGACGGACGGACAGAATTGAATTTGACCTCGGATTCTTCTTCAAGGAGTTCAACCCAATCCTTTAAGACCATTTTCGGTTCAAAAATCCCAAGAACAAGCGCGTTAAAAATGCAAAAAGAGCTGAACAGTACTAACAGAAAAGATCGAGTGTATGGTTTTTTCGAAAAGGCAATCGAATTACCTTTGAAATGAGGTGTAACGTAACCTCCCTTCCAATTCAGGATTTCTTTCATCATATGCTCACAGTTGATACAAATTGATTGATTGGATCCAACCTTACAAAATTTTCCACAAAATGTCTCCCTACGAACCAAGTGTTATCTCTTTCTCTTTTTGCAATCCCTCTAATTTTGCATGGGTGCCGAGATATTAACGGTGTTAGATTATCGAATCGATACACGTATAACTATTTTGATAGATACCGGGAAATAACTTGTGGAATTAGGTTCCAAGAAAATTGACGAAATGAGTTAATAATCCCGGATATAAGAACATTTTCGGCTCAACCTTCGAACGTTAAAGTCATCCTGATAACTCTTGTTAGATGGAACGAGCGTGCTAAAAAAAATCACGAAAACCCAAGGAAAAGCGAAGTATAAATACTAGAACTCTGACAGGATCATTAAGGCTGGTTTTGATTGATTTTAGCCGATTGCGTGACCTAGACATTAGGCCATTTTCATCAACGGAATTGGGTCGTTTGGACTGCTAATAATATCACAGATTGTTTTGTGCAATCCAGTTATAAATTGGAATGGATTCGTCCGCTAAGGGATGCGATTAGAATGATACTGAAATAGGAAAATTCTGTTGTGTAAAAATCTCACTGAAATTCTTGACACTGGAATGAGTATAATGGGGGTTTTTCCTGAATTTGGGTTATTACTGCAAATGCAAATTTGAATATAATTATTATGGGTTTGATTCATCATTTTCCCAAGTTACCTTCAGAAAGTATTCAAAATCAGATTTCAAAATTGGGGTTTGGGATTTGCCAGGCATGCACGAAGTGACAACGGTGATTAGTAGATTAGCTTTTTCTGCTATAGAATATTGAAATATTTATTCCTATTCTGTGGTACACACGTGTTCTTCGTCAATATAACCAAACAATTTCTGTTTGCGATTTGTCAGTGATATGACAGTTTGACAGTCTCTGCTCTTCTTTTTCTATTCCTTGATCGTTGTCTTCTACTCTAACCAGATCGAAGTATAGCTCTCTCTGTTTTCCTGAGCAAAGTAACACATTTGACGTCCTTTTCTTTCCGAGAAAGCTGAATTCGACGTTGCCATATCGTGCACTCAAGACAAATTCCTGCAAATCCCCATTTTCATTTTTCAGCTTTAGGTGATCAAACATTTTTTTTAAAATATAATATTGAAATCATATGTTTGAAATGTGATGTTCTGAAGGTTTTTCATGAAAATTACTGCATTTTCGTTTGAAGGAAAAACCCCCATTGAATAAGTATCCATATTTCCGACAGTAACAGTAATTCACGTTACCAGGCCGGGAAATGGCTAGTTAAAGTACGAGTCTAGATGTTCACGGACGAGGCGACGAAGGAGCCAAGCCTGGAATTTCTAGACGAGTATTTTAATGACATTTCACGGCCGTGTATCGTACAACGTTTTATTTCTTACTGCTCAATTTTTTTTCAAAATTTTTGGTACAAAAATTGAACCGTCTATTCAGGTTATTTGAAGGTATCAGTAATGTGTCAGTACATGATGTTTAACCATCCCTTAATATAGGGTGATAATGTAGTATGCTTTGAATCGGTTGCTTACAGTAACAAAGATTTTTTTTTAAGAATTGTCTTGCCCGTCAGTTCAGCATCGTTTTGAATTTTTGGTTTCGAATAATTTCAAATAAAATGGATGCAGAGATTTTGAAAAAAAGTTTTGAAGCGACGGCGAAACT
Source organism: Myrrha octodecimguttata (assembly GCA_958510865.1). NCBI lineage: Eukaryota > Metazoa > Arthropoda > Insecta > Coleoptera > Coccinellidae > Myrrha > Myrrha octodecimguttata. The sequence continues at coordinate 19,614,282 of OY294063.1, forward strand.
TATCCCGGCCTAGTCTTCCGGACGATGTCAAAAGGAATACGAGATATTCTGTGAATGGCGCAAAACATACAATGTGGAGAAAATCCTAAATGAAAACATGATGTTGGCTAACTTAAAATATACCAGTCCGGTAAAGTTACTTTACCGGCCTAGTGATGTTATGTATCATTTCCCGGACTCAAATGAGTCCGGGCAATGGCACATTACAGTACAGTATGACATAAACGTATTTTGCACGAATGTTCTAGGGAACAGCTTGCTATCGTTTTGTCCAAATTCCTGTACATTTAGAAATTTTCCGAAATAAGTATCGAAAAGAACTAGCAAGCGATTTGAAACTTTCAGGGTGAATAGTCCAAACTGTATCGGAGTTAAACGCATATGAATTATTGAAATTGTTTTCTCAATGTCTGATTAACTGCCTAAGGGATCGGATTGAAACTTCTTGCAAAATGTTGATGGAATCGTATGGTCAGTAAGTTGTGAAAAAAAAATTTTTTGAATTCTGCACAGCCCTTCAATTCCATATGTAACAACAGTGTGACAAATTTAAGTTCCATCGGAGTTTAACTATCGAAGATATTCGGAAAAAATATGTTGAATTTCATTGTTTTATCTTGTCATCGTTGTTATTCAGAAATGACTGATCCAATCATGATAAAATTTCGTAACTAGTTGAAATTCAGATTTAAAACTTTTTTCGAAATTTCGTGATGATCGTGTTATTAGAACATTTAAAACAATTCCAATTATGATGGAACTTAGTAACCAGTTGAAGCATGCTGATGTACAACTTCGTGCTGAATTATGTGATAATCCTATCACTCAAATTCGTTGCCAAAACGGGCATCTTTTTACGTATTGACTCCGCCAAACGCACCTGTCCTCTCAAAATTACGCATGAAAATTCAAGGTATCATTTTTCAGTCAAGTTTCAGAGTTCAACTCGATCCAGCATGTATTTAGAAAATATTGGGAAATAAAATGTTGAATATGTTCCTATATTTTCGGAATTTTTGGGTGGATTTTACCCATTCGAATTTGGCCTTCATTATCAAGGTCCGAACCTAGTCCACTTTAATATCGTGTGGGGGCGTCTGTTCTGTGGAATCAAACACACAATAAAAGGAAACGAATTAGCCTGTTTATTTTTCTGTCGAGTGTTACACAAAAATGAATTCGAAAGGCAATAATTCTTTTTGTTGAAAAGGCAGAGTTTAACAATTCTTCGGCGTAGGTCCCCTGGGGTGCTGATAGTAGCTGGCGCTTGAAGGGTCGGTGACGTCGAAAAGGGTCTCTGTCGTCGAGGAAGTGAACCAGATGTTGGACCTTGTAGAATTTCTTCTTGGCGCTTCGTAAAGTTGAAATAATGCAGATCAGGAAGTGCGGCGTCGGGATCGAATATCTTCGTAGCGGTGATATGCAGATGGATAGTCGAGTCAAGCGAAGTGGAGTGATTTTTGGAATCCGAGCGAAGTGTATTTATTCGATTTTTCAGAGATTCGAATTTCGTGTTTCGACTCCGCCCTTTTTTCCGTTTTTGTTGAAGCGGATGAATTCGCTACACACTCCCCTGCCAGTGATGAAGTCACGAAAATCCTGCTTGAAGTCGGTCCGGAAAATGAACTTTTCTTCCAGAGCGAGTTCGTCTTCCCTGCTGATGGAGGTCCTGTGTTGTGGGTTGAATTGGCCGTTCTTCAGGCTGGTTGTCTGGTTGTGATAGACGGTGAACGATATCGAAAGCTGATCTCCGAAATGGCTTCGTGATGAAGGGTCTAGCAAGTGGTGTGGAGGTATCGCAATACACTGCGACGGTTGATCCAAGCGGCTTGACCATTTTCAGTTGAAGTCCCGTGTTGCCATGTAGAAGTTTCTTCAACTCATCGTCGTTTTGCTGGGAGTTGGCCAATGCTGCGTAGTCGAGGGCGGTTGAAAGTTCATCGACTCGTGACAGGGCATCGGCGACGATGTTTTGATCACCTGGTACGTAGCGGATATCAGTGGTGAACTGCGAGATGAAGTCGAGGTGGCGGAACTGTCGAGGTGAGCACTTTTCTGGTTTCTGTTTGAAGGCGAACGTCAGAGGTTTGTGGTCTGTGAAGACGGTGAAATTTCTTGCTTCTACCATATGACGGAAATGCTTGATGGCGAGGTAGATGGCAAGGAGTTCTCGATCATAAGCTCCATAGCGGGTTTCTGCTCCTGATAATTTCTTCGAAAAGAAAGCTAGCGGTTGCCATTCTTGATTATGAAGTTGTTGCAGAGTTGCACCAACTGCTGTATCTGAAGCATCACTCACTATGGCTAGGGGTGCATCGTCTTTGGGATGTGATAGGAGAGTTGCTGTAGCCAGTTTCTTTTTGCACTCCTCGAATGCCGCTGAAACCTTTGGAGTCCAGTTGATTTTGGCCTTCCCTTTGAGCTTCGGTACCAGTAGGTCGTTGAGGGGTGATTGTGTGTCTGATATTCTGGGTATGAAACGACGATAGAAGTTTATCATACCTAGAAATCGTCGGAGTTCCTTGGCTGTGGTTGGTTGAGGATACTCCAAAATGTCGGTAACTCTATCTGGTAGTGGGCGAGTGCCTTCAGCGGAAATGAGGTAGCCTAGGAATTTGACTTCAGGCTGGCCGAAAACACATTTGGATGGGTTTAGTGTCATCGAGTGCTCCTGGAATCTTGCGAAGACGATTCTGAGGTGTTCCATGTGTTCTTCTTCGGATTCTGAGGCGATTAGTACGTCATCGATGTAGCTGAAGCAGAAGTCAAGTCCTCGTAGTACTTCGTCGATGAATCGTTGGAAGGTTTGAGCAGCGTTCCTAAGTCCGAAAGACATGAATGGAAATTCGAACATTCCGAAGGGTGTCGTGATGGCTGTTTTGGGAACATCCTCTTCAGCAACTGGTATCTGATTGTATGCTCGAACAAGGTCCAGTGTGGTGAAGATGCTCTTTCCTTGCAGGATGTGGGCAAAGTCTTGAATGTGCCTGACTGGATATCGATCTGGTATTGTGCGGGAGTTGAGAGCTCGGTAATCTCCGCAGGGTCTCCAACTGTCGGTTGACTTTTTCGGTGCTAGGTGTAGTGGGGATGACCATGGACTTTTGGATGGACGTGCAATTCCTAGGTTGATCATAGCTTCGAATTCTTTCTTCGCTGCTTTGAGTTTTTCTGGTGCCAGGCGTCGTGGTCTGGATGAAAGTGATGGACCAGGAGTTGTTTGGATGTGATGCCTTGTATGGTGCTTGATGTTCATCGGGACTCCCTCCGGTCTTGTTATGTTGGGAAATTCCATGAGGAGGTCGTGGTACTTGGATGAACCGCTGATAGTTTTGATGACCGGGATGTTGCATTGTGTGACTTCTCCTCTGGTGGTGAGCTTAGTGGTTCCGTCCAGGAGGCGTTGGTTTCTCACGTCCACCAGTAGATTGTAGAAACTGAGGAAATCGACTCCAATGATTGGCTTGGAGACATCTGCTACGACGAATCTCCATGTGAAATTGCGACGTAGTCCCAAGTTGAGCGAGAGGTTGATTGTACCATATGTTGCGATGTCTGTACCATTGGCTGCTGAGAGGGTGTAGTCGGATTTCTCTCGTCTTCCAGAAGTTGCACTGCGAGGAAATACGCAGAGATCGGCGCCGGTGTCTATCAGGAACTGCCTTTTGGATTCCCGGTCGGTGATGAAGAGACGGCGCGGTGCTGGGTTGGGATCACTAGCCGTCATTAGTGATTGCCCCTGTCGTTTCCCGACTGGAAGGAACAGGGTTGTGTGCACTTTCTGGAGTTGCTTCCAAATTGTAGGTGGTACCAGCAGAATCCATTTGTGCGTTGTCTGCTGTGGCTTCGGGACCTGGAACGTTCACGGTGTCGCTGTTGTGTCGGTCGTCTGCTGAGGGCTGCCACTTCTGCTCGGAGTGCTGCGATCTCTTGGTTCAGTCCAAGGGTGAGCTGCGCCATGTGGACGTTCATCATCGCCTCAAGGGATTGTGTCGACGTCGTTTCAGCGATCTGGGATGCGGGTGGTTTGGAGGCCTCAGCGATGTTGTCTGCGTGGGCTGCTAAGTCCTCTAGCTCGCTGTCCTTGACGATGGTGAGGGCTACTTGGATCTGTCTGGGTAGTCGGCTCAACCATAGGGTCTTCATCAAAGCGTCGGGTACGTTGGCATCGGCTAGGCCCCTCAAATGTCGGAGGAACTGTGATGGTTTGCGGTCCCCAATTTCTTCCCGTTCGAGGAGGCGGCGTGTCTTCTCTTCCTGGGATGTGCACAGCCGTCGGATCAGCTCTGTCTTGATTTTGAAGTAGGCCTCAGACGGTGGTGGCTTCAGGATGACGTCCTTGACTTCCGTTGCGAACTTCGCTGGTAGGGCCCCTACTACGTGTCCGAACTTCGTTTTGTCCGAAGTCACGCCGGCACTGGTGAAGATTCCTTCTACTATAGCGAACCATAGTTCCGGATCGGCGGAAATGAATTCTGGCATCCGGACTGCGACTCTGGAGATTTGTGCTTCGTCGCTCTGCATTTTGATTGTTGAGGTACGTTCTTCCTTCCTTCAAGAATTCGGGTCGGCCCTGATGTCGTCTACGCCACTGGAATCCCTTATTTCGGTCGTCGGAGGTCACCAATTTGTGGGGGCGTCTGTTCTGTGGAATCAAACACACAATAAAAGGAAACGAATTAGCCTGTTTATTTTTCTGTCGAGTGTTACACAAAAATGAATTCGAAAGGCAATAATTCTTTTTGTTGAAAAGGCAGAGTTTAACAATTCTTCGGCGTAGGTCCCCTGGGGTGCTGATAGTAGCTGGCGCTTGAAGGGTCGGTGACGTCGAAAAGGGTCTCTGTCGTCGAGGAAGTGAACCAGATGTTGGACCTTGTAGAATTTCTTCTTGGCGCTTCGTAAAGTTGAAATAATGCAGATCAGGAAGTGCGGCGTCGGGATCGAATATCTTCGTAGCGGTGATATGCAGATGGATAGTCGAGTCAAGCGAAGTGGAGTGATTTTTGGAATCCGAGCGAAGTGTATTTATTCGATTTTTCAGAGATTCGAATTTCGTGTTTCGACTCCGCCCTTTTTTCCGTTTTTGTTGAAGCGGATGAATTCGCTACAATCGATTTTCTAAGTTTTTTCGTTGTTATTGTGTTCATTTTCATTAACGAAATGGGGTCGTTTGAACTTCTAATAATATCACAGATCGTTTTATGAACTCCCGTTCTAAATTGAAATGGATTTGAGCGATAAGAATAATACCGAAATAGGAAAATTTTGATGAGTAAGAATCTTACTCGTAAAATTCTTGTTTGAGACCTTGACACTGGAATGAGAATCATTAAATATCCATATTGACGATAGTTAAAGTATTTTTATTTATCAGTTTACAATCTGGTTGGGAACATAGAGTCCACTTAGTTGATCGGACATAAAAGTAAATATACACATTCGTAGTGGAAACTTACAGTTTTCTTTGTGTTCAGTCATTATGAGTTTCAAGGTCCTTGTTCTAGAGAACTTATCATGTGGCTCAAATGTTTGAAAATGTTCCTAAACGATAAGGGTGGAGTCACCGATGAAGAAACAGGGTTATTGCCGACGGTGAAGAGCTAGTAGTTAGCACTTCCAAAAAATATAGGAAAACCTAGAAAAGCACCTAATCTTTCCGAAAATGCAGATTTTTTCGTATTCAAATTCGTTAAACTGTTTGGGAACATGGATTTCTCTCAGTAAATCGGACATTATAAAGTAGATATAAATATCTGTGGTGGATACTTACAGTTTTCTTTTGTATTAGGTGATGGATAATGGGTCTAGTTACTCGCTATGTGTAACTCAGACACTCAACAAAAGAATTATACAACTGTTCACTCGGCGTCAGCACTTTTTCATTATTTCCAAATAATAATTAGTTGGATCGGGCAGAGACAAAAAATTCCTGAACTGATTCCAAATATTTTACACGTTATTTTCTTAATTACTCAGGATATTACAGCGAAAAACTGTCGTAGGTGAAAAATGGAGTGTGTTGATACAATTGATGAGGAAATAATAAATTTCCTTGTTGAATTTACTGCGATTTGGATGTCTGAAAGAAATGACCTTATTCAATCCATATATTGCAAAAATGTGTCGGTATTTTCTCGGGAACATTATGCTACAGTTTCACCAAATTTCGATTTTTGCCGGAAAAATTTCCGAAGTTGCACTCAGTGATAAATATTTCAGCCAGAATTGATTCTGTACGGCCGGCCTTATGCAGGGCCGGCCGGGGGGGAAACAGCAAAAAGTTTCCAGAAATCAACTGCACTGATGAAGATCTCTATGTCAGAATCGCTTCTGTCCAAAATTCCAATTCCAAAATTCAATTGATTTTCGAATCCACAAAAAATTCATTCTAATTCATTCGGACTGAACGAAACACTTCCTAAATATAGGAAAGATAATTTAACTGTTGGGAAGAAATATCAAAATGAACCGACGTTGACTAGCTATCTCGATAGGGATAACCTTGGTTGTTTGGATATCGCATATTTACCAATGGCCAGTTGGTATTTACAGAACAATCGATCATTGTTCTGTCGTCCACGAAAAATACTGGTAATGCACAGACGTTTTTTGGGATGAATGAGTTTGGGAAAAAAATCTTTCGGGCGATCAATAGGAATTATGATTGATTGTGCAAAACTTCAAAGATGATTGGGAGAATCTTTGACATCTAAGAACTTTGTTTCCATTAGTGAAAAAAACAAGAATTGCACTGACGTGAATTTAGTAGTTTTTCTTGCATGAACAAATTGGTGAGCAGTACGAAAATGTTGAAATTTCTCTCTGAATTGTTCTGATGACACGATCATCATGAGATTTTGCACAAAATTGTCCATCAGCAGCCGCCAACTGGTTTCTGAGTTTCATCCTGCTCAGATCAGTATTTTTTTCAGTTCTTTCGGAAATACCAACGATACCAGTGACTGACGTGAAGTCGGCGGCTTTTGCGCGCATGTTCAAATTCGTTGACAAAGCGGTCATCTTTTTACGCGCTTGTTCTGGGGAACAGCTCGATATCATTTCGTCAGGATGTCTGTAATTTTCGAATTTTGAGCCGAAATTGGTCTCAAACGACTAGGTTGGACTCACTGATGAAGAATCCGTGGACAAAATTGATTCTGTCCGTCCAGCCGTGTGCTCTGTAACTTTCGAAAGGAAGGACCTAGAGCCTTGAAATTTTCAGGTTAGGTTAAGATTCTGAATATCGCGGTTAAGTTCATTAATGAGCCAAATCTGCCGAATGGTTTTTGTGCTACAGCCATTTGAAGTTTTGATTTTTCAATAACTCGAAAAATAGTTATCTGATTGAAATGAAATTTGGTTGGAATATGAACAGTGTCAATAAGAAGAATTATTCATGGAAAAATGCGAAAAAAAATTTTTTTTTTGAAAATTTTTTGTGAAAATTTTTATATTTCATTGAAATTTCACTAAAATTTCCAAATCACCATTTCGCAATGTGAACAAGCTCGAAAAAGCTGCAGACTTCACGTCAGTGCTTTTCTAGTTATCACTTATTGACCCCGCAATGCACAGCTTTACTTTCTGATGGAAAGATTTGTTGACCTTCTTATCATATTATCCTCACGAAATTCTGCTTGAACCTTCGCTGTCATTTTAACATCAAGCACTGGATTTCAATTCTATGCAGTTTGTTTTTTCGAAAATATTGAGGAGATAAAATATTAAATGGATATAACTACGGAATCATTGGGCGAATTTTACCCATTTACGAATTTGTCATTCTTGACTAAGCCCAAAACCTACTCTTCATATATCGAGTTCTAAGGCGTTTCTGCCGGAAGTTATTGTGTTTACGGTAAGTTTAGGCCTAAATTACTAAGGTCGAATTCGTGAAAGGGTGATATCTATTCAATGATTCAGCTGATATACCCATTTAAATTATTCAATAATTCCTGAAATACAGAGAAAATCGAATTGAAACCCAGTACTTGAGTGAAAAATGACAGCTTGAAGGTTCATACAGAATTTCGTGGGGTAATATGATCAGAAGATCGCAGAATATTTAATATTTGAAAGTAAGCCTAGAGAAGCACTCACGTGAAGTCAGCATATTTTTTGCGCATGTTCAAAGGAGATGACCGCTTTGGCAACGAATTTGAATATGCGTGCAGAAGTTGCTGACTTCACGTCAGTGCTTTTCTTGGTTTTTTCGAGTTATTCCAAAGAATACAAAGATATCCAAAAAAACAAGGAATTTCACCTATTTGTTCTCAAAATCTCTATGAAATATAATCTTATCAAACTGAAATTGGGCACACTGCTGTTAAATATAAAGCTCAAGGTATTTTATTTATTCCGCCAGCTTTCAGTCGATTCTTCTCTATGGAATAATTTTTTGGGGCAATTCTTCTATGCAAGCATTGAGGACTATGTTAAACTTAGGATATAAATATAGGGAATCATGCGGGGGTTCCTTTAGATGCAATAACATTCTTACCACCTATGGATTATATATATGCAGATTATTGATACTTTTCAGTAAAAACAAACAATATTTCGAGCCGTATAAAAATCTTAATGCTACTTGAAGAATATTCATTTTTTTCCTAACCACCACACAAGACAACTTTAAGAACAAAAATGTAGAATATATGGAAATAAGTCTATTCAACATATAACCGTCTAATATGAGAAATATTTCCGACCCTTTGAAATTTAAGAAAGCCTTTTGTCCTATGATATTGAATAGGTACTGCAAAGAGTAGTTGTACATTCACCATGCATTTGCTGACTGATTCCATTTTTACTTTATATGTCCAGTACATGGAATCAATAATAATAATAAAACATCTAGAAAAGCACTGCCGTGAAGGCAGCAGCTTTTGCGCACATGTTCAATGTAGATGACCGCTTCGGCAACGAATTTGAACTTGCGCGCGAAAGCTGCTGCCTTCACGGCAGTGCTTTTCTAGATTTTTTTCGATAAATTACTGGATTTCAATTCGATCTAATCTGTATTTTTGGAAATATAGGAAAAATAAAATTTTGAATTGGTATATCTACGGAATCATTGGGCGGATTTTACCCATTCACGAATTCGACCTTCGTAATTAAGCCCCAAACCTGCTCTACAAATATCGAGTTTCTAAGAAGTTTCTTCCGGAAGTTATTGTGTTTACGGTCGGCCTAACCTACCAATACAAAAGTTCATTTTCCCAATATTTCCAAAAATACATATCAGATCGAATTGAAATCCAGTACCTCATCGAAAAATTACAGTTCGAAGGTTCATACAGAATTTAATGAGGATATGATAAGAAAATCACAGTTATTTTTTTTTCAAATTGTTTTAATGACACGATCGTCACGAAAATTTGCATAAAGTTGTCTTTCAGCATCTTCAAACTGGCTGTTTTAATCTGGATTGCATTAGTATTTCTCGAGTTATATCGAAAAAAACAACGATATCGAGAAGAAAACCTCGAAATTTGACTTATTTTTTCCCGATATCTCCAAAACTTATGATCGTATCGCACTGAAATTCGGTACACTGCTGTGAAATATGAAGCTCAAAGTCAGAGTAGAATTTTTTTTTGGTATGATGAAAATTTTTTAAAAATTTACTGACAAAATTTGGCTCAAACTTGCGCGTCGTTATACTCCACCTAATTTCCAAGTTTGAATCCAATCGCTCAAGTAGTTTCTGAAATAAAAAATAAATAACTTCGAAATTTCAAGTGGCTATAACTACGAAACTGTTCGACCGATTTGGCCCATTAACGAACTCTACCGCGGCATTCTAATGCGCGACCTACCCTGGAAGTTTCAAGACGCTAGCTCACTCCGTTCGACAGTTATCGGGTCCACGGCCGGCCGGCCGAACAGAATCGATTTTGACACCGGATTCGTCATCAGTGAGTCCAATCTAGTCGTTTTAGAACATTTTCGGTTCAATCATCGAAAATTACAGACATTCGGACAAAACGATAGCACTCTGTTCCCCTAGACCATGCGCGCAATAATTATTATTATGAGCTTATATATGATTCAAATTTGTGCAACTCCGTAACCTTCTGGCCGATTTTGCCCACTAACGAACGTAATCGATGAATTCAGGCTCCAAATCCAACCTGAACATTCCAACACTCTAGGTCTTTTCCTTCTAAAGTAGGCGCACACACTGTACAGAATAAAATTTGACGCGGATTCTTCTTGAGTTCAACCCTGTTGTTTGGGACCATTTTCGACACCAAATTGGAAAATAAGACAGGCGCGTGAAATTGCTATTGATGTACAGAGTGCTTGTGCCAAATTTCATGAAAATTTTCAGGAAGCTATTGAAGACTTTAGAAAACACCGTTTTTTTCCTCAAAATTCTACAATCCTGCAGTTGAAAAGTTAAGATGCTTATAGGACATGGGTTCATTTGAATTTTTCTTCTGAAAATCACCAATCGCATCCTTAAGTATCAGCATCTTATTTCTGAACCAACTTGTTACAATTCGTAACATCTGAGATAAATAGAGAGATATTGCAGTGTCAAATTTGTGTGACGTTATTAGCGCAAACGTTATTTTTGACATCTAAGCATGCGCAGATTCAGTTTCAGAATAACGCGACGTTAATAGCGTTAGCGTCTAACGTTATTTACGGAAAATTGCGGGCCGCAATTTACGTTGCGCTATTCTATATCGGAAGAAATCGTTAAGCTTCGGGCTCTTTCGGCTCCGATCACTATCATAGAAAAGCTGTTTGTCAATATGTTTTTCGGAATTAATTACATAACTTCCTCAGATTTTTCGAATCTATTTTACAAATACCTCTTACACACAACTGATATTAGACATTAAGATTAATTAGTGCTACCTAAGCAAAGTTTTTTTCATAAATAGGTATTTTTTACTTTTTCACGAATTAAGAAATACTTTTGGAAGCAACATGAGGGGTTGAAAATTAGGAATAGTTTGAACCATGCCAACTATATTGTGTAATATAACTAGTTCCACTTCTTCTGCATTAGCACCACGTGAAATTACCACTTCCGATTCCATTTTCATTTTGTCTAGAATCAAAAAACTAATGCAGAAATGCAATTATCAAGCTTTAGGAGTTTAAACTTAAGTTTGTAACACAAAAATCTGACGTCTCACATAACCTAACCAAACAAACTGATTTAACGTAACGGTAACAAAAACGTGTAGCAATACGTCTACTTCTGGAACGATCGTTAAATCCACGTTAACCACCAAAACGTTATATTTAGCGCACCGTAATAACATAACGCTTGCGCTATACAAAAGTTGCAATATCTCTCTAATAACATAAATACCGGACCCAATAAATGGAACGGGAATTTCTTTGGACAACTTATATTCCCCAGAAATTTAAAATCCGGGCCTTTTCCGGAGCAAAGGCATCTATTCGATCCCCCACCACTTCAATGGTGGTGCGAACTGCGAATCTAATAGAATGTCGCGCAAGAGAACCTAAAGTTTCTCAATTATCGTTCGTTACGAATAAAATACGACCTCATTTTCCTTGATGGCAATATCATAATTTGAAATTCGCACTGCTGGTTATAAGGCTGCGCATCGAACAATCGAACGAGAGTTTCTGTGAACCCATGGTGGGAACTTCCAGAGCTCTCAAATTTAAGTGAAAATTATGGTTGAGAAACTATCTTATCAACTTCAGAAGTTTATATCCGTTCAAACTTTTCGACAGCAGTCATCCTTCAGCGAATGTTCTATTCTCGAGTGTTTCAAAAAATTGACGTTTCACAGAAGCGATACAGTTGAGGTTGTTTCATGTTCAGAAAAGTGGGTAGACGATACTGAATTCTTGTCTGAAGTTACGAAGAAAAACACCTGGTAGGGTCAGATATTATGTTCTTTTTAAGCGTTTCATAGTTTGCCTCAATGTCTGTTATTTCAGAATTTTCATCGAAAGAGATCTTGAAAGAATAGGTTGGTATCACTGATGAAGAATACGATTTCAAAACCGATTCTGTCCCGCCAGCCATAAGCTGCCATGATTATTTGTTTACGTAAAAAGCTAGCAACTTTCAACTCTCAGATTAGTGAACTTACATGACACAAGGACGAACATCTGTCGATAATTCAACAAATATTCTACCTTGATCTGAGCTACTCATCCAACACCGAAGAAGCGGTATCCAAGGAGAAAGGTTAAGGCGCTTTCACGGTTCTTACCGATCTTCAGACAGTCTTACCTTGGAACCCTCAGATAAGACTCTAGATACTCGTGATAACAACATACAACCCCATTCCCCAGGAGCATCTTACGAATCCAAACCCGCGAGTACTTGATGGAATACGTACGGAATGATTGGAATTGTATTTAAGGAGATAATGGAGAGATGAAATCTCGAAAGTATACAGTGCGCGTCAAAATTATGGAACAAACCAATTTTCTTAGAAGAAAAATATTTGGCAACAAAATCCTGGAACCGGTCAATTTTTGTTTCACTTTTAACAAATTTATATGCATTTTTGAAGGATTTTTGTTGCACCCTGTGCCATCCCCATCAACCTTCTTAATTTTTTGAATAGGGAAAGTAGGTCATGTGGTCCTTTTTTGGCAAGGCCTTTGTTTGCATTTTGTTATGGCTCATTTACTTGGAGACGATGGTATCTGATGAAATTCGTCACCGAATGAAAGTGGACCATTACAGTTTTGTTCATGCACAACTTTCAACCCTTACGAACCCTTCGATCGAGAAAAAAAGTGACAATGGAAACGTCAGCCTACTCATAATTCAACAGTGAAAAAAAAACAGGAAAAGAGTAATGAATATTTTCTCATGTAATATTCATGTGAATAGCGACATATGATACATTTTTGAAATCAGCAAAAATTTTGTAGCAAGATAGGAGATCTTTTTACTATAGTGTACATTTGAAAAATCTTTCTCATTTCTCAAAAATGGCTGGATTAAAAAATTCAGTCATGTTATATTTGAATTACTCCTAAAAAGTGCCTGTAGAATGTATCAACATATTTCGAATACAAGTTCAAACAAGCGAGTTATTCAGCATCATTGAAAATGACAATTTCTCAATTTTCGCTCATAACTCAAGTTCTATGAACGATAAGCTGGATCTGTTTTCAGATTCGGATTAGTCAGGAAAAAAGAGCTCTAGAATATGTTATCAGTTTTCTTCTAGCTGCTATAGTTCTCGAGATCCCTTCAGTATACAACGAATTTTGCCCACCCTGTACACTTTAGATTTTAGGAAACCCCATGAGAAAAAATCGAGCGGTGTCAGATCTGGAGACCTAGCTGGCCACTCTCTGTTAACACTGGAAAGATTTTACGTGTATAAACATTGTGGGAAGATTCAGTAATGCTATTCTCTCGTACGGAAATCAAGAATCGAGTGTTGAAATTTTACTGGAAAATAATGGATAGAGTAGTCCGCTACTTTGTGCTGGTTCATTCGAAAAAAAATAAAAGTACTCGAATAAACCTGCAGTAAAACTTCTAAACGAACAGTATGAAAATGTAGTAGTACTACAAAACCTGTGTGTCACCTTAAAAGAACTAAGTCAATTTACAAAGTTCTTAGGAATCTATGTGGACGATACACTCGGTTTTCACTCACATACGTCGAAAATGTTGGATATCTTGTGATAAATTATTGATTCCAAATTATCAGGGTTACTATCTGAAAAAGCAGATTTCAATTCTACATAGCACTTACTGATACTTTGTATCTGCTTCTTCAAAACTACCATCGGCATTTTCAGTTTCCAAGCGTGATGATTATGTTGAGATTGAGAGTAGAAATTGGCTTTGGCAACGTCGCTGAGAATTATTTTGACATTGCCGATATTTCAGGAGTGCCAACCTGCGTCAGTTTTAAGTGAAAAAACTTGATTCAGCTGAACCATGGCCAACCGCGATAGTTTATAAAAGTGAATGGGGTATATGTTTCCTAAATAGTGATATAGAACACCGCTTCACTGTTGCGGGACCCTACAGAGCTGAAATCTAGTAGGTACTCAGTTTGCTAGAATGTTGTTGCAAGGAGCTTTGAAAAACATATCGGGTGGAAATAACTCCGAAACCGTTGGACGAATTTTGCCAATCGTCGACTAAATTCGGCTCCACACCAGGCCTGAAAATTTCCATACTTACCTCCTGCCGAACACACACTGTTAACAGTATGACGAAAAATTCAAAAATTCGGGACAAATGATGATCTCCAGGAACAAGAACGTTAAAAAGATTTATCACTTATAAATAAAGAACTCAGCATCTCGAAGTATCCAGTGCTTCATTTTCCACGAAACATGAATAAGAATTCGTTCACATCACAAAAGGTGATAACTTCAGAACTGAAAGATGTAACGATGTTATACAGGAACGAATGTTGGAACAGCAACCACAATAGGGAAACTTTATCGTCGAACTCTACATACATACATCATGCAGTGCTCAAGTTTGTTTTCACATAGCATGTGGAATAGAAAAGGATGAACTGAATTGTCGCATTCACGAAATGCTTCGTTCAGGATAGTTTATCTCGAATTTCTAGAAGAGTGCCTCTCATGCCATACCAAAACTTGATGAAACGTTATGGTACATCATTTTCAAACATGAATAACTCAGTTGATTGATGTATGAGACGATAAACATTAATTTTACTCCTGAGCTTTTACTTGGTACGTGGTATTTACGTTTTCGTGCAACTTATATATTATTACCCACTTCAGCACAATCGCTATTTATGATTCGAGTGTTTGGAATCGATTTTGTGCGCTTGTTTCAGAGGATAGAGCGTTGTCTTTCTGGACAAATGTCTGTAATTTTGCAGTTTTGAGCGGACTCACGATCGATTAGGTCGGACTGACTGTTTTATTTTCATTGGTTCATGGAGAAAAGAGAACTCCAGTAATGATAAACTAACATTATCACTAGAACGAATATCTGTCGATAAATCAACAAATATTCCACCTTGATCAGAGCTAATCCTCCAATCAACCAAAACATCTACACCGAAGAAGCGGATCCAAGGAGAATTTCTATAGCTGTTTCACAGTTATTACTGATCATCAGGCCATCTTACCTTGGATAAAACCGCTAAATAGGAATATAAATGCTTGTCACCTTTCAGATGGAATACTTCCAGGAGCTCCTTGCGAATTCTTCCTTCGAGTGAGAATACCTTGAGCGATGTGCATGACGTTCATCCTTCTGTAATATCAGGTCGCTGTATCTGCGATTTTGCAGTTTACAACGTCCGTCACGACTTTGGAAACAACCGGTCATGTGGTTTTCCCACAAGGCGAGAACGTCCAACATATATAGGAATTGGTTCATGGAGAAAAGAAAGCTCCAGTTAACTGAAAAATTGCAGATGCAGCGACGTGATACGACAAAAGGATGAACGTCAATGTATTCTGCACTCGAAGGTAGAATTCGCAAGATTCTCCTGGAAGATGGCGCGCTGTACGTGGTTATACTGCAGTGTTCCATCTGAAAGGTGACAAGTATGTAGATTCCCATTTAGCGGTTTTATCCAAGGTAAGATGGCCTGACGATCAGTTATAACTGTGAAACAGCTGTAGTCATTTTCTTTGGATCCGCTTCTTCGGTGTAGATGTTTTCGATGATTAGATGATTAGCTCTGATCAAGGTGGAATATTTGTTGATTTATTGACAGATTTTCGTCCTTGTGATTATGCTAGTATTTTCAAAATTTTAACGAAAATGGCTATTCTGATGAAGGATAGAATGTCAAAATCGATTCTCTCCGGTCGGCCGACCGTTGGCGCGTTAACCTGAGGGTGGATTGCCTGAAGAAATGTGCCGGTCGAGCTCGTTAATTGGCCGAATCGGCCAAACGGTTTTGGAGTTAATTTGAATTTACGTGGTTGTTTTCTCAATTGCTGAGGAACCACTTATGCGATAGGATTTGAACTTGGTCGTTGATCATAGAATGCCGACGCAAAACTGATTGCAGTATGAAAAAAATGTTTTCAAGATTTTCCAAATTTTGTTCGAATTTTTTACCCGTTAAATATCCATTAAATTGAATTCCGCACGCACTTGGAAGTGAACATTTCATAACAGTGTACCAAATTCCAACTTTCAACTGCTAAGTTTCAATCCAATCGCTCCAGTAGTTTCTGAAATATTACTTCAGAATTTCAAATTTCTATAACTTCGAAACCGTTCGGCTGATTCTGCCCATTAACGAGCTCAACCGTGGCATTCAAATGCGCTACCTATCCTGAAAGTTTCAAGTCGCTGGCTTGCTTCGTTCGACAGTTATCGTGTCCATGATTGGGCGGACAGAATCGATTTTGACAATGGATTCGTCATCTGGAAGTATACTCTAGTACTTCAAGACCGATTTCGGGAAATAATTCGAGAATTACAAACAGTTGGCAAAATGATAGCATGCTGTTTCCCTCGAACATGCGCACAAACCGAAGAATGTTTTCTTGAAAAGACAGTTTTGTTGAATCTGCTCCTTTAATTATGAAGTTACGAAGTTAAGAAGGTTCCGAAAAACAACAAACGGCAAAATAATGTTTTTACCTTTATTCACAACAAAAAAACGACCATGGTTGTAAACACATCCAAAATTTAAAATAATATATTTACGACAATCGCGAAAAAAATTTTGTTATAGCACTCAACTGCTCATCGGTCTGAAAGTGTTTACTTTAGCATCGCTCTCAAGATAAACATCTACAAAATTACCCCTATTCTCTGAAAACCCGCTGATAATATCCAGAATAATTTACAAGACGAATTCTCGCAAGATACGATCCCTGAAATCATTTATTTCGAATAAAACACTTCGTCTGTCTTGAAAACAGTTTTCCTAGAAGTCATTAATACATCGCTCCCATGAGAAACTTGATAGCGCTTATTATTTCCTCTTGTCACTTTTCTCTCTATTATGGAGTACATTTATAAATTTGCATATTCCATTAAAAACGGAAAAATGCGGTGGTCAAGTCCGCAACCAAACAACTAAGAGTTGATTTAGAATCCTCTGTAAACTCGGCTTTTAATTTATGGACCTACCAACTGAAACATAATTTCTACATATTCGCTTCATGAATATGTAATTCCAGGCATATGTCTTCGGTTAGGAAAGGGACGGTCTATCTAAATATACTTTTTGACTGGGGGTTCTCTGATCCTGAGTTAGCCTAGGCCTGCATGAAGTTCATGTGGAGATTCTGAAGAAACATTTATGAATATCTGCCAACTATCTTGAATAAGCTGGGACTATTCAAGGAGCAAGAATGTCGCTCAACCATTCAAGAGTAACGCCAAGGTCTCTGAGGTCAAGGTTCGATTCTGCAGGATTCAATAGGATATTCAGATTTTTGGATAATAGCTTCTCAAGACCTGTTTGTATTCATCTTATGCTTTTGTGCGATTGTTCTGTGGAATGAGAGTATCCATAGACATATTGAACTCTCTGAATATGGCCTATTCATTTCTGAAGAGTCGACGGCGGATAAGATTTGGAGCGAGAGGTCCGAGAGAGAGAGATGGAACTAGTTCGGACAATACCATAGACAACATACACTATACAAATATCTATACGGATGGAGAGTGATTTCTGAAGTTGTCGTGGTAACGGACGGTCAGCCGTATAGAATCGATTATGACACTTTTCATCTAGTCCCTATTAAGAATTCGAATTAAACACATTTGGACTGTATGATAGCACACCGTTCCCTAGAACATGCGCGTAAAAATCTACAAAAACACTGCCGCGAAGGCAGCAGCTTTTGGTCGCATGTTCAATGTAGATGACCGCTTCGCCAACGAATTTGAACTTGCGCGAGAAAGCTGCTGCCTTCACGGCAGTGCTTTTCTAGATTTTTTTTCGATAAATTACTGGATTTCAATTCGATCTAATCTGTATTTTTGGAAATATTGGAAAAATAAAATTTTGAATGGGTATATCTACGAAATCATTGGGCGGATTTTACCCATTCACGAATTCGACCTTCGTAATCAAGCCCCAAACCTTCTCTACAAATATCGAGTTTCTAAGTCGTTTCTTCCGGAAGTTATTGTGCTTACGATCGGACTAACGGCCGACTGCGTAAACACAATAACTTCCGAAAGAAACAACTTAGAAACTCGATATTTGTAGAGAAGGTTTGGACATTAATTGCGAAGGCCGAATTCGTGAACGGGTAAAATCCACCCAATGATTCCGCAGATATAACCCATTCAAAATTTCCCAATATGTCCAAAAATACAGATCAGATCGAATTAAAATCCAGTACTTCATCGAAAATTACAGTTCGAAAGTTCCTACAGAATTCAATGAGGATGATATGATAAGAAAATCACAGAATTTTTTTTTCAAATTGTTCTAATGACACGATCATCAGGAAATTTTGCATAACGTTGTCTTTCAGCATCTTCAAACTAGCTGCGAAGTCTTATCAGAATTGAATCAGTATTTCTCGAGTTATACCGAAAGAAACAACGATATCGAGAAGAAAACCTCGAAATTTGACATATTTTTTCCCGATATCTCTAAAACTTATGATCGTATCGAACTGAAATTTGGTACACTGCTGTGAAATATGAAGCTCAAAGTGTGAGTGAAATGTTTTTTCAGACATCATAAATGGTTTTCGAATAAAAAAAAATTTTTTGGAAAAATTTTTTTTTTAGAAATTACTGACAATATGATCCTGACCAAGTTTGGCTCAAAGTTGCGCGTTGTTATATACACCTAATTGCCAAGTAGTTTCTAAAATAAAAAATAAATAACCTCAAAATTTCAAGTGGCTATAACTCCGAAACTGTTCGACTGATTTGGCCTACTAACGAACTTAACCGCGGCATTCCAATGCCGTTCGACAGTTATCGTGTCCACGGCCGGTCGGACAGAATCGATTTTGACACTGGATTCGTCATCAGTGAGTCCAATCTAGGCATTTGAGACCATTTTCGGCTCAATCATCGAAAATTACAGACATTTGGACAAAACGATAGCACGCTGTTCCCCTAGAACATGCGCGCAAAAATCTCAAATTTCGATTTAGTACCAAGTGCTTTCAAAAGTGTACATACTACTTGTTTTTCATGTCATTTGATTTACATCCTCCTAATTCTGTGAATTCATCCCTACTTAAATTCTATAATCAGAGTTATTCGGTGAAATGAAAAGGTGAAAACAATTTGGATAGTAATGCATACGAGCGCTGAGTGTAACATCAAAATCAATAACAATTATGAAATAATTTTAATAGTGGTTTCTTTTTCAGTTGCCTTATCAACCATTCTTCTATTTAGATAGGTAAGTTATCCTTGAGTTTTTGATTTATTATTTGATAAAATCGAATAATAAACCTTAGTGATCGATCAAAAAAAAAATTACCCTCCCTGCAAATTTCACAGTTTACATTTTGAAGTATGTAGATTTGAAAGAACTAATAAAAATAAATTCGTCCGTCTGTTGTCCGGGGCTTTTCCCTGAAAGTACTGAACCGAAATCCGTGAAACTTGGTTGAAAAATCGTGTGTCGCTCGAGATTGATCCTCCAAGCCTTTCAGCAGGATCGATGTACCCTAAGGGCTCAAAACTGCGGGTAGGAGGGAAAAAAATATTTCTCGAAAACTCATCACCGAATTCTCATGAAACTCTAAACGTTGATTACTGTTGCATAACTCGATCTAAAAATTTTCACCCGGATGATTTATGATCAGTGGTCCCTGAGTTATAAAGAAAAACGCACTTTTTACTCTACCCCGGTGGTGTTGGAAAAAGTAAGATTTCTAGAGGGGTAAAACGACTGTGGAACGTCTCTTCTCATTCAAAATATTATTTGAAATCATGCTAATAAATTAGCGTTCTGCATGTGGAAATGTTATTCAATTATACAAGAGTATTTATTGAGATTAAAATCACACTGTGGTGAACTCTCGAACAAAGCGCAGGAGTGTATTAGCACATTGAGAAATATCTAAATGCTTATAACTTTTTACCTAGACCGAATCTGGAAAAATGTGAATTGAAAAAAGTGTTTTATTCGATGAGAGGAATCCATGGTTGAAGTTAATGTACAGCTTAAAGACTCACCCTGTATGAAAATTAAAGATCCAATACATTTATTATTAATGCGATCTATCGAACAACGTCGAGAGGTGGAGTGCCGGAAGTATATAGTTTCCTGTAATTTTCAATGAATTCCGAGTTGGCGACGATATTATCATAAATATTTGAGGGATAATACTAAATTTTAACAAATAATATCAAAATCAGGACTGATTATGAATACTTTTGAGTTTCAAAGTTGCATTGCTGCAACTGGCAAATACATCGTGTTAGGTAGAAAATGCATATATCGGAACGAAAAACAAATATATCGCAACACAAAATATGAGTATTGGTGTAACTAATAAATTCATTCTCTCGAAAATAAATGTATTTGTCCCAAACGGCACCTCTTTCATTATTGTTACGATTGTCACGAATTAAAAGGGGTGAATAATATCTAAATAGAAAAATAAAACAATATAACTCATCGCTGTATTCATTTGCTCTGGGTATTTGAGAGAATCAACATTTTCTGAATTAGTTAAATTTTTTGAGATTCCTTTTTGATGAGAATTTATCAATAATTTCTTCACTAGTCGAGTACTCGTGAGTTTATCAACATTAATAAGATTATTGGGTAAATCTTCATCAACATTCTTTTTTAAAAAAATTTTATATGTCCTGAGAAACAAAGTAGGCACGAATCCTGACCATGGACAAGATTGAATCCTGCTCTTGAAAAAACCCAACTAAGCCTCAAATTTCCGAAGGCTGTCTATAAGATTCCCAAACAAGTTGGCGACGTCTAAACGTACCGTTAAATTGAATTACGCATTGGTCTACTGGTCCTGCTTTCCTAGTCTCTCAGCTTCGCGCGACATCTATTAATTATGATATGAGTATGCCGTTGAAATTGTCTACGTACAGAAGGCATTTATAGGCGGTTTGGAAAATATTTCAACAATATCAAAGTGGTTGATTTTTTTAATGTTTTCTAGAACAATAATTGGTTCTGTGGCTCTGTTGCATGGGGAAAAGTCCGCCCCTGCATGAAAGTAATTTGGATCATGTGGGTTTTGGAAGCTCTTTAATCAAATAATTAACCTAAGTGATACTCCGAAAGAGGAAAAAATTACTTGATCTCACTTTTCTGATGGAAATGTAAAATTTATCTACTGCACAATATATCTGCTCCCAAATACAACACCCTGCGATATATTGAACATAATTCAACCTCTTTTCCGTTGCTTTTGAACTCATTGGCCAATGTGTATTATTCTTTCCGCGCTGATTCTGTTCTGAATGTTCCAAGTTCCTGTTTTCTTTTTCTTGCTTGACACAACTTCGCGCACTTGATCACGAACGCTTTAGAATTCATTACTGGCAGTTTCATTGTTCGTTTAATTCAGTTTGCCTCAAAAGGGCGTCCCTATTGGGTGAAAAGAACAGTATTGTTAGCGATGAACGTGCCTTTTGGCGAAAATTTCAATTTCCATGATATTTTTTAGATGTTTTATTCGATTTTTTTTTCAATACGAATTTTCTGTGAACATGTTACATGGTTCTATTCTATTCATCATTTTTGCGCGCATGTTCTAGGGGAACAGCGTGCTATCGTTTTGTCCAAATGTCTGTAATTTTGGATGATTGAGCCGAAAATGGTCTCAATCGACTAGGTTGGACTCACTGATGGCGAATCCGGTGTCAAAATCGATTCTGTCCGGCCGGCCGTAGACACAATAACTGTCGACAAAAGTAAGCTAGCAACTTTAAACTTTCAGGATAGGTTGCGCATTAGAATGCCGCGGTTAAGTTCGTTGATGAGCCAAATCGGTCGAATAGTTTCGGAGTTATAGGCAGTTGAAGTTTTGAAGTTATTTATTTTTATTTCAAAAACTACCTGAGAGATTGGATTCAAACTTGGCAGTTGAGTGGGGTATAACGACGCGCAACTTTGAGCCAAATTTCGTCAGGATCATATTGTCAGTAAATTTAAAAAAAAAAGTTTTCGAAAACCATTCATCATATCCGAAAAAAAAGTCCACTCACACTTTGAGCTTCATACTTCACAGCAGTGTACCAAATTTCAGTTCGATACGATCTTAAGTTTCGGAGATATCGGGAAAAAATATGTCAAATTTCGAGGTTTTCTTCTCGATATCGTTTATTTTTTCAGTATAACCCGAAAAATACTGATTCAGTCCTGATAAAATTTTACAGCTAGTTTTGAGATGCTGAAAGACAACTTCATGCGAAATTTCGTGATAACCTTGTCATTAGAACAATTTGAAAAAAAAATTTCTATGATTTTCTTATCATATCATCCTCATTAAATTCTGTATGAAACTTCGAACTGTTATTTTTCGATGAAGTACTGGATTTCAATTCGATCTGATCTGTATTTTTGGAAATATTGGGAATATAAAATTTTGAATGGGTATATCTGCGGAATCATTGGGTGGATTTTACCCATTCACGAATTCGGCCTTCGTAATTTAGGTCCAAACCTTCTCTACAAATATCGAGTTCCTAAGTTGTTTCTTTCGGAAGTTATTGTGAATAATAACTTCCGGAAGAAACGACTTAGAAACTCGATATTTGTAGAGTAGGTTTGGGGCTTAATTACGAAGGTCGAATTCGTGAATAGGTAAAATCCGCCCAATGATTCCGTAGATATACCCATTCAAAATTTTATTTTTCCTATATTTCCAAAAATACAGATTTGATCGAATTGAAATCCGGTAATTTATCAGTTAAAATTTCAATAAGCACTGCCGTGAAGGCAGCAGCTTTTACGTGCATGTTCAAATTCGTTGCTGAAGCGGTCATCTACATTGAACATGCGCGCAAAAGTTGCTGCCTTCACGGCAGTGTTTTTTGAATTTTTTTTATTTCTTAACTCATATAGTGCGTCAATTTTGAAATGTACCATTATTAATAACTAGGCCCCTTTTTAAAGTCAGAAGAAATGCAAAAAGATGCAAACTCTGGTTCGTGTGGGGACATTTTGTACGATTGGTTCCAATCATTTTGTATCAACCATGTGAGTGTGATGATAGCAACTCCTAAAATCCTGAATTGAATAGGGGTTGAGTAACACCTTCTTCCAAGGGTTATTCTATTGCTTTCTGAGAAATGCCATACACTTGACCATTTTGACGGGCTTTTTCTAGGGAACAGCGCGTTATCATTTCGTAACGATGTCTGTAATTTTCGAATTTTGAGCCGAAAATGGTCGATTGGGTTGAACTCCCTGAAGAAGAATCCGTGGTCAAATTAAACTCTGTCCGTCCGTCCGTATGTGCTCTCACTTTCGAAGGAAAATACTTAGCTACTTGAAATTGTCATATTACAGTTTTGGAGTTATTGTGTTTACGTTCTGGCCGTTAGGCTTCTGAAAGAAATAACTAAAAAAGTCGATATTTGTAGAGAAGGTTTGGACCTTAATTACGAAGGACTAATTTGTGAATGGGTAAAATCCACTCAATGATTCCGCAGATATAACCATTCAAAATTTCATTTTCCCAATATTTCCAAAAATACAGATTGGATCGAATTGAAATTCAGTACTTCATCGAGAAATGACAGTTTAAGGGTTCGTATAGAATTTAATGAGGATTACATGATGAGAAGATCACAAACTATGGAATATTCGAAAAAAACAATAATGGACTAATATTGTCCCTCAACATCTTCAAACTAGCTGCGAAATTTCATCACAATAGAATCAGTATTTCTTGAGTTATATTGAAAAGAAACGATATCTAGAGGAAAACCACAAAATTCTACATATTTTTTCCCAATATCTCCAAAACTAATAGCTGTATCGATTTGAGATTCGGTAAACTGCTGTGAAATATGAAACTCAAGGTATAACTGAAATTGTTCTCGAATTTGAGTAATGGTTCCAGAAAAAAAAAATTTTTAGGAAAAAATTTTGAGAAATTTTTTTTTTTTTAATTGAGTGATCATAGGATTTCAACGAAATTCTGCTCAAAGTTGTGTGT
Source organism: Myrrha octodecimguttata (assembly GCA_958510865.1). Taxonomy (NCBI): domain Eukaryota; kingdom Metazoa; phylum Arthropoda; class Insecta; order Coleoptera; family Coccinellidae; genus Myrrha; species Myrrha octodecimguttata. The sequence continues at coordinate 19,638,348 of OY294063.1, forward strand.
CGTTATGATCCAACTAACTGCCAAGTTTCAATCCAATCGTTCTAGTAGTTTCTGAAAAATGAGGGAAATAACCTCAAAATTTCAAATGGCTATAACTCCGAAACTATTCGGCTGATTTGACCCATTAACGAACTTAACCGCGGCATGCCGATGCGCGAACTAACCTGCAAGTTTCGAGTTGCTAGCTGGCTACGTTCGATAGTTATCGTGTCCACAGCCAGCCGGGCAGAATCGATTTTGACACCGGATTCGTCATCAGTGAGTCCAACCTAGTCGTTTTAGACCATTTTCGGTTCAATCATCGAAAATTACAGACATTCGGACAAAACGATAGCACCGTTCCCCTAGAACATGCGCGCAAACAGATATTTGTTACTCTTTCAATGTGACCCTGTATATTGAAAATCTTTCGGAAGCTAATAAATATATACAAATTCAACTACAAATTGCAACCTGCTTGTTACTCAATGTCGAATTCTGTGGCGGACTCTAAAAATTCGGCTGTTCCGTTGATCTCAAGACCGCGTTCCATAAAACTTCACCTAATTACCTTGCAAACAAAGAATGATCTCTCGTGGCATATAATTTTGACTTTTTCAGTCCCCGTGAAGGGCATCGAGTCAGTCACCTCGGATCTAGACGCACTCGGATTCGTGGACCGTGTCTCGGCAAACCACGATCTTGAAAACTCTCAGATTCGATTCCTGAGGATGAATAATTCTAGTGGTTGGTCGTTAGGATTGATAAAATGTTACGTTTTTGTGGAAACTGAGGATAATGGGAATATTTAAAATCCTACATAACCAGTTTTGAATGTGATTATACTTTCATCTGCATCTTCCTGGCTTGGAATCGTATTACGAGGAAGACGAACTTGGGCGATTGTATTGAGATTATTTTTGTCACGACCATTGAATAATATACTAACTGACAAAGAAACTGCAACACCCGAAAGGAGCTGTTTAAATTTTAATTTTTTTTTTTGGTGAAACATTGATAGTATGTCAAAGAGTAAATGACTAAAATTTGCCAAAAAGGGCTTACAATTTTTTTTATTAAATTTGTTAATGATGTGTTTGTCCACCGCGGTTATCTATACACTCCCCAATACGTCTTGGCAGTGATGCAAAAAGATGGCCTATTTCTTCTCAAGGGATACTATCCCAAGCTACCTGTACTTCATGTCTCAGAGCCGCTGAAGTTTATGGGGGCTGGGGTAAATTTCCAAGCCTTCTACCCATGATGTTCCAAACATTCTCTATGGGCGAAAGATCGGGGAATCTGGGCGGTCATGGCCAATCATTCACATGGGTCGCTTCAGAAAAGTTTAAACTAACTCTGGCATGAGGTCGAGCATTACCTTGCTGAAATATTGTCAGCGCTGTCATGTTACCTCTAATAAAGACTAAAGGTGACCTACTTGCATTTCCAATAGCACCCCATACCATAACGCCTACTGTCCGGTACATGACGCTCAACATCATGATGAGTGACACGTCTTTCTCCCCGACGTCGTCTTACCCTCCTTCGGTCATCATGTGCACCCAAGGAGAATCAAGATTCATCAGAAAAGACGACCTGATGTCATTCCTCATTCCAATGTTGCCGTTCTCTGCACCACTGTAATCGTTGCCGGCGATGCTCAACCATAAGAGGTAACACAAGATGGGGTCGATAATGCTGCAGTCCAAAAGACCTTATACGGCGGTAAACCGTTCGGACAGTACAGAATGGCCTTGTTCTCCTAACCACTCGTCAGCTAAAGATCGAGTTGTCTCAAATCGGTCTCTAATGGCCATAAGTTTTAGACGTCGATCTTGAACTTCATTTGTGCTCCTTCGACGTCCAATGCCCAAAAGTGCGACAAATTTTTTCCGTTCACGACAAATTCTCCACGAATATTTGACAATTACGGAGATGGTTTTCATTGAGTTCGGTGCATGTGGCCCTGCTAACTTTATGGACATCATAATTTCAAACCCAGACTCTTACCAAAATTAACACAAGCGTCTTCAATTAACCAGGGACCGGATACCAATTGATAAAAATTGATTCATTGCCCAAGACGTTAATGGTAATGTAAAAGAGGGCAAACAAATGGGCGGTAATTATTTATAATCGCATAAATCAATTGGTTATCTGAATATGTCCGCGAGTCCCACGAAATCGTAAATTTGTTTTTGTCTGAGCCGGCATTTCTTGGTTCGGCAGCTCTTGTGGCGCCTTCAAGGTCCCTCCCTACTCCATTCTTCTTATCGGTGAAGGCGTTTAAGAGCACTCTGCTGAATGCAAAAAATTCGGGAAATCCTTGATAGGAAGTGGGTCAAGATATATAGGAGGTTTTTGAGTGAAGGGTGGTCTTGATCTCCCGTTGATGCTCAAATATCGGAAGTTTTTCATTCGATATTTCGATCTGTGAGAATTATTTTTAGGTTATGTTTTCGGATATTTTCGGCTTTGTCAAAGAGTGAGGGTCAGATTTGATCCAAACGGCATTGAGTTTTGAAGTTTCGGATAATTTTCACTGCTAGATTGAAAGATTAGGATGTTATATATTCTTTTGAGAACGAGCATTACAATTCTAAGATATATCACAGTGTTAGCAGAGGAAACGTAAACGGGGTACCATACATATTTGCGTATGATACAAGAGCACAGATAAAAACCTCAGGAAAAATTCTGTCTCCCCGCATAAGTGTAGTTATTTGTTTATATCTTGCATCTTTTTCATTTGAAAATAATTTTTTCGTCATCTTGAATTCATTTCGACAAAATATCTTGACATAATATCTGAAACAGAAAGAGGGACAGAAAACCAGAAGGAAGCAGTAAATAATATCACCTACATTTGCTCATGACCCAGAGGGTCTTTCGACCAGGTTCAGTCCTCCAAGCGATGATTTTCAGATCCTCAGATGAACGAAGAACGCTACAGGCCCCTTTATTGGGGAATCATCTCCCATAGATCCATAATTGTTCATTTCGAACTAGAAATCTAATAAAATATCGGGAATAAAGTGAAAAACTTGTGACATGTATTATGTCAGGATGACATATTATTATTAGGATGTTGAAGACGTGGAACGTGGAAAAAGAACCACCACGATTAACTGAAGAAAACCTTTGATATTGTATAAAGCCCATCATTATTACTAAGCACACGAATTTTAAACGTTTGGGATTTTGACACATTTTGAATTTTTCCATGGTATAAGCTGCCCATATACATTTCAGTTCAGGCCAAATATATCTGGTTAACAGCTTTTCTCTTCCTTTAGCTGAACGGTTTTGTGAAACTTCTTTGAATTGTTCCTTTTTACCATTTACCGGAAAGCTACAACTGTATTGACAACATGTCTCAGGAAACATAACACAGATATGTTATGTGCTATGAATTTTCAGAAGCTTCGATATCTCAGAAACTATTTGCCACCTGCTGATGGAATTTTGTGTCTACATACCTGGCATCTACAGGGTGAATCTTTAAGTTGTATTAATTTTAAACCAAAGATTCCCCTTCTCAAAAAACACACAATTTCAATTACCTTTTTTTCAGATTCGGCTCGGGGTTTTCCTTCATAGCATTTGTTATTCCGAATGGGATGAATTTTCTTGTGGCGTTTTCTATAACTGGTTTCATCCTTATTCAAAAGATTTCCTAGTTATTTTTCGAGTCGAGAAAACTAAATTTTCCCTCGTGATTTCCCCTAGAACTTTTCCGAGATATTCACGTCGAATAATATAGAATCTGATAAAGATCCGATAAATTTCACTATATTTGTGATCTGCAGCTAAGCAAGTGAACGCCTTGAATCAATCTCCACTCGAATTCATTCTGAGCACAGAATGCACAGAGCAACCTCTATTTTGTGACCAGAGCACACATAACGAAGTTCTAAGTTTGTTATCTGCGGACCAAACTAGCGAGAAAATTCATAGAGATTTATTAATGTGTTCATACTGTCTGATCGAGTGATTTCAAAAATCATTTATAAATTTGGAATAAATAGGTTATTCATTACCTTTTTAATATGAGAATGGGCTATGATGAAATTGTGTATGAATTTATGATGGAAAAATTGGATATTGCATGAATATCAAGCGGAAGAAACAGTGTTTCAATAGTCAAGTGAAGTGAAATACTTCCGATAGAAATGATTCTGCAATAAGCACCCATTAGATTGAAGTGAGTAAATGGGGTTTCTCAATCAATTTTCTTTAAATTTCAAGCAGTGTATTGGATATCCCGCAGTTGTCATTTTAATCCTTCTTAAAACGGTTTCCTGTTGAGGACTCAACGTTTCATAAAACTATCAGGTATTAACATGAAGAATATATGAAGTATACTTTGATTCATTGTGAAAATCTTTTATCATTTTGGAATACTTGATTATTCTTTATAATTTTTCCTCAAAAGCAGCGTTTCTGCAATATTCAACGGTGAATATAATAAAATCTGATGAAAATCGAAGCAATTTCACTATTTTTTGTGGATCTGCTCCTGAGTGAGTTAAGACATTGAATTGAGTTCCATCGATGTTACTCGGATCACAGAATACACACAGATATTTCTTCATTGTGTGACAAGACCATAGACATAGAGACTATGTCTCCACGTCTATGAACCAGATTTTCTAGAGAATTCGTAGAATTCAAATAATGTGTTCACACCATTCAATAAAGAAATTTATTTAAAGGTTAACTCTTCTTGAGTAATTTCATATTATTCATTTATTTATTTGTTTCATTTGTCGGTGTTGAACTTGTAAATAATGGGCAGGAGTGTATTAGCACCATTTTCAGGTGTTTTTGGGGCTCATCTGTATATAAATATTTAATTCTATTATGTGCGATCAATTTTCCTGCTTAACTGGAAATGTGTGCAGATTTAAGATGAGGCTAATTTTGATTTTGATGGGGGGGGTTTAAGCTCTAGTCCTAACAAAGCTTTTGCGCGCATGTTCTAGCGTACTAATGTTTTGAACAAATGTCTGTAATTTCAGAGTTTTTTCCCGAAAATGGTTTCAAACTACTAGGACTGACTGATGACGAATTCGGTGTCAAAATCAATTCTATCTGAACGGCCGTCCGTATGACGATTATGGGCGTAACGAAAGATCGAGTTGAAACTTTCAGGTTAGGTTGCATTTTAAAATGAGATTGATGAATTCGTTAATGGGCTGAATCGACCGAACGCTTCCAAAGTTATAGCTATTTGAAATTTCGAGGTTATTTCCCTGATATTTCAGAAACTACTGGAACTATTGAATTGAAACTAGGCAGTTAGTTGGAGCATAACGACGCGCAACTCTGAGGAAAATTTTGTCGCGATTGTATCGACAGTTAATAAAAAAAAATATTATTTTCAAAGTATTTTTCAAATTGATTTTTAGAAACTTTCGACTATATTCGAAAAATAATTTGATCGAAACTAGTGCTCTATATTTCACAGCAGTGCACCAAATATCATATTAATACCATCATAATTTCGAATTTGGGGGCTTCCCAACGACACCTCAAATAGACATACATTTCTCCAATCCCTTCCAGGAAACTGTCGATAATTTCAACCAAAAGTACACCGACATGTATGGAGTCGACCCTGAGTAACAGCGCACAATATTATTCTTCCACGTTCTGTGAAGGTCAAGCCTAATGAACAGTTTGGCATTTCTATATTGAGCAGCGTTGAGCTAATTTTCTCGACTGCGAAGGTCATCCACCTATCAAGATTCGTATTGAACTGATAAACTTTATTATGTATTTATTTCATTTTCACCTCGCTCGAGACTCAATATTGGAATTGTAATGAGAGGTGAGGTTACTTGCGCATTGCACACCACCTACTCAACAAAACTGAGCATAATTTCTTCGATCTGAATATTAAGTCGAGCGAACTTCGAAGAATTGCGGTATTTGAACTGCAGGCTTGATTTGTTTGGAATTATGTACCTGAGAAATGATTTCCTATTGGACAAACACTAGGAGTGTATCATTTGATAAAATCAAATGATAAACCTTAGTGATCGACCACAATAAAAATGTCAAATTTGTTGTAATTTGAAATTTTGTAGTTATCAGATCAGGTTTGGAGTCCAAATACCTCGGTTGAGTTCGTTGATGGATGGAATCGGTTAGATAGTTTCGGAGTTGGGCCAATTTGAAATTTTGAGGTTGATTCCTCGATATCTCATGAAGTATTGACTCGATCAAATTGAAACTTCGTGGAAAGTTTCGGAATACCAACGCGCAACTTAAAGCAAAATTCCGTGTGGATCCAGTTGTTATAAAATTTTCAAAAAAATTTTATTCAAAAATTTCAAGAATTTTTGATGAAAAATTTTGTTTTCTCTGAAAATATTGATTAGATTTCAACGGAGTTTGGTGCAAACCTTAAAGTCAGTATTTCACAACAATGTTTCAGATTTCAATTCGATCCGATCTTTACTTCCGGGAATATAAGGGATAAAATGTTCCAAATTTCGTTGTTATTTGGAATTTTAACGTTATTTCCGCAATATCTCAAGAAGTACAATTGCAACCAGATTGAAACTCCGTAATCAGGTGGAGATTACCAACATGCAACTAAGTGCAAAATTTCGTGTTGATATAATAGTTAGAATTTGAACAAGCACGTAAAAGCTTCTGACCTCACGTCAGTGCTTTTCTAGATTTTTTATTTCAGGCTCAAGCCATTGTATATTGTATTAAGCTTCATCATTTTACGATCCAACGATATCTATATGTATCTCAGAAAAATGCTGTTCAAACGCTTTCTGAGATAAGCATACAACAATACACATAATACCACTGCCAAGTCTTCTTTTTCTTCGAGAACTATACCTCACCATTTCTCATTTAATTTCGCTCTTATCTCAATTTATGTTGACCGCCTACTTCTGTAGATCAACAAGGTTAATTGAAGTGAATGTCTTATCCTCTGATGAAAATATTAATTAGGTTAATTATTCCGATTCTGAATTTTCCAACCATTATTTATTGATAATAATATAACTTACCTTCGGAATGAGATATTTCTCTTATATACCAAGTGTCTCACGAATACCGTTCGTTAAAATATTTTTGGGAAGGAATCAGAAATTCCTGTTTGCAATTTCCGGCTTGAGCTTTTACTAGAGAGATGACTGAATGTGAATTTATTGGGATTCGTGGGAATTCCGGTTTAACCGGAAGTGACACCAACTTTCGATTTTCGAATGGAAAGCCCCATATTTGAATGAAAATAGAATCCTTATGAAATTCTGCGTTGTCCCAATGTAAAATTTTCGAATTTCTGCCAGAAACTTTTGTTTTTGTCCAATAGAAAAAATTGAAAATGGGGCTCTGCTGAAACATCTTTCAGGTTTTTCATTGAAGAATTACAGTTTTTAGGCTTCCGCGAAAAGTAAGAATAATGCTTCTGTTGCAATACTCAGAACTGAAACTCATGATACAGGAGGACACAATTTCGAAAACGTGGAACCTCAATCTTTTCAAATAAGAACCTTTATTTTTTATGGCCATAATGGAATATACTTTGAAAAATATTGTAAGTGTGATAATAAAATTTCGTGGTGTTTTTCTTGATATCATTGTTTTTTCCGGTATAACTCAAGAAATACAGATGCAATCATGATGAAACTTAGCAGCTAGTTTGAAGATGCTGATGGACAACTTTTCGTAATGATCGTGTCATTAGAACAATTTGAAAAAACATTGAATTTTTTTTTCAAATATGCAATATTCTGTGATATTCTCATCATATTATCCTCATTAAATTCTTTATGAATCTGCAAGGGTGGTTGCTTTTCAAGTCGTCACACTATATAACTGATTTCATTTGATGCGCCATTGCATTAATGAAAATATAAATATGATTCGGCCCAGAATAGAACCTTGAAGAATACCAATCAACTCCACCGGTAAGGAAGGTTTTGAAGGAGTTCTGGCCGAGTAAGATTGAGCAGTTCAAGTAGTTCTTCTGATATCCAATTTGTCGAGTTATCATATTATTTCAAGTCTCTTAGTTATTTCTCACGAGAGAAGAATCGATTTTGTAATATAAAAATTTTTCGTTGAAGAAATTTCCAAAATTAGAGTTTTCCGTGAATATTGGTGCATGATTGATTACATTCCGTTGTTCTTGAGTATTCGAAGACGTTTCTCATATGTCATTACAAATTGCATGTCAGAATTCATGATACGGAAAACTTGTGAAATTACTTCGGTTTGTCATTTTGTTGTACACAATTAACTTCGAAATAGTTACGTAGAGAATTACCAACATTATTGAGATTTGGCATAAAGATGTAGATTGATATCCTAATTATAGATATGAAATTGGGTTTTAATATTAGAATTGCTTTGAGGAAATCAGATACAAAGCTGGGGAAATGATTCGTAGTTAATTATGTGTATTTTTCATCTAGAAATCCAACAGAACGATTTATCTTGAGAAATAAGCAATTCGAATGATATTTTGTCACATCTAGTCAAGGTTCCCGAATGATAGATCCAGAACATGCCGGTTAAAAATCTGAATCGAACAAACAAATTTTGGGAAGGTATTTTTAGTAACTACTGTTTCACCTTTCATTATTGTATAAATCAAATTAATAAGCTCTGATATTTTCTTGAAAAATGATGCTGTTGGGTAATATCGCTCAGTTGCACCGGTTTTCAGAAAAATTGATTTGAAATTTTCTCTGCGTTCACTACTCATGCTCGTTATTTAAAAAATTAGAATGAAGTAATAAGTGAAATATTAATATCTAGCTCGATTGCAATTATTATACAGATTGTAACAGCCAAATGGAATAAATTCGATAACTAATAAATGAAGGGGTGTTAGGAAAAACGCTCGGACACGTCGATTTGTAATTTTAAATGCGCATAGTTTTCAAGAAAATAAAATTATATAGGGTGTTCCATGCGACCGTGGCCAATACCAACTTTCTCATTTTAAATGTAACCCCCTGTATATTATTTATTCTTTGGATTCTTCAGAAAATTCTAGACACAATTCATGTACAATGTCCTATACCTATCTTCAACTTTTTCGGAAATATTTAGTGTTTTCAAAAATGTTGAGTCACGTTAGAAGACAGATTAGCATGTTGCCAAGACGTTCGCGGCGAGCATTTTGCACATTTCCTACATTGACATTAAGGTTTTTTTTTTTTTTTTAATTATTAGGAAATAATCAGTATTACTTATCAGATTTTAAGTGTAATGTACCGAATTTGTGAAATAAAATAACTTTTATTACAAAACGTTGATTTTTGCACTAAATCTTAAAACACTTAATATTTCCGAAATAGTTAAAGATAGGTATAGGACATTGTGCATGAATTGTATCTAGAATTCTCTGAAGAATCCAAAAAATAAATAATATACAGGGGGTTGCATTTGAAATAAGAAAGTTGGTATTGGCCACGGTCACATGGAACACCCTATATAATATTATTTTCTTAAAAAATATGCGCATTTAAAATTACAAATCGACGTGTCCGAGAGTTTTTCCCAACACGCCCTCATTTATTCGATATCGAATTTATTCCATTTGGCTGTTACACTCTGTAGAAGCCTCACCGTATGAAATTATTCATACAAAATTATTTAATTTACTTTAACGTTATTTTTTGAAGGACCACTAATGTAGCAACAAGAAACTGGGCGTCAGCTTCAGAGGGCTTTATAGCTCCTTAACGAAGAATTTTTTGCATTATATAATTTGGAACGAATGCGCCTAAAATAATATCTTGCACATCCTATAGAATCTTATCGGTCCAATTATTGAATACCCTGTATTATGTATATACTGCATGTATCTTAATAACACCGGAAAAATGTAAAGGCGGATTCTGTAATGAAAATCAAGGCAGTTATTTGGTATAAAATTTTTTGAAAAACCTTCCCCCGAAAAAGTTACACCCCTCTGAAGATGAACCAAATTTTTTTTTTATTTTCCCTTTAATTTATCAAACTGTGTTAAGACACTAAACTTGGTAAATAGTATTTGTCAATAAAACTACACATTTTGGAATTTTTTCAACCCTGAAGTATGCTTACAAGGGGTTGAAATATTTAAACCCTAAGATATTTTCTCTTACAACTTTTTTTTGGATGAAAAGTTGTAAGTTGGATTTTTTGGATGAAGTTTTTTCGAAAACTTAAGCGCTCACTAGAAAAAAATATTGATGATCTGCGAAACGAATAGAAACGATAAGAACTTCAGCAGCCATATTTCATCGCACATGCATTTCAATGGGGAGAAAGGAGGGTTTCCACAAACTATTTATCGATGGTGAATGCTATTTTTGGAATGAGGAGATGGAAAAAATAGAGAAAATACCTTCAAAAAACGCATAGAAGCAGAAACCATAGAGACCCTATATAACGTGAAAAATGATTTCATACAACATTCATGGAAAAAATAAATCTTTTAGTTGGTATTCTTACTAACATATATTTTAGTACAATCAAAGCTCAACAAATACAACAGGGTTTAATGAATATTCATTTTTGAGAATAAAAGTCAATGCTTGTATTGAAGCTCAAGGCGGGCATTTTGAACATTTATTGCTACTGAGTTAGTTGTTGAAGTCTCAGCCTAGTAGAATCATAATTTGGTTGGGTGTTGTTCAATAGAACGCTATTTAACATAAGTTATGTTTTTCCCGTGTTCGAAAAAACTTGTAGAGATAAAAAGTTAGTGAATGACTTGGGCCTTTAAGCCATTTTTTTCAAAGGAAAATTTCAATCCAGAAAAAGTTGTGAGAAAAAATATCTTAGGGGTTGAATATTTCAACCCCTAAGCATACTTCATGGTTAAAAAAATTCCAAAATGTTTAGTTTTATTAACATATAATATTCACTAAATTTCATGTTTTTAGCTCAATATGCAGAGAAAATAAAAAATAGAAAAATCTTTTTTTGGTAATCTTTAGAGGGGTGTAATTTTTCCGGAGGGAGGTTTTTTAGAAGCTTTATACCAAATACCTACCTTCTTTTTCTTCACAGAATCACCCTTTAAATTTTTTTGGTGTTATTCAGATATACTCTGTATATAATTGATTTTACTGAGGAAATAATCCACCAATGTTGAAAATTCGCTACGCACTCAATTGTCAAATAAATAAATTAATAAATTCTCTCCACGAGTCTAGAAAACGCATGAAACTTCATATAACTTGTGAATTCACGTCTAATGTCATGAATTTCACTTCAATTTTCCACTCAATTTCAATTTGACGTCGTACATACAATATTCATCTCAAGATTATAACGATGCTTGAAATTAAGTTGATATCAACATGGTATATTATGGCCCGTGTCATGAAACTTAGAGTCATTTATAATTTCCTTCGTATTCAGAAAATGATCAGAAATATACCCCCTTATAGCGAGCATAGTCACGGCACAAAATCAGTGCAAATTATTTTAATTGTTGTTGAATATTATAGAGGTTTCGACGTGAGAGAAAAATGTTAGTATTGTATATTGCATTGTATATGTGGTATTTTATAAGGGGTGGCTCTGCTGAACTGATATTATTTTCGAGTCGATGACGACCTGATGTATAAGAAGACTAAAAACTTTTTTACCACAGCTGTTTTGAATTTTCAATAGAATATCCTGGTTTTCGTGAATATTCAGAATTCTCGGCAATAGCGCATCATTTTCTTTGGTTTTCATATGATGATTGAAACATATTGAGCAGTAATTTATTTTGTCTAGAAATAAACGGAGTTTTCAGGTGGCTCTTAACTTGATACTGGACTGTGTAGTAAATGTTAAGTTAGCAGAGCGTTATCCTATGAAACATAGGCGTCCACGGCAAATGTATTTTGATCCTTTGAAAATTATCATCTGAGTTTGAGGTTACCTATACCTGAGTTAAGTCTGTGTATTACTGTGAAGATGGAATATTTTCATTATTCAGCACCGAACGCCATTAGTTTCTTTGATGATTAGCTTCATATTGGTCAATCACAATGTGAAAACAAAATATGAAGATCGTTACACGCATGCAGTGTTGCCGAAATTGTGAATTCTCCACAGAAGTCAAGAAATTTTGATAAAGATTACACTTATAAATTATTTTTTCTATCTGGAAAGATATTCTTTTTTTTTCACTTCAAATTGGGCCGAAATTCATGAAGATTTGAACGGAGACCAAAAAGAGTTTAAAAATGTGGTCGGACGGATAGAATCCATTTTGACACCGGATCTGTCATCAGTGAGTCCAACCTAATCGTTTGAGACTATTTTCGGTTCCGAATTAGAAACTAACAGAAATTTGGAGAAAACGATAGCACGCTGTTTCCCATTACTATGAGACAACACAAGCCCAAATGAATGGTGTCTAATACATATTATGATATTTCCTTCTTCCAGACAGGCAATTTTATGGCCATCAAGATATTACGCAGCCAAGAAATCCGTTCCACTTCAATTACAATCTGATGACTTTTTCATTAAAAAACAATGAAGATTTGTACTTGAAGTATAAATGCATCTAGTTGATGGATGCTAGGACATTTTAGATTGGTTCCGAGAATTAAGAAGATCTAGACTGACTGTCTTTTCGCTTTTGTATTCAATTTTATCATCATACATTGTTTATCTGCAGGGTATTTTTATCAACAAGAGGATTATCTCTGAGATGGAAATTTCCGATTGGGAAATGCATTTTCTCGCTTGGAATATTCACTCTGTTCGATAGTTAGAGAACGAACAGTGGATCTGGAAAGATCAATCTCAATTACAGCATTGCAAATTATTCGTGGAAGTGTATAGGTTTGGTTAATGCATGAGCACATTCTTCAACGATTGAATTCGAATTTCTGCTGTTGCCACATCTGCACTGGAGCTCCATCATTTTAAGATGAAGTGAATCAGTATACAAACTGCTCAACGAACGCTTAGAGAGCCAAATTAAGCACCATCGACAATTTTGGTACGATGAGGTAGAGCGTTATCAACTAAAAATTCTAGAAAAAGCACTTGATTCCAGGAATATCAACGTTATCCCGGAAAAAAACGAGAAATTTGGTATCTCCAGAAATTGCAATCGAATTGAATTGAAACTTCGAATACTGAATTGAAATACTCCCTTCAAGGTATTTCAAAGTGTCAATAAGATCGGATGACAAATTTTCTCGAAAAATTTGGAATTTTTTTAAAATTTGGTAACGATACAATTCCAATCGGATTCTCGATGTAACACTACCACATTGCCAAAAAATGTAGAGAGGCACTGACGTCAGGTCAGGAGCTTTTACGCGCTTGTTCTGATTCTAACTATTCAATCAACACGATATTTTGCAGCTAGTTGCGTCTTCGTAATCTCCATCTGATTACGAAGTTTCAATCTGATTGCATTTGTACTTCTTGAGATATTGCGGAAATAACGTTAAAATTCCAAATAACAACATTTGGCAAATTTTTTTCCTCATAACTCCGAAAGTGAATATCGGATCGAATTGAAATTTGGAACATTGTTGTTAAATATTTACTCTGAGGTTTGCGCCAAATAACATTGAAATTTAATCAATATTTCCAGGGAAAAAAATTTTTCATCAAATATTTTTAAAGCTTTCGAATAAAATTGTTTATAAATTTTCTAACAACTGGATCCACACGAAATTTTGCTTTAAGTTGCGCGTTGGTATTCCAAAACTGTCCACGAAGTTTCAATGGGGGTTTCTCCTTTAAACGAAAATGCAGTAATTTTCATGAAAAACCTTTAGAACATCACATTTCAAACATAATTTCAATATTATATTTTTTAAAGAATTTTTGATCACCTAAAACTGAAAAATGAAAATGGGGATTTGCATTTAAAGGGATTTGTCATGAGTGCACGATATGGCAACGTCGAATTCAGCTTTCTCGGAAAGAAAAGGACGTCAAATGTGTTACTTTGCTTAGGAAAACAGAGATAGCTATACTTCTATCTGGTTAGAGTAGGAGACAACGACCAAGGAATAGAAAAAAAAGAGCACAGACTGTCAAACTGCCATATTGATGACAAATCGCAAACGAAAAATGTTAATTTATATTGACAAAGAAGACGTGTGTACCACAGAATAGGAATTTATTTTGTAATGGTGTTCCAGTTAATAGCAATCGGTGTGAAGCTAAGTGATGGGTGTTCAACACTTGTGTGAGTTTGCAATGATGATTTTTCATCCTGCGACCTTCATCAATGATCATGTACTTCCAAGGAAGCTGAAAGAAAAGATGCAAAATTCAAGTCAATAGGTAATTCTCAATAAAGCTATGAAATGGGGGCATTTTCCTTCAAACAAAAATGCAGTAATTTTCATGAAAAACCTTTAGAACATCACATTTCAAACGTATAATTTCAATATTATATTTTTAAAAACAGGTTTGATCACCTAAAACTGAAAAATAAAAATGGGTATTTGCATTTAAAGGGATTTGTCTCGAGTGCACGATATGGCAACGTTGAATTCAGCTTTCTCGGAAAGAAAAGAACGTCAAATGTGCTACTTTGCTTAGGAAAACAGAGATAGCTATACTTCGATCTGGTTAGAGTAGAAGACAACGACCAAGGAATAGAAAAAGAAGAGCACAGACTGTCATATTACAGACAAATCGCAAACGGAAATTGTTTGGTTATATTGACAAAGAACACGTGTGTACCACAAAATAGGAATAAATATTTCATTCTATAGCAGAAAAAGCTATTCTACTGAACACCGTTTCACTTCGTGCATGCCTGGCAAATCCCAAACCCCAATTTTGAAATCTGATTTTGAATACTTTCTGAAGGTAATTTGGGAAAATGATGAATCAAACCCATAATGATTATGTTCAAATTTGAATTTTCAGTAATAACCCAAATTCAGGAAAAACCCCCATTTGATCGAGTCAATACTTCATGAGATATCGAGGAATTAACCTCAAAATTTCAAATTTGCCTAACTCCGAAACTATCCAACCGATTCAACCCGTTAACGAACTCAACCGAGATATTTGGACTCCAAACCTAATATGACAATTTCAAGTCGCTGAGTCTTTTCGTTCGAAAGTTAGAGCACAAACGGACGGACGGACAGAATTGAATTCGACCACGGATTCTTCTTATGGGAGTTCAACCCAATCGTTTAATACTATTTTTGGCTCAAAATTCGAAAATTACAGACATCGCGACGAAAGGATAACGCGCTGTTCCCTAGAACAAGCGCGTAATAACAAAGTTCACGTTATTCTGTCTCATGTGACTGAATATATCATGGGCAGATAATTTACATTTCCTTAAATATTCACCACATTATCAATCATTAGGTTTTTATGCAAAGAACCAACAGGTTTGATTCGCTTGTTTCCATACTTGTCCCCGATCACCTACCTATCACCTGAATAATCCACGAGATACTTTATTTCGGACATCAGACGCCGATATTTCTGAAATAAGCTTGACGACATTTGAGTATTTATAACTCGCTTTACGCACTATAAGATCTCTAATTAGTACAATTAGTGGTTTTCGTTTATAGAATCAGATGAATGTACACATTGATCCGTTGGAACGCCAATAATGCTGCTTTATTTCAGTCGGCTGATTTACTACAGTTTTAACAAAGACCGACAGTTACAGAATAAATATTTTGATTATTTGAGAGAGGGAGCTCATTGTCAGTATGTTGCTCGTTTTAACGCTTTTTATTAGCCGATCTTTCAGTGCTTTGCTATATGATACGATAAGAGCTTGTTTCTTAAACTTTATATCGGGTTTTCGTACGTTATATTTGAATACTGAATGTATGAAATCGAGAACTAAAAAAGAATCTGGAACATCATGTTGAAATGTTAAGAGGGAACTGTAGTAGGCACGTTGTTTCTGTGATTAATACAGGATTATAATAATAAGGATAATAATAAACATTATTTTTCCTACAGGTAAAAAACACCGAATTACAGAAAAAACTTACAAAGAAAAATTATGTTTCACAAAAGGTATTGAACAAATCGCATAAATGCTGTATAGATGTTCCAAGCATACAATTATTCTTACGTCGAATCAAATAGAACAAAGGTCTAGTTCTCATGTTGGGCCTTGGTACATAAAATTTACTTTTTCCAGCAGATATGGACAACCAATATTACCGTAAACGAGATTGTACAGAAAAGAAATTGCCTGTGAACCGCGCCGAACAGCCAAAGATACAGCTACAATTCTTTTCAACAGTAAAGCATGAACAGAACCTCTCGGAGGATAAACACCCTCCTCTCTATAAAAGAGAAATTTATAAAATCTGCGCTCTCTATGAAGCAAATAGATAGGCTGCCAG
This sequence comes from Myrrha octodecimguttata, assembly GCA_958510865.1. Taxonomy (NCBI): domain Eukaryota; kingdom Metazoa; phylum Arthropoda; class Insecta; order Coleoptera; family Coccinellidae; genus Myrrha; species Myrrha octodecimguttata. Next base: position 19,654,673 of record OY294063.1, read on the forward strand.
ATGAATGAGGCATACCTATGTTTTGTTCTCACTAAAGTGTTGAACAGAGGAACCAGAATACCAGAGTCTAGAAACTGCCTTCCGCTACGAACTATAAAACCATAGAACTTCGAAGCACTATTCAACAAATCATTTGTGTGAGGAACAAACTCCAACTGACTATCGAACAGCACGCCCAAATCCCTTACTATGTCCGATCTGATCAACCTAGAGAATAATCAAATTAGTTACACTTTGTAAATGAAACGACATTACACTCAGAAACGTTCAACTCCAGGCCATTGGTCTCACACCACTCAAACAATACTTCCAAAGCATCCTGCAAAGCAAAACAGTCCTGAATACAACTTGAAATCGTCCGCAAACAACAGCCGCATCATAGAAAACATACCAATCAGATCATCGACAAACAGCAGGAAGAGCAACAGACCATGATTTGAGCTCTGAGGCACACCAAAAATAGATGGATACTGGAATGAATGAAAACCGTCAACAAGAACATACTGTCTGCGATTCAATAGATAGGACTCAAGAAGACGAATCAACTGCTCAAAGAACCCATATCTGTTTTCTAGTTTACTCAGCAAGATTTGATAATCCACCCTATCGAAAGCCTTCCGAAAATCAGTGCATACAACATCAACCTGACCAGAATCATCTGATGCCTCGAATAGAAACCGAGAAAATGAAGCCATAAATCAATGCTGCTCGTAACTGATCAGACAATTAATAGATGAAGACTTTGCTATAAAGTATAATTTCCAAAATCTTGGAGAAGTGCGGCAACAATGCGCACCAAACGGTCCATTTAGGGTTATGCAGCGGTCTTTCGTGTAATTGTTGGGATTTTCATCAGCCCAATAACGGCAGTTTTGCTGATTAACGTGGCCATTGAGGTATAAGTGAACCTCATCGCTCATGAACAATGAGGTTCTCGCATTTTGCTCAGCAAGTGCTTCCATCTCACGGGTGAAGTGCATTCGTTGTGTATAATGCCCTGGCTGTAACTGTTGCACAACGGCCAACTGGTAGGGGTGAAAACGCAGTTCTAAATACAAAATACGCCTTACCGAACGATCACTGAGGCGAAGTTTAGCAGAATGGTGGCGAGCAGATCGACTGGGACTGCGAAGAATTGCTTGTCGCATTCTTTCAACGTTCTCAGGTGTTCGAATTGTTCGTTGAGCTCCTGGTGGTCTTTTTCTCATCAATTCACCTCATGTGCGGAGTGCTTCAACCCAACGAAGAATGTTGTTTCGAGAGGGAACAGCCCTATTTCGGTGGATATTGAAATGGCGACGAAACTCACGCTGAACGACCGTGACGGACTTGTTATTACGGACGTTATTTTCGTAAGCAAAAACGCGGTGCTCTACCTTCCACAGGTCCATGATTTCGACTGGTAAAAAAATGCTAAAGGCTCGTACTCATGGACGCGTCAAAAAATAAAAATCGCGCGATTTTTACGCTCAATGTCAGTAATTTGTGGCTGACATCTGTCATTAAGAAAACGCGCGATTGTTCATGAAATATCACTTCAAATTGTATGAATTTATTTCAGCGTGGATCTGTTTCTTCAGCAAGTATAGTAATTGTTTTTATTAAATTCTTAAATTATTTTTCAAGGGATTGATTGAATTAATAGACGCTTTTGATTTATTTGGCATGCAGATAGCTATCGGATAAATTGTTTTTGCTGGAGTCAGTTTGTTCTGCAGAAACTATTATTTCAGATAGCCAAATCAATTCAATAATTTATCATGAGAAAAGACATTTTATTTTCGTCTTGATGTTGGAAAGACATTAAATTACATGCATATTTCAAACTGCGATAAATATATCGTCATCATATGATTGCAATTGAGTACATAAATACATAATTCTTTAAAAACAATAATTGTTGAAGATATTCTCTTCAATATACCTATAATTCCTCATGCATTGTATTAACACGTAACTATTATCATGACCGACGAGTATAAACAATCTCTTGAATGTTTTGAATACCCCGCCATTTTCTTGAAGTTGAAATTATTCAACTAGAAAAAGGAATCGCGCGATTTTGGAGGGAGAGCATTTGACAACTCAAATGTCATCGCTTGAGCGACAAACGCGTCCATCAGTTTGCGCCTTAAGACCTACCGAATCTAGTGATGGGCATAATCGAATGATTTCAATAATCGAAATATCGACATTCGAGATATTTCAATAATCGAATGATCACTCGAATGATCATTCGAGAGGTCCACCTCTCGAATAGTCCAACTCGATTCCCGCCTCTCGGGTGGGGTGAATTACTGTATTTGAATTCAGAGTTGCCAGATTAGGGGATTTTTCCCGAAGATGAGGGAATTATATAATAATAATAATAATAATAATAATAATAATAATAATTTTATTGATCCTTTGGGACACAACAATGTCTATAGGATAAGTCAAAATACCAATACAATACAATCCTACTTACTAAGTTGTTAAAGAGTCAGAAAGGAACTCTTTAACTGAATAAAAGCATTTTTTTAGTAATAGCTCCTTAATTTCTTTTTTGAAAGTTCGTTTGTTCAAAGATTTGAAATAAGGAGGCAAATGGTTGAACAATTTTATGCTCTGATACATTGGAGAACGTTCGAAACTGTGAGTCCGATGTTTAGGAAACAGAAGCACCTGTGTATTACGAGTTCTATGTTCATGCGAATTACCAAGTTTTTTCCAAGTAGACTCATTATCCTTCGCGTATATGAGACATTTCAACATATAGATACAGGGCAGTGACAGTAACCTATTGGCAATAAATACAGGTTTGCATGATGCTCGATATTTCATATCAAAAATCAGACGTATCACTCTTTTTTGTGCAACAAAAACTCTAGAGAAGGAACTACAGTCTCCCCAGAGCAAAACATTATATGAAATGTGACAGTAGACAAGGCTGTAATAAACATCAATAAGAGAACTAGGTGGTAAGGTACTTTTGAGTCTATTTATATATATAATATATTTAAGAGATAGTTATGGGTACTCAGCTATTGGGGACCTTGGTATGAACAAACAACTGTTTGATGATCAAATTGTCTATATTTCGGTTCTAGATTGGAACCTTCTTCAGGACACTGAAAACATACAATTATATTTAGTTGACATCAAATGGAAAGGCAGAGAACCACTTACTGATTCATCTTAGTTGGAAGAAGAATTACATCGTACTATAAATTTTGTGTTACACATCAACAATGGATTAACGTATAGCATGTAAAAACAATCACAGGAAACAGATTGAGATAGTGAAGTCCTCAAAAAAGAATGATCCTCGGAAATTCCCAACATAAACGGCGCAAAATATAATAAAATATAATATATTTATATATTATTATTATATAAATTATTATATAAAATATAATATATTTATATATATATAATATATATATATAAGATTGCTATGAAATACTTATGTATTCCAGCAACTTCTGTGCCATCGGAAAGGGTTTTTTCCAAATGTGGTCAATTGACGAATGCCGGTCGTAATAGAATTTCGCCCAAAAATTTGAACCAAATAATTCTTTTGAATGGTGAAATGTAATAAATGTCATGTTTTTTCATATTATGATATTCCATTATACACATTTATAGAACCAGTTAATGAAAAATAAAATACATTCATTGAAAACAGACTTGTATCTCATTAATTTTACATTCGCCCTTGTTCTGCCATATATCTTGTTATTTCATTCCAGTTTTTTTAAAGGGAATAATTTATAGGTTTCACAGTACATATTTGTCGTTGATTCAAAATTTTCACACCTTGAAACGAAATACATATTTCTTTGATGAAATGTGATTTTTCTTTTATATATTTTGAGATTGTGTGATTTTTTCAATGTGAATTCAATATGTGCTGGTCATTTTAGAATAGATAATGTCGATTCTGAAAATTGCTTATCAATCAATTAAAACAAAATTTTAAAAATTCACTCTTTTTTTTTCTTCAAGTTCGGATAAATCCTGGAACATTCCTTGTTATAATTTTTTCCGTCTTGAAGAACGGAGAATTGCTATAATACTAGGGAAAATCCAGGAAAACAGAATTACTACTCAATCGTATCTTGTCCTTGCTCTAGAAATACTAAAATTGGAATCGATAAAAGCATTTAACGACTTAAAGTTGAACAAATTGCAAACGCATTTCACTTCAAGTGACAACCATTGAATGTTTAAATGTTTAAAGCTACTCATCAAATTAGTGAAATACATCAATTACTAAACTTAATCAGTAATACCTATGAGATGCGAAAGAATCGCATGCATCGATTGTTAAACAGTTGAGTAAACCTCTAGGATGTGAGCTATGTTCTTAACATCCAAAGAATCGACTCAACACCGAGAGATCAAAAACAGTAATCCGAAATGCCAGAGAATCGCTAGCCTCGATTATTATTTCGAATGAATCATCGACCAATAATCGACGCAACACCGAGAGGTTTCATTCATTCGAGAGATCCAAATTAGTAATCCGAGATGCGAGAGAATCGCTAGCCTCGATTATTATTTCGAATGAATCATCGACCAATAATCGACCCAACACCGAGAGGTTTCATTCATTCGAATGATCATTCGAGAGATCACAACACAATCGTTGCGTAGATTGTTGGTTCGGCAATATTCGGTCTCCTGGGTAGTCACGTACCGATCCCACCCGAAGGGAGAGAATCATTCGAATGATATCATTCGGATATTTGAAAAATCTCGAGATAATCGAGAGGTTTCAATAATCGAATGAATCGATTATGATCATTCGATTATGCCCATCACTAACCGAATCCAAAGGCCCCTTTCCCGCATCCGTCGACTCAATAGGCGGAGAGTACGAGCCGTTTCAAAAACGTGCGAGTCGTCTGCAGGACCCCGTATATCTGTGGAATCATTGGGCGGATTACACCAATTCACGAATTCAACCTTTGGTAATTGAACCGGCTCTACAAATCTCGATTCCCTAAATGGATCCTCATCGTGTTTACGATTGTCCTTGAGGCCAACAGTAAACCCAATAACTCCCGAAAAAAATTTCTTAGAGACTTGAGAGAGGAAGGTCGAAGTAGTGAATGGTAAAATTCCCCCAATCTATTTGAGAATTCCTTTTCACAAAATTTCCATTTGAACAAGCTCTTCAAATCTCCTGATTTCACATCAGTGCTTTTCTAACATTTTCCTGTTTTTTTGGAGTGATTTTCCTTTCTCACCCTCAAACTTTTATGTTGTACTTCACTTATATGTATTTCACAAAAAATGAAATATGAATATTTCAGAGTACTCGATATTCACGCACCACTCCATTCGGAAAATGTTTAATTTTTTCATCCGTTTCTTGTTTACTATCACTCAACATGGGAAGAAATCTATTGATTATATTTCGATGAAATTTCCGAACGATATTTAAAATTGTCGTTCTTGATGGTGTACAAGTAAACTCCGTTTATCAATATTTGAAGCTGTTATAGCCAGGTTTGAATGAACCCATTGTTCTCCATAAATAACGATTTATTATAATAATGCAGAGATAAAAATTCATATCCAATTTCTAGTTTTTACTTGTTAAAGTTATCCAATTCAGTTCATTATTTCCATAATACAATAAACCTTGGAAAATGAAAAAAACATTCAACCTACTCAGAAATCTCATTATTTCATGGAAGATACGAACGGACATAGATAGGTGATGTTTGGCTAAATAAAATCGAATAATTATTATTTCGCTGAAATTCTGTTTTTTCGAATTATTTCATACATACTTCAGAACAAACAAGATGTATATGAATTTTTAAAAATTGCTATCACGACCAATTTCGATTTTGTTTTGAATTCTTATTAGGTATACGACTACCACGAAATTTTTAACGAAATTGTACATCAACTAGTAACCAAGTTTCATCATGGTCCGATCAGTATTTTTTGAGTTATTCCGGAAATAAAAACGTTACTTAGAAAGAACTACGAAATCTGACATTCTTTCCAATATCTCCGGAAATTGAAATCGAATTGAACCGACATTTAGTACAGTGTTGAAAAATACCGACTTCGAGGTTTGTGTGAAATTTCATTGGAAACTGATACATTTTTTCCTGAAAAAAATGTTCAAGAAAAAATTTAGAAATTTTTTTTTATGTACTAACCATACGATGAACACAAAATTTTGCACGCCGTTTGGCATTGGTATTTTACAGACATTTACCACGGTTCAATCTGGGGTTCGTTCGATAAAACAAGAAGTGAAAATTTACAGGATTTTTTTTTCGTAGCATAGATTTTAATACTTTTTCGAATATGAATATTTTATTGATTTCAGGATTTCATCTCATTGCCGATTCTTCTATAGGTTTCTTCAGGAAGCCCGCTCAAAAGCTATGTGCTTGTGCTAGTTATGAGACCTGTAAACCTTTAAATTGTTACTTGTTGTTTTATTGAACGGGCCCCTGATCGCATAAGTAGTTCTGAGATAGTGAGGATGTAACCTCCAAAATTCAAATGAGTATTAGTCCGAAACCATCAGGCAGATTTGAACAATCATCACCACGTACAATTGGACAGAACGATAGCGCGTTATTTAGAGCATTTTTCTGAATCAAATTGATTGTAAGTCGAAAATCTCAGAATTTATGCAAAATATACAGTGCGTGTCAAAATTATGGAACAAATTCATTTTCTCAGAAGAAAATATCAAAATCCTGAAACAGGTCAATTTTGTTTCAGTTTTACCAAATTGATATGCATTTTGAAGGATTTTTGTTGCACCCTGTGCCATCCCTATCAACCCTCTAAATTTTTGAATAGAGAAAGTAGGTCATGTGGTATTTTTTTGGCAAGATCTTTGTATCTTCTTTACAGGTGTGCAGAAAATTTCAAGAAAAAAATTTTTTTTTGAAAAATTACTTACTTCAAAGAGGTTTTCAGTATGTGCACTTTATCATGGCTCATATACTTTGAGACGATGGTACCTGATGAAATTTATCACCGAATGAAAGTCGACCATTAAAGTTTTGTTTATGCACAACTTTCAACCCCCTCACGTGAAATTTTTCCCGTGAGGGGGTTGAAAGGGGTAACTGTAACTGTTTTTTCTTGAAAACTTCTGCACGCTTGTGAAGAAGATACAAAGGCCTTGCCAAAAAGTACCACATGACCCACTTTCCCTATTCAAAAATTTTAGAGGGTTGATGAGGATGTCACAGGGAGCATCAAAAATCCTTCAAAATTGCATATATTTTGGTAAAAGTGAAACAAAAATTGACCTGTTTCAGGATTATGTTGCCAAATATATTTCTTCTGAGAAAATGAATTTGTTTCATGATTTTGACGCGGTTGTATATTATGAATTTATTCCACTCAAATGTGAATAAAATTTTCTGAAAATGATAACATTTCATTTTTTTTCATAAAAATGAAGTTCAAGAAAAAAGGAGTCTTAAGAAATTTTACGTAGAGCTCTATTCTGAATCGAATTGAGTTAAAGTCAAACATCCCAGAATGAAGAACCAATCGATTAATTCCAAGTTTTGAACTCTCGGTATAACCGTCCCATGCGATCCACTTAATTACCATGATACTAAGTAACATTCGAAGCCAACGAACCGCTACATTGAACAGTATTTCAAGTTTCTCTAACGACCAGGTAGAAACAATATTTTCCTGAAAAATTCCGCAAAATTGCCACCTACCTTCGTGATTGCTCCACTTGTAAACTCTCTAATACCAAACGGCGTACCATGGTTGATGTAATGTCAATTATAATAAAGATAACAATTCACGATGCAATTTTTCTCCTTTTTATCGAAGACGCAATCGATATAATGGAAATCGCATCATGCAATTGAATTCCTTCAGACCATGCCTGAAAGTGAAATCGAGTGAAAAGTTTTCTCTTTTGTACACGCTTGTTCTAGGGGAAGCGCGTGCTATCGTTTTGTCGAAATATCTGTAATTTTCGAATTTTGAGCAGTAAATGGTCTCAAACGACTAGGTTGGACTGACTGATGATGAATCCGGTGTCAAAATCGATCCTGTTCGGCCGGCCGTATGCACGATTATGGGCGTACGGAGAATCCTATCGATTTGAAACTTTCAGGGTATCTGAATGGTTTCGGAGTTCGGAAATTTTTAGGTTATTTTCTGATATTTCAGGAACTACTGCAGCGATTGAATTGAAACTTGGCAGTTAGTTGGAGCATAATGACACGCCACCTCTCGCGAAATTTCGTTGGGATCATGCAGTCAGTAAATTAAAAAAAAAAATTTTATTATTATTTAAAAAAATTTTTTTTTGGGACCTATTATTCATATTCGAGAATCAATTTGCTCATACCTTGATCTCTATACAGGGTGATTCCGGAGGAGACCGTCAGATTTTGGGATAAGTTTATACTAGTCAAGTCAGTCTCGGAACACGGTTTGGTTTATTGTTGGGGGACTCTGTTGAGAATATACAGGGTGATTTGTCCGATTCGACCGATTTTACTTTTATTGATAACATTGGTATGGCTCATTCGATTTCGATGAAATTTTCAGCGTAGTACAATAGTGTGGAACACATTCATTGATTTCAATTTTTTTTTCAAAATTAAGCGGTTGTTATTGTGATAAATCCAGATTGATTGTGCAGGTTGAAAAAACACCCTGTACATAGCGTTTCCTAAACTACGCTATCTATTTACGATTGTACTATAATAAGTCATTATTTGAGAGTTTCTAATTTTTTTGGCACACTTCTAGTTTTCCGAGAAATTTTTTTCAAAAAATGATACTGTCGAAATTTCGCTCCAATCGATTCTACTTTTATTGATAACTTTGGTACGGCTCATCCAATTTTGATGAAATTTGCAGTGTAGAACAATCTGAATGAGTATATTAAATAATCGCAATAATCTCTCAAAATACAGTGTTGTAATTGTAATAATTTCAGAGTTTCAGATTAATTGTGCAGTTGAAAAAAAACACCCTGTACATTGCTTTTCCAAAACTTTCTTATTCGTTGCAGATTCTACAATAATATGTCATCATCCAGAGGTTTTTTATTTCTTTGGCACACCTCCGGTTTTCCTAAAAAACATTTTTGAGGAAGAGCATTATCGAAATTTGGCTCACAGGCAGTGAGAGTATTCCGCACTAGGTAGGAAAGCTGTATCGTCCAAGGTTGCAAAGTTGATCGTCACTTCTAAAATATCCTTTTCAAATTCGAAATATATTCTGAATTGAATGATTTCATAGAAAATATTAGCAATTAAATATGAATTTGGAATTTGAAAAGAATATTTTAGAACTTAAGAACTGCTTTGCTTCCTTGGACAATACAGCTTTCCTACCTAGCGCGGAATACTCTCACTGCTTGTGAGCCAAATTTCGATCATAATCTTCTTCAAAAATGTTTTCTAGGAAAACCGGAGGTGTGCCAAAGAAATTGAAAACCTCTGAATGATGACATATTATTGTAGAATCTGAAACGAATAAGAAAGTTTTGAAAAAGCAATGTACAGGGTGTTTTTTTTTCTACTGCACAATCAATCTGAAATTTTAAAATTGTCACAATTACAACCCTGTATTTTGAGAGACTTTTGCGATTATAGAATGTACTCGTCCAGATTGTTCTACACTGCAAATTTTATCAAAATTGGATGAGCCATACCAAAGTTATCAATAAAAGTAGAATCGATTGGAGCGAAATTTCGACAGTATCATTTTTTGAAAAAAAATTTTCTCGGAAAACTAGAAGTGTGCCAAAAAAATTAGAAACTCTCAAATAATGACTTATTATAGTAGAATCGTTAACAGAAAGCATAGTTTTGGAAATGCGATGTACACGGTGTTTTTTCAACCTGCACAAGGAACCTTTAATTATTACTATAACAACCACTTATTTTGAAAAAAACTTTGAAATTAATGAATGTCCTCATCAATATTGTACTCCGCTGAAAATTCCTCTAAAATCGAATAAGCCATACCAAAGTTATCAATAAAAGTAAAATCAGTCGAATCGGAAGAATCACCCCGTATATTCTCAATAGAAACCCCCAACCATAAACCAAACATTGTTTCGAGACTGTCTTGACTAGTGTATACTTATCCTAAAATCTGACGGTCTCCTCCGGAATCACCCTGTATAACTGTATACCTCGGAAAATACTGATTCAATCATGATAAAACTCGGAAGCTTGTTCGAAAATTCTTTTCGAACCTTTTTTAGGTACTTCTGCAGGCAGACGATTTAACCCTACGGCGGTGAACCCAAATATCAGGTATTACTATTGGTACTTGATTTATTGGGTGTTCACTTCGTGGAAATCCACTTCAAATACAAATTATGAACTGAATTCTGCACTGCAAAATGTAATCCTGAAAAAGCCACAGTATGGAGAAAAAAATGTTGAAATACATGTAAACTATAGATATGCAAAAATTGAAGTCTATTTTTTTATTCACATTTATATTGGGTTCACCTATGGACGTATTATTTCTCAACCTCCTCTGAAACAACATTAATTTTTGTTTGTTCTTTTTCAGACCAGGAGTGTATGTACTTCGTATTCATGCATGCCAAATAACAACATTTGTAAAGGTGAGTGAAATAATGCGTTAGGTATTGTACAATAAGATGCAACCTGTTGAATAATCCATCAGATGTAAATATGTAGGTAATACATGGGTCTAATTGTTAACTAAAACTTGCTGCTCTTGTGAATGCTTATGGCGGAAAAGGACAACAAAAATTTTTAACCTTCCGACATGGGTTGTAGGTTTTCGACATATTATGTTGGATATAATCATGAAATAATACAGGTCTTTCTCTAATACCTATACAGTGTGCCTCAAAATTATGAAACAAATTCATTTTCTCAGAAGAGAAATATTTGGCAACAAAATCCTGAAATAGGTCGATTTTGTTTCACTTTTACCAAATTTGTATGCATTTTTGAAGGATTTTTGTTGCACCCTGTGCCATCCCCATCAACCCTCTAAATTTTTCGAATAGGGAAAGTTGGTCATGTGGTACTTTTTTGGCAAGGTCTTTGTATATTCTTTACAGGCGTGCAGAAATTGTCCAGAAAAATTTTTTTTTTGAAAAATTAGTTGCTTCAAAGAGATTTTCAGTATGTGCACTTTGTCATGGCTCATTTGGTTCGAGACGATGGTACCTGATGAAATTTGTTACCGAATGAAAGTCGACCATTACAGTTTTGTTCATGCACAACTTTCAACCCCTACGAACCCTTTAATGGAGAAAAAAAATTTTGAAGAGGGTTGAAAGTTGTGCATGAACAAAACTGTAATGGTCGACTTTCATTCGGTAACAAATTTCATCAGGTACCATCGTCTCGAACCAAATGAGCCATGACAAAGTGCACATACTGAAAACCTCTTTGAAGCAACAAATTTTTCAAGAAAAAAATTTTTTCTGGAAAATTTCTGCACGCCTGTAAAGAATATACAAAGACCTTGCCAAAAAAGTACCACATGACCAACTTTCCCTATTCGAAAAATTTAGTAATGCTCGAGTTTCACTCGGTAACAAATGTCATCACGTACCATCGTCTGAAAGTAAATGAGCCATGACAGAGTGCACATACTGAAAACCTCTTTGAACTGACTAATTTTTCAAAAAAAAAATTTTTTTTCTTGAAAATTTCTGCACGCCTGTGAAGAAGATACAAAGACCTTGCCAAAAAAGTACTACATGACCTAAATTCCCTATTCAAAAAATTTAAGGGTTGATGGGGATGGCATAGGGTGCAACAAAAATCCTTCAAAAATGCATATAAAATTGGTGAAATGATACAAAACTGATCTATTTCAGGATTTTGTTGCCAAATATTTTTCTTCTGTGAAAATGAAGTTGTTCCATAATTTTGACGTGCACTGTATAATCAACATAAAACGAAAAGATTGTCAATTGCTTGTATACAGAGCGATATTGCAAACAGTTCCACACCTACTTATTCTAATAAAGGAAATGCGGTAAATTCAAATAACGACTTGAAAATATTCGGGGCTTGATTTGGTAAGCTCGTGCTTGGAGATGTCCCCACAGAAAAAAGTCGCAAATGGCCAAATCTGGGGACCGAGGAGGCCAATGAACGTCACCAAACCTGGAAATAAGGCGGCCAGGGAAGAGAGGACTAATAACGTTCATTGTTGCTCTGGCTGTGTGGGCGGTCGCCCCATCCTGTTGGAACCACACACGTCGGACTGGAACACGACGTCTTCTTAATTCAGGTGCAAAGTATTTGGTTATCATTTCGATATAGTGCTCGGAGTTTACGGCAAGAACATTGCCATTGACGTTGAAGTAAGGGCCGATGACGCAAGTTTGGGATACAGCCTACCAAACGGTCACTTTAGGGCTATGCTGCTGTGTTTCGTGTAATTGTTGGGGATTTTCATCAGCCCTATAATGGCAATTTTGGTGATTAACGTGGCCATAGAGATGAAAGTGAGCCTCATCGCTCATGAACAAAATGAGGTTCTCGCATTTGGCTTAACAAGTGCTTCCATCTCACTGGCGAAGTGCATTCGTTGTGCATAATACCCTGTCTGTAACTGTTGCACAACGGCCAATTTGTAGAGGTGAAACGGCAGTTCTAAAAGCAAAATACGACTGACCGAACGATCACTGAGGCGATGTTCAGCAGCATGCTGGCAAGCAGATTGACTCGGATAGCGAAAAATTGCTTGTTGCATTCTTTCAACGTTCACAGGTGTTCGAATTGTTCGTTGAGCTCCTGGTGGTCTCCTCATCAATTTACCTAGTATGCGAAGTGCTTCAACCCAAAGAAGAATGGTGTTTCGAGAGGGAACAGCCCGATTTCGGTGTATATTGAAATCGTCACAAAACTCACGCTGAACGGCCGTGACGCACTCGTTATTACTACTGTCGTAAGCAAAAACATGGTGCTCTACCGTCCACAGGTCCATGATTTCAACTGGTAGAAAAATGCTAAGACCTACAGAATCCAATGGAACCTTCCCTGCATTGATCTTGAAAATCATGTATAGAAAACCCTTCAACTACCATTCGATGGATCTTTATAAAAACTGTAATTTACTGAGAGTTAGAAATTTATATGTACACGTCGTCATAAATCATATAATTGAAGCAGATCGAACCCAATATGAGAATCGGTTTTATAAAACGAGATATGTCGATCAGAATAACTTGTCTGCACCTTTGATGCCTACTGATTTATGTCAGAGAATCTTAACTTATTTTGGACCTAAATTATTTAACAAACTGCCAAAGGATATAAAAGTTCAGTCAAACTCAAGATCATTCAAAATAGTAACTAAGAAGTTTTTACTTCAAAACCAAGAATACTTTGACGATATCTTTTGTTTCTGTAGACTTGTGTTTATGTTTGATTGTATGATGATCATACCTTGCCTACCTTGCTCTTCTCCTTCTTGTCATTATCCTTTCTGATTTATATTGAATAGTTTTTTTTTTGGGAATTTTGATCAGCACACAAGATTGATCTTAGGCTGACTGAATTCCTTGAATTTTGCAGGGTGGTATAACACGTAGTACTGTATTTATTGAATGTATTTCAAATATTTAGTTGAGACTGCCTGTGAATGGAAATGTTTGATTTATATACTTAGCTAATAAAATTTGATTTGATTTGATTTGATATGTCGATTCAATAGAGGGGGAGTACGAGACGTTTCAAAAACTACCGATTCCACTGCCGGACCCTGTATAACAGGGTTTGTTCCAACACCCAATGTTGAAACAAACTCCATACTTTCATAAATCGGCGTTTCTCACCTGTCAGAATGAAAAAGTGGGTTCGTTCCGAACACATTCGAACGTGGGCGAAATTAGGCTTTTCACACCGCAAGTATATATGAACAACGGGTAGAAAATCAGCAAAAACGTGATGAAGTCAGGGAAGGAGGACTGAAGTTCATTCAGCTTGCTGGCCATGACATTAAATCCACCAATATGTGGAGACATTAATTTCCCTCCCAGATAGAACCAATGGAATCAACTGTGAGACACCAATTTAATCTGGAGGGTTCCTTTTTCCCCCCGTACTCCTTCGCAATATCGCAACTACAATGTTTCTTGCTGATTGCGGGTTTTTCAATAGAAATGAACGACCTGGACATGCAGCCAGTGAGAGAGATGAATGAAATTATATGTTCGAAACTTGTCCATTAGAAACTTTGACCTAGGAAATTCTGCGTTCAATTCAATTAGGACGAACAAGTGTTATCGCCAGTTTGGGAGGGTCAGATTTTACTTCTTCAGTTAATCTGGAGGTTGCTGATATTATCCAGGAATTATGGTGAAAAATTCTATGAAACTACTGACCTCGCCAAACGCAGCTTTACTCCCTGAGGAAGAGTTCGGGCGATCTTCTAATCAAATTCTCTCCCGAAATTCCGCATGAACCTTTGAGCTCTCATCTTTCAAGTGAGGGATTCCAATTGGATCCGATCCGTATTATTGGAAATATTGGGAGGATGAAATTTTGAATTGGTATCTTCGGAATAATTGGGATTTTACCCATTCACGAATTTGACCAAATTTTTTTCATCAGGAGGTAAAAGTGCATTTGACTAAGTCAATAATTCTGAAGATGGCTGAATTGGCAAAGATTTAACAGCATTTCTAGTCAAAATTTGACATATTTTTCTTCGAATATCTCCGAAAATCAATCGAATATATCTGAAATTTGGTATGCTGTTTCGAAACATGGGGTTCAAGGTCTGCAAAATTCATCAGAGATGTGATGAGTAGTTTCCGGAAAAAAAACCGCGAAATTTTTGTTAACTAGTAACCAGGTTCCATTATGAAATTTCACCCATAATCTCCGAAAATGTTCATTATTCGAGTCCCTATTGAATGTTATAAAGTCGCATTAGTTCATTGATACGTTTATTTCTCGTTCATTCCAAAATAATAAATATTCAGATAAAATCTAGAAAAGCACTGACGTGACGTCAGGAGATTTTAAGCGCTGGTTCAGATTCTAACTATTAGATGAACAAGAAATTTTGCACCTAGTTGCGTGTTGGTAATAATCTACCTGATTACGAAGTTTCAATCTAATTGCATTCGTACTTGTCGTGATATTGCGGAAATAACGTTAACATTCCAAAGAATTCGGCACATTTTTTTTCTTATATCTCTGAAAGTTAATATCGGATCGAATTGAAATTTGAAACACTGTTGTTAAATATTGACTCATATGTTTGTGCCAAATTCCATTGAAATCTAATTAATATTTTCAGAGAAAAAAAATTTCATGCGGAACTTTGAAAATTTTCTATTAAATTTTTTTTTTTTGAATTTCTAACATCTGGATCCACATGAAATTTTGATCTAAGTTGTGCGTTAGTATTCCAGAACTGTCCACAAAGTTAATTCGATCGAGTCAATACTTCACAAGATATCGAGGAATTAACTTCAAAATTTCGAATGGGCCTAACTCCGAAACCATTCAACCGATTCCACCCATCGACGAACTCAACCGAGATATTCGAATTCCAAACCTACTGTGGAAATGTCAAGTCGCTAAGTCTCTTCCTTCGAAAGTAAGAGCACATACAGACGGACGGACGGTCCGATGCACATAATTGAATTTGACCACGGATTCTTCTTCAGGGAGTTCAACCCAATCGTTTAAGACCATTTTCGGCTCGAAATTCGAAAAATAAGGATATCGTGACGAAACGATAACATGCTGTTCTCCAGAACAAGCGCGTTAAAAGTATAGTTGACTTCGAGCAGAAATGTCTGACATTTCGTGTTTCAAGCAATAGGATAATTTTTTACATTTTTCGAGTTATTTCGCGTCAAACATTCCATGAGTAAGACGAAACGTCCGAAGTTTTCGAAGCGCCTTTGTTGCCAATAATGAAATTGCATTAGAAAGACGAGCCTTACTTTCAATTTAATCTAGCCAATTCAGATCGAACAGAAGATTCGTACACTTTTATGAAATATAAAGTTCAAGGTTTGTGCAATCCATTTTCGAAATCTGAAAAATAGTTTTCAAAAAAAAAAAATTTTCAAGAATTATTTCCAAATTTTCTTATGGCACGATCATCAGGAAGGTTGGGTTTCAGCATTTTCCAACATCTTCTTTTATCATGAGTGAATAAGTATTTTGTGAGTTATTCCGGAAAAAACAAGAAATTTTTCATGTCACTTTCGCAATACCTCCAAAAATTAAAATCGGATGAAACTATTATAAAATTTGGTACACTGTCGCGGCTGTTGCGATCAAGGTCTGTAATTTTTTCAAAAAAAATTTAGAATTTAGAATTTCCGAAAATTCCTTTTATTAATTTACTAAAGACACCATCTCAACGAAATTTGGAAAGCAATTTCGCAATAGTATTTAATTACCAATCACCATGTTACAATCGGATTGCATTGGTAGTTCTTGAGATATTGGGAAATAACCTAAAAGTTCACATGAGTAACCATCTGGAAGATTTGGCCTATTATCGATCCTAAATAGCGCAACCTACTATGATAGATTCAAGTCGCTAGCTTTTTCCGTTCTCAAATTATGGCGGCAACATTTACGAACGGTAGCACGCTGTTCCCTAAAACATGCAAGCAAATGGAAAAAATCGATCTCCGTCGGATACTTTCAATGAATCCTGAATCCAAAAAAAGTTGGTCAGCATAACGGTAGTTCTAAATCTCAATTTTAATTTTCAGATCGATTACCATAATTCCCACGGGAGCTAAAAATACTCCGCATATCACTCTACCCGTATTTTGTCAGTTAGCCCATGATTTCAAAATATGATGACATGTCTCCTATTACTCATTTTTAAATGAACCTACCGTAATGAGCGAGCTATCTGATCGACTGGCTCTGGCTGAAAGTGCCTACTCCCATAAATTCAATTGATTAATAACATAAAACTGGCAGAACATGTGTGCACATATTAGATTATTGGCCGGGCCTGTTTTATTTCAATATTTTCAAGTGGATGTTGGATCGAGAACCTCGCTTCGTTAAAGCACATATAGAATATCTTTGATAATGCTGAACGCTGAGATGAAAACCATCATACTTAATGGATAGAAACTCAACTTACTCGATATTTCAATCATAGAGAAGCCAATAATTCTTTCTCGGCTTCATTTAGATGCATTCCTTTGGAAAATTCATATTTCAATCGGGGCAGATTGATGAAAAATGTCTGATTCAGATGACTCAGACTTTATATTCGTTATGTAGATTTAGAATGTCGAATCATTCATTCGACCTATTTCAGAATGTGTAATCGAGACAATTTCAAACCAAAGTTCAAAAAATTCCCCTTAGTCGTAATATGAAGGGGCTCCTCAGGGTGGTGTTCTTGGTCCTCTACTGTTAGTTTCAGGGTCAGGCTTGTTAATATAATATAAGATAAGATAAGAAAAAACTACTGCATCCTCAAATAAGATCTATTTGAGTTGAATTTGAAGGGAATAAGCACTAAATCTTTGATAATGCTGAACGGTGGGATGAAACCCATGATACTTAATAGATAGAAACTCAACTTACTCTATATTCCATTCATAGAGAAGCCAATAATTCTTTTTCGGCTTCATTTGGATGCATTCCTTCGGAAAATTCATATGTCAAAACATCGGAGCAGATGGATGGAAAATATCTTATTCAGAGGACTCAGACTTTATATTTGTTATGCAGATTTAGAATGTCGAATCATTCCTCCGATCTATTTCAGAATGTGTAATCGAGACAATTTCAAAACAAAGTTAAAAAATTCTCCTTAGTCGTAATATGAAGGGGCTCTTCAGGGTGGTGTTCTGGGTCCTCTAGTGTTAGTTTCAGGGTCAGGCTTGTTAATATAATATAAGATAAGATAAGAAAAAACTACTGCATCCTTCAATAAGTTCTATTTGAGTTGAATTTGAAGGTAATAAGCACTTAATCTTTGATCATTCTGAACGGTGGGATGAAGCCCATCATACTTAATTGATAGAAACTCAACTTACTCGATATTTCAATCATAGAGAAGCCAATTATTCTTTCTCGGCTCCATTAAGAAGCATTCCTTTGGAAAATTCATATGTCAAAACATCGGAGCAGATTGATGAAAAATATCTGATTCAGATGACTCAGAGACTTTATATTTGTTATGTAGATTTAGGATGTCGAATCATTCCTCCGATCTATGTGGGAATGTGTTATCGAGACGATTTCAAACCAAAGTTCAAAAAATTTTCCTTATTCGCAATATGAAGGGGTTCCTCAGGACGGTCTCCTCGGACATCCACTGTTAGTTTCAGTGTCAGACTTGTTTTCGATAATGAAAAACTACTGCATCCTTCCGTCTTACAGAACATTTGAAGGGAATAAGCACTTAATCTCAAGACTACCATGATACTATGAAAAATTCTTGACAGGCACTGACGTGAAGTCAGAAGCTTTTACGGGTATGCTCAAAATCGTGGGCAACAAAAATTTCGAGTTTTTTCAATTGTTCTAATGATACGATAATCACGAAATTTAGCACAACATTGCAGATCATCATTCGCCAACAAGGTATTATGTTTCGTCATGATCGGATCAGTATTTTTTTGAGATATTCCGAAAAAAATGTCGATACCGAGAAACAATCCCGAAGTTTGACATAATTTTTCGCAATTTCTTCGCCAATATTGAAATCGAATCGAACTGAAATTTGGCACGCTGTTGTGGATTTCATCGTAATTTGATAATTTCGAAATTTCAATGTTTTCTGAATATTGCTAACAATGCGATCTCACCAAAATGTTGCAAGCAGTCACTTGTCCTTATTCTCCAACTTACTACCGAGTTTCAATCCGATCGCATCAGTAGTTTCGAAGGTATCGAGGAAATATCCTCAAAAATTCAAATGCGTATAACTCCGAAACCATTTAGCTGATAGGACCCATGGATGAACTTCATTGTCGAATTTTGTAAGGATACCTACCCTTAAAGTTTCAAGTCTGAAGTCTATTTCCTTCTCTTGTTATCTTGCCTACGGTCGGCCGGAAGGACAGAATCGATTTCGGCATCGGATTCGTCGTCACCTAACCTACTTGTTTGGGCCATTTCCAATTCAAAACTCGAAAATTACTATGGCAAAACTATAATAATAATAATAATGAAGCTTTATTTCTAGTAAAAGTATATTTGATTTACATTATAGTACCTCGAAAAGAAATAGTTCCAACAAGAAAACAAAGAAACATTAATCAATGTGTTTCTTTGATTGTTGTATTGTTGTATAGTTCTTGTTTAGAACTATACATGATATTCCAAGAATTCCTCAGCTAAATATGGTCGAATTTCAATAACCACTGGAAAACTCATTTTAGCACCTAAGATTAGATTCTGTTTTTTATAAATGCTGGAAGTTAATTGAAATAATTCATGGAACAGAACTCTGCATTTTTCTCATTCCAAGTCAATCTATGTTTGGGATTCACCAGCTGAGTTTCTCTTGTGTTACTAAATCCAATGGTTAGTTCAGCAAATTTACTTCTATTCTAGAAAAAGAAAAAGTAGGCATTCTTAAGCATTCTGTTGATGTTAGTAAAAGAGTTCATTATTATTACAAAACAATAAGAGTAGAGGCTGTTAAACTGTAAACTCAAACTAAAATAACATTCGAACAAAATGCAGGATTGTAGGAATAAGTATAAAAGATATAACAGAAAGAAAAAAAAATAATATTTTGTCGGAATGTATAAAAAAGAATAAAAACGATAAATAATAATATGACATTTCATAGATACATGAAAAATCCAAACTAATAGGGAACTAATTTATTTTCAGGTGATACAAGTTTAAATAAAACAAGATGGCTGTAACAGTATACCCCACGAACATAAAGCTAGAATGGTAAGTTGAATTCTTCTTCTCTAATTAACTTGCATACCTATCGATTTGTAGTGATCTCATGTAGGTAATTAGGTACTAAACTGAAATACTAAAACAAAGGCAGTTCAATATTAACATATGTATTAAATTTGTAGTTTCCACTAGGGCTCTTGTAAATTTAGACCTGCAAATATGACCATGTGTAGTAGTCTCTTGTAGGTATCCCTCAAAACTCACAAAGAAATTATATTGGTAAATTGAACTTAATAGTAATTGAATGAATGAAGATATTCTTGATAGATTTATCATTCGACTATTATAATTCGAAAATGCTCATTAAAGATGCGCTGATTTTAGTACGAATAAATAATTATTGAGGTGTTATCATTGGATAGAAGTGGATATATAAGATAGAGGATGAATATATTGATCCAAACAAGATACTCGTGATCCTCAATTTATAGGAAACCTGAACCACGTGTACAAATTTTACGAATAAATGTTTGAACAACTGGTGTAAAATTTCAAGTTTTGAAAAGTTAAAGGAAAACCGTCATTCCCCTGTAATGAAATCTTTTCTCTTGTCGATGAAAGGGCGAGTTTCCGGGTTCGTAGAAATGTTTTTGAAATAGAACAACTCGAAAATTTGTAGAAATTGAATCCATTTCTCTTTGAAAGTCATTCTTCGAAAAATGGAATTTTCACGAACCTAAAAAACTGCTTCACTTTGAAAACACAATACAGGATGTACTTTTACCAAGTCACAGTTTCCCCTCTCATTTAATTTCGAAATAATTTCACTGGAACAAGGAATAGAAGTTATTGCACACTCCTCGAGTATTTTGATAATAAACTCAAATATACGGTATACAGAATCACCCCGTAATAAAAGAAAAAGTTTAACGGTATTTTTGTTAAAAGGAAAAGTTGTCACCCATCTTAATCAGAGCAAGCAAACTGGTACTCCGTCCACCCCGTAGCCTTCGCCATTTTGCAACAAATTGTCGATACACTGTAGTTCAACGTACCTTTACACTTCAAAATGAGACGTCTAGATCTAATACTATTCCTGGATGAATTTCTAGAGCCATCTCAATGTTGGTGGGAACAATTGGAGCATGTTATAAACGTGTTTTCAGGAACGTAATTCAATAGTCGCCGCGAATACAATTTATATCTTCTATCGACTCGAAAACAAAATGGAGCTTCTTGAACAAAGTATTTAAGAGATGACTTCGAATTTCGCGGAGTGCAGAGGAAAGTTGTGTCAAAATAGAATACAATTTCGACAACCGCCTTATGCGAGGAACTACAGTATTGTAGATCATGTACCACTGTTCACGATCGGCAAGCTTGTACTATCATTATTTTATTTGAATAAGAGGGGAGGTATACACCTATAAACTCACAGAAAAAAAATTTCAAAAAGCACTGCCGTGAAGGCAGCAACTTTTGCGCGCATGTTCAATGTAGATGACCGCTTCAGCAACGAATTTGAACATGCACGCAAAAGCTGCTGCCTTCACGGCAGTACTTTTTGAAATTTTCACTGATTAATAACTGGATTTCAATTCGATCAAATCTGTATTTTTGGAAATATTGGAAAAATAAAATTTTGAATGGGTATATCTACGGAATCATTGGGCGGATTTTACCCATTCCCGAATTCGACCTTCGTAATTAAGCCCCAAACCTTCTCTACAAATATCGAGTTTCTAAGTCGTTTCTTCCGGAAGTTATTGTGTTTACGGTCAGCCTAACGGCCGACTGCGTAAACACAATAACTTCCGAAAGAAACAACTTAGGAACTCGATATTTGTAGAGAAGGTTTGGACCTAAATTACGAAGGCCGAATTCGTGAATGGGTAAAATCCACCCAATGATTCCGTAGATATACCCAATCAAAATTTTATTTTTTCAATATTTCCAAAAATACAGATCAGATCGAATTGAAATCCAGTACTTCATCGAAAAATAACAGTTCGAAGTTTCATACAGAATTTGATGAGGATGATATGATGAGAAAAATCATAGAAATTTTTTTTTTCAAATTGTTCTGATGACACGATTATCACGAAATTTCGCATGAAGTTGTCTTTCAGCATCTCAAAACTAGCTGTGAAATTTCATCAGGACTGAATCAGTATTTCTCGAGTTATACCGAAAAAATAAACGATATCGAGAAGAAAACCTCGAAATTGGACACATTTTTTCCGGATATCTCCGAAGCTTATGATCGTATCGAACTGAAATTTGGTACACTGCTGTGAAATATGAAGTTCAAAGTGTGAGTGGACTTTTTTTTCGAATATGATAAATGGTTTCCAGAAAAAAAAATTTTTTGGAAAAAAATTTCGAAAAAAAATTTTTTTAAAATTCACTGAGAATCTGATCCTGACGAAATTTTGCTCAAAGTTGCGCGTCATTATACTCCACCCAACTGTCAAGTTTGAATCTCATCTCTCAAGTAGTTTCTGAAATAAAAAATAAATAACTTCAAAACTTCAACTGCCTATAACTCCGAAACTATTCGACCGATTTGGCCCATTAACGAACTTAACCGCGGCATTCTGATGCGCAACCTATCCTGAAAGTTTCAAGTTGCTAGCTTGCTTCTGTCGACAGTTAGCGTGTCTACGGCCGGCCGGCCGGACAGAATCGATTTTGACACCGGATTCGTCATCAGTGAGTCCAACCTAGTCGATTGAGACCATTTTCGGCTCAATCATCCAAAATTACAGACATTTGGACAAAACGATAGCACGCTGTTCCCCTAGAACATGCGCGCAAAAATAAACTTAAAGTGAACTCTTAGAAATGAACTTAGTAAATATGATTGAAAATTGAATACATTTGCCATTACTCAGCCTTGAAAAATTTTATTTTGCCTTTCTGGATTTCCGGTGAATATTTGACGTTCTTCTCTCATGAAGTTCTATTGGCAGAGAAATTTTTCCATAAATACCTTTTTTCGAAAATAACTTGTTTGTATTTTGTCGTTCTTTTGTCATTAATCAATTAGTCGTGAAAATTTATTTTGCCGGGAAATATTTGATGAGAAGGGCAAAGTGGCAAATCGGGACAAACGCAGTCCGGTGGCAATTATTGGAAATAATTATTGTCCTAGAATTATTCCCACTCTTCCGAATTTCCAACAAAAAGTCCAAGATCGGCAAATGAATTTTTACGATTGGTCGAAAACGACAGAATACGAATCAGATTTTCATTTCAGAGGTAATTTTGCGAATAATTGGTCTGTTAACTTGACGTATAGTTAACGGAACATCAAATATTTCCCGTAGAAGAAGAACGGCAAAATAAAAAAATTAACGGCAAAAAACGGCTTGAGTTTACCCTATCCAGAATCCTATTTTCATGAGTTTCCTATTTTCTTTGTGAAAAGAGTAAACGCAAATTGCCATACAGCACGGTAAATCGTCCTATTCACAGCTATCAGGGCTCGGAAAATGACCACCTCGGGTAAGTTTCCAATAGTCGAGTGTTATCAAATTATAAGCTTACGTACATAATAGGGCTTCCGGAAAATTGAATTAGGCCGTACTGCCGCTTAGAGAATACCTTCAAGGTTGAGGGCTAATTAACGTAACTACAGGAGGATTAACTAGGACATGGGCGTGTAATACCTCTCCGGTGGAATCGAATTGCCTACTTGAATTACATCGACATCCTTGTTTTTCCTATTTTTTAAAATTAAGGCTTAGTTTGTGGCGGAAACTATTCAGGGAAGTCCATTATAATTTCAATTTTGTAGAGTTATTGGGATAAAGTTCATTACTCTGAAATTACGGAATGTACAGGGTATACTCAGGGTGAGTTTTTGGTTCACCATGTTTTCAAATTAATAACTCCAGAGAAGATATGACAAGTAATGCACGTTAATATCAGAGATGTTCTCTTTCTGCTAAGCCTGTATAGTTCGCAATTATAGAGGTATCCCAAAATTAATGCAAGATTCAAATTTGCTGCCATTCATACAAGAATTTAAATACGGAACAGGAGTTGAACGATGCCTTATGTTGAAGGGCTATAAATTTCCTTTGTGAAAATGGCCTACTTGATATTTTCAGAGGAGAAAAAGAAATATCTGTTTGCTATTCACATTGTATTCAGTTTGCTTGAGGTCACATTTATTCAGCTTAAATGTTCAATGCTAGAATTAATTAGTACGCTGAAACGTCACAGTTAATCGTTTATATGATTCCTGTATTGTTCCATTCGGCATTCTGTTTTCAAAGAAACTTTCCTTGGCGAATAGTTCAATCCTGTAATCTGCAGGGGCATTTTCCATAAAAAAACAATTTTATTAAATTTTTTCGATAGCCATGTGCATTTCCAAGGTGTCAAGAGTGTATTCATTCAATCCGTTTGAAAAATATAGGTATACAACAATTACTATACTTGTTGAAGAACTACACCCACGTGGAATCAAATTGATACAATTTGAAATGTGAAATCGCACGTTTTCATAATGACAGCTGATGTCAGCCATGAATTACTGACATTGGGCAAAAAAATGCGCCATTTTTATTTTTTGACACATCCATGAGTACGAGCTCAAATAGTGAATGAGATTCTATTTCATACTTCTTATGATGATGAATCTAAACCTGGGTATGTTATTACCACAATATCTCTTAAAATAACTCCGAAACTCGAGGTTTAAAAGGGAGAAAATTCTCCCAGTTTTATGTGAGTGCTTTTCCCGAATTTTCATCAATTCCCTATTAGTTCATTTTAAATGAGTTTCCCCGAACATAACCACTATAAGCCTCATCGGTTGTTATGTCTGGCGTTCCCAAAAAACATCAATAACAAAGTTTCGACAACTAGTTGAGCACAGTAAATTTGGTTCTGCCAAACCGAGATGTCTCTTTCTGTTTAAACTCGTTGAAAAATTGTATCGGGACAAGAAAAAGGCACGAAGTCATTTTTCATTCAAACCAACTACGTGTGTCACGGGAAAATGGAGTTTCCTTGAAACCCGACTGAGCAATTATTGAACAAGTCGGAAAGTTACTGGAGACTGTGTAACTTTCTGCGGGAATGAGAATGTGAACAGGTATTTCGAGTGACAAACTCGATAAAAATTTTAATCTCCCGTTCAAAGATTAAGGGTCTTTACGCCCATGAATTTCGAATTCGGTTGGATTGGGTTGTAAACGACTATGTTGGACAGGCAGATAAGCCGCCTCTGTTATTCGATTTTGTTGCCAAGATAACGAGTAAGCTACTTTAATATTTCAGAGTAGGCTGTGCATCGAAATTCAAAGGTTGGGTTCATTCATGGGCAAAATACACCAACAGTTTCGAAGTTATACTCATTTTAAATTTTAAGGAAATCCCATTAATATTTCAAGGAATACTGATGCATTCAAATTGAACCTTGTTAATTAGTTGTAGTATGACGATGCAAACCTTTGCAAAAGTTCGAGAGCATCCTAAGACACAATAACTTCCGAAAGACACAACTTAGAAACGCAATATTTGTAGAGTAGGTTTGGACCTTACTTACGAAAGCCGAATTCGTGAATAGGTTAAAATCCACCCAATTATTCCGCAGATATACCCATTCAGAATTTTATTTCCCCAATATTTCCAAAAAAACAGATTGGATCGAATTGAAATCCATTACATCATCGAAAAATGACAGCTTGAAGGTTCATACAGAATTTCGTGAGGATAATATGATCCGAAGGTCGTAGAATATTGAAAAAAAAAATAAGAAAATTTTATTTTGAAGATATTCTGATGACAGGATCATCATGAAATTCTGCACAAGGTTGTATGTCAGCATTTTGAAACTACCTGTCATGCTCCATTGTGATTGCGTAAGTAGTTTTTGAGTTATTCCGGAAGAACAACGATATCGAGAACAAAACCACGAAATAATACATTTTTTCCAATATCTCCAAATATTATGATCGTTCAGACTGAAATTTGGTACACTGCTGTGAGATATGGAGTTCAAGGTAAACAGAATTCATTTCGCTATGCTAAATTTTTTCGAAAAAAATTTTGAAAAATTTTCAAAAAACAATATTTACTGTCGTAGTGAAATTCCGTAGAAAGTTTCGCGTCGTTATGCTCCAACTAACTGCCAAGTTTCAATTCAATCGCTGTAGAAGTTCCTAAAATATCAGGACAACAATCTTCAAAATTCAATTGACTATAACTCCGGGACCATTCGACCGATTCGGCCCATTAATGAACTCAAACGTCGCATTCCGACGCGAGACCTACCATACAAGTTTCAAGTCGCTAGCTTGCTCTGTTCGACAGTAATCGTGTCGTCGGCCGACCGGACATAATCAATTTTGACATAGATTCGTCCAACCTAGTCGTTTGATATCATTTTCGGGACAAAATTAAAGACATTTGTACGAAAAAACGCAAACTCCTTCCCAGAATATGCGTTCAAAATTATGTCTAATTTCGATATGATACATAACGAATTTGTACAGGAGCGTAATAAAACCTCCTGACCTCACGCCGGTGATTTTCTGGAAACTTCTTTAGAAGCAGCTTTATTTAGCCAATACTCAGTATTTATCCCTCATTTTGGAGTAAATTTAAACTTGAATTTGCTCAGTTTTTCTTTTAAAAGTTATTTTCTCGAAAATCAGTTATTGTCCATTGTTGCCGATGTGATAGTCGATTTCTGATTTTTCACGCCGAAGTTTTTCTCTAAAAACATCTTCCCCTTCAAGCCCCTGCCTCATCGCCGCCCATGACGACCTTGTGCATTCTGCCAACAAAAGTCGTGAATATGAGACAGTTGGGATTGTCGGTAAGGTGTTCCTGCAGCTGCCTTGGCTACAGCGTTGCCGGATGAACAGCAGTGCAATTATTCACCCTTCGCGACTTCAAAAAATACCATTGAATCTCACGAAAATGGCCGTTATGTCGTGAATGCATAGATGCGAGAATCAATGCAGAATTCAATGCGATCACGATGTTGCCCTATTGTTATTGCTAGTTATAAAGCAGGTTTCGTGAATTTATTACTGCTAAGAGTGTGATGAAATTTTTTTGAAACTCAGGAACAAGTGTACGGTAGTTTGAGATTCTCACACGAGTCCAGATTTCCAGTCTCATTTTCATTGAATTAGATAAAGAAGATTTTCAGGGGGAGATTTTGAATTGCAGATTCTTTTACATTATAAATTATAGTTGCTGCATTCACAATTCCTAAATGGGGGTTGAAAACATGCTACATAACATGCTATCTATTGGTACATGTGATTTTCAACCAATCAGAACGTGTATTTCTGACAGATCACCATCGCAACGGAGGAATTTTAGTGGAAATTTTTTTCTCGGGGGTACCCAACAGCGAATTGTACTAGAAATTTTTTTGACGTTTGTAATGACAGAATATTTTCTCAGTTCGTCTGCTGATAGTGCGGATGAACTTGCCTTTCTCTTGGTTGGATCTATTTGTAGCTTCCGACGCTTAGCATTTTTTGCAGCTCTTGCGTTGACAAATTCTATTTCAGAGAATGGATTAATTTTGCGATTATACCTTTCGAAAAAATATTCCTGCAACTGTTTAGCTGTAGAGTTCCATAGAACTTTGATGACACTCTCCTTGTAGTCTTCGGAGTCCTTTTTTCTTTTCGCATGTTGAAGGCATAGTCTTCAAGAATAAGCGCCAGTTCAAAAGTTTATAAACTGCTTTCATACACTTACCTTCGATTTCCTAGTATTCGCTGGTGTCAACTGCTCAATATTGTGGCGAATATTTTCTTTACTTTCTTGACCGATGCGAGACATTTTTCTACGTCGTGCTGTTTTTGACAAATTCAAAACAGAAATGATTTCTAGCTTAGAGTTTCACTGAGTTGCCATGGTAAATAAAAAATCAAGTCGACAAAACCTTCTATGTTTTGCAAGTACTTCATGAAGACGAAAATTGATGTTGTTGGAAATGAACACATTTGGTGTGAATTTTTTTTTCGAATAACACACGAGGTCAAATTAAATCTGGAAATTTTTTCTCGCTCATGAATATTTTTAGAAAACTATATTCATGAGCTCGAAAAACTTCCCGGAAATAATTTTACCTCTAGTGGTATTACTAGAAAATCCACAATTTATTAATGACATTCGAAAATTATTTCTAGACATCCTAGTATTTCAGTCAACTCCCTGGGGCATTATTGGGGATATTGTAGAATGGAATTGAATATTTTCTGAGTAAAATTAGTAATTTTCCAGGTTCGTGAAAAGTTAATTTTAGAAAGTATGAAGCTGTCGGGTGTCTGAAAAAAGAAACCATGGGAAATAAGAAAAAACTAATAGCATACTCAATTGGTTCTACATTCTCGAATTCGGAAATGACGACATTGAAATTTTATGTTTTTGAGCGCATGTTCTGAGGAACAGCATGCCCGAAAGTTTGTGATTTCCGTTTATTGATCCGAAATCGTTAATGGGGCAAAATTCTGTTGGGATCGTACGGAATTTTGAAGAAATTTTTCCAAATTTTTGTTGACATTTTTTCTCCGGAATCTATTCATTAGATTTCAATGATTGTTGGAGAGATTTGGTGACCTTTTAATCATATTTTACTCACGGAATTGTTTGAAAACCTTAAAGCTGTCATTTTTCAATGAAGTACTGTATTTCAATTCGATTTGATTTTGATTTTCGTGAATATTGGTAAAATACCATTTTGAATGGGTATATTTAAGGAATGAATCATTAGGCGGATTTTGCCCATTAACGGATTGGGATTTCGTAATCGAGGTCGAATCCTACTCCACAAATATCGAGTTTCTGAGTTGTTCCTTTCGGAAGTTATTGCGTCTACGTTCGGCCGTTATATTCCCAATACTTCCAAAAATACAGATCGAATTTAAATCCTTTACTTGATTGAAAAATGGCACCTTGAAGGTTCATACATAACTCTGTGAGGATATCATGATCAGAAGATCGCATAATATTGAATATCCGAAAAAAAAAAATTGAATTGATCATCACGAAATGTTGCACGAAGTTGTTCATCAGCATTTTTCAAGTAGTCACCATATTTTCATTATGATTGAATCAGTTTTTTAAATTTTTTTCCGGAAGAAACATTGATACCGACGAAAAAATTCTTATATTATTCTTATATTATATTTTCTCACAATATCTGCAAAAATTAATACCGTATCGAACTGAAATCTGGTACAATGCTGTGAAATATGGAGCCAAAGTTATGGGCGAAGTTTTTTCGAATATGGTAAATAGTTTTCGAAAAAACAATTTTTTCGGAAAAAATTTCGAAACTTGTTTTAATTCACTGAGTGTTCGACCTCAAAAAAATTTTGCGAGAAGTTGCGTGTCATTATGGTTCAAATAAATGTCAAGTTTCAATTCAATCGCTACGCTGTTCGTCAGATCACCTGTGCAAAAATCAAAATCTATCTCTGAAAAACTCCTACACATTATGGAATATAGAAGCCTTTTACATTGTTCTACAGCCAGGGCTGGGCAAAATACATGCTTGGCTTAATTGATGTACAAATTACAAAATACTTTCTCGCAGGTATTTGAAATACAAAATATAAAATACTTTCAAGTCGGGTATTTGAAATATAAAATACAAAATACAGTATTTTAACTATTTGTATTTAAAATACAAATTACAAAATACTTGTGTGTTACGTAAAATGTGAAAAGAGTACACCTAATTCAGCTCAGCTATTTTATCGCTAAATAAAGAATTTACTTTCAGAAACACAAGAATGTTGAATGTAGTATCAGACAAACAGCCTCTTGTTGGGGAATGATTAAAACCTGCTAAAGAAAACTATTTTTCTTCGGGTCCTGATGGGCAGAAACTTGTGTTATATTGTATCAACACATTTTTTATGTTAGGATAATGTTCAAGGATGGTAATGCTCTTTGCTTTTATCGTTTTTAGAAGTTGACTAACTCTTAACTCCATCACGCAGGACCTTTTCTTCCTTTCCATTTGCCGAAAAGATGATTGCTAGCAAAAGAACTAGATGAAGCAGATGAACGTCGCGCCATCTGAAGGGAGATCCAGGGACTATTTTCTGTAGAGCGCTCAGCGCTAGATGTATTTGTTCGAAAGTATTTCGCAGACAAAAGTATCGAAATACAAAATACTTCAGCGTCAGGTATTTGAAATACCAATTACAAAATACATTTTCAAGAAGTAATTGAAATACAAATACAAAATACGTATTTGTATTTCAGATACGTATTTCAATTACAAGTAATTGAAATACTGCCCAGCCCTGTCTACAGCTCATGGAAGAATGACAGTAGTAACAACTTGATACCTGAAGTCCTACTACTGATTTTGTATGGAATGCAATGAGTAATAGGGTGGTATGAGTATTTTTTCCATATGAAATACAATAGGAACTTAGGCCGTAATTTCAACTGGGTTATGTGAAAACTTGATGAATGCGTATCATATTTAACAGGAGGTGAAATCGAGCCATTTGCAGGGGTGGTTTTCGGAAAACAGGCCATTTATCGGCCGTTTGTGAATAAAATAACTTCCGAAAAATCAAATTACACACCCAAACTAATTTGTAGAGCTCGTTTGGAGCTTAGTATTGAAATTCTTGTACATGAAATACACCAAAATTCCTCCATTTGAAATACTATTTTTTCAATACTTCCGAAAATGCATATCCGATCAATATGAAATTTTGTGCACTGTTGTTTTGTATTGACTCAAACGCTAACGTCAAACTAATTTGACGATTACTTTCCAAGAATAGTCGATTTTTTTAATTTTTTCCAACTGAGCGATCCTCAAGAAAATTTGTGAGCCGGCATTCTATAACTTATATTAAGTTTGAATCTGATTGCATCAGTAATTCCTAAGTTATTGCGGAAAGAACCTTGAAATTTTAAATGTGTACAACTCAAAAACCGTTGGTTGGGTTTGTTCATCAGTAAAACTATCTGAGATAATCAGGATCGAGCCAGCGCTGAACATTTCAACACTTTAGGAGTTAACCTTCGAAATTTAAAGAAAATTATAAGGACGGATTTTCTAAAATCTGTTTTGACTTCTGATAGAACAAGTTATCAGTCATGTTCAACATAAATTAATTGCCAAAGCCGCATTGACCCAGCCAAACGTACCTGTACTTCCTGATGGAAAGATTTTGTGATCTTCTGATCATATTATCCTAACGAAATTTTGTCTAAACCTTCAAGCTGATATTTTTTAATTATGTACTGAATGCAAATTCGATATAATCTGTATTTTTTGGAAATATTGGGAAAATAAAATCTTTAATAAGTATATCTAAGGAATCATTGAGCTAATTTTACCAATTTACGGATTCGACCTTCATATTTAAGCCCCAAACGTATTCTACAAATATCGGGTTTCCAATTTGAGAAACGACTTAAAATCTCGATATTCGTAGAGTAGGTTTAGGGCTCAATTGCGAAGGCCGAATTTCGGGAATAGGTGAAATCCACCCATCGATTTTACAGATATATACCCATTCAAAATTTCATTCTTCCAATAATTCGAAAATACTGATAAAGTCGAATTAAAATCCAGTACTTGATTGAAAAACGATAGCTTGAAGCTCTATGAATTTCGTGAGGATATAATGATCAAAAGATCGCAGAATATTGAAAATGAACATCGAAAATTTTTTTCTTCAAAATGTTTTGATGACATTATCAACACGAAATTTCGCCAAAAGTTGTTGATCAGTATTTTCGAGAAAGTCACTAAGTTTCATCATGATTGAATCAGTACTTTTTGGGTTATTCCGGAAAAAACAACGATACCGAGAAAAAAACATGAAGTTTGACATATTTTTCCAAATATCTTAAAAAATTAGAATTTTATCAAACTGAAACTCGGTCAGAAAAATTTCGAATCTGAGCGAAATCCTGCAAAAGGTTCAGCGTCGTCTTGCTCTAACTAACTTCCGAGTTCCATTCCAATCAATCCAGTAGTGTTTGAAAAATCAAGGAAATAACCTCAAAATTTCAAATGGCTTTTACTCCGAAAAATTTCGGACGATTGCGCCCAATTAAGAACCTAACCATTGCATTTAGGAAATGCAACATATCCTGGAAGTTTCAAGTAGATAGGGTCCTCTATACGCCCGCAATCGTGCCCTACTGATGGCCGGCCGGCCGGACAGAATTTTGACACCGGATTCGACGGATTATGCTATATAAGGTAATATTTTCATTGAGAAAATTCTCTAATATTGTACTAAATTTACTAGATAAACTACAGGACCAACAATAAAATAGACGATTATTTGCAAAATTCCCGTTCTGTACAATTTCCTATCTGGAACAAAAATTCATACGTTCGTCCCCAACCCCAACCCTGCTCATCCGCTCCACACCGCCGCCACTGGCTTCAACAACCACTTTTGTGCCAACCGTCTGTTCTTCCGAACCCCCTATTGGCCGCCCATGTGTCTTAACACCGGATCCTAAAGCTGAAGAGGTGGCGGGGTAGCTGAAACCAGGTCCCTATTCATTGCCAGAGCTTGAGAATAGTCAGAATCGCTCAGTTGTTTGGTTTAGTGCCCTGTTGTCCGAGTGCATACTTTCAGTGAGAATTTTTGAGGAAGGTCGCGTTAGATTTCGTCGATAAAACCGAAATAATGCTGTTCGAGAGCAAGCCTATAGTTGGTGCAAATATCTACCCAACTTTTACGATTCCACCACCCATAATCAACAGTGCTGTTTTGGGGTGAGTTGATTACCCGAAGGAAATCTGTAGATATATGTAAAATTGATCTGTTAACTTTCCCATGCTTGTTTAATAATAAAGAAAAAACTAATGTTATTCTTCTTGTGAAGGTGTACGATTTCTTTCTTGCCTTACGTTGTAATTAAATTTATTCAGTTGAATATTTGTATTAATAATATCGTTATAACTGGCATGCAGCGATTTTAGATTATTTTATGAAATTTTAAGACGCACATAGTATTGAAATGTTCTTGAAGATGCATAAATGTATACGCAAACCGATAATACACCAATAGTTGAATCTATTTTGTAGACGTTCGTTTTGTTTATATTAATAGAACGTGTATGATTTTTTAGGCGTTTTTGTTTGAACAGGTTTCGAATAAGTAGTTTAGTGTATTGAAATGTTCGAGTGTGGAGGCTTACGACCGTTTTGTTATTGTCATCGGTCTCTGAAGTAACCTTGAAGAATTCTCTACCTGCATTTCGTGCTGTATCTTTGGGAACAAAGACTTGGACCGATCGGTTCGCAAAGGGTCTACGGATAATGCCCTAGTTGCCATCTGCACCTAATCTTGTGGTGATTCTGTTAGGGTTCTGTTCTGAGGGAAATAAGTATTGAATGAGGGTTATTGCCATTTATTTCCTGAAATTCTAGAAAAGCATTGGCGTGGGTCAGGAGCGTTTAAGCGCTTATTTCATTTTTTCCCAATATTTCCGAATAAAGTATGTTTCAAATTGCACGTTTTTTTCTAAGAATAAATAAAACACATAATTTGGATTGATTTTCAAAAACTTTTTATTGGTAATTGAAGTATCAGTTATGACATTTATATACGAAAAATAATATCTGTCAAATGGCCTCCTCTTGCAGCTCTACAGACGTCCACTCTTTTGTTTAAATTTTCAATGACATTTTGACATAATTGAGGCTCTATCTCACTAATGACACGAATAATTTCATCCTTTAGTTCAAGAATCGATTGTGGATTATTCTTAAAGGCCTGGACATTCCAGGGTCTTCCTTGTGAACGACAGCTACGACTGTATTTTTCACTTTTTTGATCTTCCACCGAACCGGTCTCTTGAAATTTTTTAATAGACCCAGACGAATTCAGGGCGCCATTTATTTTATTTATTCTTAAAAAAACGCGCAATTTGACGATCTCATTCTTCGGAACAAGCGCATAGCGTATATGAATAATGTTAACCTACTGGTATTCTATTCTATGATCTGAACTTCATTAATGTTCTCGTAAAGTAGTTCCTTTCAGAACAGTCGAAAGATCATGCAAGTTGTTGAAAAATTGATTTGTTAGTTCCTGAAATTTTTGCGTTTTGGCCTTGATAACGTGAATTGTCCTGCGATTCTTCAAATATATCAATTCCAAATTCAATTTTTCAAAAATGTCATCGAAATCCCTTACGATGAACATTCAGGTTGTCAACTTTCAGCAAATTTCTAGACATCAATTTGATGAATAACAGTCTAATCAAGAAACAGTTTTTTTGCACGTTAGCTTTATTCGTATTAGGATTTTCGAAATGTAAACTGAATCAAAGATTTCGTTTCTGTAATCTTCCAGCAGAGAGATAAGGGAATGACAAGGCCAATATTTCTCTTGTATAACAACAGAGGAACAGACACGTGCTACTGTGAACAATCAGTGTGTCATCTGTCAATTACCGAGTGACTTCTAAAAAAACCACTGTAGGTTGAACTTACCGCCTTTTTCTGGTAGTTTAACAACATTTCAAGCCATTATGCGATTTGTAGTTCATTCCTGATTTATTTCATGTTTGCTTTGAAGTGATATTTTTACCAAGGCCTTTATTTCCCATAAATAATAGTAATAATACATTTTTATTCAGAATTCATGATGAACTTTAAAAAATCATTTTACTATATTGAAATAAAATTTGTTATACAGGGTGATTTCGAAGGAGACCGTAAGATTTTAGGATAAGTTAACACTAGTCAAGACAGTCTCGAAACAATGTTTGGTTTATGGTTGGGGTCTCAATGGAGGATATACAGGGTGATTTATCCGATTCGACTGATTTTACACTTATTGATAACTTTGGCATGGTTCCTTCGAGTTCAATGAAATTTTCAGCGAAGTACAATATTGATGAGTACATTCACTAATTCCAAAACTTTTTTCAAAATAAACTGTTGTTATTGTGATAATTCCAGATTAATTGTGCAGGTTGAAAAAACACCCTGTACATTGCGTTTCCAAAACTTCGCTATCTGATTACGATTCTTCTATGATAAGTCATTATTAGCAAATTTTCATTTTTTTGGCACTCTTCTAGTTTTCCGAGAAAAATTTTTCAAAAAAAGACAATGTCGAAATTTCGCTCCAATAAATCCTACTTTTATTAATAACTTTGGTATGTCTCATCCACTTTTGATGAAATTTGCAGTATGGAACAATCTGAATGAGTACATTCAATAATTGCAACAATCTCTCAAAATACAGTGTTGTAATTGTGATAATTTCAGATTAATTGTGCAGTTGAAAAAAAAAACACCCTGTACATTGCTTTTCCAAAACTTTCTTATTCGTTTCAGATTCTACAATATTATGTCATTATTCAAAGGTTTTTAATTTCTTTGGCACACCACCGGTTTTCCGAGAAAACATGTTTGAAGAAGAGCATAATAGAAATTTGGCGCAAAAGCAGTGAGATATTCTGCACTAGGTAGTAAAGCTGTATATTCCAAGGATGAAAAGCAGTTCTTTAGTTCTAAAATATTCTTTCCATATTCATATTTAGTTGCTCCTATTCTGTATGAAATCATTCAATTTAGAATATATTTCGAATTTGAAAAGAATACTTCAGAAGTGACGAACAACTTTGCATCCTTGGACAATACAGCTTTCCTACCTAGTGCGGAATAATCGCACTGCTTGTGAGTCAAATTTCGATTATACTCTTCTTCAAAAATGTTTTCTCGACAAACCAGAGTTGTGCCAGAGAAAAAAAAACCTCTGAATAATGACATACTATTGTAGAATCTGAAACGAATAAGGAAGTTTTGAAAAAGCAATGTACAGGGTATTTTTTCCAACTGCACAATTAATCTGAAATTATCACAATTACAACCCTGTATTTTGAGGGATTGTTGCAATTATTCAGATTGTTCCACATTGCAAAGTTCATCAAAATTGGAAGAGCAATACCAAAGTTATCAATAAAAGTAGAATCGATTGGAGCGAAATTTCGACATTGTCTTTTTTTGAAAAAAATTTCTCGGAAAACTAGAAGTGTGCGAAAAAAAAATAAAAACTCTCAAATAATAACTTATTATGGAAGACTCGTGAACAGAAATCGTAGTTTAGGAAACGCGATGAACAGGGGGTTTTTTCAACCTGCACAATTGATCTGGAATTATCACAATAGCAACAGTTCATTTTGAAAAAAGTTTTGGAATTAGTGAATGTGCTCATCAATATTGTACTCCGCTGAAAATTTCATTAAAATCGAATAAGCCATACAAAAGTTATCGATAAAAGTAAACTCGGTCGAATCGCACAAACCACCCTGTATATTCTCAATAGAGACCCCCAACCATAAACCAAACATTGGTTCGAGACTGTCTTGACTTGTGTGAACTTATCCCATAATCTGACGGTCTCCTGCGGAATCACCCTGTATAATCATTCAAAAATTCGTATACTGATATATTGTGTTCGGTAGAAATTATATTTAACTATTGTGTACATTGACTCAAAAATAAATATATTTGCAGACACACTGTATCACAAACAGCGCCTTATTCTTTCGCAATAATATTTTCTTCCTGATTCCGCTCTATGGACCGTAGAACATTGCAATGACAATTTCGGATAAAGCTTTCGATGCTAAACTTAGGAGATCAAAATAGAAAAATTCTAATTCAAATTCTACATAGACGCAATTCTATATGATAATATTAGTTTTTGGTAGGGAATTCTTCATTTTTCGTTGTTGCCTAAAATCAAGTACACTAGTACTTGATGTCCAATTGAAAACAATAGAGCCATCTGAAAAAACTACGTGTTGATCTCAGTTATCAGAATTTCAGTGGGGGATTATCGTTTTCGATAATTTCAACTCGTTTACTCCTTCTGCAATAGATCGAAAATTATTATTTTTTTTAAATTTGAATTTTAGTTCTTCAAGTTTTTCCTATGATTCCCAGATTTGAATTCTTTGAAATCAGAAAATTCAAGTTTTTCTTATAATTCCATGATTTGAATTAATTGGAGTCAGAAATATTTTTTCTTTAATCAATCCCATTTCGTTGAAAATTGAACTATTTATTTTCGATATGAATGAAAATTCCAAAATTCAGTTTGAAGGTTATTTGCATCAAAATTCTGTCAACTGTGAATTTTTAAATTCCATTAATGATTTTTTCATCTTGTCTCATAGTACTCATTCGAAATTTCTTCGGGGTTGGCGTAAAATCGTTTTACAAATATAGTAAATATTTTGGTGTACCGAATAACTGTGAGGGTGGGGTCTAGCATATTTCTTTGTGATAAGAGTGGGGGGTACTAACCCTGTTTGAATATTCAACAGCGGTACTCTCAGTTCGTTAGTTGCAGAAGTTAGCTGTAGTGCCTATACCTGTCATCAGTTGCTACCTGTTTGAATTTCGACTTTACTTCAGAGTAACACTTTGTGTTTGTATATGTAAGTAGATACTTGAAATTTACCGGCAAAATTATTTATATTTTCATTTTACTTTATTTTGAGAATTATTTTTATATTCTTAACCCCGACGACTACTCGTTCTAAATATACATATATATTGATACATTTTGTAAGGGAAGTTTTCATCAATTGATATAGTGCTATTTTGCAAATCTCTAAGTAAGCTTAGAGAATCTTAGGTACATTCATCTGTATTATTATCTCCGACTTGAGTATCGCGTATTATAATTAGGTTCAATTGAAATATTCCGTATAATTCTTAGGGTTTTAAAATGTAGATTAGGTTCTCCAAAAAATTTATATTTTATTTTAGTTTATCATCAAATATTAATATTTAGATTTAAAAATTTGATATCTGACAGTAATCCATCTTCGAATTCAAACTCATTTTCTGATTATTCTGAAAAATATCACCCAGGAGTCTGAACTAAAATTATATTCTATTGTATGCCGATGGCGGTATTTAATGAATTTTTTAGCACTGTTAAATAATATTCATACCAAAGAAGCTTCATTAGAAATATGATTACCCATCGATCTATAGTAATTCATCCCAACATATAGGACACGTTTTTATGAATTGATGCTCAGCAAATTCATTTTGCATATTTTCTTTCATTTAAAAAAATAACTATTATAATGATCAAAAAATTGAATATCAATTAAATGGGAGTCCAGAATAACAGCTGTGCAAAACTTCATAATTTTAAAATACATTTTGAAACGTTCTTTGAATTCGAAAATTTATTTGTGAATTAGTCATAAGAATGAAATTGAAGACCTCCTTACAGGCTCTTTGTCATTAGGTACACATTGATTTTTAGCCGTATTTTTTAGTGTAGATAAGCATCACCGAAAAGTATTTGTTAATGATTTTAGTTTATAACTCAACATGTTAGGTTAGTTTGATGCTCACTTGGTACTCGGGATATCTGGACCCGTTTTCGAATTGAAAATCATTTATTTATTATTTTAAATGATATTACCCTCATCCAAAAAGCATTCATCATAGAGTGTGACGTTAGCGGTACTTGATTATATTCCAAAATCAATTCCCAGATCGAACAGAATTTTACTCGGTATTATAATATTAATTATAATATTGTTCGACTCATTTCGATACACATATTATGTTTTCATGAATTGTTAATTACTGAAATCCGAATTCTTTGCAGTTTCATTATTGGCGCCCAATATAAATAAAAAAAAAATTATTTCCTCAAAATTTCTAAAGCTGAGCATCACGGAAATATAGGAATCTTGAGTCACAGATGTACCTTCCGAGACTCATTCTTTTTCAATTTAAAAATTCGTTTGTTGAGTTGAATACATTATGCAAATGAAATTGTGAAGAACTAAATGAAAGCTTAATGTGGGTTTTGTTAATGTCATAATGGCATTGTTGTAAGTTGGAAGTATATACAGGGGAGTCCGTAAACCTGCTTGGTAATCAACAGACTATTTTTTAGTCTTTTATGTTCATAAAAACATTTTTAGGGAAAAACAGAAAGAAATTGAAAAATTTACATCTCGGCCAAGTGTGTAATACACTCGGTAAAAATACAGATTTATCAATTTATTTCTGTTCTTCTCTGAATTTTTTTTAATCTTCCCTGTAATTTCTGGCAAAAAGGAACTACCATCTTGTTCCCTTCGAAGAA
This sequence comes from Myrrha octodecimguttata, assembly GCA_958510865.1. Classification (NCBI taxonomy): domain Eukaryota; kingdom Metazoa; phylum Arthropoda; class Insecta; order Coleoptera; family Coccinellidae; genus Myrrha; species Myrrha octodecimguttata. The sequence goes on from OY294063.1 coordinate 19,693,636, forward strand.
TTTACTCATCCACCTCTTAAACCTAATTCTAAGAATGCTTAAAAATCTGAGTAAATCGGTGTTGTAACGGTACAAGTGTCATAAATCGAACAATGAATTTTTAAGAAGAAAGGAATGGAATTGCAGTTTTGTAGCAAACTTTCGTTACCTGATGAGGATGGCTAAATCCGGTCTTCTTGCTTAATCTGAATGGTCATTGTTGGAAAGTCATAAATGTGTTTTTCGAGAAAAGGGACTTTTTGGATTTATGCAAATTTTACCTGTCGCTTTACCGTTATTAGATTCCAAGAAAGCATCCTTGAATAGAATATTGAAGAGCTTCTTTCTGCAACTGAATTAACCAAGTTTCTTTTCTTCTTTGAAAATACTTTGAACTTCGGCTTATTTTTTCTGTATCCTCAGGAAAAATTTACTGTTATTAATCAACTTCAATAGTCTACCGAGTTGGTGCAACACACAAAATGAACTGTTAACATCCTATCAGGAGTAGGTATCAACATAACGCGCTTGTTTTGGGGAACAGAGGTTATTGTTTTGCCTAAATTCTAATTTTCGATTTCCTTACCGAAATAGTCTTGAATTAACTCACCGATGAAGAATCTCCGGTCGAATTCCACGGCCGTCCGTTCGTTCGTACCCACTCTATCTTTCCGTGGAGATAACCTAGAGCCTCTTGATTGTCAGGGTAGGTTTTGGTCTCTGTTAATTTCGGAATTATTCTCATTTTTGAAAGGTTATTTCTTCAATATCTTCGGTACTGTAGCGATCTGATTGAACCTTCCTAATAAATAAAAAAAACTTAGACAAGCCGTGAAGGCAGCAGCTTTTGCGTGCATGTTCAATGGAGATGACCGCTTTGGCAACGAATTTTAACATGCGTGCAATAGCTGCTGTCTTCACGGCAGTGTTTTTCTGGATTTTTTCGAAGTACTGGAATTCAATTCGATTTAGTCTAGTGTATTTTTGGAAATATAAGGAAAATGAACTTTTGAATGAGTATATCTACGGAAACAGTCGGCGTATTTTACCAATTTTCGAATTCGACCTTCGCAAATAAGCCCCAAACCTAGTCTACAAATATCGAGTTTCTGAGTCGTTTCTTCCGCAAGTTATTGTGTTTACAAGGTTCAATATAAGTGGTACTATGACAATGCGCAAACCTTTGCAATCGTGAGACACAATAACTTCCGAAAGAAACCATTTAGAAACTCGATTTTTGTAGAGCAGGTTTGGATCTTAATTAGGAGGGCCGAATTCGCGAATGGGTAAAATCCACTCAATGATTCCGCATTTAATTTTTTTTTCCCCAATATTTCCAACAATACAGATTAGATCGAATTGAAATCCAGTACTTTATCGAAAAATGATAGTTCGACGTTCCATACAGAATTAAATGGGGATAATTTGATAAGATCATAGAATATTGAATATTTGAGAAAAAAAAATTTAATTTTTTTTTCGAATTGTTCTAATGAAACGATCATCACGAAATTTCGCACAAGGTTGCCGACCTTGTCTTCCCAATATCTCCAGGAATTATGGTTGTATCTGGATGAAATTCGGTACACTGCTGTGAAATATGAATTTCAACGTATGAGTGGGAGTTTTTTCCGGATTCAATCAATAGAAAGAAGAAATTTTTCAAAATTTTACTAACTGTGTGATCTCAACGAAATTTTGTGAAAAGTTGTGCGTTGTTATGCTCCAACTAAGTGTCAAGTTTCAATTCAATCGCATTGGTATTTCCTGAAATATCAGGAAGTAAATCTCAAAATTTTGAATGACCATAACTCCGAAACCAGTCGACCGGTTTGTCCAATTAACCGCTGCATTCCAATGCGCGACCTAATCTGAAAGTTTCGAGTTGGTAGGTTGCTTCTTTTGACAGTTATCGTGTCGTCGGCCGGCTGGCCGGACAAAATCGATTTTGACTCCGGATTCGTCTCTAGTGAGAGAGACCATTTTCGGAAAAAAATCGAAAATTAGAGACATTTAGACAAAACGATGGGACGCTGTTCCCCAGAACATGCGCGCAAAAACCACAATGACTAAATTCCGTAAGTATCGTGTAAGTCGAAAAATCTAGAAAAGTTCTGACGTGATGTCAGCAGCTTTTGCGCGCAGGTTGCCAAAGCGGTCATCTTTTCTCGTATTGACCCCACCAAACGAATTCTGGTTATCTACTATTCGTATTATCCTTATGAAATTCTGTATGAACCTTCAAGCTGTCATTTTTCAATGAAGAATTTGATTTCAATTCGATCTGATTCGTATTCTTGGAAATGTTGTGAAAAGAAAATTTTGAGTGGGTATAACCTACGGAATCATTTGGCGGATTTTACCCATTCACGACCCTCGTAACCAAACCCCAACCTACTCTACAAATTTCGAGTTTTTAAGTAATTTTTTTCGGAAGTTATTGTGTTTACGATCGGCCGTTAGGCCGAATTCGTGAATGGGTAAAATACACTCAATCCATCCAAAATGTTATTTCAACTCATATTTATAGTACAGGTCCCCAATATTTCCAGTATATCTCCTGAAACGACAAACAAACCTACAGCGAAGCGAAAAATGAACTTTATTACATGTTTAAGCATGATTAATGCATGTTTGAATGAACGCCAGGTTCTATCGTGAAACATCAATACAGGCGTGGGGCATTGAAACGGATTCCTTGCGCATTTTAGGTCGCTTTCGCATAAGTTGGTTCCTATAAATCTCGGACGAACTGACTTGACCCTCTAGGGATCTTCCAGGAATATTAATTTTAAGGATGGAAAGGATTCGGATTTATGGGTGGCGTTTGTGATGGTACTTACAGGTTATTCACATCAATTCGCGCCATTTTTCTTCGTTATCCCACTCTCAGACAATCGTTAGACCGTATATTTTTGTTACGATGCTTCCAACGAAAAAATACAGGGTTGGACGATAGTCTGGAATGAAATCATATTGCGCGCATATTCTAGGGGAACAGTGTACTATCGTTTTGTCCAAATGTCTGTAATTTTCGACGATTGGGCCGAAAATGGTCTCAAACGACTAGGTTCGACTCGCTGATGACGAATCCGGTGTCAAAATCGATTATGTCCATGGACACGATAACTGTCGAACAAAGCCAACTAGCGACTTGAAACTTGTAGGGTAGTTTGCGCATCCGAATGCCGCGGTTAAGTTCGTTTATGGGACAAATCGGCCAAATAGTTTCGGAGTTATAGCAATTTGAAATTTCGAAATTTTTTCCCTCGAATTTCGAAAAGTACTGGAGCGATTGGATAGAAACTTATCAGTTGATTGGAGCATAACGACGTGCAACTTTGAGCAAAATTTCGTTGAAATCATATGGTCACTCAATAAAAAAAAAATTTGTCAAAATTTTTTTCGATTTTTTTTTTCTCTAACTATTGTTCATATTCAAGAACAATCTCAGGTATACTTTGAGCTTCATATTTCACAGCAGTGTACCAAACTTCAGTTCGGATAGGTTATTAGTTTTGGAGATATTTGGAAAAATATGTAGAATTTCGTGGTTGTCTTCTCGATATTGTTGGTTTTTTCGGTATAACTGAAGAAATACTGATTCAATCGTGATGAAACTTTGCAGCTAGTTCAAAGACGCTGAAGGACAACATTTTGCGAAATTTCGCGATGATCGTGTCATTAGAACGATTTGAAAAAAAAATTTGAAATTTTTTTTTCAAATATTCAATATTCTGTGATCTCTTCATCATATTATCGTCATTAAATTCTGTATGAACCTTCAAACTGTTGTTACGATCGGCCGTTAGGCCGACCGTGAACACAATAACTTCCGAAAGAAACGACTCAAAAACTCGATATTTGTAGAGAATATTTGCTTTTGTGCGCATGTTCTAATTTGTTGCCAAAGCTGTCACCTCCATTAAACATGCGCGCACAAGCTGCTACCTTCACGGCAGTGCTTTTCTAGGTTTTTTCATCAACCGATAGCTCTGAAATCCGTTAATCGATTTTTGATTTTCTCCATCTTTTGGCGATGAAATGAAATATTCTCCTTCAATCCGCTTTTGGCTGCAAGCCTACTCTACTCTTCTAATGTTGGAAAGCTTATGAAAAATTGAATCTTATACAGGGTGATTCACCTCGATAGACTACTAGATGTTTATGGAAAAAATCTTGAGTTGTGATGAATTTGATTTGTTCGACTTGATATCCTCTCATGAATACACTGTCAATTTCCGTCCAAATAGCGAACATTGCTTGAATAATTGGCCAAATTGAAAATGAAATAGATTTTTTCGAAATACACGTCTACCCACTGGAAAATATTCAAATTCGAGTCCCTGTCGAAAGCATATTTTCATAAGAATTATCGTTGTGAATGTGACTTGAACACACTATCTAATGATGTGATCATATACTGGGTGTGCCAGCTGAAATAAGAAGGTAGTAAGCTATTTTCTTCATAACCGGAAGTTACGAAGGTCTGAAAATATTTTAAAGATAAAATTCATGGCCGAAAACTGTCAGATGCAAATGAACGTCCAATAAGCCATTGCAGTCAGTTACCCTGTATAAACTTGAAATTTTTCAAAAATCTTTCCAACGAACCCAGACATGACATTTACATTTGAAAAAAAAGTTGGGGTTACAGCCAAGGGTTGAAGGGAATTCGCCATTTTATCGCAAATAAATGAGGAAAATTAAAGCAATCAACGGATTTCAACATTTTTATTCGAAGCTATTGGTTGAAAAAAAATGAATTTTATTCTTGATAATGGCCCAAACCTGTATATATATCATCAGGGGTTTAGTATTCTCTATGCGGAAATTGAGGTGTTCTTTTATTCGTTTCAATATACAGGGTGGCGAAGTAAAAACTAAACATCGTTTGGAGTATATTTCAGGAAGGTTATGCATTATTTTCCTGATTTTTTTGTCGCTGTCCGTATGTGAGAAAAAACAAAAAAAAATCAAATGAAAATTATTATTTATAGAAATCGCCCTTGCGGATTTTGGGATTTAAACTTTGTAAAGGCAGTTTTTTTTGGGCAAAGTGTTGCCTAAAGAACAAAATCGGAAATATACAAACTATTCCCAATGATACTTTTATGCCAAAGCCTATAATATCTGACTCCTCCATCAGACACTAAATTGAAAATCTCCAAAATTATATTCTTACAATACTTAGGTATTTCAAAAACTTCTGTCAAATTCGAAAAACATAGCAACGCAGATTATTTTCCAAGAAGAAATAGACCAAATTTCAGCAAATCCCATACATTTTATTTCAATCGAATCTGCATTGCTGGGATTTTTGAAAGCGTCGATTTGACGGAAGATTTTGAAAGAAAAATTGTAACATTAAAATAATTTCGAAGACTTTCAATTTATGGTCTGGCGAGGGAGTCGGATATAAACTGAAAAGTTACAATCCCATTGCATTGTTCCTTGTTCCGATAATGTTCGTGAGACAAAAAATTGCCCTTCATAAGTAGATCAAATCTCGCAATCCACAAGAACGATTTCTATAAATAATATTTTTTGTGAAATTTTCAATAGTTTATGCTAAAAATATAATAGCTCGCTCTCTTATCTGATATCTTATGAAATAACCATATCGATAATTATCATCCATATAACTTTTCCTCATTAATTCATTTTTTTTTGGAATCTCAAAAAAACACTGGTGCCAGTATAAAAATAAAATTCGTTTGAATATTTCCATTCTCTCGAAGTTATTTACTTCGAAGAGTTGGCTTATCGTGGCTTCAACCATTACTAAGAAAAACCTCGTTATAATATAGACTTCTATAGTTTCTAAAGTAATAATAATAGTTTTCGAAGAGATACTCCTAAGTTATTAAATTCTCTCAAAGAATATTGGATTCTAGTATTCCTGGTCAAAAAAATCGTGAATTGGTGGTCATGAGATTAGCATATGATGTCGAATAATAAAGTTCCATACTTTTTAAGCAAAATAATCAATTTTTCCAGTTCGCGGAATTCCAGTTTTTCGTAATTTGCATTGCCAAAGTGAATACAGTTTTCTGGTAACTTTTATTTTTTATTCTTTACCACCTATTGATCGACAAACTCCAGTTAATCTTTCGATATCTCTTCTTATGGTATTCAATTTCTGATTTCCGAAAATTTCATGAAATTGGAACCTTTTTCAAATCGCCCTGCTTAAGGGAAAAAATTTTCAAGAACCTGAGAACTCATTTGGCTAATAGGGATAGAATTCCATTATAAGGAAATCAAATTCCTCCTCCCCATTCTTTCAAGGAGTATGTCACTCAAACATTGACCAGGAATGCTAATGCTAGCATCCAGGGAAATCATTATATGCTATCGTTCAACCAAATGAACCCATAAAACCATATTTCAACATAAAATACGATTTCAAACGGTTTATTTATTACTCGAGCGGAAACACTTGAAGGTATTCTCCTCTCTATTTAATATTGTAGAGTATTATTTTCATTCTTTTACTGAATTCTGAATGCGAATTATTCAATTTGAGTATTACCTTTTCGGTTCTGATAATCTCCGCTAACTTCGTAACTTATGGACAGATTTTCGAGCTTCATCATAAACCACTGTATACCAATGTCTATAGCCCTAGTTTGTTGTAAAATATTTACACATATACCTAGAGATACTGTATATGTCGGAATTATAATGTGCGTGTGCTTTAATTGGTTGGTCTGTCTGTGTTAGTATAGAAAATCATTAGATAGTTCTCATACACCCTGAATTGATTTAACAGTGGTTGCCATGAGGGTAGTGTACCATTTTTACTAGAGGTATGTTGTTACACCTTATGTATTATTATGAATCTAGCTAAAACACAAATTCTATAACAGTTTGGATATACTGTTTTCTATCTTCGAGTTGTAGTAATTACTTATAATGTGGTAGATGCTGCTTTTACTAAGACTGTATTGTTTCTTTTCTGCTTTTAGGTCAGGAGCTGATTATCAAAATATATTTTTTTTTTCTTTCAGATTATCTCGATCCCCTTGATAAAAATAAAATTATACTGACTTGCAGAACGCGTAGATTAAATGCATCCACAATACTTAATTACTTTTCAAACCATTTGACTAGAAAAAAATCTGAAAAAAAATTGTAACCTGCAAATCAAACCCCCCATTATATTTTTAATTGAAATATTCACCTCAGCTCTTTTTGGATTGAAGGAAATTCCAATCATTCTTTGCTTTGACTTTGTCAGTTAAGAATTAATTTAATTTAATTATTTCGAGAAAATTTGACATAGGTATATAAACACATTGATTATCGATAAATTGATGTTTTTGGAAGAGCATGATTTTCTTCTTTGAATTCTTGCAAGTTGTTCCAACATCTGAAGCAGAATAAAGTTATACAAATCAACTCTTTATCAGGTGCCGTTTTTTCCAAGAAAGTTGCCTAATATACAGTGCGCCTCAAATTTATGGAACAAATTCATTTTCTCAGGAGAAAAATATTTGGCATCAAAATCCTGAAACAGGCCAATTTCTGTTTCACTTTACCAAATTTTTATGCATTTTTGAAGGATTTTCGTTGAACCCTGTGCCACCCCCATCAACCCTCTAAATTTTTTGGGAAACTGGGTCATGTGGTACTTTTTTGGCAAGGCCTTTGTATCTTCTTTACAGGCGTGCACAAATGTTCAAGAGAAATTTTTTTTTGTGAAAAATTAGTTGGTTCAAGGAGGTTTTCAGTATGTGCACTTTATCATGGCTCATTTACTTCGAGACGATGGTACCTGATGAAATTTATTTTGTTCATGCACAACTTTCAACCCCTACGAACCCTTTAATGTAGAAAAAAAATGGAGTGACATTGGAAATTTATTTCGGCATTCCGGAAAATCACTAATTTTTCAAAAAAAAAATTTTCTCTGGAAAATTTCTGCACGCCTGTAAAGAAGATACAAAGACCTTGCTAAAAAAGTACCACATGACCTACTTTCCTCATTCAATAAGTTGATGGGGAGGGCACAGGGTGCAACAAAAATCCTTTAAAATGCATTTAAAATTTGGTAAAAGTGAAACAAAAATTGATCTGGATCAGGATTCTGTTGGCATATATTTTTCTTCTGAGAAAATGAATTTGTTCCATAATTTTGACGCGCACTGTATGAAAATATTGAAACTATTCAAAAGACTAATGAATTGAAATATGAAACTTCTTCAACAATTAATTGAATGATATTCTTCTGAATTATTCTATTGAACTCAAGAATTTTTGTCACTGATAATTAATTTTTTCTACTTTTCTTCCAAATATTGGCATAAAAGGTCCATTAAACTGATTTTAAACGTATCATTCTAGTGTCAATTTTTTTTTCTTTTCCAAATTTGATTCTGTATATATTTTGTGATCAGCTACCTAACTGAAAGTATATTATTGCTTGAAGACATCCTTCAATGTGTTTTCTACATGCAGAAACGAAACATATTCAGTTCTTGATTGGTGACATCATGCCACATATACTAACCTCTTTGTGTAGATAGATTCTGTCAAGTTTTCAAAAACCTTTCAATCTAAAATGAATTTTTGTGATTCAAGTTTCACAGGAATAAATGGAAAAATGATGGATCAGGCTTTAAGCCTTCTTTTCTACAACCGAGGCTGTTCAGAGACAAAATGGCGACCGTTCTCTGTGGAGGTAACAAAAATTAGAACAAAGTAGAAATAGTACACGTAATAAATAGCATTTAAGAGCAATATACTCCCTCAGAACAACTGTACATGTTGCAAAATATAAAAATAAAAATACGCTTACCGATATTATAACATAAAAAAATTGGGAAACTGAGTTTTTATCAGTTATTATCCTAATATCGAAATCGCAATTTGAATTTTTTCATTAATATCATTTTCCTGTTCGCAATTATCGATACGATTCCTTTTTTAACTCTTAAACCAAACAGAAATTTAAGAGAATGGTTTGTAAACCCTAGAAAATTAACCAATGAAGTGATCTGAATACAAATTGATATGCTCAGACAAAATGACCATTCGAAAATGAAATTTTAGACACCTTAGTACCTTCAGACATACATTTAAATTCATCCATAAGGAGTTTTTCACTCAAAATAGATCCAAAAATTTCCACTAAGAGTATTGCATGTTAATATGAATCCCGTGTGTAGGTGATTTTTTTAAATGTGGTTTCCTGCTCAACACTACTTTTCCATACTAACATGCAATATTTCCACAAAAAATATTCGTGGCAAATTAAATTTATTGATTCAAATATTGTTCGTTTAGTTCGATTCTATTTCATCAACTAATATTTGAATTCGGCAACCAATGTAGGTAAAAAGAAACAATTCGAAATCTCTGGAGATGTCAAACATGTGAGGTTTGTTTATATTAAATGAATGTTTTTGAGACAGTGGTATAATTTTGCATAATTTTGTGTATTGAAATAAAAATATGTTTGGACAAATCAATATGCCCATATTCAGGTGAGGGATTTGGCCATCAATTCGATTTGCATAATTTTATATTTTCTTTCGAATCGAATATTGATCGTTTCAAATGTATCAGTGCCCTAACAATAAATTTTCATCTAAACTTTTATTCGAGTAAAGGTAATACAAAATTTTACCGAAAGGTTTTAGCGTATCTCACATAGAAAAGAATTACCCAATTTGAAAATCTAATATGTTTTTCACTGAATTTTTAGCTTCAATTATTTATAGTTATATTGAGTTATCAAAGTCAAACAACCTTGTCAATGTTTTGGATGTGTCGAAAAAGAATTTTGAAATTTGCTCGAAAGGAGTTTTTGCTTTCCTAGGCCTCGAAGATATTAAAATTGCTACAGGATCATTCCTAGTAAGAAAGAATTTGTCCCTTAAAGGATGATTCTCACATTTTTCTTCATCGATCGTTATAATGAAGTTCGTTCAAAAAAAAGAAACAAGTTTGAATAGAAATTTTTTTCAATCTTGATAGCATAGAAAATCTGCATCATGGAAGGAATCGATAAAAATATATTTTTAAATTTTTTCATGCATTCACAAAATCGAAGGAATAACAAAATATATTCGCTCGGATTTTGTCTTCATTTACTTTTTTCATCAATTTGAACTATGTCCACTACGTTTTTCCATATCGTTTATGGATTTTATTAATGATCTCTGAAACTTGCAAAGAATTGAACCTCAATCTCCAAATGGCATACATACTACAAGAAATGTATTCGCCTGCAACCTATAATATGGACCATTATCAGCAAAAATTATCAAATATTACCATACTGAAATCCCAATAATTCCCCTCAAGTTCTTCATGGAAATACGCGAAATTTTATCGAGAAAATATCTGTTTTCCTTTAGAATTGAAAAATTGTGCCATCTGTGAATGTAATATAAAAATTCATAAAGATAGAAACTGGGAGAATATAATCATAAACAGATATTCTGTTCCAATTTTGCAACGAACGCAACACTGTTTAACAAGAATACTTCCAGAAATATCCAGTATTACGAAAAGTTGGGAAAATGTTTTCTTTCTCAACTCTACCCTTCATTTATCTACATACATATTTCATTTCCACCAATAGCCAAAAGCTATGATACCGTGAAAAAAAAAGGCCAATATTCTTCAAATAGCTTTCAAAGCCGCGAAATACTATCTTATCTGAATGGTACGGTTGTCCAGATATTGTCATCTTTATATTTCAAAGAGAGGGAAATGGAAAAACGTCGAATAAAACATTCTGTTATCGTTATTTGAATCCTTCGACACAGAACCGACGATAAAAAAATTTAAGCCACTTTTTTATCGGCACACGTCAAGTTACCAAGGGTGGTTTTCGGGGTTAACATGGCTGTCTGAAATTCCAACACCAACAGGAAAAAAACCTAGAGTTTCCCTCAGTTATATTGTTGTGAAACGATAAAAATAAGACGCACAATATTTCTTCACCTCAACGATAACTAATTTATCTTTTTAGTCTTCATCTCCCGAAAAACTGTCAGTATATCATCATTCTTGATTTCTAACAATCTGAATCCACAACATGAAGAAAAATGATGTTGTAGCTTCTCAAATTTCAGACGTAGACATAAAAGACAAAAGAGGTTCATAGTCCAAAGGCTAAATTATTGCCTAGTTTAAGTTCGATCTATGCTCTTTTGTTCAATTATTCATACTGATGAATGAAAATGTATTTTCCTTTAATTATGACATGTTGGGTATAAGACAATTCTGATGTTTGAGTTGAGTATTAGGGACCATTACAATCATATCAATATAACTTATCAATTCCATTTAATTTATAGGTAATACCTACTAATTTGAATCAATTGAAAACCTTGGTTTTAACCAGGAGCAAACTACTCATAAAATATGTATATTTCTAAGAAAAGCTCATGAAATATCGTTAATTTCATCGATGATGAACCAATTGCAAAAAACTATAATCAAAAGATTAAAATATCCCCAGCTTCAATAAGAATAATCGTTTTTTCTATGGACTATCACAATTCAATTTTCCTCGAAATATCTATCTATTTTTCATCCAAGAATTATTGACGTCCAGGAAGGTTTTGTAAAATCGAAATTATGTTGGCATCGTACATACACTGATATTTTGATAGCACTGACCGCCGACATCTTGAATTTTGTTCGATTATGTCAATAGTTTTGATTGGAAAAAAAGCGAAAATAATTGTATCAATTCAATTCCGAACACTCATCTTTTAGTTTTGAATTTCATTACTTCGTTCGTCTTGTCCTAATGAAAATGGCTATATTTCAGGATTTCTAGGTTATATTCACATACATTATGTCTATAAAGCTGCCTCTGACCTTTCAAGATCAAATTCTATGTCAATAAATCTTGAATGGACTAATAACCTCAAATGATTATATTTACATAACTCCTCCTCTGAAAATTTCACAGGGTGAGTGTGAAAATTCTTGCCCTTTGTTCTATCCTTCAGAATATTCTGAGAGACATTTTGTCCTTAATAAGCGTATTCGCTCTTTCTCTCTCTCGCTCTCTCTTTTCAAGGTGGGGTTAACTAGGTCGAAAATAGCGAGTCAAGTTTCTTGAAAGCGAAAAATTCTTGTGGGGTAACAACCCGCATAATGGCAATATCTTCAATTTGATCAAGAGTTTAGATTATCTCAGCACAATATCCAATATGAACATAGTATTCTAGTTTCCAACTACATCTATAAATCTTGATTCCTTTCATGCTAATCATGTGCTCTATAATAATAATTTTCAGGATTTTCTTACACAGACACATTCGATAAAGGTTTGTTTTTGAAATATCAAAACTTACTTCTCCTACATATGCTCGCCTTATTGATTGAAGAATGGAGATGAAGTGAGTTCTAGAAACTGACTAAATTCTGAACAAAGACATTGATTATCATCTAATTCCGGCAACAAATATTTCAGCGATTCTTCTCTAAACATAACTATAGCTATTAGTCAAGTGACACATAAAAATGGAGCGAATAATTTCGAACATGGAGTATAATTTTGAATTTTTCCATCAATTGATTTTGTGGAAGTTTTTGACTCATTTTAAGCATCATATAAATGTTTTTAAATGAAATCCAGAGGAAAGAATAAATTTCAAAACACATGAAGCCAACTACGGATGCGTATGCGCATCTGAATTGCTCTTAGTTATGAGAACATCAAGTTTATCGACCGCTACTGGTCCCCTCCCATATATTTTTTCATAAAAATTCACAAAAACAGAAGGAATCAGCAAAACTCTTTATTCAACACAAATATTCGACAGAAATACTTCTACAGATAGAACTAAACATCTAGACTTACAAAACTACATATACTCTAGATAATACAAAAGTGCACCAAGTGATACTTGAAACTAACTATTAAAAGTGATTAAGGGTGTGAATAGAAAGAAACATTGCTGCTCATCTAAACAGTACAGACATCGAAAGCTAAAAATGTATATGAGTAAAAATTCCATACAGGCACACTTGAACTACTCGTAAAGCACTCATTTACTGATGATGGTCGATTGATCTATGGTCATGTCCCGTGGCAACAGTATCTTTTAAAAGACAGTACTGCTGTGACAGGACAATATCACAGACGGATCGACGCCATTGAACCTTGAAAAAGACTTTGAAAATGTATGTTAGATGCGACGAGGGCACAACGCGAACACGTACTGAGCAGGGGGAGACTGATCTGAGCGGACCAAACCCTTCGCTGAGCGGTTGCCGTGGCAACCGTGCTGCGACGGCGCTGGTTGCCGCACCCTTACATCACTAATGCATACACGTGCATAAAAGTGTTATTGATCCGCCGAAAATTCCGTGGAGGGTGAGCTGGATGTTGCCGAATCGCGGGTTATTCTTGATTCGCGAGCTGGACGCACGGCTTGGCAACGTGGCATACATTTCTGAAGGAGCGTTCCGATACACTTTTGTTTTCGTTTTTTCGGGGGCTTGCTTGTTTAAGAGATACGCCCGTTTGGAGATTCGATTTTTTCGTGGTGTGTTGTGTATCATAAAAAGATTCCAAATACAGAAGAAATCAATTCGTTCGTCTGAAAAATTGAATTTATTATGTGACATATTTATGAATTGAGTTCTCTTGGAGATTGAATTTCTAGTTACTTAAACATCGGTTTATGTTCTCTGGGAATGGCAGTTTTCCAACTTGGAAAATAGAACTGTTTTTTTTCATTCTTATGGCTCTTGTTGGTTGTCTCTCTATTAGTGGTTCTTTAAATAATGATTTTTCATCAAGTTTTACTTGGCAAAAATTTATCTGCAAGCTAAAGGGTGTTTCAAACTGTACGATTTTTTTAAGAATAAATAATACACATAATTTGCATTCATTTTCAAAAAATTTTCATTGGTAATTGCAGCAACAGTTATGACATTTATATTCGAAAAATAATATCTGTCAAATGGCCTCCTCTTGCAGCTCTACAGACGTCCACTCTCTTGTTGAAATTTTGAATGACATTTTGACATAATTGAGACTCTATCTCACTAATGACACGAATAATTTCATCCTTCAGTTCAAGAGTCGATTGTGGATTATTCTTATAGACCTAGCTTTTCACATTACCCCGAAGAAAATAGTCCATCGGTGTCAAATCGCAAAATCTTGGTGGCCAATTGACATCACCGTTGACGTCACGACGTTTTAAATGATCTAATGGCTTTATTTCCTGTATTATTTGAATCTTATACGCCTTCAGAGCTAAATCCTTGTGTAAAATTCGCCATGTTGTGGACCCTCTAAGTCCAACTTGTTCTGAACGTCGTTTAATGGACATTCCAGGGTCTTCAACAACACTTTCACGAACCAAATCAATATTTTCTTGTGAACGACCGCTACGACAGTATTTTTCACTTTTTTGATCTTCCACCGAACCAGTCTCTTGAAATTTTTTAAAAGTTAGACCAATAGTGCTTTGAGATGGACGATTATATAAAACATAAAATTCGCGTAATTTTCTAAAAACATTTTTCACAGAACGCGGATTTTCATCAAATAATTCAACAATTTGAACGAGGTATTGTATGGTGTACGAAGCCATTTTTATAAATGTCATACATCACACTGCTTGAATGTCAAAATACCCAGACGAATTCAGTGCGCCATCTATATTTTATTTATTCCTAAAAAAACCGCGCAATTTGAACCACTATTTATATTGTGTACTATTATCCTGAATTATGAACCTTTCAATGAAGAAAGAAATCTGAGAACTTTATAAGTATTATTTTTCAGACTTTCCTCCTGATTTTTTCATCCCATTTTTCAAAAATTCGAGATTGTGATTAAAAAACGAACGTTTTGCTTCATTCACATTGTGATAGGGTTTTAGAAAACATTCCTCGAAATCATCATAGATATTGATGTCAAAACTGTCTCAAATTTCGCTCTTTGGTTCAGTGTTCCTTGAACGAATTTTTAACCTCGCCAAGAATCGAGGTCTCTATAATATCACTAATTATTGCGCAAACAAATTCAAGTTTTCTTTGTCTGAAATTGTGCTCGATGTTTCTATTATGCTTTGTTAGTTATGGATTATCTCTTGGAAAAATTTTCTAAGCATATTTAGGACTTAACAGCGAAAACAAAAAATTGCTGTGTGTGTAGGAATCACATGCCGTATTTGCAGGTCCTTTACAGCAACGTTGCCACGTTCTTCTGGCTATGTTGGACAGACGAAACAGCAATAGCGGGACAATGGTCCCTAAATGAGAAAAGGCGAACAGTGTCGAATAGATAGAAGCGGGAGAGAAACAGTAATCTTTCGAAACATTTTCCAGGGTGTTCACTTGATCATTGTAATCGGATAATGAAAAGATATACATCTGCAATATTCCGAATTCAATTCGGTATTTTCAACGTTCTGAATGTCGAAATATGAGTAAGAGGCCTTCTTTGTCTAACTATCTTGCAGAACATGTTGAAGATCCATGAATGAGTGCTCCAAATTTGACACCAAGAATTATTTTTCATTCTTCGATTTCATCCACTTATTTTCTGATTTGTTAAGAAACGCGATTATTTAAACTTTGGTGTCATTGAATAAATCAGCTATAAAATGTGCTCCAGGCTTTGATGCAAACAATGTTATTCGACAAATGCGTCGTTGAGAAAATACAGAATTTAGATCTTTAAAAGAATCAGATCCATCAATAATTGCCAAATTGCTGGGGGTATTTGGATGTTATGTTTTTGGCATAACCTGCTTTGAAAGTACGTTTTGCAATTTTGAATACTACATATGGTTCACCAGTTGTTGGTAGCTACCGTACTAGCAATACACTTACTATTTTTGTAAGGAAAAACTGCCAAGCAATTGCTTCCTCTTTTAACAAAATATAATTACGAATCACTTAAGGATATAGTTTAATAACTTTAAATTTCATTCTAGTCCGTTGTATTTCCCTTTACACTTTCACTGAATCATTATTTATTTTTCTGCATTTTTTGTGCAGAAAATTCGAAAGAGTGCTCCTTTCATGCGTCAACTGATTGTTTTCAGACATAGCAGTATCGCAGTAACCTTTGATTCGCCATACCATTTGAGCATGAAAAAGTTCTTTAAAACCTATTAATCAAAATAGAAAAAAGGGAAATATGTTGTTTACTATTACTATAATTTATTAAGGTTGAACAAAGACCGTGTTCCGTAGTACATACTACTACATTTTCGAACTGGTGTAGTTCGAGTTGTGTAGCAATCATTTAAATGTGTTCTGCATGCTTATTTTCATGGGAATTTCGATAAATGGGTAATTAAAAGATTCATCAGTTCGGTTACAAGTTTTACTGTAAATAATCCTCTTCTCGGAATTCTCATGAAATAAATCTGCAGATTATATTTTCACACACTGTTATAATATTTGAAAAACATCAGTTCGAAAATGTAAAACTCAGGTGACTGTTTAACCTCGATAAAATTTGGTGATAGTTAACTTAATTTCTTTTATTCTATTTCAAATGAAGATCACAAAGAAACTGACTACTCATACTACTGGAATATGAATCTTTGTTTTCCTAGGATGGCAGTATTCCGAAAAAAGGATGATACAAATTTTGTTTACAATGATGCTGAAGAAAATATACCAAGTATTTTTCATCATTATCCAACTTCTATCCAGGAACACAGATGAGAAATAAAAAAATTGTTTAGTTCAATAACTTGAAATTTAATTCTACACTGTTGTCTTGTCTATTACAGTTTCATTAAATCATTACTGTTCGTGCTTGTAACCGAATATTTGTGCGAGTAAAACTGCCCAGCCATTCCTTTTTCTCATAACAAAATATAAGTTCAATTTCCTCATCGTATGAGGAAAAATTTCATCGATTTTTGAGCATTTTTGTGTGGGGTCAAACGATTACTATACTGTTAAATAACTTGAAATCTTTTCCTACTCTGTTGTCTTTCCTTTACACTTTCATTCAATAATTGTTTATTTTTCTGAGTTTTTTTCACACAGAAAATACAGAAGCGAAAGTCTGATAATTTTCATTTCGAGAAAAATCAGTGTTACTAATTTACTCTGTCATACAATTTCGACTTCAAATGAGGACCTAAAAACTTGAAAAGAATAGAATATGTTTAGCCTTGATGGCAGTATTCGAAAAATGTTAATCGAATAATTTTGTTCAATAATGTCACTCACATAAAATTATATAGTTTAATGAATAAATTGTCGTTCAATCTGTTGTCTTTTCTGATACATTCTATTTAAACTCATTTATTTTTCTGAATTTTTTTTCGTAAATCTGGACTGTAGATTCTTTTTACATAAAGTGAACAACTGATTACTTTTTGTATTCCGAGAAAAAGTTATTTTCACCATTATCCAACTTCTATCCAGAAAGGCAAAGAAATAATAAAATGATATAGTTAAATTTAATCTACTCTTTAATCGTTCATGAATCTATGCTCTGCTGGTATGGAAATCTTCGAAAAATTTCTTACGCGATATTGTTTGTTTTTAATTATAATGAAGATAATGATACCAAGAAATTTTCACCATTATCCCACTTCTATCCAGGCAATGAACAATCATAATGACGGCATTATTTTTTCAGCGGTATGGAAGCGAAAAATATCATAGAGATCAATGGGGGAAGCCATTCCGGCTCCTCAGGACGGAGCACACCTAATGCCTCGAACGAACCTGCACCTGGAAAGCTATTTGTCGGTGGTCTCAGCTGGCAAACATCCAGCGAGAAGCTGAGGGAGTATTTCGGGATGTTTGGGAACGTCACGGATGTCTTGATAATGAAGGATCCCCTAACTCAGGTAATATTTTTCTCGGTTTATAAATGAGTTATGCAGACTTTGTCTCTAAAGGAATGCGAAAAAAGTACACATCTGCTTGTTTTACGTATTTTCCTCTCAATGTGGTCGAATTGAAGCCATGTAAGAATGAAGTACTCAAGCTCAAGCTTCATTTATTAGTCGTACGTAAATGGACACACGTTCAGCAATATTCCCGCATAAAAAAATAGCAGGGTAGTTTCAAAGAATGAAATGGGAAGCATGTAGCAATCCCAAAAACAAAATTCGCAATAACCTTCGCTCGATGTAGCAATTGTCACATAACTCACATTTGTCACAAATTCTCTTCAATCTTAATGACCCTACAAAGATAGAATAATATTGCTAGATGTAGCAAAACAGCTACATGAAGTATAGAAAACTTGCTTTCAAGTAACCTTCCTCGTTTTTCGAGATTTGCTGACGCTGACGCATACGCTGAAAACGCTGGATGTAGCAAATGTTACATTTACATTTACCAAATTCCCTTTGATCTTACCGTATCTGGATAGATAGCCTAATGTCGCTAGATATAGTAAAAAAGCTACATGTATTATAGAAACTAGCTTTCATGTAATATTCCTCCGTTTCGAGATTTGCGGGATGAAGCATTTGCTCTATATCATCTGATATATAGTAGTTTTATTATTGTCACATAACTTATATTGCAAATTTCCTTTAATCTTACCAACTCTGGATTTATAGCCTAATGTCGCTAGGCTGGATACCGAAAAAATGCTTCATGTAGTAGCGAAATTGGCTCTACGGTAACATTCCTCCATTTTAAGATTTGCTGAATTTGCTTTATATCATCTGTGTGGCAAATTTTTAATATGTAATAGATATCCTTGGATCTTATTCACTTCCAGAGAATATTATATTTACAAGATTTCACAGAAAAGCTACTTGTATTATCGAAATTAGCTCTTTCATTTCATTCTTGAATAGTAAATACGTAGGAAAAAACGAACCCTCAAACGATTCAATTTGACAAAAAAAAAATTGGTGAAATTCAATTTTTGAAATCAGTATTTTCACCCCAATTTTTAATGAAAATATTCGAAATTAATTTTCAAAAAATGTGATCTATTGTGAAGGGTGCCATACCTCTCAATTGCAATAAATAATAATATTGCAATATTTAACTGTATGAAGCCTGCTAAATCAAAATTCAGTTGTATTTCTTCGACACCATCAACTTGGCCCTTGCTTAAGAAATTCTTACTAAAAATATGAAATGAAACTAGTAGCCATCCGTTGCAATTAGCTCAATTATATCCAAATTCGCTTTTGCTCTATTTCAAAGATAAGGTTGCAATTCAAATTGTACAGAACAAACTTTAGCTTTGTTTGATCCAGAAATTATCTCTCATATCGTTCATTTTTAGAGTGCATACAATTTTCCCTAATTTTCTTTGTTGTACAATGCATGAAACATAAACTTACAATCTCCTTTCTTTTACAGAGAAGTAGAGGCTTTGGATTCATAACCTTCTCAGAACCATCTAGTGTAGACAATGTACTAAAAGTACCAATCCATACTTTGGATGGTAAGAAAATAGACCCTAAACACGCCACTCCCAAGAACAGACCAAAACAACCAAACAAGACGAAGAAGATCTTCGTTGGAGGTGTTAGTCAGGACACATCAGCTGAGGAAGTAAGAGCTTATTTCAGTCAATTCGGGAAGGTAGACGAAACCGTCATGTTGATGGATCAACAGACGAAAAGACATCGCGGCTTCGGTTTTGTTACGTTCGAGAACGAAGATGTCGTAGATAGGGTTTGCGACATTCATTTCCACACAATTAAGAACAAGAAGGTGGAATGCAAGAAGGCTCAACCTAAGGAAGCCGTTGCTGCAGGAACTCCCCTAATTGGCAAGCGTTTGATGATTGGGGGAATAGGCATGAGGCTGCACAATCCAGCTGCTACAGGAGCTTTAGCTCAGGCTAATCCTCTGGCCATGGCCCAAGCACAAGCTCACGCTGCTGCTGCAGCTCACGCAGCTGCCCAAGCGCAATCTGTTGCAGTTGCTAATAGTTATGGGAAGATTTTTGGTACATACCCACCTTTGGCTGGTTACAGATATTCTCCATATGCAATCCCAACAGTTGCAGCTGGTGTTGGAGCAGCTCAAGCTCAAGCTACTCAGAATACACCTGGAGCTCCACTTCCTCCTGTTGCGCCTAGTCCATATCAAGGTTACAACTTGGCTAATGTTGATATGTCAAGTTTCCAAGGTGTCGATTGGTCTTCGATGTATGGAGTTGGGATGTATTGTTAAAAGATTTGCTCATAATTTTATTGTAAATATCCCTATCTTCTGATTTACCTAAATTAGGTAGTTTTATGATTTCAAGAACAAGTCAACAGTTCTTCTAGTTGATGCACTTTTCACATCACCAACTTTCAACGATTGGGTACACCGTACCAAGGATAAAAACCACGAAAATTGCTTCATCTAGACTAAATTTGTAGATTAATTTGAAATTTCCTCGCTTCCCTTTAACAATTCTCGGTTATTCATATCGATATATTCTTCAAATAAAAAAAAAATTGGTTTGAAATTTTTGTTAATTTTCGCGAACTGTTAACTTGTACTTTATCGTTTGGATTCATTATACGAAACAAAACTGAATTGGCGGAAATATTTTAACTCTTATTCAACTACTGTGCGAAAAATGGAGAGTTAAAATTGCTCAATGTTTCCTAAAACTTTTAAAACCATTCACAGGAATATTCCTGGTTGCATCCTAATGTCTTAATTATCATGATGAAATTTCTTCTTCATTGCTGTCAAAGCATATAATTTGAAATTTATTTGAATGAAATCACTGCTCATTTAGTATTTAGCAATAACTCGCAATAATATCAGTATTATCAAATATTACCCCTCTTAAATTTGATTTAAGTCCACGAGATTCCTGCTACTTAATGGCAATAGTGTGATGAGAATTGAGGCATGTTAGGTTGTGCACTGTACTTAATTTTATGTTAATTTATTGAGTGACTGATAGGATATTTATTTTTAAGGTTCCTTAAAAATTTTTGAATAATTTTTAGACATTGTTGAGTGTTGTGAAAACATTTTACCCTATATTAGTTTGGATTGGCAAAGCTTTTATTTTGTTAGTTGAGGAAGGGTCTAGCGGAATAAAGCATTGTGAAATGACCAGTCAGAGGCCACTTCCATACGAACTCTACCTATAATATCATGGAGACTAACACTCAGTATGCTTACTTACTTTGACTCACCCCAAATAGATTCCTATTGACCAACTACTTCACCATGCTTATGATTCTACTAGATGTTTCTCGAATCGTGATAATACATAATTCATTATGTGAGTTTTTTGTTATATGATATTGAAATTACACTTTTTAAAAAAAAACACTCTTAATCATTGAATCAAAATTCAAAATTATCTGGAAGCTTATTTTCACTACCTAAGATCTCAATTTCTAGGAGCAATTCCTTACTGAAATACACTTCTGAAAGAACTTGTGAGTTTTTCAAAATGAAGTTCTTCATATTGTAAAGCAGATCTAGTCATCGAGGTGAACTGCCTTGTTTACTCACAATCATTTTAACCAGAGAGAGACGGACCTGCCACATTCCTGTAATAGCTGTGCATCGATTTTTACATTTGTGTGATTCTAGGACCAATGCGTCTATTGCCTGGCTTTGTGCCATGGAGCAATCAAACTAAGAGCAACTATTTTGCCCTTTTTCTACAGCTAAAGTTGGAAATTGTATCAATTTTATTATAGCAGCTAGTAATTTTTTGCTGTATCATATTTTCTTTCACTATGTATATAATATCTTCAGGAAGCCTTATATTGATAGGCGACTCTTCTCCTCAAAGGATATAGTGATACCCTTAACATATTCAATACCCTTGAATAAAAAAACTTTGTGAAAATACCTTTCGGAAAAGAATACTCAAACTACTCTGACTCTTGGGGCAGTTTCTAAGAGGTTAACTACCTGGAAGATTTAGGATAATCATATCAGACATTTGTGTTGGTATCACTGAATTCGGAAAGGAAGTCATCTATTCAAACACAATCCTAGAGGTGTTGGTAATTTTACATGTCTTGGGATACAATACCTTTATTGAAATGAAATATTCAGTATTATGGACAGACTGACATGCTCTTAGTTTCTGATTGCTATAAGTATTTTTAAAATATTATAAGGTTTGATATATGCTTAGTTATAAGTGAGACCGCCTGGAGGAACAACAACCTATTAGCCTTGTGATAGTTGTTAGGCAAAAGGTTGGTTCCAGCCTAGTTGCAAGTCGGTCCTTTTGTACATAGTTTTCAGTTTTATATTGATATTAATGGTTGTAAGCTGAGCACCAAAATAATTAGGACTGAGTGATCATATATTAGAAAAAACATAACCTGAGAATCGGAACTTTGAAATTGAAAATGTGGCTGAAATCTTTTGATGATACCAAAGATTCTGGATATCATAACTTCTAATTCGCACGTATTTTCGATGTGATTAATAAATTTTGTATGTTGGTTCTCAGTTCTTCAACTGTACCTATAATTTTTTTTTTTTGATTCGTGAAAACGGTAAACTTTACTGGTACAACTGCCTGGAAATGTTACTATTGATTTGGGTAATGGTAACTGAATTGCTTGGAATGAAAAAATATGAGTAAAAAACTCTGGACTTCCAAAGATTCTGTAATAACGCGAAATTTTGATGTCAAATTTCAATCCCAAACAATTCTAAATAACCTACCTTATTAATTCCAATAGGTCATTGGATTAATGATTCTTTGAGATTCTTCTGTTTGATATTTTTCTCACATGGACTTACTTTTATATTGCTCATCAATCAATAATGTGGCGCAATTGTTGTATATAGTTTTCAGTTTTATATTGATATTCATGGTTGTAAGCTGAGCACCAAAATGATTAGAACTGAGTGATCATATATAGAAACTTAACCTGAAAATCGGAACTTCGAAATTGAAAATGTGGCTGAAATCTTTTGATGATACCAAAGATTCTGGATATCATAACTTTTAATTTGCACGTATTTTCGAAGTGATTGATAAATTTTGTATGTTGGTTCTCAGTTCTTCAACTGTACCTATAACTTTTTTTTGATTCGTGAAAACGGTAAATTTTACTGCTACAACTGCCTGGAAATGTTACTATTGATTTGGGTAATGGTAACTGAATTGCTTGGAATGAAAAAATATGAGTAAAAAACTCTGGACTTCCAAAGATTCTGTAATAACGCGAAATTTTGATGTCAAATTTCAATCCCAAACAATTCTAAATAACCTACCTTATTAATTCCAATAAGTCGTTGCATTAATGATTCTTTGAGATTCTTCTGTTTGATATTTTTCTCACATTGACTTACTTTTATATTGCTCATCAATTAATAATGTGGCGCAATTGTTGTATTAGTTTTCTTCGATTGACTTGGAACTAAGTGATAGGCGACAATAGTTGTAAATTAATTCAAATTGACAGCAATAAGCGTTGTGAGACAGAATGAACCCTCTATTTTTATATTCAATTATAAATGTTAAGACAAATAAAACTTTAGTTTCACTTGTTGAGTGAGCCCTTACGATTATGTAAATAACGTAGTTTTATAAGAGGGTTGGCTTGAATTAGCGCAAAGGCGCGCCTCAAAAGAAGGTAATAATAGAAATTCGATGTAGTTATAAAATATTACGACTTTGAAGTATATGACACACCTATTAACTTGTTCCGTAGACTTTATGTTTAGCCATGTCGTATGTATCTCGAAGATACTGTAGCTATTAAACTAATGTATAAGTTGATATAGTAAGTAGATTTTAGTGTCTGTAGAATGTAACTGTGTGTGTAGTGTAGAGACGACTTAATTTTGGTCGTTTTATGCACTCTGTAGTAGAGCTATTTCAATAAAGTAGTTTCATGAAGTAGAATGCTGCTTGTTGATATTCTTCAAATCAGTGTTTAGCTTGGGAAAACCTCAAGAAGAGCAAACATGCGTTGATTGCTCATTCATGAGACTGTTTTCGATAAGGATTCACTTACGTAAAACAAACTAATATAAGATGCTGATATTTCATGGATTGAAAATCATCATCAGGCTCATGGATGTCTTCCTAAACGTACTAACCCCCACATTTGTAACTAACCCCACACTAGTTTCATGAAGAAGCTATGAAAGTTTACAGTGCAGTGTTTGCTTAGTTATGAGTTTCATGATGTAGTGCGAAGACTTTATCTCCAGAATCAACCCTGATGAAAGAAGAGAACGTTGGCAGGCAAATGCAGGGTTTTCAGAAATAAGCATGTTGTACAACATCTTCCTTGTAATGTAATGCTTCATTTGGTTTCATTTTGAAATTCTGCGTTGGCTTCACGAGAAATTTAGATTTCTATAGTTTCATCTCTAAAATAATTCAGCACAGGGCATAGGTACTTATTCTGTGTTAGTTCAGCTTCATAGTTTGTTATTTTAGATATAGAATGCATTTTTGGATACTTTATCACAGGAAGAACTGGAGGTTCTTATGTTACATCAGTTCATTGAAATGAAGCTTGAATTTGATTTTGAAAAGGATTTCCAGGAAGACAACCTTATACAGGGTGAGTCTTTGACCTTGCAGAATATTCTAACAGAAGATTCTTGAAGCTGAAAGAAACACATTTGTCCTCTACCATTTTTTCCGATTCGG
Organism: Myrrha octodecimguttata; assembly: GCA_958510865.1. Taxonomy (NCBI): domain Eukaryota; kingdom Metazoa; phylum Arthropoda; class Insecta; order Coleoptera; family Coccinellidae; genus Myrrha; species Myrrha octodecimguttata. Next base: position 19,718,162 of record OY294063.1, read on the forward strand.
CCTAGATAAAAAGATAGAGGCATTATAAATTTTCATAATAGGCCAGCCGCCCCTGGAAACCTGAACACTGAAGTTGTTCCAAGCCTAAGATATACCATTCAAATCTTCGAAATAAGCAACTCTGTTATGAAAACAAACGTCAACTTACTTTTTACATTCCAGTTGGTGAAAAAAGTTGTATTTATAGTACAATAAACAAGTTAGGTATTCCAAATTTCGTGGGCGATAAAAGTTGAATATTCTTCTCTTGGTTTCATTTTCGATAATGAGGAATTCATCTAGCTATCACTCATATAAGCTTTGAGATTCATCTTCAATTTATAATTATTAATTTTCTTTGTTTATTTCATTTTCTCCAAGAATTATCAGATTCAGACATAACCCATTCAAACTTTCATTTTCATTATTAAATACAGATGTACCTAATTTATCTATGAACGTACAAACGTTGCCAAATTGACGAACAGAAAGAAAGAACTCTTCGAAATCAAACAACACACAATATGCTAATTCTATGTATACACTCGTATAGTCTATGATTCTGAACTGAACTATAAATCTATGATTCCATTCTCAACTTTTAGACGTGGCAACGCGGAAAAATTGAATTCTGTGATTTTTTCAGCCAAAGTACCCAATTATCGGAATTTCACAGATATTTTTTATTTTTGAATTTCATATTACTCGAAAACGGCGCATCATACGAAAAAAATAAGGAATACTTCTACTTTCCAAAATGGTAAAAAATTCGTTGAATAGCATTCAAATTATTTTTAAAAGTTGGATTCTTTGAATTTCTGGTATTTTTATGAAATGTTATGGTCATATTAAAGAAACTGGAGGATGTGGATGAAATTTTGTAATCCAGGAACATTCATCGTATCAATAAAAAACTATATTCCAAAAAGCATCTCATTCGGTGAGATCGTTCGCGAGATATAATCGAAAATTAAATTTTTTTATGGATTTTCAACAGTCTGTATCTTACGAACCAAGCCGAATCGGAAAAAATGGTAAGGAAAAAAAGTGTTTCTTTTGGCTTCAGGAATCTTCTGTTAAAATATTCTGCAAGGTCAAAGACTCACCCTGTATAACTAAATTAATTTTCTAATTTATCTATTGGATTGGTTATAAAAGTAGGTACCTGACCAGAAAACTTCATTCCTCTACATGTTTTTCAATTTTCCCGTCTAAAAAATTTATGCCCTGTTCATATTCTTATTTTTTTGACATCAAACAGAGGAGTGAAATATCTTAGACAAATAAAACTAGCTTCCTCATATTTTGATTCGACTAAAGCATTTTCAGTGAGTGTTGAATGAAATATTAGAAAAAAAAACTGATCATCCTTTGAAAGTGATGACAACTAAACAAATAATTATACATGTAATGTCGTAGGCCGTATTCGAGTTAAACATGGTTTGTGATTTCTATGATAGTTATTCCTTATCGCCGTGTGTGCATTTCGGTTGGTGTACTTTTTTGATTATCTAAGTGAAAAAATTATCCCCTAATAGTGGAGTGACAATCACAATCCAGCTGTTTTCTTTCAGTTAATAAACTACTATCTATTAGCTGTATTAGATTATATAATTCAGCTTTATTGCTAACAGGGGGACGATATCGTGAAATACATCAAAACTAAAATTCTGATTTTTTTCTCTATTCCATACTCGGCCCGTTTGTTGTATGCCATATCTATAATTCAGAATGTGCACTTGCAATATCGACAATAATTCATGAGATGTGTAGTTAGATGAATGATAACTGAAATTATTTTCATCTATAATATTATATGATCAACTTTTTTTCAATATAGGTATTAGAAGAGATAATATTTTCAATAGTTAAAATATTCTTCGGGAACAATATTTCTTCGATTAAATTATCGATGAAGGAGCAAAATTTCATATTGATGACATCAAGACTGATTGATCATGGAAATGGATGAAAAACATTACGGTATACACGATATATTTAAAATATACATTCCAATGATTCAATAAATAGTACTCATTTCGTCTAACATTTATGGTGAAAGAAATGAAGAAATATTCACATTTTGATTACAAGTTCAATATAACAAAACGATACCTCCTGAAGAATTCGTTTAGATTTCAAGTAAACGATTTCAACTAGGCACTGAAAACAAAGTGACAATATTTTACTCCAGGGACCTAGAAAGTTGAAAATTCTCAAATAATCTAGACAAATTAGTTTATTCAAAATTGGCTTGAGAAAATTTTTAAACCTAAAGAAAACATGTACAACTTCTACAGATACTGTTAGAATTATTTAAAATTATTTCAAAATTGGGCAGACTTATTTTATAATTAGCTTGCTTTAAACCGACCAAATTATTCATGTTAATCTCTAATAATAACATATCACAGTTTTCCATATCACCTTTTCATAAAAAGCAGATAAAATCATATCGTGGGACCTATATCATTATGAATATGCTCAATTTCTTCGTATTTGATTTTCGATCTATTCTACCAAATGAAAGTAATCAGAATAAACACGGAATATATAGTGATTTATTCATGGAGTTGTTTGATATCCTATTATATTACCATATATATATCTTTTATATATACCGATTCAGTATTGCTAGATTGACCTAGCATGATAATTTAATATTTTCCCCCCATAATTGAATTTTTATCGTATGTTTTTAGGTACTTATTTCAGTAGAGATTCTGTAGTATGCATGATAGACTTCAAAAAATCCCTTTTTTCAATTCTCAAATATTTGAATACGACTAGAAATTTGATATTCCATTGAATATGACTGAAATCCAAAAAATATTTTTCTTGAAATTGAATTTGAAATATGCGGTATTTTCTATGCATGTTGCTGAAGAAATTCTTGTGACGTGATTGATTTCGTCAGAATCTAAAAAAAATATTTTTTTCTTTTATTTTTATAGGAGTACTATTCTTATATATACATCTAATAGGTACATTTTGGATTTCAGTTCCGTATAGTATTAGAGCTTGAAATGATCGTAATCATTTCCCAGAAGTTAAGGCTTCAATTAGTATTTTGTGTTCAATCTCTAGGACCATGGTAATTAGGGTCTTTTAGAAATTCCTTTCAACTAGATGAATCGACTCATAGAGTATTTTTTGTATGAATAATTTGTTTGCCTAATCCAAATCTAATGGTGATAAAAGGCCTTATATAAAAATAAGATCTAGTAAAAACATGCATATGATAATATCGTATCGATATCCCCGTAATGACCACTGAAAAACAATTAAAAATTGCCTTTTTGTCTTCCTCGAGTGTGTTCTCTTAATAGAAGAAAAAATTGTACTCGTATGTAAAAAATTGACTGAATCGTGTAGAGGTGTACTACTTTTGAATTAGTCATTATATTTTCTAGTCATAGAAACTGTTAGAATATTATTGTAAGTCATGTTGAAGAAATAAATTATTATGATATGTTTTGAGAAATCAATGAAATATATGTATTTGTAATTATTAGAGTCGATTTTAGATAGATATCAATGAACCCTAGTAAGAGTAAAATTGGCGTAGGTAGATTTAGTTCTTCAATTGATATCCAGGTTGTCATTTAATAATTCATCAAGAAAATTTTTCGACCCCATGATGATGGATTTTTTGATTTGTCGAAACAGGTAGGTTTATTCGAATAATTGGCAATTAATCAATTAAGATGATTTTTTCAAATAACTTTTCCTTCATCCCCTTGTTACATTTCAAGTTCTATTCCTTTTTTTCTAAGTATATTTAATCTAAAGGACAAGTTTACACTTCAAGAAAATAACCAAGGCAATCAAATAGTCAATTTTTTTTGGTTATTGTGTTTGTAATTGTGTCCACCGAACCGTATACGAAATTGAATTCTCACAATAATTGAAATACGCTGATCCGATTGGGCTAAAATGCCATGCTTGAGGATATTCATTATAGGCTTTTCATGCAAAATATACTTACTGACAAAGAAACTGGTATACCCAGAAGAAGCTTTTTAAATTTTTTTTGGAATAAGGAATAAATGATTAAAATTTGGGGGAAAAAAACGTGAAGGTTTTTTCATGCAACTTAAATATACTTAAATATTGTAGTTGCTTTTTGCAAATTTTTCAAAATTTACAACAAACCAGCTGTACGAGGAGATCCAAAGTCGATATTTAGTTGTTGTTGAAATGCCTAGAGCACTAGCTCGCGGAATTTATCGCCAGTCAAGTGAATTTGAAAGAGGTCGAAATATTGGTCTACGGGAGGCGTGGTTGTCATTTCGAGAAATCGCTAACCGCACGAACAGAAATCCAACTACTGTTATGAGATGTTGTCAAGCGTGGTTTGATAATGCCCAAAATCGAAGAAGAGTAGGCACCGGATATCGAAGGGGCACAGATCGACGTCTAAGACTTATGGTCACTAGAGACCGATTTGCGACAACTTGATCTTCAGCTGATGAGTGGCTAGGAGAACAAGGCCATCCTGTAACTGTCCGAACGGTTCACCGTCGTATAAGGTCTTTTGGACTGCAGCATTATCGACCCCATCTTGTGTTAGCTCTTACGGTTGAGCATCGCCGGCAACGATTATAGTGGTGCAGAGAATGGCAACCTTGGAAATCTTGGAATGTGAAATGGCATCATGTCGTCTTTTCTGATGAATCTCGATTCTCCTTGGGTACACATGATGGCCGAAGAAGGGTTAGGCGACGTCAGGGAGAAAGACATGACACTCATTTTGATGTTGAGCGTCATGTACATTGGACAGTAGGCGTTATGATATGGGGTACTACCATTGTATAAAGAAACAATGGTGCTACTGCACATGCAAGAAGGTCACCTTCAGTCTTCATTCGAGGTTACATGACAGCGCCGCGTTACCTTCAAGAAATAGTGGAGCCACATGTTCTCCCTTACCTTAACCGGCTCGAGAATCCAATATTTCAGCAAGATAATGCTCGACCCCATGTTGCCAGAGTCAGTTTAAACTTTTTTGAAGCGACCCATGTGAATTTTTACCGTGGCAGCCCAGATCCCCCGATCTTTCGTCCATAGAGCATGTTTGGGACATCATGGGTAGAAGGCTTGGAAATTTACCCCAGCCCCCACGGACTTTGGCGGCTCTGAGACATGAAGTACAGGTGGCTTGGGATAGTATCTCTCAAGAAGAAATAGACCATCTTCTTGCATCAATGCCAAGACATGTTGGGCAGTGTATTGATAACCGCGGTGGACAAACAGATTATTAACAAATTCAACGAAAAAAATTGTGAACCCTTCGTTTTTTTTTCTCCAAATTTCAATCATTCACTCCTTGCTATACTATCTCTGTTTTACCAAAAGTTCAAATTTAAACAGCTCCTTCTGGGTATTGCAGTTTCTTTGTCAAGTTGGTATAGTTGATGAACGCTCGCATGAGAAATTTCGTGACATAAGACAAAACCTAGAATTGAATGAAAAGTATTCTTGAGGAAACTATTCATTTTCACAAGTCCGATCCTCTGTTATTATGATGATATGAATGGTCCACTAGAATTCTGGTCGGTTAGAGATATGATACCTGTAGTAGAATCGTTCAGAATAATTAATGGCGCAAATATCTACAGACATCTGGGAAGGACTGCATAGAGTTCTTACTTCCTAATTCCTAGAATAAGCTCTCAAAAGCTTGATCTTTTCTGTAAATACCCCAGGAAAAAGTATCGGACCATACCTGATTGAAGGTTTTTTGTTTCTCGAAAAAAAATATTTCAAGAATTTTCCATTGATTTCCTGTATGAAAAACGTTGGTGTAGTTGAATCCTATAGTACATTTCAACATCTTCAAAATGAAGGCCTATAAATTTTCAAGTTATGCGATGTAAATTGCATTTCTTTAAAAATTTAAAATATTCATCTGTACTCTTCGTGTCGTCCAAAGTCGACACACTTCAAAACTTCAACATCACTTAACCATTGTAAACTCAAGTACCTCGTAGCTAGAAAAATTTGAATACATGCTTGAAAACCATGTTTACCGTATATTCAATCGCAATTATCATTCAAATTCGAAGGATATCTCTGGGTCGATCTGGCAACGTCGCATTTTCAATGAAAACCAGATGCCAGAATTCGAAAAGGATTGCCACCGAGTATTGTAAAGACCGACTTAGGCGACATGGGCCTACTTATATAATTTTGAAATCTGGCGACAGACGTCCGGCAAAACTCTTGTTTTTTTAGTCATAGCGGGTAGGAAAGTGTTTTTTAATCAATCCATATACATAAAATGATAAGCCGTGAGGATAAAGAACACGAATGTATTGAAGTGTCGGTCTTTCGAAGTGCAAAAAGTGCATAAGTTTTATTTTCGAGATCGCTGATATTGCCAAGGTGAGTCTGACATTATTTATTTTAACTTTGCGCAGTTTGACTTGACTGAAAGAAAGTTACTTGACACTGAACAAAGTGCGGAAGTTATGAAATAAAAGTAGTGAAGTCGTTTTTGTTTTTTTCCATTCATGAGAATGTCAATATTGCGGCTTTCTTATTTGATCTGTATATTTTGACAATCAGGCACACCGCACAACTCTAAATTTTGAGTCGTCTGTAGTCAAACTTAATATCCTTGTAGTCATTTTTGAGCGCTAACCCTTTGAGATACAATATTGGTTTCTGGTTAAACTGGATGTCCTCAAAGGCTAAAGTTATCATGTTCGAGTGTTACTTTTGGGATTTTTTTTGGTATAAATTTTTCAAATTTGGCCACCCTCAGATAAATAGCCCTAAAGCGTAAAAAAAATAAATTTTGAGGCTGAAATTTTCATGGTAAAACGTTTAACCTTGGCGAAATAATATTTGACAGTTGTTTTAATACACGCAAGAGGGCAAAACAATTTTTTTTTGGTTTTTGTTTTCAGTTTGAACTGTTAAAATCAACCCCTCTTCCTAAAATTTTTACAAGTCACTACATTGTAGCTCTTCGAGAAAAGTAGTTTTTTCGAATTGCACTGTAGGTCATTTGTAATTCGCAAATTTCAGGCCTTGAACAATTAGATTGAACTCACCGATGAGTTGAATTCAGTCGGGCCGTCCGTGGACACTCCAACTTCCGAATGAAAAGACCCAGACCATTTGAAAATGGATGTCTACATGTACCAGTGAAATTGGCGAACGGACATTAACTTCCCAATGGTTTGGGAGTTATATTCATTTGATATTTTGTTTTCCCTCATCTGTCTCTGTTATCATTCTATAGGATCGGCTGTTGTGCCAGGTTAACACAATAAATCCATAAAGAAACTCATTCGAGCCTCATATTCAAAAAGTTTAATTAAAGCTTGGTAATCACAAAACTTGATTTCGTGAATTTTTAAAATCTGCCGGGTGATTCCGTAGCGTAGATATCACAATTTTATTTTTCCATTATCTTGAAAATGAACATCTGATCGCGTTGAAATCTAGTAAAAACAAAATATGGAAGGTTCATGCAGAAATTTACTATGACTATTTCCCTCGTCGTAATTCCCACCAATCAGAAACGCGCAATTTTGAATTACAAAAGATTTCTAGGTGGAAAAACTGTTTGGCTGGAGCTGTCAGCAGTTTATTCGAGTTTACCCGCGGCAAAACTTGACAGTTGTTGTCACCAAAAATTACCCCTACCGTGTTCCAAAATTGCAATTTATATTTTAATTGTACCATAAATAATTGAGTTTGTAGTATTTTTGATGAAATAAATCAGGTACCTGTTTTTCAGTTTCCAAATTAATACCTATACATAATGCATGCAGAATAATCTGTTACTCATCAAATAGTCTTGTCAAATACCATTCATGCATCTAATTTTTCCTGTTAAAAAAATCGAAAAAACACATTGCAAAGAAATATTTTTTAACAAAAAGCATTCGTGCAGGTGCAAAAATCCTCGTCTTCGACTCGGATTTTTGTTGCCATCAGCACTCATGCTTCTTGTTGAAATATTACTTAGCAACGTGTTTTTTCGAATTTTTTCGAAAAAATTAGATGCCCTTATGAAATTACTTACGAAAATATCATCTGAAAATCGCCAAATTTGATGTAATCAAGAATTCAAGCTACTTTTGGCGGGTTTGATGCCTGGATGGGTGACCGCTCCGACTGACACGAAACGATAAACTTTCCTCAAATTTCTTCCTATTGGTGTTGTGGAAAACTACCTTTCATATGATGACATGTTTGACCTAAAGAATATAAATTTGAATGAATTTCGATACACGTATTTCAAGAATGCGTTCACATCAATACCTGTATTGAGCTACATTTGGGAAGGAGAGAGTCTATCCACTTAACACAAAATTTTTCAGTCTGCGTGACGAATTTATCGTTGATCTTCTAACCCACAGACGATGAAAACACAATTCTTGTCTCCAAATATCTCAATGAACTTGAATGTTAGGAGTAAATCATGCGATATGCATGCAAAATATTTTCGATAAATTTGGATACATCTGACCCAAAACATTCATATTTTCACGATTGACTTGATAAAATCTAATTGAGCCTATCAATTCACACTAGAACGAACATTTTTTGTTTGTTTTCATTTGAAAGTCCGAAATTTTATCTTTCTATCACGAAACCGAGCAACTTTTCATGTATTGACTTCATACGGTCCACACGAAATTTTGCATGAACCTTCAAGCTATGATTTTTCAACCAATTAATATATTTAAAATGGATCCGTGTTTCATTTTTCAAAATATAATAAATAAAATTTTGCATGGGTATATTTGGGGTATCATTGAGCGGATTTTACCTATGCACGAATTCGACCTTCGTCTTCGAAATTTAAACTCAGACATACTCTATAAATATCGAAGAGCTTAGAAACTTGTTATTTCTCAAGTACGTTCGGACCTTAATTATGAAAACATAATTCGTCAATGGATAAAATCCACTCAATGGCTTCGCAGATGATATCCCCATTCGAAATATATTTTATTAGTATTTCTAAAATAACATATTCAATTCACTAATTGAGAGTACTTGAATTAAAATTTACCACTTTTAGGTTCATTCAGAATTTCGTGAGTACAATATGGTAAGAAGATCGGAGACTATAATATATTTGAACCAAGATTTTATTTTTCAAATTGAATAGCGATACTGAGAAAAACCATGAAATTCAACATATTTTTTTCCAATCTCTCCGGAAACTGTAATCGGATCTAACTGAAATTTGAAACGATGCTTTGAAATATTATCTTCAAGGTCAATGCACAATTTCATCGAAATCAGGGAATGTTTTCTGAAAAAAATTCGAAAAATTAAAAAAAATTGACTGAACATACGATCTCCACAGAATTTTCCAATTAGTTGCACGTTGATATTTTACACTGAATTTTCTAGGCTCAATCGGACCGCATCGGTTCCTGAAATATAGAGGAATTAACCTCAAATATTCAAATGACCATAACTCCTGAACCGTTCGGTCGACTTGGCCCATTAACGAATATAATTGTGCCTACGGTCGGCCAAGCCTAATTGATTTGTTCATCGGATTCACCATCAGTGAGTCCAACCTAGTCGTTTGAGACTATTTTCTGGAAACAATTCGAAAATTACAGAAATTTGGCAGAAAGATAGCACGCTCATTCCTTGAAGAAAAAGGATTTCACATGATTTGCAACAATGAAAGAATTGGGTATAGAATTTTTCGTGAGAACCTATCTTCCTAAATATTGTCTAAGGTGAACTCCTATTTCAAAATTCCCTCATGTTTTCTTCATACAGCCATTTTTAATCCTTCTTATGATTGTTGAAATTTCTTGTGCTTTTTCTAGTCGTTATTTTCGTGAAAATACAAAATTTTAACTCAGTCAGCTAAGTAATTGTGAGAATCGAACAAAATTTAATTTCAATATTCGAACTCTCTTCGAAATCAATACGTAGCAATCTCAAAATGCATAGGGAATAGAAGAAATCATTTGAAAAGTATTTTAAAGACATGAAATAATGATATTTTAGGTACAACGAAGACACAATACTCACCTAAATCCATTTTCAAAAGTCACTTAAAAATTTCATTGTGTATATTATGTTTAATCTTCTGAAAGAGGTAATTCTCGATAAGATATTATTGCTTAATGTATTTGTGATGAATATTTCGTCATCCTACAATTCGAAGCAGTTTGCGATGACTTTAAGTTTATTCATTTTCGTTTCATTAGTATTCGTGGAATCTATTTGAAATTCAATCCTTTTATTGTTGTTTTCATACTTGTTCGTGCAACCTATAAAGCTAGTAATCTTATTTTAGTACATAAGGTTCAATGGTTAGCTTCAGTGCCTTACCACAAGCTTATCATTTCAGTGTCATCCAAAGATTTCTTCGGAGTCTTTAAACAGACCTAGTGGAATTACAAATGTATTTGGTTTCAGGTTCATACATTTCCACCATCATGCTGCTATCCCACAGTCCTCCAGTGTTCTCACACAGCCCTCCAACAGATTTCATACCGCACCAACCTTTCCACACATCCTTCAGGGATGTATCATCAGTGCCGAAGATCAGAAGATCAACTTCATTCCCAGTGAGATGTACAACCAAACAGTTCACCCGACCAAGCAAACCGATACTGATCATAAGAACATCTGAAGAAGCATCGTCTGATGAAGACAATTTAACACCCACGAAAAACAAGAAGAAAGTAGTTTTTGCCGATGATAAAGGCATGTCTTTAACACACGTACGACTGATGTCTGAACCTTCCAATGTACCTCCGCTATGGACGAAGAGATTTCTATTCGAAGTTACCAGAGGTATTGCAGCAGACCCAGTTAAATCTGATGCTAGTTGGGAAATAACCTTTGCCCAACCTGCTTCAGACTACATAGAGTTCAGGCATAGGTTGGAAACCCAGAACGTTTGCTTGGAAAACGTCTTGATCAAGGAAAATGGGGATCAAATCTTTGGAACCGTTAAAGTGGCCAACTTGTGCTTCGAGAAAATCATAATTGTGAGATCGTCGAGTGACGATTGGACATCACATGAAGACACGACATGTTCCTATGTAGCCAACACCATACCTTCCTCCACAGCTACATCAGCATATACCGTATACGACACCTTCACCTTCAACATCAATTTGCCAGTCAAGTCCAAACGTTTAGAATTTTGTATATGTTTCAAATGCAACGACGTGGAATATTGGGACAACAATAATAACAAGAATTATCTTCTTTTGAAAAGGATCAAATTTTTGCCAAGAACCAACTCAAGTGATAGTTTTTTGAAGAGTAATAACATACCAATTAAAGAAACTAGGGGACACTATGATCCTTATGCAGGGGCAGTATCGGCTGATTCGAATACGTGGTCAGAATTCGCTAGTTGGACACATTTCGAAAATTCTGGACCTTATTGGTGATGTGGAATCTTGGAAAATCTTTGGAGAAATACGTAAAAGGTTAGTATTTTGTGGTTGAAATATCCTTGGGAGAAGTATTGATAGGAAAGAAGGCAATTTTATGATTTTTATTTTTGCATTTTTGGAATGTGCGGATAATGTTTAATAGTTCAATAGCAATTGCAATTATATGAAAGTTAAAAACTATACTTTGTCCACGACTTCATTGGTAAAATTGGAATAATTTCCGCATTTTGAAGAATCTACAGTACAATTGTCCAAATGCTAAACCTCATTTTCTATGATTGCTGGAAACTGTCAAGCTAACGAGAAACGTCAAAACTTTCACATCTATGCATGGAGTGTATAATATTCATTATACACACTTATTATCCACGAGTTCATTATTGACCAATCCAAATATAAACAGTGCGCGTCAAAATTATGGAACAAATTCATTTTCTCAGAAAGAAAATATTTGGCAACAAAATCCTGAAACAGGTAAATTTTTGTTTCGTTTTTACCAAATTTTAATGCATTTGGAAGAATTTTTGTTGCACCCTGTGCCATCCCCATCAACCCTCTTAATAGGGAAAGTGGGCTATGTGGTACTTTTTTGGCAAGGTCTTTGTATCTTCTTTACAGGCGTGCAGAAATTTTCGAGAAAAAAATTTAAAAAAAAAAAAATTTGTTACTTCAAAGCGGTTTTCAGTATGTGCACTTTGTCTTGGCTCATTTACTTTGAAACGATGGTACCCGATGAAATTTGTCACCGAATGAAAGTCGACCATTACAGTTTTGTTCATGCACAACTTTCAAACCCTACGAACCCTTTAATGGAAAAAAAAATTTTCACGAGAGGGGGTTGAAAGGGGTTGAAAGTTGTGCATGAACAAAACTGTAATGGTCGACTTTCATTCGGTGACAAATTTCTTCAGTTACCATCGTCTCAAAGTAAATGAGCCATGACAAAGTGCATATACTGAAAACGTCTTTGAAGTAACTAATTTTTCAGAAAAAAATTTTTTTTCTTGAAAATTTCTGCACGTCTGTAAAGAAGATACAAATACCTTGCCAAAAAAGTATCACATGACCTATTCAAAAAATTTAGAGGGTTGATGGGGATGGCACAGGGTGCAACAAAAATCCTTCAAAAATTCATATAAATATGGTAAAAGTGAAACAAAATTGACCAGTTTCAGGATTTTGTTGGCGAATATTTTTCTTCTGTGAAAATGAATTTGTTCCATAATTTCGACGCCCACTGTATATTATTCAGTGGTGGTGGACAAAATTGCTTTTATGATGAGTGTGTTGATTCAGTGTCAATAATGAATACACGGCATGCCCCTGCCCTAATTCCTCTAAAAAGGAAATATATATATCTTTCAATTTTTCATGCTTTCAAATCAAAAATGGAGAAACAAAATTTGTAGGATTCAGTGACAATTAATTGATATATCTTGTTTTGTTTATACCCATTTTTAAGTATCCCTCGAGTTTTTAAGTCTGAGTCTCTCCTAGCTATAGGCTGAAATCTTAATTATACAATAATTCTTTTTATATCTTGATGGATTTGAACGTTGAATTAAATTTGTCTTCTGTTTCAGACTGCTGAAGATCTACTACTCGCAGCAAAAGATTGGATGAATCTTTGAATGGCAATAAGGATTATAAGGCTATCGGTCAAACAAATTTTGTTCAATGATGATGTCCTTCTCTACTATCTGTGATAAGATTTAAAAAATGTTATTTCAAAATTGTTGCTATTTTATATAATACGACTATTGTTAAGGTTTTATATTATGAATAAGAAGAATCATAAATAATTGATATCCGATGATATTTTATAATAATAACCTGTGAATTATGACCCTTATAATTCCAAGAATTTCTCGTCAATTACTCTGGACAAATCGATAATTTGATAAGTTTTTATTTTTGTATTAGAGACAATGCTTTCCACAACTCACAGAAGAATTTGCATTTAGATATTTAGCGATTTGAATGGAAAAATCTATTCTCATTTCATATCAAGTACACCTAAACTCAATTTATTCATTTTTAAGCCGTACCTAGAATGCTTCTTATATGTAAATATGACAATATACTATCGGAGGAATTGCAATACTAATTATATGAGAGATGAATAAAGAATTATAGTACTGATAATGTGTGCCATAAACTCCACTGTGTTGATTTTATGGTCTGGAAGAATTTTGTTGTAATCGGTTAAATTCGCTTCGTTTTTTATTTTGTACATTCTAAGTTTTATTGTTATGTTGTTTGGAGTGTGTTTCTCTATCGTACTTTATACAGAAATTGTTTTTAGTTATTTCGTAAATTTTAAATATATTACTTTTAATATAACTCATTATTTTTTTTATTGAATTGCCCCCCTTATTATTTCTGAAAAAAGCTAAATTGTCCGCTGAAGCAGATTCAAAATTCTATCAAATCAAATGAATAGTGAAATGAGAAGCTTTACAAATTTCACATTCAGATTTAATCTTTGGTGTTTGCAAATAGTTTTTTTTTTCATCCTAAAAAAATGATTTATTCGATATGATTGGGAGAAAGATTTATGTTGAAAATAAAACGATAATGTTAATTTTGATTCTCTTGGGAATCTGTCCATCGAATTCCTAAAATGTGTTCTTCAACTTCAAGAACTTTAAGTTGAGAAGAATCGAAAAAAAATCTCTAACTAAATTATTTTTCAATCATGTACCTACCCTATTCAAAATATACTGTTTTGAATAAGGTGCATGACTGAAATTTATACGTTATAATCTATAAGTTTCCAAATTGTAGTTTGTAGTGAATGAATCGTATTTAAGAATGAGTTAGATGGAGATAATCCCAGCTAAATTAGAACTATAATGCTACGTAGAAATATTTGTTATTAATTTCCATCAAGAACTTTAAGTTGAGAAGAATCGAAAAAAAATCTCTAACTAAATTATTTTTCAATCATGTACCTACCTTATTCAAAATATACTGTTTTGAATAAGGTGCATGACTGAAATTTATACGTTATAATCTATAAGTTTCCAAATTGTAGTTTGTAGTGAATGAATCGTATTTAAGAATGAGTTAGATGGAGATAATCCAAGCTAAATTAGAACTATATTGCTACGTAGAAATATTTGTTATTAATTTCCATCCTAATTTCTTTAATTAATCTTGGAGGATCTAATAAAATTGTTCCACTCATCTTGAGTTTTATAAGAAATGGTTAAGGAAAAACCTATAAAGCAGACTATAGTAATGAGATAACCAATCAAAAACTAATAAACCAAGAATTGATGTCGATAAGGTTCTGAACGAGAGAAATTTATGCAACATTTTTTATCCATTGCGTATTTCAAAGACGGAATTCTAGATACTTGACCGGTTATTTTCACCGATATTTTATCTTGTTTATCTTTAAGATGCTCTTCAAATATTTGTCGAAATAATTGAAACTAAGTGCCGTTGTAATGACGTTGATCTGAGGTTGAAATTTACATATTTCTCTGAATGCAGGCCAACGATCATTTCGCTAGACGAAACCTATCAAATGCGGAATAGATACTATCCCGCCAAAGTCAATACCAAAGGTTTATATCTAGATAGAAGATTGTATAATCTCCAAATTAATTTCTACTTTTGGTCCTCTGTTCCTTATCACTTGAGCACCACGTGCTACTGAAGTGAAAAACATTTAGTGGGGAGACGGTCACCAGATATATACATGAACGTAGGACGTTGCCAGATTTAATTATAATTCTGGGAATCTATTGTTCTTATGTTAGTTATTTCACAGTACATGTGGAATCGTTCATTTCCATGGGATCATGGATTGTACCTTTCTTTGAACAACAGAATTGTTTCTGTATTTTCTTCTATTACGCATGAGTGTATGACGGTTGGGTTTGTTCTTAGGCTAAATATATGAGCTCAAAGGTTTCGGAGCTATACCCATTAGAATATTTTAGGTAATTTCCGCAATATCTCTGGAACTACGCATGTGATCAGTCTAGCTTTGTAAAGGGTTGTAGAATATAGTGACTCACAAGTTTTTACGAAGTTTGGTTCAGATTATGTAATTAGTAGTAATTGAATAAAATTCGAAAATTTTCTAAATTTTAATTTGGAAACTATTCATCATATCCCAATGACATTTGACACACAATGGTGTATCAAATTCACATCGATATTTATTTTCGTAGATATTTGGAAAGATGTATATGTTAAATTCTGTGGTTTTTACTCGGTATCCGTGTAATTTTGAGAATAACTGACACGATCATGATCGCTTCTCAGCAAACTAATGCCCAAAATTTCGTGGTCATCGTGTCATTAGAACAATTGAAAAAATTCAAAGTGTTTTCATCAGTTGGTAAAGCTGCGTTTGGTGGGGTCGATAAGTGGGAAGGTGACCGCTTTGGGAACTATTTTTAATCTTTGCGCAAAAGCTGTGGACTTCATGTCAGTATATACGAAAGAAACGAATCTGCATTGAGTTTTCTTGTATCTTATACGTTGTTCATTTTATGACCTCGAAAACTGCCTGAAATTCGAACTATTTTCGAGCTGATATACTCATTTTGTAAAATGGAATTTTCACCCACCGAAAAATGGTAACTTTGGCACGCAAATCATTGAATTTTATCATGATGAATTACAATTACAATTATGATTTATCAAAATGTCTATTTTTCATGTATACATTATATATATTTCGAATATTGGAAAAATATTCTAGAAAAATGTGAACAATTTCTGTGATCCATCTCAAGCATAGAACTTCTAGCAAATACTGCTTATTAATTCATCACAATTCCAAAAACTTCTGAGAAGTAAAAGGAAGATGATAGCTCCCTCTGAAGTTTCGATCCTAATCTCCTTATAAGCTTCAAATTAGGATCAATTAAAGTGCTTCTGATTATTTTCGAATCCTCAAGTTTTGGCTAAACCCCCCCGAGTCCCTATTAAGCGAAACTGAAAGTTGGAGTTGATGAAGTGGAATTAATTCCTTCATGAGTTTCCATCAGAAGATCAGTGGATTTCATAATATATCACTTTCGAGGCAGAAAATTAAACAGAAATTTACATAAAAGTTATTTCAAGTTTCCAAGAGTTTTTACTTCATTTCCTTCCATTTTCTGGCTGAGTTGGCTGAATGTACTGAGTGGGTGAAATTGATTCGCTCAATGAGAATTTGCGACGATTAAAGTTCTCGGAATGAAGGGATGATTTTTTTGAAAAAAATCAACTATAAAGCAGAAAAAATTATTTTCTTTGATTTGAGTACCTACTTGTTCGTTGTGCTTCGCACTGTAGTTGAGAAACTGTATTGTTCATTGTTTGTTTTCTTACATGTTTGTGAGTACAATAACTTCCAACATTTCCGCAACGAACACATTGCAAGTTTACAACAAGACACGCCGGACAGTTTCAGTGCTACACTATCTATACTGGTATATAATAGAATAGTGTAGTTCATAGAGACACATCGAAAAAACTATGTTCGACAGAGTGAAATGTGTGAAACTTACATAGCCTACCGACTGATTTCATAAAAGTAAATGGAGTGTACCTACACTGCAACACTACAAGTGCAGTATGGTATGTTTTATTCACTAAAGTATTCTGCTACTTTACAGTTTTGCACTATTCTAATCGAACTTTTCACTTTTCAAACAAATTAGTTACCTACACGTAAAACCTTTTCAACTAAATAATGTGAAAGACACTATACTTAAAGACAGCTGGCAATCAGCTGTTGCATCTTAAGTTCGGGACGAATGTTTGCCATATCGAAATACTTTTCACTTTTAAAATTTGGCAAATGAAACATTGAAAAGTGAACATTTATAAAACGATAGCTGCTATAGGACCCTGGTAATATTATTCTAAAAATAAACCCGGAAGGTTAATGCTTCTGTTTACCATGAGGTGAGTTACTTGTTCCGTACGTTTTCATTCACCCAACTGGCATTGATAGATTGAAATTTATCATTTCAATTCACTTGAGAAAAATATGTACGTCTGAACTGTCAACTGACAAATTATGGAATAAGCAATGAATCACTGCCAGATGGGGCAGAAGAAAATTTCATTTTACATCAGTGTCTGCGGGTAGTTCAGCATATTATGCATAGAATATTCTCGTTGAGAATCCTGAGAAGTGAGAATAGATTGCGGAATATCTGGGTGAACATATTGAAGAGTTTACGTCACTCTTGAGGGCAATGTTCGTAGTTATGGAATATAAAAAATGTTCTCAATACAGTCCTGCTTAGGATTATCAGAATTAAAAATTGTTCCATAATATACTAATTGTCAAGCTGAAGTCCTGCTTATAGGATGATTATTATGATTATTTTATTACTATTACTATTTTATTAATAACCAATTATGTATCTATGGGAGATTGATTCCCCATGTAGGGGGCCTGTAGCATTATTCGTTTATCTGAGGATCTGGAATATCGTCGCTTGGAGGACCGGACCTGGTCAAAAGACCCTCCTGGTCAGAGAGCAAATGTAGCTTATATAATTTACTGCTTCCCGCTGGTTTTCTGTCCCTTTTTGTTTCAGATATGTCAAGATATGTTGTAAAATGAATTCAAGATTTTATAACTGTTTTCCAATTGCCAAAAATGCCATCCATGTTCTTCAAATAAATTCCTACACTTATATGGGGAGACAGAGTTTTTGGTAGGGTTTTTATCTGTGCTCTTTTATTATACGTTAAAATGTATGGTATCCCGTTTATATTTCTCCTGCTAACACTTCGATATACTAAACAATGTAATGCTTATTCTCAAAGGAATAAATATACTATAGTCTATCTAGAAAGTATCCGAAAACAAAGCTCATTTGTAATTATTTAAAATATGTTCTTGATTATTGAATAAGAAAATAGTAATGAAATATTCATCTTATTAACTTATACAAACTCCATTTAACTGTAAAGACTTGACTAAATTCCGAGTTACACCAGAGACGCCATCATTTTCTGTGATGGTAGTCCAGGCCAGTAAAACTGACTGAATCAAACCATCTTCTGCCCCTTCAACTACAATTTTCTTTAGTCCCTATATGTTTTCAATGGGTCTAAGATCTGGTGAAGTTGCTGGCCATGAAATGGTTGTCACTTGCTGTTCTTGCATCCAAGCTTGAGTATGGGCCGAAGAATGGCATCTTGTATTATCCTAATGATAACGCCACCCCTCTGGATATAAAGCATGCACCGTTTCAAGGAGAACATCATTGAGAATTGCACAATACTTTTCACTATCAATGGATCCATCAACTATACAGGGAGGCATAGCACCAGGTCTACTCCACAAACTATTACTTTGGTGGGAAATTTGGAAATTTGAACGGTAACGGGTAGTTTTGATAGTATTTTCAAGTGATTCCCACCAAGTTGGAAACTACTTTCCTAAGATGTACAGACATTTTTGAAATGATCTTCTTGAGAACGTTTACAAAATTTGACCCTTGTTTCCCTCTGCAAATATGTCAATATAGGGTTTTTTTGGTTTTCTCGATATTTCGTTGTTTTTCAATTCTGTTAGCCCAGGCGCGGATTGTGTCGCCCTAAGGCCAATAAAGCGTTTCCATTGATTCTTTGGATAATAGGCATTCTTACTGAAACTGGTATATGCCTCATATCTATGTCATTTTATATCCTCCTGCACTTTCGCCCTGTTCAGTCTATTACACTTATTTGAAAACCTCTTCTCTACAAACATTCTAGCTGCGTCATTGTTTCATGAATTGTATACCTGATGACTATCAACATTGTTTGGCAAATAGTATTCCCAGGCAACTGTGGCCATACCCTACTTTCTACACAACCTATTTGCCATACATCACTCTTGTCTTGTCGAATATAACAAAAAAAATATATTGAAATTATGAAAAATAGTAAATTCCGGATACTTTCTGGACAAACTACAGGGGGTCCAGTGGCAATTTTTCAACTTTGGATAGACATTATCGGGATACTTTCCGAGTATTCTCAAAAAACTCCCGAAATAGACACAATATGCGGTTTATCCAGGCCCCTGCACCATTTTGCCACTACAGAAATGACTGCGCAGATGTCATTCACTAAGGTTTTTCTGCTACCATCTCATATGCATTTTGCATGAACTTGCACGCCGTTACCAACTACTAGATTCCAATTGGGAGAATGGAATTTCGAATGGATATGTCTGTGGAACCATTTGGCTGATATTCCCCGTTCGGTCTTAGAAACTAGATATTTTTAGGCCAAATTCCCTATATTCAATAAATCAAATTGGAAGGGTAGAAAATGCTTCAGAATAATCATATTTCCACTTCAAGGAGTGACAATCTTATGATAAAATTCAAATTCCTTTGTTCGTCAAATTTATTCATTGTTTTGGTCAGTTCACAGGTTGGAAGATCACATGATAGACATGTAAGTATACTACATATAGGCTCTTTAACATAAATATACTCTTCAACATAAATAAAACAAATTAACATTGATAGATCACAATTATTTACAGAAATCATAATTACATACTATGTGAAAATGATCTTCATTTTCCTAAAATATTAGTCATCTATGTAACACCCTGTGTCTTTTAATTTTATTGGAAAATTTGTTCATTGAAGGAAATGTAACACCATTTTGTATGTTTTATACAAGGATACAGACAGCAGCTTTGTAATATCGTTCGTTCAGGAACCAATCAGTCTCTATTAATATACAACTATCATACATTGAGTCTCAGACAACATAGTCGTTCGGATAATTTTTCAAGGAAATTTACAATTGATAAAGGTAAAAGAATACCTATGACTTTTATAATATTGAGATTCTATGTTTTCGCTTTGTAAGTTTTTGCCACTGTTAGTTTCATGCATTTATTAGATACACATTTCATTTTACTCCATGAGGTGTCTTACGTATTACCTGGAAGCATTTCTCATGAAGAATAAATTAAATATTTCAACATCGACCAAAACATAATTGATGCCTTTGAATATGCTTTTATGTGTAGAGGATATTTCTTCACGTCATGGTTTCCCCCTAGAGGTAAGCATTCAGCGTGATAACAGTGAAATTTCAGCAGTTATATTGCACTATACTTTATGATTGTATTACAAACAGATGATGTACAAAAGAATCATATTGCCATGCA
This sequence comes from Myrrha octodecimguttata, assembly GCA_958510865.1. Taxonomy (NCBI): domain Eukaryota; kingdom Metazoa; phylum Arthropoda; class Insecta; order Coleoptera; family Coccinellidae; genus Myrrha; species Myrrha octodecimguttata. The sequence goes on from OY294063.1 coordinate 19,738,700, forward strand.
TCTCATTGTTGCATTCATAAATTACGAAATGTTTATAGTGAAGGACAGTGAGTGCTCACATCCTGGGTAAGCAGTAATTGAGCTTCCATATAGTCACTCTTTCGAGTAGTACTTAAAAATTATTTCTTCACGGTAAGTTCACGGTAATTTTAGTGGGGTACAAAATAACGCTTCATCTTACTGCAAACTTTACAGGTAAGCATTATACATTAGATGACTCTTGTGATAATTCTCAAGTTTGGCAGATCAATACCATATTGCGATGCATCTATGGTATATCACAACTGTTAGTGCGTTTTATTTTCTTATCTCCATCTCTCTCTTCTTATGTTTTCCACCAAAGAAAAGAGAGATGGGCGTTAATCGATTAATGATTTCGATGAAATTAAGAACGCATCCTGTGTCAACTCAAATGATCATTCAGCTATAAGAAGTTGGCATATGTAAGTGTTTCAACTTATAGAAAGAGAGACAGTAGTTTTCAACCTTGTGTATAAAGAATAGGAGACATGAATCAGTTGTATCAATGTTCAGTGAATTTCCTTAAGGAATTTTCTCTTTAAATTTTTACTTCAGTGATGATACGTAGATGTCAACATTTCCATCATAGATAATTCCTGCGGGAATATCGAGATACGCATCTCAGCCGTCACTCTGCAAAGATGTTTGAGTGGTGTAAGCACTGATCTCTTTATTGGTCCTATTTGCTGGATAGTAGACGCATGGTCCAGGACTCGGAGTACGCTTACTGCTTCTCTTTTCTCTAGAAGATCCATTCGTCCTCACAGAAGTCCCATTTCTACTCAAACTGGTGAATTGTCGATGTAACCTGACGCTAGTTCTGTCACCGTTGGAGATGAAGCTGTCATCATGAGTTCCGTCAGGAGATTCTCTGCCAGTGCCGATACCGAACACAGAATTATGACAGAAAAGAACAAGAAAGAGTCTCTTGAATTTTTCCCCGAAAATGACGTAAATAATGAAGTTGACGCTTGAGTTGATTGTGACCAGAAGATTGCTTATGTTGATGAGCATGTAGAGATCATATTCGAGACCGAATGTTTCTATGATGTTTATCACCATGGGAGGAAGGTTGCAGATGAAGAATACTGCTACCACGCAGAAGAGCATTGTGGCGAGACCTATTTCTCGCTTTTGGAGTCTGGATAACCTCTGTCTTTCTCGGTTTGCTCTGCGTATCTGAAATAAGAAATGATTAATTTTAGTATCATATCGTATTATGGTCAGAAAATATTATTATCGATAATATATATAAAGGCAATGTGGGTCAACTTATATAAATGTCCTTGGTGTGAGCTGCTCATGTCATATAAGCCGAGGCGTATACGAAGAGGATCTTACTTATATACGATCTTTTACTTATTTATTGTTAATATCTCGTTTTTTGCGCGCATGTTCTAGGGGAACAGCGTGCTATCGTTTTGTCCAAATGTCTGTAATTTTCGATGATTGAACCAAAAATGTTCTCAAACGACTAGGTTGGACTCACTGATGACGAATTCGGTGTCAAAATCGATTCTGTCCGGCCGGCCGGTCGTGAGCGAGATAACTATCGAACGGAGCCAGCTAGCAACTTGAAACTTGCAGGGTACTTTGCGCATTGGAATGCCGCGGTTAGGTTTGTTAATGAGCCAAATCGGCCATACAGTTTCGGAGTTATAGCTATTTGAAATTTTGAGGTTATTACCCTCATATTTCAGAAACTACTGGAGCGATTGGATTGAAACTTGGTAGTTAGTTGAAGCATAATGACGCGCAACTTTGAGCAAAATTTCGTTGGAAACTTATGGTCACTTTTCGAAATTTTTTCCGAAAATTTTTTTTTTGGAACCATTGTCCATATTCGAGAACAACTCCAGTGATACCTTAAGCTTCATATTTCACAGCAGTGTACCAAATTCCAATTCGATACGGCTATTAGTTTTGGAAATATTGGGAAAAAATTTGTAGAATTTCGTGGTTTTCTTCTCGATATCGTTTTTTTTTTCGATATAACGCAAGAAATACTGATTCCATCGTGATGAGACTTCGCAGCTAGTTCGAAGATGTTGACGGACAAGCTTGTGCGAAATTTCATGATGATCGTGTCATTAGAACAATTTGAAAAAAAAATTCAATTCTTTTTTAAATATTCAATATTCTGTGATCTTCTCATCATGTTATCCACGTTGAATTCTGTGTGAACCTTCAAACTGCCATTTTTCGATAAAGTACTGGATTTCAATTCGATCTGATCTGTATTTCTGTAAATATTGGGAAAATAAAATTTTGAATGGATATATCTGCGGAAACGTTGGGTGGATTTTACCCATTCACGAATTCGGCCTTCTTAATTAAGGTCCAAATCTTCTCTACAAATGGCGGGTTCCTTAGTTGTTTCTAAGTTGTGAATTCGATCCAATGACTCCGAAAAATTACCCACTTAGAGGATACTCTATGGAATTCATGTCTTGCACTTGATTAAGAAATGAAGCTGGATGGTCCACACAGAATTTGGAATCTTTTTGAGTTCACGTCAGTGCTTTTCAAGAATTTTCACGAGATCTTCTGCCCCAAATTCTATTAGAACCACCTGGTGAACTTCTTAAAGTTAATATTTCAAGGATTTGTTTGGTCCCTTTCACAATTTTCATTTCTGCTTAACTATGAGGTCATTTTCCCACAACGTAGCATGGAAATGAGCACGTGGGAAAATGAAAAAATGCTAAATGGACTCATGAACTCCTTCAATTTCTCAGCAAAGTAATTTTCTTGCGGAATACATTCGCCGCAATTGTCTTGAGAAATAACAGGCTTCCAGTTAGACCACGAAGACGTGGTAAACTATTCTGAGATAAATATGCATTACTGATTTGGAAACATTGAAATAGCGTTTCAGGTTTATGTAAATTCATTGTTCCGAATTCGTAATTTCATCTCGAGAAAATCAACAAAAGCTTCCAGGGCGGATATTTGCATACAAGCTGGAAGGATAAAGTTGTCTGCATCTATATTGTGGAAGTTCTCTCGGAAAAGTGACATTGTTTTAGGGAAAGTGAAAAGATTGTTCTCAATAAGAAGGGAAAACGATCGATATACAGGGTAGTTCAAGTAGTGACATTCTTAGATTTCACACACCTGGTGTGATCCAAAAATACCCTATGTATGTTACGCGATTTTTTGTCGTTATCGATTTGTAGTTTTTTCGCGCTTGTTCTAGGGAACAGCGCGTTAATTTTGTGTTCTTTCAATTTATTATGCCAGCGAGGTTTTAAAAATGCCTATATTTCTATGTAGTGAATATTTTGCAGGTTTTTTCTGTGATATGATCGCCCTGAATGTTGTATCAATAAAATAAATAAAATAAATTTCAGCTTTCTGAAATGACTCAAAAAAGGGTTGAAAATTAGAACTTTAGTTTTCAGTGGGATTGACCCAAATGTTCAACTTTAATTAAAAAAAAACCAAGCCAGAAACTCTTTTTTGTATTTTCAAATTGAAGTTAAATGTTTGAGTGAATCCTACTGACAATTAAAGTTCTAACTTTCAAGCGTTTTCTGAGTAACCTTGAGTAATTTCAAGAGGCTGAGTTATTTTTGTTATTAAAACAACGTTCAGGGAGAACATGTTACAAAAAAAAATCTGCAAAATACCTACTATCTAAGAAGATATGAATTTTTGAATTCCCGATGGCTAAATAAACTGAAAAAATACAAAAATAATTATACCTCGAAAATTACAAGAAGCACGCAACATACATAGAGCATTTTTGGAAACCCCTAGATGTGAAGAATCAAAAAAAAATTATTAACGTCACCACATGGACCATCCTGTATGAGATGTGTAAATTGAATTGATACCTGTGAACAGATAGTGTAGATACGTTCATTTTATCGGGGATCGGGCTATACTTTTCGTCCGATTCGTATTCATAGTGGAAAATATGGAAAATGCACTGATGATGTTCAGTTAAAAGCTTCAACGCGCCAGTTGAATTACGTGACCAGATAAGAAACGAAATTTTGCGAATATTCCAACCTTTTATATTATACCAGGTGTCACAGGAATCAGGTTCACCCCCAAAAAATTCTACATTTTCCAAGAAATCAGATTGAAATATGGTATATTGATACCACAGAGTTTTTTCCATAGACGTATTAGGATAATAGGTCTATGGTTTCTTCCATCGACCGAGGTAATTCATGTGTGTCCATGACTCCCGATTTAACAGGAAGTGAATATAACTTCCGATTTACTTTTATGAGATGATGTTTATTTTGTATAATCGAAGTCTACGTTGAATTTTGAATGTAATTTTTTTTTTCATTTCATTTTTGTTTGGACGATATTCCACTCAGAAATCGACGTATCATTCGAATATGTTCGGATATTGTTATTAGGCAACCTGTTTTCCTAAAACTGTCCTTGACAAATAGTTTAATCCTGCAATCTGCAAGAGCGTTTTTCATAGAAAAAATTTAATTTTTAATATCTGTTTCAGTTATTGGAAGCGAAAACCTGGAAAATCACAAAAAATGATGCAAAATCGCTTTAATCGATATAATACAGTACTTACTGGTTGAAGATATCGATAAATCAGTCCTAGCGATAAATTATCTGTATAAACAAATCAATTGAGATGGTTGTGCGAAATAAAACTAATGAGACATTATTTTCTATAGTTGCTAAATGGTGCAGGATACAGGGTACATGGCCCACTGTGACGATTTTGGAAATTTTTCAAAAAATACTCGAAACCATCATAACACCACGTAATTTAATGCATTCGATAAAGGCCTATTACACTATCCAATCTCCAGGTCCCGGCAGGCAGGGACCGGGTAGTGTAATAAGGAACCGGCAGCTAGGTTCCTGATCTAGGGCGATTGAGTATACCCAATCTGCCGGACCCGACATACCGTGCAGTGTAATAAGCGTTAGGGAGTTAGGGAGCTCAGTCGCATAGCAACGCAGAAAGCGTACAATACACATAAACGGATCATAAGCCTAAGGGCCGTATTTATAGTTGTTCCTTGAGGCTTCCTTACTGAAGGCCGCCTTGAATTTGTTTTTCTACGTTCTCTATGCAAACAAATACAAGTTTGTTTCCATAGAAAAGCAAATTCAAGGCGGCCTTCAGTAAGGAAGCCTCAAGGAACAACTATAAATACGGCCCTGAATGCGTTATTCTGTGAGAATGTGAGATGTCGTGCGCAAGAGAAAAAGCAATCTTACTTAATATCATAGAAATATACAGGGATATACCGTAACTTTGGAAGAAAGACCACAAAGACTATGTCAATAAAGACTTGAGAAATGATGGCTATAAGGTGCTCTTAGAAATCTAAGAAAATATATAAAAACTCCGATGAAAAGGTAACAGTCAAGGTTATGATGTTTTATGAGAGAGGTTGAGATATCACAGAACTGAATCTCAAATCTTGATAAGGGTCTCCAGTGGCTAGAAATCTCAATGTGACAACCCGTCTTTGTTGTGGACTTAATAAGCTTTCTCTTGAAATGGTATCAACTTTTTTATTAACGAAGCTACTAAGTTAAGTAGCTCTTCAAATTGGCCTGTTTCTAGTCTCAAGTAGTTCCGTGAATCTGTTTGGTTTAAACAACGAAGTATTTGTATATTTGAGAGTTTTTCTCTGAGGAGCTAATATTTTTTCACCCATATTCCCCTTTCCTTCCGTTTTGTGGATTTCGAGGTACTGACCGCCAAACTCACCACTAATGCAACTTTTTATATTTTCGATATTTTCGGAGACATAACGATTGGATATTTGTAAATGTCCCTACGTTGACGTTCAGATGACAGAAGTCAGATCGAGTCCGGTATCTAGGGTAGTGTAATAAGCGACACCCTACCCGGCAAACCGGGTACCCGGCATACCGGGCCCTTGAGATTGGATAGTGTAATAGGCCTTGTAGCTTTATCTGTCAACTGCCGGACGGCAAAGTCTAGATGTCAAACTAGATCTCAAGTACAGTATAGAACAATTTAATCATCCTATTCGCAAAAAGCTCCATGACCCCTGAAAGAAGCTTGTATTTCTCCATCAGAATGACGGGTAAATCGCGAAATTCATGAGTTTCAATTAGGTGCTAGCAGTAGTCGCAAAATGAAACAAGAAACTACGACAGGTCTGGAAAAGGCTGGAGAAAAAACCCTTTGAAATTTCAATTACAACTTTCACTTATCATTCTCATTCCTGAAACGCGTCAACAGCGAGCTCCGAACAATGAGCGCATTTTCTATGGCTGGAATGTTTTCAAGATGGTAATCCAACAGGGCATAATGGATTCTTAACCATGAAAGAGAAAACGCAAAAGGCGTTTTCTGTGAATATCTTCGTGTTATTGTACCTAATTCCATGAACTAAACGACACCATCTGATGTTATTATGTTATTTGAAATATTACGGGGTATTCACCCTTAAGCCATTCAGAGCAGACATAACCCTACTTTTCTAAGCTCATGAAACGACGATATTCCGTCCGAATGTCCGATTTCGATTCGGAAATTGTCTCATACGACAACATGGACTTACATTCCGACGAAGTTTTCGTGTAATTGAATTCTGTTCGTCCCAAATAGCAAAGCTAAAGAGAAAATATCTTAACAATTCCAACCTAGGAAACTCTCACTTAGTGGCACCATTCCGACAAAGTGCTAAAAATTTTGAAATGAATTGATTGGACTATTTAACACTTCAAAGTGGATTTTTCTAAGTTTTCGTTCGCAATATCTTTAATTCATTTAAAATCAAACAAACATGTTGTACAACTACAGCAACTACACTAACTCCACTAATAAAGTTCGGTGTGTCTTGTTTTGTTGTAAACTTGCACTCTGTTCTTGCAGAAATGTTAGGGAGAAAGTGCAATTACAGATTACGTGTGCTGTGTATGAAGTGAGGTTATCTTCTGTGATTGTGATGGTTATACGTAAATTTAATTCATAATCATAGACATTTTGGTAAACCCGCAAGATTTCCCGTCGCGAAGCTATAAGTGAGATATTCACATCATTGTAAGCAGTGTGAGTTCCTGAACAAAAAATATCAAGGCCAACATAGGCGGTCTCTCTTTGTTTGGAAGATATGGGCCCCCAAAGTTCCAAATTGTTGCATTTTCAGATCCTTTTTTCCGCCATAAAAATGATCTCTCACTTCTCAAATCTAGTTCATAAATCATCTTTGAACCTTCAACCAACGAACAGAGACACTTTCTTTCAAGAATATTCATTATTTAAAGGAAGAAAAGTGAAAATATTAGACAACAACTTAACCTATATTTCTACGAAATACTTCTCAATGTTAAAGCGGTGCTTGGCAACAGCGTCTTTTCATCGCTGGCCAACGTATTATGACCGAAGAGTAGTTGCTGGCGGGAAATATGAAATGATGGACAGTTGAAGGATATGATTGTGAGGAAAATGCTTCTGTCACTGAAGAAGAGGTGGTTATTCTAACATCAACACAAAATCATTGAGATTATTTGTTTAAGGTTTCACTCTCAATATTTTCGTTTGAACTTTCTTTCTATCCCCTTCAAAATAGGGAGGTTGTTATCTACTTCGTTTTTTGTTGTGTCTTCGAGATGGTCCCAGTTTAGAATAAGATTCAGGGTATTCCAATGAAATGGGCTATATAATAACCTCGATCTCATTGGAAATCTGGTCAGGGCGCGACATATCACATATGAAAAAAATGTACGTTGAAATATATGTCAGGGCGTATTCTCATTCCATTACTATGTGTGTCAACCTTGTAGATTTCATTAGAAACGAATTCTCCTATTGGAAGATTTAGAGTTTCGCAGGAAACCTTAAGAACCTAAGAACTAAGAACATATTTCATTTTTCTCGCCAGCAATAATCTGTCATTCACGAATACGCACGATGGCACGATTCCGACCGGTGAAATTTGCGCCATTGCCAAACTTCACTTTTAGTCTGAATCGAAATCAGAAGGAATAGAGGTTAAGTGATTGTCCAGTATTTCCATTATTTTTTCATTAAATATTGATCATTCTTGAAAAAAATTGTTGCTTATTGTTGGTTGAAGGTTCAAAGGTGGTTTGTGAACTATACAGATGAAGTGAGAGATCGTTTTTATGGTGGAAAAAGGGACCTGAAAACGACTCATTTCGGAACTTTGGGGGCCCATATCTTCCAAATTAGGGGAGACCGCCTATGTTCGATCTCACATTTTTTATTCAGAAAATCACAATGCGTACAATGATGTAAATATCTTTTTAATATCTCGGCGACGGGAAATCTCGCGGGTTTACCGACATTTTTGTTGTCTCTGGTTTCTGATTGGACGTGTTTTGTTCCGTATGTGCGGTTATTTTTAGACGGAATTAATTTTCATCATATCGTTATTCAAAATGGATTTTTTTTTCGTGACGACTTAAGGACAACTTCAGGAAAAATCAAAATCACCCCAAAATTTAGCGAAAATAAAAGAAACATATAATTCTGTCATCTTGGATTTGCGTGAACATAAGTATATTTGTATTCTGTGAGAATCATAGAATATATTGAACAACACTAACTCCACTCATTCTGTTATCTGTGACTACACTCAACTACACACTGAACTGAGACTTGGAAGTCAGTTGAATAAGGGTAGTTCATGCATGTACAACGAAAATTCCATTATTTCAATCTGCCATATAATTTTCAAAGGTCGAACATAGTGATCTGATTGGCTATTTGATATCTATGTGATTGCCCATTCTTTAGGCTGTTTTAATATTGATATTAAGTGGATCTGTGTTGCTGGGATTTCGTAAAATCTTAATTAGACAAAAATTCTTGAAATACGAAAGTATTGAAATAAAATAGTTCTGCAAATTTTCACTTTTTTGTGTGATGCTTGAGTCAGATATAGTCATCAAAATATGCCAACTAGCTACCGATTGAAAATGAATATTATTTTCCTTCTCAACATAGTATGTGGCAACGAACGGCTGACATCGGATTCTTCATCAGTGATATAAACCATTTGAGACCATTTCCGGAAAAAAGTCGAAAATTGAGGACATCGAGTCATAGAAACGTTAGCTCGCTGTTCCCTGTAGAGCATGCGCGCAAACAGCGGATGCACCCATTTTCTGCAATCATAGAATGGCGATCTGTGTGTCTTCACTCACCTGTCGATATATCATCGCGTTCAACACAGCAATTCCCATAAAAGGTATGAAGTATATGAAGATGAAATAGCACCAATGTATATAAATCGTTCTATACGTTGGATTGCTCCTCAGACTCGATGCAGCTGGGCAATAAACCGTCATATTCTTCTCTGGCCACCATTCTGCCTGTATCGTGGACTCCCAAAACCGCGATAAGTTGTAGACAGCAGATATACAGATGATTCCGATGACATAGAACCTTGCACGGCCATAGGTACACAACGACCGCACTCTTAATGGATGACAAACAGCCACAAAACGTTCTAGCGACACGAAGAAAGTCAAATAAGCTGATGCAGCTTGAGAAATCAGTGCTAGAGGGTACACTACAGGAACTATATGAGGGTATATGACATAGTAGTACGTGGATAAAGCGCCACTATAAGGATGCATTCCTGGGAGTCCAAACAGAAGAATACTGGTTATTATAAGCACAGTGTCAATTCTGGCAAGACCAATCAGGAGATAGTTTATGCTAGATCTCATCTGTGGTCTAGACAGGATTATCATAGAAATTATGTTTCCGAATATCCCAAGGACTCCTATGATGTTCAGGAGAAGTCCATTGATGAGGAACCTGAGGAGTTGGAGTTGTTCAGGTTCTTCTTTTAGGCAAGAATCGAAGTCCGGATACGATGAGGGAAATGCAGTTTCTGAGATGTTGGGTATCGAATCGTTCAGGGATAAATAATAATCGACTTCTGTTGAGTTCAGCATCTTCGATGAACTTAATTGTTCTTCACATTTTAGGCTTTATGGGAATAATCTCATGTGTCTGGTCGAGTTGTGAAGTTTTTTGTTGTTGGCAATTTGATGAATTCCAAAGGAAATACCGTGCGTTGCTCATGAGGTTCTTCATTGTTCTTGGTACAAGGAATTGAGTCCAGTTGTGTAGACACCTGGAAAGATATAATTGATTAGAAGAATATATTCTATATTAACTCATGTATAAACTGTATGTTAAAAATGTTGTTTTCCTCAGAAATTTGGCAAATACATTAGACGCTTCATTTTATATAACAGTGTACAAAATTTGAGTTCGATCCGATTTCAAAATATTGGGAAAAATATTCAACATTTCGTGGATTTTTCCTGGGTAACATGGTTACGTTAGATCCTCTCAAATTATCTGATCATGTTGAAAAATGCTTGCACAAATCGTGAAAGATTATAGATCTTGTTAGTAGAACAAGGGGTTCTTCCTTTGAACGAAAATACAGTAATTTTCATGAAAAACCTTTGGAACATCACATTCCAAACATATGATTTCAATATTATATTTTTAAAAGAATGTTTGATCACCTAAAACTGAAAAATAAAAATGGGGATTTGCATTTAAAGGGATTTGTCTTGAGTGCACGACATGGCAACGTCGAATTCAGCTTTCTTGGAAAGAAAAGGACGTCAAATGTGTTACTTTGCTTAGGAAAACAGAGATAGCTATACTTCGATCTGGTTAGAGTAGAAGACAACGACCAAGGAATAGAAAAAGAAGAGCACATACTGTCATACTGTCATATTACTGACAAATCGCAAACGGAAATTGTTTGGTTATATTGACAAAAAACACGTATGTACCACAGGCTAGGAATAAATATTTCATTATTCTATAGCAAAAGAAGCTATTGTACTAAATGAACTCTATATTATATACCTGGAAGGGACCCGTTTTCAGCGACAAGTGAAGCCAATTCGTTGCTTATGCAACCCGCGAAGTGGACGGGTATCTATCTCTTTCTTCCTCATTTCAGTAAAGGGAACTCTGTCCCATTTATTCTAAATCTTTTTAATTTTTCATTTCAAATTAGGAGAACCTGAATTTTTTTCTGACTTATTCGTGAAGAAGGCAGGATTGAAGAAGATCACACATGTTCAAGTGAAATTTCAACTAGTGAGCGGTTTTTCTGGGGAACAGCGTTATCATCCTCCGTAAATTTGCGTTTTTTTTGCCGAAAATGGTTCCAAGCGACCAGGTTGGACTCACTGATGAAGAGTTCAATGTCAAATTGAATTCTATTCAGCCTCCAGTTGCAACGATAACTTACTACCGAGAAAAATTTAAAATGAGTTCGTTAATATCAAAATTTACCTAACAATTTCGAAGTTATATTCATTTCAAATATATTATTTTATTTCCTCTATATCTCAAGAAGTACTGATGCGATCAGACATTTCGATGAAACTTGGCGCAGACCTTGAAGTCGAATCTGAACAGCAATGTTCTAAATTTCAGCTCGATTCGACACACATTTTCAAAAATATCGGAAAAAAGTATGTCAAATTTCGCATTGGCAATGAATTTTAATCAGCGCTTAAATTTTCCTGACTTCAAGTCCGTGCTTTTCGAGAAGTATTTTCCTATGTTCCTGTTATTTAAATTTATTGTAATAATGATGAAACTATCGTCAATCGTCAAACACAGCTCACACCAACATAATTCTTCTCTTTTTGAACCACAAGCGATGAAGGCAGAGAAAGTAATGACATATCAGAGAAAAATATATATTCGTTTTCAAAAATATTGCACTTTCTAAACGATGTAATACCCAAACTACCTGAATTTCCAAGTAAAACCAAATTTGAGCCGTTAAACACCATTTACTTCAATGGGTGTGACGGAGAGAGGTTTCCGTAATTAGCGCTATCTTTGTTTCGTTGCCCCTTGTTACGCTTTAAGCTTAGTTGAAGAAGGGTCGGGTCTTTTCCAGGTAGTAATATAGAGTTCTATGATTGTACTAAACACCGTTGTCACTTCGTGCATGCCTGGCAAATCCCAAACCCCAATTTTGAAATCTGATTTTGAATACTTTCTGAAGGTAATTTGGGAAAATGACCAATCAAAGCCATAATAATTATGGTCGAATTTGCATTTGCAGTAATAACCCAAATTCAGGAAAAAACCCCATTCGAAAGAAATATTAGCAATCATTTCACACTCGAAAGTCTTCATGAACTTTCAAGCTGTCATTTTTTAATCAAGTACTGGATTTCAATTCGATTCAATCCGTGTTATCAGAAATATTGAGAAAGTAAAATTTTGAATGGTTATCTACAGAACCATTGGATGGATTTTACCGAACGAATTTGAACCCGCGTGCAAAAGCTGCTGACTCCACATACATTTTAATAACGAAAATACTTCGATTTCATGGGAAATTTTTCTCATTTAACCAATTGAACACATAGAGAAAGATTAAAGAATAATTATTGTTCTATTAATTTATCATCCACAGGTAGAGTTATTCATTTCTGATGCTTCATTATTGACCAAGGTGCCTTCATAATAATTTCCAGCCCTGAATTAAAACATACAACATTTGAGGTTGTTGCCGAACATTTTACTTCTATGCGTTTTGGGACTTTTCAGTGCTTCTGGGAGCCATCTTTACAGGTTGGCTTTCAGACGATCCTACATAAATTTAGTGGGAAACAGCCCCAACCGGAGTTGCACGTCTTGGGGAAATCGTCTTTTTATAGTGTCTCCAAAGTTACCACGCCGCTTCTCTGATGAATAATTGAATTGTAGGAGCAACCTGGAAATTTTTCTAAGAATAGATTTATCACCATATTGTTCTGTGGGGTTTCCTTGAAATACGCTTTTGAAGGTAAAATTAGGTTTGTCAACAACCATAAAATGATTATATTTCGATTGCTATTGATGAAGGAAAATGACAGTCACTAACCAAGCCTGTGGATAAAAGGCATGTAAAATGAATATTATATGGTCCATGTATAAAACCAGTTAAAGTTTTGACAATTCTCGCAGGCTTGACAATTTCCAGCAATCACAAAAAAAAGTTGACCGTTCTGACAACTTTATTGTAGGTCGTTGAAAATGCAGAATTATTCCAATTTCACCAATGAAGTTGTGGACGAAGTATAGTATTTAACCCGCATATAATTGCTATAATTCACTTGGGTGATTTACGTGAGAAATAGCAGACTCATTGAATAATATTAAATAATATTGAATAATAAATTATTCTCATTTCCACGCTTCTTTACTTGTGGTAATAGTTCAAAAAATATTTCGATACTTGGCTGTACATTTTTCCTGCATATACAGCCTGACATGACCGAATGTGAAAAAAGTATAAAATGAATTCATCTGCGCTCGATGGTTTAAGATATACAGGTTGATTTTTGGTTTATTATTTGATAAAATCAAATAATAAACCTTAGTGATCGACCAACAAAAAAAAAATTTTAACCCCCCCTGAAAATTTCACAGTTTACGTTTTGGAGTATGTAGATTTGAATAAACTAATAAAAAAAAATCCGTCCGTCCGCCGTTCGTTGTCCGGGGCTTTTCTCCGAAAGTACAGTACCGAAACCAGTGAAACTTGGTAGAAAAATCGTGTGTCGCTCGGGATTGATCCTCCAAGCTTTCCAGCAGAATCGGTGTACCCTAAGGGCTCAAAATGGGAGGTTGGGGAAAAAAAAAAATTATTTCTCGAAAACTTACCACCGCATTGTCATGAAACTCTGAACGTTGATTACTATTGCAAAACTTAACCAAAAAAAATTCACTACGATGATTTCCGCCCAGTGGTTCCTGAGTTATAAAGAAAAACGCTGCAAATTTCCAATAATGTCGAAAATGACATCATCGCATTCGGTTCTAAAATTGGAATTCACTGGAATAATCGGTTTACTTTTCATCCAGAATCATACATCTAAAAGTAGATGGAAATATTGATTACCAAATTTTCAACACATATCGAGAAATTTTTAATGGATGCGTTATTATTTTATAAACACAATTTGCAAATGCCCCATCGATGTTCTTGACAATTTCATAATCGTAAGTAGTTCAGATTGAATATTTTTGGGTTTTCTCTCCCAATATCTTAAACATAACTACTGAAAATCGGATCAAATTATTATTTATAGAAATCACCCTGCGGATTACGGGATTTAAGATTAAATTTCTTCATGAAGCTCATTCATATCTTGAATAAAACTTTTATTTTATTCATAAATCATTGGTTTTTCAGAACACAAAAACCAATTCCATGAAAAAATTCATTTGAAACATTGAAATCTCAATAAATACTCTTTCATAACTGAAGAACAGTTTTACATGCAGAACGCGAATTAAATAGCGTAATTTAAAATAATGCAGATTTCCAAAAAATTCGGTTGATCGGAGGTTTCCATCAATTTCGGTTTGCGTAATACGGTTATCGTCAACCTGTGGATATCCGTTACTGGTTTCAATCGAAATCCAAAATCTTTCGTACTGACAGTTTGAAATAAGCGTGAATATAAAAAATAATGAGCATTTATATGATAAATCAAATTGGAGGATATAATATGCAAAAAAATCAATAACAAACCGCAAATCTCATCAATTGTCGAGAATCTTATACTGAGGGTTAGAGCCTTAGACTAAAGTTGAGAGCCGAAGACCTATCACCTGTTCTGAATGGGGTCTGTGTGGAGTCGTGACCTAAGACAAGGGATATAGCGTAGACAAAAATATACCACATGTATCATCATCTGGTTGGCGGCAAACTACTTGTTTGAATTTCACGTCTTCACATCAAACAGACTTTCGGATTTGACACCCTCTTAGTTGAGTGTATCTGACAACGATAACAACGAACGAAATTTATAATCTAGAATTATTCTTTTGAATTCAACCTGATGAGGTTCAGGATATATTTAATTGTTTCAGAAATGTTATTGAAAATAACTTTAGTTTTTCAGTTTGTGTGGTGGATACTTTGTGAATCAAGTGAATCGGATATCTACTGTGGAAAAAAATTTTTTCAGATCAATTGCACAGGAAGGTTGAGTTTTTTTTCATTTCATCAATATTTTTCAGAACAAAGTTGAATCCTAGAAGAAACCACATCTTCACATTTGATATTAGCGGAAAGTCTTGAATTTTGTTTTACGTATTGGTGTTAGTTTGAAAGATTGAGTTTATTTCCTCAGTGTCAAGAAATACGAACGCGTTCGGATTCAAACATCATGACTAATTGTGAAATATAGACACTCTATTTAATGCAAAATTTCGTGAGAATTGTATTGGGAAAATCGATTTTTTTTTTACATTTTTTTTCGAATACATATTCATCAAAATTCAATGAAATTTGGTACAGGTTTCAGTGTCAACATTTAGAAACAGTGTTTCAAATTTCAGTTTTGACAAATATTTATTTGTGCAGACATTGGCAAAAAATTTCGTGACCATTTCGAATATTGAGGTTTCCCTTATATCTCAAAAAGGGCAAACCCTATCTGATTTGAAGTTCATTTTCAGTTGTAGAATACCGACACGAAATTTAATAATTGTGGAAAATAGTTAGATTTTCAAAGAGGTGAAACGACTGTGGAACGTCTCTTCTCATTCAAAATATTATTTTAAATTTTGCTACTCAGTTAGCGTTCTGCATGTGGAAATGTTATTCAATTATACAAGCGTATTTATTGAGATTTCAATGTTCACATGAATCATTTCATGGAATTGGTTTCTGTGTTGTGAGAAACCAATGAGTTATGCATAATATATATGTTTTTTAAGATATCAATGGTAAATTGGGTTATATTTATAACTGAGAAAATAATAAATCCTTGTGTAAAATTTGCAGCGTTTTGATAATGAGGGCTGTTTCTATGTTCAATTGAGTTTCAACAAATTTGCAGTTATATCATATTCTCGAACTTTTTTCCTCATGAACAGTATTTGACAGTTTATTTTAACGAATGCTCGGCTAGATATTTATAAGATTTTTATATCAATACACGCAGCGTGTTTTCCTGAACACAAAATCTGAAGTCAAACATGCGGTCTCTCTTAGTTTGGGTGTTATGGGCTCCAGTTCCAAATTGTTTTATTTTTAGGTCCTTTTTTCCAATGATTTATTACTTGAGCTCTTTCTTCTCCATTAGACCAATTCCTATCTTTGTTAGATGTTGGACGTTTTCGTCTTGTGGGAATCCACATGAACCGAGTGTTTCCAATGTCGTGACGGTGTTTGTAAATCTTCAATATCGCAGATACAGCGACCTGATGCGACTAAAGGATGAACGTCATGCACATAGATCAAGGTATTCTGCACTCGAGGGTGGGATTCGCAAGATGCCCCCGGAAGATGGCACGCTGTACGTTGTTAAACGGCAGCGATCCATCTGAAAGATGACAAGTATCGAGATTCTCTCTGCGGTTTTATCCATGGTAAGTTGACCTGACGATCAGTAACAACTGTGAAACCACTGTAGTCATTCTCCTTGGATCCGCTTCTTCGGTGTAGATTTTTTGGTTGATTGGATGATTAGCTCTGATCAAGGGGAAATATTTTTTGATTTATCGACAGATATTCTTTGTTGTTATTATGTTGATTTAATATTACTGGAGCTCTTTCTTCTCCATCAGACCAATTCCTATCTTTGATAAAAACAATCACTCACTTCTTCAATATTGTTCACAAATCATCTCTCAAATTTCAACCAACGATTAACGATCATTTGAAACAAATTATTCGATTTTGAGGAGCATCCATGTAAACCACCTGAATGGCATCGCTCTAAACTTCCACCGTGACACCCTTGTTTTATTCGTACCCTTAGTTATGTTTACTATAATACCTAGTGTATTTGAGAGAACCAATGTTAATTTAATTTTCAGACAGTACCAGTCCAAATATCGAACATGATCAAGCCACAGTGTGGCGAAACAACTGTCTTTAATGAATAAAATTGTGAAAATTTAATTTATTCACTACTCATTGAAAATTGGATTTCCACCAAGTAAATAACGAATATATCAAATATTTTCTACTAGAACGAAGTCTGATTTTTCTTCAATTTGCTCAATGCTCACGATTCTCGTAGTTAAAGAGGAATGTTGTTCATAATCGCTAAATGCGGAACATTCGAATGATTATTTCTTGGTCCACGTTTCAGACGAGTACCTCCGTATAGAACCAAAGAAAGAACGCGCATAAACACGTAGTCAAATATGTTCTTTCAACCGCTGATTTCACGAAAAAGTGATATCGTAAAATCGGGTAATGGTTTCTTCGAAATCTCCGCGGATGACGGTGTTTGAGTGCCGTAGGAAACATGCATTCCTTCCGCACATATTCGAACACTTCACCCCGACCTCGTATTCTGAGAAAATTCCACCCTAATGCGACTTGGAGGCGAGTAGAAACGAGCCAATGAAAATCGAATCTGACGAATATAGTTCACTTTCCCGAGTCCCTGATTTCGGTTGATGCCCTATCAGCCCTCTCGAACAGAAAAACGGAATCGAAATCAGCCGTAAATTCTGCCAGGCATTAAGCCCTTTGCAAATCTCTTGATACGATAAATTGGGACTATTTCCTTAGCATATGCCGCAAGAAATAGGGGGAATAGAGATGATTCCTGGGTTGTTTCATCGCCAATTCGAAGGGTTAGTTGAGGGATCGGTTGGGAACGAAAATTCATCACATTCATGTACAGGGTTATTCACTATAAATTACCCATAACTCAGTATCGAATGACCATAGAAAAAAAAGTTTAATGCAGAGGATTCATAGATAGATGTTTTGTAATTTTGAATATTTTCATACAGGGTGGGTCTCTAAGTTGTACATTAATTCCTCTCATCAAATAAAACACTTTTTTCATTTGCCATTTTTCCAGATTCGGACCCAGTAAAAAGTTATATGCATTTAAATATTTCTCAATGTGCTGATACACTCCTGCACTTTGTTTGCAAGTTCACCTCATATATCACTCACAACGATTTTATTGCAGAATAATCAATCCATTGCTTGAAATTCAAGGATCTATGATTGGGAAAACTCATTTACCCACTTAATTCTTATGATTTGGTATTTTTTGCGATATTATTGTGAAAAAAATAATTCACTACAACTAACCATTGAAACAGTAATCTTCCACTTGAAATTCGTGCCACATCCAGGTGATTCTATCATGAGATTCTACACAATTTCAACCTTGCCCATTTTTATAATGAAAATTCCATAATTATTCTAATTTTCATCAAATTCATGAACGAATTATAAGAAATATCTCAAGTAAGCATGATGTGAAAAACATGGTGTGCTCCTCTGAAAAATGAGTGACGTCAGGTAGCAGAAAATACAAAGAGTTGTATATTCTGTGCTTTGAATTAACATGCAAATTCAAAGCACAGAATAGATAGATATACTCCATTCACTTGTATAATGTAGCCCGGTTGGCCATGACATCATGACAGATTTCACCGTGTATATTTTGAAAATGTTAGGTACTTATTTTTCAAAATGTGAATCTACATTGGGAAAGTAATGAATTTGAGGAAATATTATGTGAATTCAATCATTCCAATGACCTGGCGAATGTTGAAGAAACATTTTTCTCTGTTAATACTTCACGTATATAAACATGGCTGGAAGATTCAGTTATGCTTTTTTCTTGTACGGAAATGAAGAATCGAGTGTTTTGGAATTTTATTGAAAAATGATGGATAGAGCAGTCCGTTACTTTGCGATAGTTCATTCGAAAAGAAATGAAAGTACTCGAATAACACGGCAGTGAAACTTCTAAACGAATGGACGGACCTATGGAATTCCCTACTTTTCTAAATTCTCAAGAAATAAGCCCACAGAAGTCATTTAAATACCTTGTTGCACAACTTGAAATATTCCAGTAAGAAAATGTAGTAGTACTACGAAACCTGTGTCACAATTAACCTCAAAAGGACTAACTAACAGTTCTTGGGAATCTAGGTGAATGATACACTGGATCAACATATTTCTAAACTGGGATACATACAGCTTAGTTTCAGTCTATTATCATTGGTTGTAATGACAAGATATCTGGATGAATTCTCCATGTAAACTACCTATCATTCAGTATTCGAGTCAAAAGCAAGATATGGAATTATGTTTTATGTACATACTTTGAAGTCAAGTCAAATATTCAATTTCCAGAAAAAAACAATTCCTAAAATATTAGAAAAAATAGAACTGAATGAGATATTGTATAATTCATGTTATTTTCATACGTAAAAATTCAATGTTCTGCCAAGATAGGATATACCAAGTTCATTTTCAGTGTACTACTTCCTATCGAAACAATTCCACGAAAGATATAACTTTTGAAATTATTCATTAGGGAATTTGTTCAATTCAAACATGACTACCTACTGAAGCTGAATTGTTATTTGTTATTGAAAGAGAGTAGAAATTGGCAACCTCGCGTCGAATTATTTTGACATTGTCGATATTTCAGGAGCGCCAACCTGCCTTGGTTTTAGTTACAAAAACATGATAGACCTAAATCATGGCCAACTGGGCTACTTTATAAAAGTGAATGGAGTATAGATAGATAGATTTTATTCAATTCAGAGTACATGTTATTTGTACAAGAAAAAATGTCATCTAGAGTTAATTTGAAAAAATATCGTTTTCTCAGCCTTACAGCAATCAAAATATTCCTGAACGCTGTATGGCTCGCATTGCAAAATAAAAGAGTTGACTCTACTAAGCAGTAATTTTTCAATCTTTATACCTCGAAATTGCTTTGGCAATGCATTAAATAGTTTCATCCACATATACATAGCATTATGCTGCGTCAATGTTAACTTATGTGCTGGATACAGGTAGCAGGCTATTTGCCTAGTTTTAACATTTTTATTTCTATATGGCTCAAATATCTCTTGATGCTGAATTATAAACTTCAAACAATTGTACACATATGACCCTGTTAAGGTATGTATACTCCATTCACTTTTATAAAGTATCCCGGTTGGCCATGACTTAGGTCTATCATGTTTTTGTAACTAAAACCAAGGCAGGTTGGCGCTCCTGAAATATCGACAATGTCAAAATAATTCGACGCGAGGTTGCCAATTTCTACTCTCTTTCAATAACAGATAAAAATTCAGCTTCAGCCATAATAAACTAATAAATCAACATTTCGCTTTGATTGTATTGTATTGAGCCTTAAGTAGATAGTCATGTTTGAATTGAACAAACTCCTTAACGAATAATTTCGAAAGTTATATATTTTGCGGAATTGTTTCGACAGGAAGTAGTACATGTTGGCAGAACATTGAATTTTTATGCACGAAAATAACATGAATTATACAATATCTCATTCAATGCTATTTTTTCTAATATTTTAGGAATTACTTTTTTCTGGGAATTGAATATTGGAGTTGACTTCAAAGTATGTCCATAAAACATAATTCCATATCTTGCTTTTGACTCGAGTACTGCATGATAGATAGTTTTCATGGAGAATTTATCCAGATATCTTGTCATTACACCCAAAGATAACAGACTGAAGCCAAGCTGCATCCCAGTTTAGAAATATGTTGATCCCAATCCAGTGTATGTATCATTCACGTAGATTCCCAAAACCTTTGTAAATGGACTTAGTTCTTTTGAGGTGACTTGGACACAGGTTTCGAAGTACTACTACATTTTCATACTGGAATATTTCAAGTTGTGCAACAAGGTATTTAAATGACTTCTGTAGGCTTATTTCTTGAGAATTTAGAAAAGTAGGGAATTCGAAGTAACGGACTACTCTATCCATCATTTTTCAGTAAAATTCCAAAACACTCGATTGTTGATTTCCGTACAGGAAAATAGCACAACTGAATCTTCCAACCATGTTTACATACGTGAAATATTTCCAATATTAACAGAGAAAAAAGTTTCTTCAACATTCGCCAGGTCTTTGGAATTATTGAATTCATATAATATTTTCTCAAATTCATTACTTTCCAAATATAGATTGACATTTTGAAAAATAAGTAATTACTACGACCTATTTGTAGAGAGGACAACGTTGTGTAGTTATCCGACAGGAAAATGACTATAACCTAACATTTTCAAAATATACACGGTGAAATCTGTCAGGATGTCATGGCAAACCGGAGTGAATGGAGTATACATTGTAAGCCCGAAAAACACTCCTGCACGACTGCCTGTATTTCATATTCATGATAAATCTTATAGCATACTTTTGTTTTACAAAGAGGCTATCCGTGAAGGAACTGTTTCCCCAACAAACAATACCATATGACAATATACAACTCTTAGTATTTTCTGTTACCTGACGTCACTCATTTTTCAGATGAGGACACCATGTTTTTACATCATGCAAGTAGGTAAGCCAAAAACATTAACTGAACACTAGAATTCTATGAAAAGTCTGGTCCATAGACATAGACTCTGTCTGTGGTCTGGTCACGAAATAGCATAGACCTAATATAATTAAGTATCGTAGGTTTATGCGAAATGGATAAATATTTCTGTGTATTCTATGCTCAGGGGCGGAGCCACGAAAATAAAAAATCAGATTTTACAACATTCAACGTTGAATATATCGAAAACGGTTCGTTTGGGGAGAAATAATAAGGTATAATAAAGTATTCTAAAATGATTGAGGATTCTTATAATGACTTAAGGTAAACTTTATCTGCATTATCCACGCTAATTTCTTATAGTTTTATGAATGGGGGAGTCTATAGCCAGAAAATCGTTTGAAGTTAGACGATATTGATTACTGTAAAATACGAGTCATAGTCATCGAGAACTTAACACCAAAATTCATTTCATAGGGAGAAACCATGTCAAAGCAACAAAAAACCTGATTTTTTTGGGAAATTTCAATAGTCTCTATCTTTTTACCTGGGACCAAATCTGGAAAAATAGTAAATGAAAAAAGTGTTTCATTATAAGGTTAAAATTAATAAACAACTAAAAGACTCAGCCTGTATATTGTTTTCTGTGATATTTGAACAGAATGGTACGAAGAATCTTTCATATTTTACAGGTTATTGAAATTGATATTGTTGCCGATTTTAAATCCAGTATTTGACTGAAAAGTTACAGCTTAAAGTTTTATACATAGTTTCGTGAGGATAATATCATCAGAAGAATATTGAATATGTGGAAACCAGAATTTGAAATTGTTTTCAAATTGTTCTAATAACATGATGATCACGAAATTCTGCAGAAGGTTGCCCATCAGGATTTCAAACTGATATACAAGTTTCATTATGATTGAATAAGCATCTTTCGAGTTATTTTCGGAAAACAACGATACTCAGGAAAAAAACACGAAATTTTATATATTTTTCCGGAATCTCCGAACATTATCATTGTACCAAACTGAAATTTGGAACACTGCCGTGAAATATAGAGCTCAAGGTCGGAAAAAAATGTTCTCTGAATATAATGAATAGTTTCCAAAAAAAAAAATTTTCTTAACTTTACTGACATTAAATTCCCAAAAAAAATCTGCAAAAAATTGGGTGTCATTATGCTCTAACTAACTGCCGAGTTTCAATCTAGTTGCTCAAGTAGGAAGTTCCTGAAATATCAGGAAATAATCCTAAAATTCAAATGGCTATAACGCCGAAACCGTTTGGTCGATTCTGCCCGTTAACGAACTTTACCGTCGCATTCTGAAATGCAAAATATTCTAAAAGTTTCATGTCGATAGGATCCTGTGTACGCTAGTAATCGTGCCTACGCCGGACGGACAGAATCAATTTCGACACAGGATTCATCATCAGTGAGTCCAACCTGACCGTTTGAGATCACTTTCGAGAAACAATTCGAAAATTACAGATATTTGGACAAAACGATGGCACGATGTTCCCCAGAACATATACCCAAAAACGTCCCCCTCAAGGAAAAATTGACGGGTTTGAGCGATTTTCCAAAATCGCTTCTACTAGAATATACTTCTGTTTCATTTTCAATGTCAAAATAGAATTCCCGCAAGTATTCATTTATGCTCGCTGATCTCCTAACCATTTTCAATCAATTGTAAGCAAACACGAAATGGAGATAACCATTTTGGGGAGTTTTATACTTCGAGTCATCAAAAACCATCGTGGTCTGCACAAGACAACCTGTTTTTAACGAGAAATTGGTAGCCTTAACAACCCAGTCTGCATTAATTCTGATCCAAAACATTTGAATATGCATGAGACCCAGAGGAAAGTAACCTGGAACAAACCTTTTGTTCCTTCAGTGTATGTAGTCTGTTTGGGTAGTTCAAATGAATATTCCTTTGGTATGCGAATTGTTCGCGAAATATTCGAAATTTGCTTTCTATGCTTCGGTTGTTATGATGCTGATTACAACCATAAAATAATACAGATTTTTGTGTGATATCTTTACGTAATATTTTTCGGTATTGTTACGATATACGTTTTTATCCACAAAGGTACTTCGCCTTGAATAACAAAAGTTAAGATTGAATCAAATGGCATATAATGATTGAAGTCATACTTGAGGAAACGGAAATACATATACTCCAATCAATTTTATCAACAATCCCGGTTGGCCATGACATTCTGAAACATTTCACCGTGTATATTTCGAAATTGTTTGGTTATAGTCATTTTACTGTCAGATAACTACGCAACGTTGTCCTCTCCACATAGAGGTCGTAGTGGTTACGTATTTTTCAAAATGTGAATTAACTTTGGGAAAATAATGAATCTGAAAAAATATTATGTGAATTCAATAATTCCAAAGACCTGGCGAATGATGAAGACATTTTTTTCTCTGTTAATACTGGAAATATTTCAGGTTTATAAACATGGTTGGAAGATTCAATTATGCTTTTTTCTTGCACGGAAATCAAGGATCGAGTTTTTCAAAATAAAGTCTTCAGTGAGTGTTTTTTTGGGTGCACCAATAGAAAGAAATTCTTTGTCGTCTCTTAAAATCTTTCTAATCGTGGTTATGTGCAGCTGAAAAATAAATATCTATTCATATGAAATATAATTCCTTGATTTTCACTCACATACGTCGAAAATGTTGGATAGCTTGTGAAAAATTATTTATTCCAAACTATCAGGGTTACTATCAGAAGAAGCAGATTTCAATTTTACATAGCACTTCCTTTTTCTCTGCTTTTTCAAAACAAACTTCGTCGTTTTCAGTTTCCAAGTGTGATGATTATGTATATCTTGTCTATGATTATGTTGAGATTGAGAGTAGAAATTGGCATTTGGCAACGTCTTTGAGAATTGTTTTGACATTGCCGATATTTCATGAGTGCCAACCTGCGCCAGTTTTAAGTAAAAAAACATGATAGACCAAAATCATGGCCAACCTGGATAGTTTATAAAAATGAATGAAGTATAGTATTTCATCTTCTACCTTTCGATTTAGAATTATCAATAGCATCTATCCGATATTACTATGTTGAAATCTCACATGTGGTCGCAACGCAACAGTACTTGATTCAAACGAACGAGGTCGACATGAAATAACTGACAAGCTTATCAAATGCTTGTGCATATGGTCTTAAACGACTAGGTTGGACTCACTGATGACGAATCCGGCCGGCCGGTCAGCCGTCCCATCGACTTGAAACTTTCAGGGTAGGTTGCATTTCAAAATGCGACGGTTATGGAACAAGGATCTTACAATTTAATGAGCTTCGAATTATATTATAGTTCAATTACTCTTCAGAATTGATCAGAGGATTATCCTGCTTAATGAGCGCCGTAGTTCAACAAATGAGGATTGAGAATCTCAATAGGATTACAAGCTGGCCAGATTGAAAGATCTAGGAAAATAAAATTGGATGGATGTGGGCTAGAACAGGATGATTCAATAAGGGCCTCTTATACGATTTCGTTGGAGATTTTCAATTCCAAGTTGATTAAAATTGAAAGTTTCAATTATTTTGACTTATTTCATTTGGCGAAAACTCTTCTTTTCAGGATATGAATATTGAATTGGATTGGATATGGTCATTTAGCTCAGAAATCCTAAAGGTCGTTTCTTGAATAAGATCTTTTACAGTTCATTCGGTGAAGGTTCTCATCTTCAAGTATTCCTCGCTATCCAAGCAAGGTTATTGCAAAATTTAATGAGGATTTGTTGAATATATACAGTTGTCAGTTTGAAAAAAAGTTAACACCCTTAATATCTCCTCCCCATGCAAAATTAGAATTAATACAAAATGAGGACTTTGGTCCGTAGAAGGAGATTTAATACGGTTAGTTTCGATCAATTTGTATCAACCTTGTGAGCGTGAAGACAGTAAACCCTAAATCTTAAATGGGAAGGGGGTTTGAGTGACACCTCGATTTGCAGGTAATTCAATTGCCTTTTCAAAAATGTCTTGACTCCTACTTCTAGTTCTTCCTCGAATTATTATTCCAAATGAGTGAATAAATTAGCTGAACAATGAAACAAAAAATGCAGTAATATTGTAGAGAAATGTTCATCATGGCACCTGAAGCTGTTCTTGTTTCCCACACGTGATATTCATTGATATTCTGAGAAAGTGCATTTTCTTCTTTCGCATGACATTTTTGATAAGATAATCGAAGTTTCTTCGAATCAAGGTGTCAACCCTCTTACTATTTAAGATTTTACGGGCAGCTATCAACACTCACACTGGGTTGATACAAATTGATTGGATTAAGGGTAGTTACCCCAGGCAACACAGAGATGATATCCCGGCGATATCTGCTGAGAACATTGAGAGTACCTTTTAGTACTTCTTCAAGAAGTCACAGGGAGTGCTATATTTACTCCAAATGTCCGCCACAGCGATATTCTCGAACGGATCCTGTAGAAATCGCATGCGGAAATTCTCAAACTTCCCACAATGGGAGGCCTATGGAAAATTCGCTCACACAATATCATGGCGAAGAGTTAAGAAATTCTCAAATACTTCCCATCGCGAGATTTGTGGGAGTACGTCATGCGATATTTTCAGGAAATGCCCCTAGCGAAAATATCCGGAAGTACAGATATCAGATATATTAACATGTAAATTATATTTCTGGAAAGTTTCCTGATGACAATTATAATGATTTTGTGCTGACTTGCTATGTGAAAATAGTAGAATTAACAGATGGCCCTTTACCTACTCAGATCATCCTTACGAATAGCCTCCGGGAATATACTACCCAAGGCAAGGATTTACAGATCTACTTTTCCGGGGATCCGCGAGATGGCGAGTTGAGTGATTAAACAATCCGGGCGATATCGTATCATATCATCGCTTGGATTGTCGGTACTTACGTCTGGTGGTTAGATGACTTCGAGTATTGTTTAGCGCGGTCAGAATTTATATTCATTCTTCATTCGTATTTCGGATATGAATGAGATCCGCGAGATGGCGAGATCCGTGAACAAGATATACCAGACGAAATCGTAATATGAGCGCTTAGATGGTCGGTTTTTACGTCTGGAGGTTAGATGGCTTCGATGAATATTGATTTGTATTTCAGAAATGAATGGAGATTAATTAGCGGTTATTCGAAAAATATATCCATATTACTATGATGGGTATATGGAAACAAAATATTGATTTGGAATCCCTGTCAGGATTTGAATGAGGAAAAACACCGGATCTCAGATTGGTCGATATTCCGACAAATCTGGGAAAAATATGAAGCAGTTTCGATTAAATTGTGAATATTCTGTTTTCTTCCGAGAATTCTCGAAATTCTTCAGATTTGAGAACGTTATTTCCACTCGCATAATGTTGTACAAGTTTGCTGTTGTCTAACCGATACTGGTAGTGAGTTTTAATCCAGAAATATGATAATGTGAAAAAGACAGCTATCTTTGCGATGAATGAAGTCATAAATGCTATTTAATTAGGTTCGTTTCGTTATCAACTAGTAAACTAATCGATAACTATAGTTTTAGTATAACACCATTGTATAAGGAAGGTCTTCATTCAATAACAGAACTATAAATTTTCTAGACACCTCTTACTCGTTAATACAGGTTTCAACTTGAAATGCATTGACTTCTCCACCGAATGTATAAAAACGCCGTGATTTCGTTCCACAAAATTTTTCATCATAACCTTCCGAAAAATCCGGCACCATAAAAGTCAGTAACAAAATATTATAGAGTCAATGTGAATTATGTTTTAACTGATTTGTTTTTGGTATGTTTGCCGATAATCCTATAGGTTTCTAGGAAGCCTCTCCGAAGTTATTTATTTCGTTCTTATGAATCAAACAAATATTTTGCCTATGTATAAATAGTGGACAACGAAATGAAATTATCTGCAATTTATCTCTGTTCAAACTACGCACGAGGGATATCATAAAAAATTCTGCCTCATGTTCGGGATAACTTCAGGAACGTTAAGACAATTTTTCATTGTTGTTACACTCGGGATGATCTTTGGAGATCGCATTGCGAATTTCCTATTCTGGTTATGCCTGTGATAACTTCAGGAACTCGCATTGCGAATTCCTTATTCTGGTTACGTCTGGGAAGACTTAAGGAACTCGCATTGCGAATTTCTTATTCTGGTTACATCTGAGATGACTTCAGGAACTCGCATTGCAAATTTCCCTTTCTTGTTACGTCTGTGATGAGATTAGGAACTCGCATTGCGAATTTCCTATTCTGGTTACATCTGAGATGACTTTAGAAACTCGCTTTGTGAATATCTAATTCTGGTTACGTATGCGATAACTTTAGGAGCTCGCATTGCGAATTCCCAAATCATGTAGTGTTTGTGATCACTTTAGGAAATCACTCAAGGAATTCGCGTGAAAGCCAGATTAGGACTTATTAGATATCTCGCCGGGAAGTTCGTGTTACTTGGGACTTTTCAAATGGACACACTGTATATGATTTATCCCCTTGTTATTCCCGAAAATGAATATCTAATTGAACTGAAACAATTACTAAATATTGAATTCAGCGTGAATACCTAAATTTATAGAAATCTAATGAACAGTTTAAAAAATTAAAAAAAAAAACGAGAAAAGCACTGACGTGAAGTCAGCAGCTTTTGGATGCATGTTCAAAGGAGATGACCGCTTTCGCAACGAATTTGAACATGCGAGCAAAAGCTGCTGACTTGAAGTTCCTGAATTCATAGGTTTTTTGTCGAGTGATTCGGGAAAAAATTCGGAACCAAGAAAAAAACAAATTTGACATATTATTTCCCAATATCTTCGAGAATTATGATTGTATCCAACTGAAATTTTGTACAATGCTGTAAAATATGAAGCTCAAAGTATGTCCAGAATTATTTCCGAATGTCTTGAGTAGTTTTCGAGAAATTTTTATTTTCAAAATTTACTCACACCACGATCCAAAAATTTCGCGAAAATCTGCAAGTCCATGTGTTCCAACTCATTGCCAAGTTTCAGTTCAATCCTTTCAGTAGTTCTCGACATATCAGGGAAATAGCATCGAAACTTCCAATAGCTATAACTAAGAAACCGTTCAATCAATTTTGCCCAAACTCAATCTTTGCATTCTCAAATGAAACCAAGCCTAAAATTTTCAAGTCGATAAAATCCTCTATACACCCGTAATCGTCCATACAGACGGCCGGACATAATCAACTTTGACAACCTAGTCGTTCGAGACCGTTTCCGGCTCAAAGTTCGAAAAAAACAGACATTTCTCCGCACGATAGCATGCTGTTCCTCAGAACATACGCGAAAAATCGGGAAAATTTAAAAAAACAGTTTTTTCAATTCTTGACGATACGATTCTGACGTAATTTTGCACGAGGTAACGCGTCGATAATTCAACAATGGCGCATAAGTATTTCTTGAGATATTGAGAAATTAACCTCAAAAATTCAAAGGAGTATAATCGTTTAGCAAAATTTTCTTTTCCAGGAACTCAACCGTCGAATTTTGATACGCATCCTACTTTGAAGTCGCTGGGTGTTTCTTTTCGAAAGTTATAGTGGCAACGGCCAGCAGGAAATAATAGATTTTGTCAGCCAACTCTTCATCAGTGGGTCCAACCTAGTCGTTTAAAAACATTTTGGATAAAAAATCGAAAACTACAGACACTTGGGTTTAGAGATAATACGGTGTTCCCTAGAAAAAGCGAGTAAAAACGATTGTTTCGCTTCAACCAGGTAGGTACTAAATGCTTCTGATAGTCTTTTTTTCATCGAAATGGAACTCTCATTGATATCAATCTTATACTTTCCGAAAACCTATTTCTGGAAGTTCGTCTCGAATAAACGACAATATCTCAATTCCCCCAATTTTATGAAACGAAATTAAATTGTGTGTCCAGAAGAGGAATGGGAAGATTCGATTTACAGAACTTCTTCTTTGGAAGGTCAGTTTGCAGGTTTCAGTTGTTGAACTGTACGCTGAACGCGAACTTTCAGCAATCTCCAGTTTCATTTTTATTGCTCCTTATAAGTATTTGATTCCAGAGTAAACCAGGATTTGAAATTTCATCTCGAATAAAAATGGGTGGTCTATTTTCTGCAGTACTCAAAATATTTTCAGAGAGGTAGTCTAGAAAATGTATGCAAAGGATTTTTAGGATGTTGTTCAGGGCCTGATCTATGTCGTTGGGAAGGCATTCGCCACTGGCGCAAGCTCACTTTGAGGCGCGAATTCATGAGCTTCTTAAAATTAATGATTTTTTTTTTTAAGCTTTCCACATATTTCAGAGCATGAACCTATCGTACACTGTGAGGCGACAAAAAGTTACCAAACAGAATCCCAGATGATAATTTCTAGACTTGGCAGCCCTACAATTCTCGATCCGCCATCCGAGATCCGCTCAGAGATCATAAATGACGAAGACGCTCACAACCGAGGACAAGGGGCTAGATGAGCCCATCCTTGTTTGAATTCTTTTGTTTTTCGCAGCTGGGTAATTCTATGCAGCAGAAAGTACACCACAGTTCATATCGCATCAATTTAAAAAAAGGAACTTATTATATATTGTTCTTGCTGGAAAATATTTTTCAAATTTGACTTATTTTTACCCACTCGACGCTCATTCGGTGCGCTATCATATCATTTAGGCATCCACATCAAAATTGAAATAGTTTTAGAATCTAGTATTATTTTTGTATAATACTTTTTTGTGTTTCCGCTTTCTCAAGTTTTTGACTCCAATCACTATAGGCCAGCTGATATAGTTTTGAATTTTGTCACTCAAGATGTGCTACGTTCGCGGACAATGAAGTTTATCGTGAGATATCGATATGGAAATATATAGTGTAAAGGAATATTAACGATCAGCAGTACGACGCACCTTGTACAAATGCCCAAAGTGGTTCCACAGACTTAGAATCTGTTGGATGGTGGTCTTGTAAACAAAATTTCACTAGTACCATCTCAGAAGCATCTAACGAACCTTAGACATTTTGGAGCGATGTGCTTGATAATAGAGAGATATTGCAACTTTTGAATAGCGCGAACGTTATGTTATTATGATTACGCTAAATATAACGTTTTGGTTTGAACGGCCGTTCCAAAATTAGACGTATTGCTACACGTTGTTACCGTTGCGTTAGTTATGAGTTCGTTTGGTTAGCTTATGTGAGACGTCAGACGTGTTACAAACATTAGTGTTTTGATTCTGGACAAAGTGAAAAAGGAATCGGAAGCGGTAATTTCAGCTTGTGCTATTGCAGAAGAAGTGGAACTAGTTATATTGCACAATATAATTAGCATGGTTCAAACTATTCCTAATTTCAGACCCCTCTTGTTGCTTCCAAAAGTATTTCTTAACTGGTGTAAAAGTAATGAATACTTATATCTGAAAAAATTTGCTGTGGAAGCACTAATAAATCTTAATGTCTAATATCAGTCGTGTGTAAAAGGTATTATGAAATAGCTTTAAAAAATCTGAGAAAGTTGTGTAATCAACACAAAAAAACATAATGACAAAAATAAACAGCTTTCTATGACAGCGATCGGAGCCGGAAGGACCCGAAGCTTAACGAATCCTTCCGATATAGAATAGCGTAACGTAAATTACGACTCGCAATTTTCCGTTAATAGAGAGATATTGCAGTGTCAAATTTGTGTGACGTTATTACCGTAAACGTTATTTTTGACATCTAAGCATGCGCAGATTCAGTTTCAGAATAACGCGACGTTAATAGCGTTAGCGTCTAACGTTATTTACGGAAAATTGCGAGCCGCAATTTACGTTGCGCTATTCTATATCGGAAGGAATCGTTAAGCTCCGGGCCCTTCCGGCTCCGATCACTGTCATAGAAAAGTTGTTTGTTAATATGTTTTTCGGAACTAATTACACAACTTCCTCAGTTTTTTTAAATCTATTTTATAATACCTCTTACACACAACTGACATTACACATTAAGATTTATTAGTGCTACCACAGCAAATTTTTTTCATAAATAGGTATTTGTTACTTCTTCACGAAATGATAAATACTTTTGAAAGCAACATGAGGGGTTGGAAATTAGGAAATGTTTGAACCATGCCAATTATATTGTGCAATATAACTAGTTCTACTTCTTTTGCATCAGCACCACGTGAAATTGCTGCTTTCGATTCCATTTTCATTTTGTCCAGAATCAAAAAACTGACGTCTCACATAACCTAACCAAACAAACTGACAACTAACGAAACGGTAACAAAAACGTGTAGCAATAAGTCTACTTCTAAAACGACCGTTAAAACCACGTTAACCACCAAAACGTTATATATAGCGCACCGTAATAACATAACGCTTGCGCTATTCAAAAGTTGCAATATCTCTCTGATTCCTATGACAGTGATTCGAGCCGGAAGGACCCGAAGCTTAGCGAATCCTTCCGATATAGAATAGCGCAACGTAAATAGCGGCTCGCAATTTTCCGTAATTAACGTTAGACGCTAACGCTATTAACGTCGCGTTATTCTAAAACTGAATCTGCGCATGCCTAGATGTCAAAAATAACGTTCGCGGTAATAACGTCACACAAATTTGACAATGCAATATCTCTCTTATATCACTGATATAAGTTCCAAGTTTTCTACGCTCGAAGGTGATGATTCCTTAGATGCCCTAGGGAAATTAAAATTTTTTTCACTGCCATCTAATAGGTTTTAAGTATCTTGAATATTTTCAGCATTTGAACAATAATTCAAACCATTTTCGGCCCATAATTCCAAAATCACACATTTGGGCATGACGATCACGGTGTTTCTTGAAGCAAGCGCGGAAAAAGTGAATATGATAATGTTTGAGCACGAAGTTGCCGGAGCCGAGAGTGAAAGCGAAAAATTCGTTATGATCTGGAGATTTCCAGCAGAGAAAACGGTCCTAACGAGCCAGAAAAACACCAAGGGTGTGATAAATCCTATATTTCATCTTCGTAGGAAGAAGGAATGAAAATGGACGGAAAGGTCATGCATTTCACACTTAATTTGCCTCTAGTGGGAGATGAAAGAGAAAAACTTTTATCTATCGGAGTACGGAAGTCTGCACGAATTGAACCATGTTACATAATGCATTAGAGAAAAGTCTGTAAGTGAATTATTTTCTATGATTCTATTCTCCATGGGCTATAGGAAATTGGCCTTCTTATTTGAATGTCAGATTAGGAAAGATAATTTTCGGCTCTATTTGGATTGGAGATTTTTTCTCAGATATTTAAATCGGAAAGAAGTCTTGGTTCGAAAATTCGCATATTATTGAGCACCATGATTGCCCTCAGCCTTTAAGTTCTCAATATTGATATGGAATGGAGTGGATCGGAAAGTCGTTAATTCTTTGGAAATCCCAAGAGCAAAATGAGCTCTTTTTCATATTACGTATTCGATATCCATATTTAAGTAAAAGTAATTTGAAGCATCATGTGAAAAATTGATGCAGTTTTCTGTTTTTTCTTACGTAGTTCTAGTCAAATAACAAATTATAAGTCGACTTCAATCAAAATATTATTACCTCATCATTGATTTACATGAGTATCATTTTTGGATTTTATTCTATGACCTCGGGAAGTGGCAGGGAATTGGACCTGTTTTCGTTATGTACAAATTGAATTTTCACGAGTCTTGAAAGAAACAGAAGATTCAGACTTCATTAAACTGAAATAACACAAAATTATTATAATTAAAATAAAATTTTTATTACCATAGTTTACTACCAAAAATGAAGAGAACATTTTTCTGCACTCATCTATAAATTTCAATGGATTCGAGATAGTTGAGTTCCTGTTCATTTTTCTATAATACACCGATTGAAAAAGATGTGTAAATTGGAGCTGACCTAACCTCGGAATATAAACAGAGGGGGACATTTCGACATTCTGGAGGGAAGTTGAAGGATGTAGCTAACAAATAGGTGGAAAAACGTCAATATTCGACGACCTAGAGTATTTTAAAAAAATTCTTGAATTGGTTACAAACAGAGATCGATCCCGGCGCCTGCACCACTTTGTTACGCCGCGCAACGGTAATAATGCCGATGTTTTCCACTTAGTAAACGTCCTGCTCGAATCATCAGAACTGAAAGCGACCTTAATACTAGGATTGATATAGGAACTTCAAAACTACTCTATTAACTGAATAAGTTATAAATCTTGGCAGCCCTAACCATGGAAAGTGATCTCTTGTCGTATTTTCTAGAAATTCTCCAAATCGACAGGCTGAGCTATCGACCCGGCGCATACACCATTTAACAAACTTGGAAAATGGTTCTGGTGTTGTTGAGTGTACCAATAAGGGATATCTGTCTCAATATAATTGATTAATTGTGTTCACTATTCGGATAAGAGGTAAATAATAAACTGTTCAGTATTCATCTCGAAATAACGCCAACCCTGCTCGGCATCGGATACAAAAGAAGCGACTTCGTATTGACCATTTCAGATGGTAATTGGATGTCAAAGCCTTTCTGCTTTGATAGCGTTGTGGATATATTATTTTCCATGTTTGTATTACTGTCTTCAACTGACAGCTTGGAGCGATACATTCTAGTGATAGCTACGGAATCCGTCAATTACGGTCGTCCTATTATTGATACCTTCCATCCTTTGTATTTTCTCGATGGATGTATGTCTTTGAATATGTATATCCTTGAATTGGGGTGAAATGAACCATAAACTATGTAATATGGATATATGAGATTGGCAGTTATTCTGAAGAACTGTTCGTTGATATTTGGAAGGATCCATTTATTCTTTTTTATGTAGAAAACAAGAATTTCATTGAATTTCATTTAATTTGAGCTCTGAATATCCACTTGAGAACAAAACGCCATTGAGCTCAAGATATCCACCTTTGAGAGTGTTAAAGAGATGAGTTGTCATATTTTGTGAGACATAAAATATTTAGAACTAAAACAAGCGCGTTGAAAATACGAAATAAGTAGGTATACAGGGTGATTCATTAAGGGTGGCCACCGGCCGTATCTCGGAAACCGTTCATCCTATAACTTCCGGAAAAAAATTCTAATGACAAAATTGGCCCCTAGAAAATGATTAAAAATATTTTCAAGTTCGTAGTTCCCCACTAGAGGGGGCAATCTATCTCTTGTAAAATATAATCTCATTTTTTATGAGATATTCTCTAGCTAATAGTGGTAAAGAATAATAATTCAACAATTTTTCTATATTTCCTTTTTTTTAGTGATGGGATGGAAAAACTTTTCTTCACAAAAAAAACACTCTGACTTCTGTATGCGTGAACCGATTTTTACGGAATTTGATTTCATTCGAAGGCCATTAAAAGCAGATCACAGAAAAATATGACAACAACAT
Source organism: Myrrha octodecimguttata (assembly GCA_958510865.1). Lineage (NCBI taxonomy): Eukaryota > Metazoa > Arthropoda > Insecta > Coleoptera > Coccinellidae > Myrrha > Myrrha octodecimguttata. The sequence goes on from OY294063.1 coordinate 19,773,377, forward strand.
ACCGGGTGATCCAATTAAAAACTACAGGCTGTTTTATGTTACTTCACCCTATTTGCGCGTTTTACTGGAGAATTTCAAATGCAACGCTATGATTCTAACCGACTGAGAATAAGCTTAGCATTATCACCTATTGACTTGTTAAAACCGCAGACAGATATCTCCGGTCATTCCGAAGATATTAACATTTTTGCAGATTTCGATAAGTGTTGATCAACCCTGTAAAATTCAGGAGGAATTGAGTGATTTCATCAGCTACAATCGAATGAAAGAAAAAACTTATCGAAAATGTATGCCACTCACAAAACAATCTGATCTAGATCCAGTAAGCATTGGCGTTACTGTTTATTCTCGGTTTTTATAGCTGTAAAATTTATTTAGGTCGATTGCAAACTACTAGTTTATGAGGCCTCATTATTCAAACGGAGAAGCATATGATATGCTTAATGTTTATGCTGAATGTTTTGAAAATGCAGTAGCTGAAAGGGAATACCCGATACGATATCCTAAAAGACGTCGTCATTCCAGAAAAGTATTCAAAAGATTGACACGAAGAGTGCGACAAACTTGGAAGGTTCAATATGTTGGAAGAAAAAATAGAAAACGTAGAAGCCGTAATGAGGATAATATCATAAAAGTTTTGGGTTGTGTTTATGCTGAACCACATTCAAGCATCCGAAAAATGGCAGGTGATTTGGGATCGAATTATTCGCTAGTTCAAAGGATACTTAAGTACCATAAACCACATCCGTATCATGTCTTGCACCGAGAATTGAAAGAGACGAGGGGACTTTTGCAATTGGTTGAACCGAATGCTGAACGGTGAACCTAACTTACTTCATAGAATATTATGGACTGACGAGGCTACTTTTTCTAGCAATGGTAAAGTAAATTCACACGACAGCCACTACTGATCATCTAACGACCCATATTGGCAAAAATAAGTCAATAATCAGAATCGCTGGAGTGTTTACGTGTGGTGCGGAATTTTTGAAGGAACAGTTGTCGGACCATTTTTCTTCGATTTATTTTCGAATTCTTTTAGATGATATTGCTATTCAAGACAGAATAGATATGTGGTATCAACAAGATGGTTGTCCGGCGCATTATGCTGCTAATGTTAGGGAATATTAAGATACCGTCTTCTCAAAGAGGTGGATTGGACGAGGGAGTATTTTTCCAGCAAGATCACTCGACCTCACAGTATTAGAATTTATTTTTGGGGAAGAATGAAGACTTAGTTTTCCGAACACCACTAACTACAAGTGAGGATATGAAAAATATATTTCGACAGGCAGCTGAAACTTTTTCTCATACTGAAATTGTGACCAGTATCAACTGAAGAAAGACTAAATTTATGTATAGAAAAAAATGGTAGACATTTTAAATTTTTGGAATGATTATGTATAAGAGTTGTTTTTTGTTCAAATATTTTCGTTGTTGCTAATTTTGTTTCATTTTATCGTAATATTCTTATTTCATGTGTGTTTAGTATTTTGCTGCGTTGCCATGACGAATAAAGTCACTTCCTTGTTTTTTCAAGCTCGCAGGGTTGATCAACACTTATCAAAATTTACAAAAATGTTAATATCTTCGGAGTGACCGGAGATATCTGTCTGCGGTTTGAACAAGTCAATAGGTGATAATGCTTAGCTTATTCTCAGTCGGTTAGAATCATAGCATTGCATTTGAAATTCTCCAGTAAAACGCGCAAATAGGGTGAAGTGACATAAAACAGCCTGTAGTTTTTATTTGGATCACCCGGTATGTTGTTGTCATATTTTTCTGTGATCTGCTTTTAATGGCCTTCGGATGAAATCAAATAACGTGAAAATCGGTTCACGCATACAGAAGTAAGAATGTTTTATTTGTGGAGAAAAGTTTTTCCATCCCATTACTAAAAAAAAGGAAATAAAGAAAAATTACTGAAACAAAAGTGTTAGAATAGGAAGAGCATTTTCTTATTTTATTACTTTTTACCACTGTTAGCTGGAGAATATTTCGTAAAAAATGAGATTAAATTTTACAAGTGATAGATTTCTACCTCTAGTGGGGCACTACGAACTTGAAAATATTTTTAATCATTTTCTGGGGGCCGATTTTGTCAGGAGAATTTTTTTCCGGAAGTAATAGGATGAACGGTTTCCGAGATACGGCCGGTGGCCACCCTTAATGAATCACCCTGTACAGGGTGGTCTGCGAGTAACTGTACATTTTTTGATTGCAAATAGATGGACACTGGGGTGCCAAAAACCAAAAATCGAATATGGGTTCGCGCTATTGTTTTCTAAGATAAAGGGTGATTTATTGAATTTGGCAGAACCTCTGGATGTCTATAACTAGTGAACCATTCAACGTATTCCCTTCAAATTTGGCAGGTATCGTCATCACAGGCCATCAATTTTTTGGTATGAACCAAGAAACCTAAAAGATAATCGGCTATAACGTCGTCATGAAAATATGATTGAAAAAAATTTGCATGAACATTCGAGATATTATTTCACGAATCTACTTAAATTTGAGTCGACACTGATTTTGAAATATCGACGGAAACTGAACCAAATATTAATCGGGAAATTATCTCAAGTTAATCTCTGATCGTAGATGCACCGCTGAAAATTATTGTTCCGATGAAACTCTTCAGAACCAGTGAACTTCCAGTAAATTGGACCCTTATTGAATGATCCCGACTGAAGGAAACTTTGCTCATCGAAACGTTTTTCAATTGTCTTTTCCGATGTTTTTCATCTTAACTAAATGCACCATTAAGAATTTTCGGAATCCCTCGCGGTCTGCAACTTTTTTTAAATCCTTTTCCATTCCACTGACAGGATTATGTTGTTCTGTCGGATAAACTTGATGGAAAGAGAGGCCAGGAAAGAAATCGGGGAAAAAGTTCACGTGTAAATGCTAAAATTGAAGTTTGAAATGATTCCTGACATTTATGAGCTTTGCATGTTGCTCTGCTCTCTATAATCGGATTTGAATTCAAGGTTACATTATGCATTAGGAGAGTTCTTTGCAACTCAAAAAAACTGGGTATGAGAGTCAGGTTTGTTTTGGTTCCAAGTTCAGAAGTGTTCTGGAACGGTTCGAGCATGCGCTATTGCGATTTTGTGTTTTGGTTCAGTTCAGAACCGGTTCAGGGTTTCTGTAATCTTTTTTGGTTATTTTCGGAATCGATTCCGAACTTTGAAAGGATTTCGGACGATAGAGTCCGAACTGCTTCAGAATCGTGTAGTTCGCAAAAGCGTAGAGTGGCTGTCAACGATTTGGATGGTTAACCTGACCTTTTTGGCGTAGAGTGTTGATTTGGTTTTTAAGCGCTTCTTTTCGGGAATAGCGCGTTAATATTTCGTCACGATGTCGGTAATTTTCGAAATTTGAGCCGAAATTGGTTTCAAACGACTAGGTTGTACTTGATAAAGAATCCGTGGTCAAATTTTTATTCTGTCCGTCCAGCCGTCCGTGTTTGCTCCAAGTTTCGAAAGAAGGGACCGAAAGTTTTTAAATTAGTTAGTTTAAGATAATGAATATCTCGGTTGAGTTCGTTGAAGGGCCAAATCTGTCTAATGGTTCTTGTGTTATAGCCATTTGAAATTTTGACTTTTCAATAACTTGCAAATATTTATCTGGTCGAAATGAACCTTGGTGAGTAGATGAACAGTATCAATAAGAATAATTATCCATAAAAAAATTTGCAAAAAATTCTTTCAATTCATTGAAATTTCGTAATTTTATTTTCCCTGTATTACCAATAATGCAGATGTGTACCTACTTCTTGAATGAATCTTCTATCCCTTTTGAATAATAATGTTTCGAATGAATTTTCTCCCCAAAACTACCTGTTCTAGGGGAACAGCGTGCTATCGTTTTGTCCAAATGTCTGTAATTTTCGATGATTAGGCCGAAAATGTCTCAAACGGCTAGGTTGGACTCACTGATGACGAATCCGGTGTCAAAAACGATTCTCTCCAGCCGGCCAGCCGTCCGTAGACACGATTACGGTCGTACGGAGAATCTTACCGACCTGAAACTCTCAGGGTAGGTTGCATTTCAAAATGCGACGGGTGAGTTCGTTAATGGGCAAAATCGGCCGAACAGTTTCGGAGTGAGAGCTTTTTGAAGTTTTGACGTTATTTTGGTGATAATTCAAAAACTACTGGGACGATTCGATCAAAACTTGACAGTTAGTTGGAATACAGCAACGCGCAACTTTTCGCTGAATTTTGTTGGGATCATACCATTAGTAAATTTAAAAAAATGTCTTTCAAAATTTTTTTCGGAAAAAAATTTTTTTTTGCGAACTGTTCGTCACATTTAAAGAAAAATTCAGCGCGAACTCTGAGCTCCATATTTCACAGCATTGTACCAAATTTCGATTCGATACGGTTATTAGTTCTGGAGATATTGGGAAAAAATATTTGAAATTTCGTGGTTTCTTCCCGATATCGTTGTTTTTTTCGGTATAACGCAAAAAATACTGGTTCAATCATGATGAAACTTCGCACCTAGTTTGAAGATTCACAAATTCGGCCTTCTTAATTAAGGTCCAAACCTTCTCTACAAACATCGAGTTTCTGAGTTGTTTCTTTTGGAAGTTATTGTGTTTATGGTCCGACCGTTAGGCCGCTATCAACGCTAGAATATTCGTGCCATAATTTCCGAGTAAAAGCTTTTGTTCTTTTTCAGACATTGGGATTGGAAACCCATAAGTGATCGAGAAAAATGTTAACTCGTCTTAGAGTACCCTTCGGTCGAAATGATAAAAATAAGTCCACAATCCCATTCAGAAATAATATACAGATTCCCTTCAAGTATTCACAGCAAAATTCGCGAATGATGATTCAATTTTCCACTTGAAAATTTCCCTTGACACCTCTCGAAGGGTTGGAACGACTGAAAATTACGAGAGAATTTTCAATTTTCACTGGGAGTTGAAAATTCACCATTCAGTTAGGAAAATGTTGAGCCTGAGTTCGTTTAAAATTTTCAGACTAGTGAACAAAACCGTATAAATGGGATTGGATGAAGCTCACAGTTAACTCGCCACTTTGCCCTAGTCGACTAACGATATAGAGATTCCGCTTCGTTATAATTTGATGAGAGAAAGCTGAGAATACGAGATACTTTGAAAGTTCTTAATCAAACTTCTTTTTAAAGGGAACCCTGGAAGGACACTGAGATATTAAGTTTCCCAGTTATTCGCTCATTGCAGTTTCTCGGTTATTTGCGATCATCAGAACAACCCAACATAGAAACGCTAGAGAGAATTCTAGATACTTATTAGCTGGTAGATGACTGTAGTATAAAAATAATACAGCGCCATCTCAAGAGCATCTTCCAAGACCTTACCTTAGAGTGCAGAAAACTTTGAGTGAAGTACATCCAAAAATCGTTTGTGGTCACTGCATCTGTGATTTTTTCAGTTCACAGCACCATCACGCAGAGACAACACTCGGTTATTGTGGTTTTCCCACAAAAAGGTACCGCCCAAGAAAAATCAAAATAAGGAATGGTTCATGAAGAAATGAGAGCTCCGGATTAATGATGTAAACTGACATCACACAGGGATGAATTTCTGTAGATAACTCACCAATAATCACCCAAGCCCCTACCGAAGAAGCGTTGTCCAAGGAATTCAGTTACTAAATATCGATTAAAACTTACAGTTTCGCGGTTATTACCGATCATCAGAGCGACTCACCTAGGAAAACTCGCATAGGATTCTAGGTACTCAATACCTGTTGGATGACTTGAGTATGAACATTTTACAGTGCCATCTCAAGAGCACCTTAAAACCCTAGCTTTCGAGTGAAGAAAAATTTCAGCGCTTGCATGCCATTCCTCCAGTTGTTGGTAATAACCGTGAATCTACAGTGAAGGAATTCCTGTAATAGGGATTTCCCAGTGTGAATTGGTTGATAGGATGATTTGCTCAGAGCAAGGCGGAGTATTTGTTGATTTTCCGACAGATATTCTTCCTTGTGTTCATATAAGTTTATTATTAATGGATTATTATATTTTGCTTCGATTATGCAATGTTGTTCTGCATCATGAGATGATCAAAATATTGTAAAGTGAATACGGGATACAACGTAGTATGCTCACGGCAAAACACGTTACAATATTCAATAAATAATATGATATATACTAACAAAACGTTGCAAAATGGCGAATGCGTTCCTGATTCAAGGTGTCTACAGAGAGTTCTCAAACTACGGTACCAAAGTTCAGAGGTATATTCGTAAGGGTGTTTTGAAAAAAAACTCCTGTGATCATATGTCTGGGTTGACTTTGTTTCTGGGAAACAGGGCGTTGAAACTTTAAAAACAATACTCAAAAGAAACTACGTCATTGACCTCTGTATAATGTTTTATTTTTAGACTGAGCAACTGAAAGTTTGACTTTTCGGTACCCTATATTTTCTTCACTTTCACTGATATGTCATTTGTTCTCCAAAGCAGATCTTTATGGTCGAAAATAGACCTAGATCTGAGGAAGAGTCAAAAATGACAAAATTGTATTTTAGCTGCTTAATTTCAAAGGAATGCAGTAGGTTATACAGAAAAAATCGGTGGCGTTTTTTTGAGATTACCGTACGGATAACTTCCAGATGTTTTCACAGCTTATCCTGTGTACACTACATACAACGATAATGTCAAAGTAACGATATAAATATTTCTGAGAGTAAATAAAGGATGGATCTAAATTATAGAACTAATGCTTTTTGCGCGCATGTTCTAGGGGAACAGCGTGCTATCGTTTTGTCCAAATGTTTGTAATTTTGGATGATTGAGCCGAAAATGGTCTCAAATGACTAGGTTGGACTCACTGATGACGAATCCGGTGTCAAAATCGATTCTTTCCGGCCGGCTGTAGACACGCTAACTGTCGACAGAAGCAAGCTAGCAACTTGAAACTTTCAGGATAAGTTGCGCATCAGAATGCCGCAGTTGAGTTCTTTAATGGGCCAAATCGGTCGAACAGTTTCGGAGTTATAGGCACTTGAAGTTTTGAAGTTATTTATTTTTTATTTCAGAAACTACTTGAGCGATTGGATTCAAATTTGGCAGTTGGATGGAATATAACAACGCGCAACTTTAAGCCAAATTTCGTCAGAATCATGCTGTCGGTAAATTAAAAAAAAATTTTTTTTCGGAAACCATTCATCACACAAAAAAAAAATCCCCTCACACTTTGAGCTTCATATTTCACAGCAGAGTGCTAAATTTCAGTTCGATACGATCAAAAGTTTTGGAGATATCGGGAAAAAATATGTCAAATTTCGAGGTTTTCTTCTCGATATCGTTGATTTTTTCGGTATAACTCGAATAATACTGATTCAGTCATGATAAAACTTCACAGCTAGTTTTGAGATGCTGAAAGACAACTTTTTGCGCAATTTCGTGATAATCGTTCCATTAGAACAATTTGAAAAAAAAAATTTCTATGATTTTCTTATCATATCATCCTCATTAAATTCTGTAAGAAACTTCGAACTGTTATTTTTCGATGAAGTACTGGATTTCAATTCGATCTGATCTATATTTGTGGAAATATTGGAAAAATAAAATTTTGATTGGGTATATCTACGGAATCATTGGGTGGATTTTACCCATTCCCGAATTCAGCCTTCGTAATTAAGGTCCAACCAAACCTTCTAACGGCCGACTGCGTAAACACAATAACTTCCGGAAGAAACGACTTAGAAACTCGATATTTGTAGAGTAGGTATGGGGCTTAATTACGAAGGTCGAATTCGTGAATGGGTAAAATCCGCCCAATGATTTCGTAGATATACCCATTCAAAATTTTATTTTTCCAATATTTCCAAAAATACAGATTTGATCGAATTGAAATCCAGTAATTTATCAGTGAAAATTTTCTAAAAGCACTGCCGTGAAGGCAGCAGCTCTTGCGTGCATGTTCAAATTCGTTGCTGAAGCGCTCAACTACATTGAACATGCGCGCAAAAATTGCTGCCTTCACGGCAGTGCTTTTAGACATTTTTTTGCAATATTAAATATGAGGTCTCGGCCGAATTTCAATGAAATCTTATGTATAGTTTCTGAAGATGAGATTTATCACAGCTATTGTTTAGAATGCTCGAAGATAGTTTATTTTGCACAAAACTGCACGTTGATTTTGTACAGCCAATTATGAATAATTCTGTAGGTTCCTTTTGGATTTTCCCCCAACTATCTGAAACAAAAATATCAAAATTAAATGAAAAATGTTTTTTCTCATAGTTCTGTTTCAGATATTGGTAGCGAAAACCCAGGAAAAACCTACAAAGTGATGCAAAAGCCCCCCAAAGTAAGCTTTAATCATTTCTGTAATTTTTGAGATATTGAAATGATATATTCGAAGTTCCAAACTAATATGACCCCGAATACGAAGCTATTTGAATGATTTCATCGAGTTTTTGATTAATTCAAATTTCTTTGTTCCTATATCTTTGCTGCAAGACTCAAAAGTTCAACCATCCAATAAAGTGAAAGTTTTTACTATCCCGTCTTCGAGTCGTCATAATTTTTAGGTCCAATACCCAACGGGACAGTATCAAACGTAAACGTCGAAAATATATTCAACGACTCAACGGAGGCTATAGACATAAAAGAGGAATCAATAGCTTCTTCTCTCTATGGATTCGACATCTGTTCGACATGGTTCCTTACATATATTATGCAATCCTAAGCGTCGTTCCGGACTAATATTTCAACATATGTTCCCTATTGGTACTTGTGAACAGAATCTGGAGTTGCTGAAAGTGTATGTTAAGATGGAAACAGAATTCTCAAGAGAATAACTCACAAGTCAATTTTTGGTTTCTTTCTTCAAGACGAATAGTTCGAACCTTGTAATTCAGATGGGAGTTCTTTCTGACTAATAATTTTATTAAATTTTCAATGATTGCTTTTCAGATACTGAAAATAAATGAGCTTTTCAGATTGAAAAATTCTGAATAAAAAGTGAATTTTTTTGGGCATTTCTCCAATATTCTGATTCAATCAACTATCTGGGAAATTTAAAGAAGCTCCTACTCATTTTCTGTATCTACGATAATTTTTATTTTATGACACTCGAAGTTTTTGGAGATTTGGACCCATTTTCATAATGTCATATTCAAAAAATTAGTTCATTCGTTCATTTTCAGCCAAGGGTGTGAATTGATAAAGGTGACTCATTAAAACCCATAATTTCATATTAGCACCTACAACGGTCAGCTCACATAAAAATTCAATAAAATCAAACAATACAGAATAGGAAAACTTCAAGAGTCATCTTCAGTGATAATCTTGATATTTTGGAATTATGTTATATGATTTATCAGCCAAATTGATCATTTCTGTATTGAGATTATTTCGGGTGTTTTTCGAATCTCAGAAAAAGCTATTGAAGACTATATTAACAAGATGATTCTGTGTACATATGATAATCTGATGTCAAGAAGATGGTTTGACTTTAATTGAGTAATTGAACAATTTTCAATTTCTGCTCATTTCATTGGTTTTCACTACAACTGTTCCATTACACCATGAATTCTTTAGGTGGGTGTATGTCACTATGGAAGAAGTTATGGTTTGTCGAAACAGTTGTTCAATTCCTTAATTCATGCTGAATTTCTGTCAAGTAAAGTCCTTACTTAACCTTACTTATCTTTCAGTCCGAAACAATAAAATATTTAGTTTGAATTTAATTCGCCAATAACGAGTTGCCAGAAAGTGAATTTTCAAACAACCAAACAAATAATTCTTTCATTTCAGTGATAGGTATATATTCAAAACTCACAATTTTTAAAAAAATTTCATATTAGCGCATTCGCCATTTTGCGAAAACTCTGACAAATATAAAATAAAATGAAGAAATACAGAAGGCAAAAGCCTCAGAAGAATCCATTGAAGACAATTCCGACAGTGTGATTTTACATACCCAAAGAGATTTGATGTCAAAACGTTCGAATTTGAGTACTCAAGAATGAGTCAATTGAAGAGCTAAAAACTGCGCACACTTTATATGTGTGTCAATTAGCTCATTCGCTATCTTGCAACCAAGAGAATATTACGTTTTTTTCAGGATATAATGTCAGTTGAAGATGAGATATTGCAATTTTCCTATAGATTGTTTCATGGAGAATAATTGATTTGTAATTTCCAGTAATTTCTTAAATGATTTGAAATATGATTTCAGTTCATTCATCGGCCAAGGAAGATATTTCATAAATTTTTCAGTTTGGAAGAATCCCAGAATACAATTACAAAAGCCATAGTAAACGAAAAAGAAAATTTCTTGCTTCCTTTCAGAATCCACATTATTAAGACAGACAAACAGAATGGTAACATTGTGATACGAGGGCGCAATACTGAACCATTGTGCTAAATTTTTATAAGTGCGTGTGTCTGATGTCAACAACATGGTTCATATTTAATTTCCCTAGAATGAGTTAGTTGCGAAGGATTCATATATTATAACTCTATCATTCGCCATTTTGCAACTGATAGTAAATCGTACTTATAATATCAGGTAAAACAACATTAAATTGCCCCAAATATTTTGTAGGAATAATCCTTTACATGTATTCTCTAGTAATTCCTCAATATATTCAAATGATTCATCTTCGTTCATTTGTCAAGGAAGATATAAGTGTTTTTCAGGTGAGAAAACCACCGAAAATAATGTAGACGGAGAAAGGATTGATTCAGAAGTGAATGATAATTTTAATCCAGAAAATGAATTCACTTGACATAGCTTTTTCCAAAATCAATAACATAAAGCGCATTAATGAACCATTTCGCTTGATTTGGATGTCGCTTCTGGCGCTCCATAAATTTAGGTTACTTTAAGACTTTATTCCTTGGAGAACGGGCAGCCTTTGACACAGACCCAGAAATGTCCTGAGTTACATGAGTTCAAAAAAATAAATTCCGTTTTAATGAATCACGATTCAGCCTTCTTCGTTTCACTTGAAAAAAAAGATGAAAAAGCAATCTCGGCACAGAGGAAAAGCGAATCCTATTTCTTCCCACACAACTCCGCTAATCCTGTTTTTTTACGTCTTGAGGAACATGATATAAAAATAAATTTGTCTGGTCGGGTTTCTCAAATTGGTTATATGATCGAGGTATTCATGAATGGAAAAACCACGTGAGTGCGGTGGAGTAGAAATAATCAAATAAATCCGACCTTAATCTTACGAATATTACCCACATCGTCTTCTGAAGAATAATTCCATATGGAAATCTAGAAATGTGCTGACGTCAAGTCAGGAGTTTTGATTTACTTGTTAAAATTCGATACCATTTCCTCTCGAATTTTTGCATGAACCTTCTGGACAAGATGTAAAAAACATGGTGTGCTCATCCGAAAAAAAAGTGACGCTAGCAAGAATACAAGGAAATGTATATTCTGTGCTTTGAATTTGAATGAAAAATGTGAAGTCATCATTGGTAAACCTCAGACAAAGGGTATGTCTATGGGTAAAACGATCACAGATGAGCAGATGGGCACACTATGTTTTACTTACATCATGCTTCTAGACATTATTTTTCAACCAAGTACTTAACCTGTTTTTTCAGCAACGAAATTCCGTGAATAACCTTTATTCATAAACTAACCGACCCTTTCATATTTGGGAAAAGTAATACCAGCACCCGGAATAACAGAGTTGATTTACGGAACATATTTATATGTATAAATCAGACATGATGTTCACAAATATCGATATCTGGATAAAATTGCTTGGTTTGAAGAGCAGGGCAGCAGGCTACGGATATTTATAAATAACGCGAATTTTAACAAAATGAAATTTTCAGAATTAGGTAATGGGTTTGAAACTTGAGCCGGAATACTAAGAGAACTGGGATCAATTGAAAATTAAAATATCCAATAACCGGACAATCGTTGGAACTAGCGAATGTATATTTTCAATCCTCGAATGAAATCAGTTTACTAGCTACTCGTTGAAATTAACAAGCAGATTTCATCACAGCGGTAAATAGATTCGGTAAGCTAATATATTTCACGGAAACAGCAATATTCCAATAATCTGTTATGACTATGAATATCGGAATATCGAGTTCATCTGAAAAACGTTGATATGTATATTTCGGATACTCAAACTTCGTGGTCAGGATTCCATTACGATACAACCTGAATATGAAGCCTTAAATTCTATCTGGATTACGGGAGCGCCATTTTCAATCTTAGGGAACTGCTGACAATAACGACATAACACCATTTTGCGGATTTCCATGCATTCCTGGTTGATGCTTTTCATTACGAAGGATTTTGTCTGGGAACTACGAGGTTCGAAAGAGTATTTAGCTTTGCTTGCAAATTCTGAATTGGTTTTATGCTGGATATTTTTCATTTAACGACACGTGATACTATTACCGGGGTAGTTCGTCGCTTTCTCCTACGTACTATAGAGATGAATTTGATGCGCGGGGATCTAGATTCAGGATATTTCCTACAGATCAAAATAGGGGTTGACTCGTTGGACCATTTGAAAAAATCAAGAAGAGCACTGACGTGAGGTCAGGAGCTTTTACGCGCTTGTTCAACTTCTAACAATTAGATCAACACGAAATTTATTGCATATTGGCAATCTCCACCTGATTACAAAGTTTCATTCTGATTGCATTTGTACTTCTTGAGGTATTGCGGAAATAACTTAAAAATTCCAAATAGCAACGAAATTTAGCATTTAGCATTTTCCTTATATCCCCGAAAGTAAATATCGGATCGTATTGACATTTGGATCATTGATGTTTAATACTGACTCTAAGGTTTGTGCTAAATCCCATTGAAATCTAATCAATATTTTCAGAGAAAAATAAGTTTTCGTCAAAAATTTAAAAAATTTTGGAATAATCTCTAATTTCTAATTTTCCAGCAACTGGATCCACACAAAATTTTGCTCTTCGTTGCGCGTTGGTATTCTGAAACTGTCCACGAAGTTTCAATTTGATCGAGTCAATACTTCATGAGATATGGAGGATTTCATACTTTTGGAGATGTTGGGGGAACATGGCAAATTTTGTAGATTTTTCTTGGTATAGTTTGTAACGTTACAAAACGCTCCACTCGATTTCAGTTTCATTCGCGAAAATACGTCATACTAATAATTTCAATTCCAATCGCAAGAAAAACACCTTATTGCAATTATATGATCGGTCGCTAAAGAACGCTCTTCGCTTTGGCGGTTGAGTGTGTGTTTCGCATGCGCGACCCTTCGAACTCGGTCCAGCTGATGGAAAATTCTTTCTTTTGGTGCGTAGGAAGGTGCGAAGGTGATCATTTTGGCGACGAATTTAAAAAGCTGCTCACTTCCAGTCAATGCTCGTTTAGAGTTTGTTCAACTTTTCGATGATTATCTATCAAATTTCAGTATTATTTATGTTCTAATGGCAACGCTGCAATATCAAATTGCAATTATTATTTCACCGTGCAATTACCGATGCAATTTTTCGATAATTGCATTCTGTTGATTTGGAATTTCATACCTTATCGTAATATGTATCCAAATTCTCTACTATTAATCCATATTTCCTCTATGCCCTTTCAAATCAAGGTGCCATTGAGTAAAATATTTGTAGAGAGCTCAAAGTATACAATCTTCTATAACAGTTGCCTTGAAACCAAATAAAAAGTATATTTTTCCGGAAACCCCATGTATGTTTGTAGAAACAGTCTGTGTCCTGCTACTGATTAAAATTTATTGTTGGAACCGTCGTCTTTCCTCCTAAGCCAACGAGGATTTTATCGACTTTCTTATCGCTAATGGTTTCTTGACGTCTAACAAGTTAATTAACAAAACGAATCGTTCTTCCAAGAGTTAGAATGAATCCTTTAATTGCTAACTTTTCAAAATAAAACGAAAGTAAGATTCTATTTTATGCTGTCATTTTTTGAGCACTCTTTATGGTGCTTCTTTCTCTCCTTTTTTGTTTTCAGGTGTGATTTAGAAATATCAACCTGCATCGAAAGGAAAAAAGAAATTTTGTTTCGTTGACCAGAAACAAACTTCAATTTCACTAAACTCATACTGGGAGACAGAGTTTCTGCTGATGTTGTTATCTGTGCTCTTGTATCAAACGTTGAAATGTATGGTACCCCTTTTACATTTTTTTTGCGAATACTGTGATTTCTTCACACATGTCCTGACGTTCCATAAAATGAAATGCTCTTTCTTGAAAAAAAAATTTATAAATATATCTATAAATAACATAATCACAAGGACGAATATCCGTCGATAAATCAACAAATATTCCCCCTGGATCAGAGCTAATCACCCAATCAACCAAAACACCTACACCGAAGAAGCGGATCCAAGTAGAATACTACAGCTGTTTCACAATTGTTATTGATCGTCAGGTCAACTTAACTTGGATAAACCGCAGAGAGTTCTCTCGATACTTGTTACCTTTCAGAGGGATCGCTGCAGTATACAACTTACAGCGCGCCATCTGCCAGGAGCATCTATAAAATTTGCGATTTCTGGATGTCTTACACCTTCAATTCTCCCAAACAGGTTCGAAGAATCCACGATTGAAAAAACCTATTAAAAATTCGAGTATCCCCTTTCTGAAATATTTGAGAACCCATCATCCAAAGAACCTCCACAGAATAATGTCTCGTTAATTAATCCAGACAATCTTGATTAAATTTGCGTCAACACCATTTTTGAGCCTCATTACCCCGAAATCCAACTCTGAAACGATCAGGACCATTCTGCCAATGACGAGCTGTAATCTGAAAAATGAGAAGGCAAAGCAGCAGTCAGTTAGAGGTAAGCTAGATACAATGCTTTAACAGATCGTTAAGTTTTATGAGATTTTAATTCGAACCGTAATGATATTTATACCCCTGAATCATTCGGAACTGTAATCATTCGCATTGCAGTCGTTATCCTTTGATATCAGTTTGATGGTTGTTGTGGAGTTTATAGACAGAGAGCTTTCCTGGATCTGGTGTTATCTCCTTCTTACGAAATTGTAGGGGAGCTTGCGTTGGACAGAGAAGACGAGAATTCGAGATTTCAGTCGGGATTTCTCAATCAATATGCTATTGGTGAACTTGAAGTGTAGGGTCTTTTGTAGTCCTATTGGAACCACATACTTGGGTGTCCTTATTATACTATGCAGGATTAGGAAATCCAGACCACCTTAAAATTCTGAAATGACCTGAAGTGAGGAGTTTCTCGGTGCATGTTCAAATTCGTCGCTAAAGAAGTCACCTTTTCAACTATTGACGCCGCCTAAAGCAGCTTGACTTCCTGACGGATAAATTTCGTGATCTTCTTCTCATATGTTCCTCATGAAAGCCTGCATCAACCGCCAAACTATCATTTTCAATCGATTACTAGATTTCCATGCGATCCAATCAGTAGTTTTGGAAATTTTGAGGTAATAAAATACTGAAAGGGTATATCTTTGAAATCACAGGGCGGATTTCACCCGTTCAAGAATAGGTGTCTTGCATGTAACACGAATTATCATATTTTTATATTTTTTCATTCTATATCGACACAAAATCATAATTTATGCTATCACATACTTCAACAATTCGCAAATTATAAATAATTCGGTATTAAAAATGGCAAAATCATTCGACTCAAGGCCGAAGCGGGAGAAACGCGTCAGATCGCCTTCTACGTCACTCGTTATTCTACGATTCACTGATCGTACAGCCGACGCTGTCTGTTGGCTTGCTAGAGAGAAAAGTACTCGCGAAGAGGGAGAGTGGTTATATCCCAGTACGTCACGGAAGCCGCGAAGTTTCGTCTCTTCAAACAGCTGATATGCGGAGCCAAATTTAGGAAGGGCATTTTGATGGCAGTTTGAGTTTTTCAGTAGTCTTACGAATAGAATATTTGATTCCAATGATAAAAAAAATCAAGCAAGAGACCTATTGCAGCTTCTCTAGAAATCTCGAGTTTCTAAGTTGTTTCTTTCGGAAGTTATTGTATGCACGATCGGCATTCAGGCTGAAATACTCGGATACTTAAAAGCACTGAACAAACTCAAAACGCATAGAAGTGAAAGGTTCGAAAATTGCCTCTAATGGTCTAACTTTCTTCTTTCGTTATTGTGCACATAATCAGCTATTTAAATACTCGATATGATTTGAAGAGCAAGTTTGGACCTTAATTATGAAGGCCGAATTTGTGAATGAGTTAAATCCATCCTATCATTCTGTAGATAGACCCATTCCGAAATTCATTTTATCAAAATTTTAAAAATGCAGATTGGATCAAGTTGAAATCAAGAAGTTAATTGGAAATGACAGCTTGGAGTTCCTTGCAGAATTTCGTGACGATAATATGATTGGAAGGTCGAAAAATATGAAATATTTGAAAAAAATATATGATTTGTTTCGAAGTTTGCTAATCTCATGAACAAAATTCTGCACAAGTTTGAGCATCTTTTGTCATTTAGTTACCGAGTTTCATTATGATCAGATCAATATTTCTGTATTATTCTGGGAATGATAACTATACCGAGGAAAAAACCACGAAATTTGAGATACCCCTTTTTCCGATATCTCAGAGTTTGAGAATCGAATTTGGCGCGTTGGCTCGATTTCAAGAACTGAGCCAAATGTAACTGAAGTAGAATGAATACATTGTTTCCAGGAAAAAAGAGTTTCTTCGATTAAATTTCGAAAAATTTTCAGTTGTAATTCAGGTACTGGAAACCAATACCAACAAAATTTCGTCAAAAGTTGTCGGCGGCATTTTTCATCTAATTATCAAGTATGAATCCGCTCCCAAAAATTCAAATGAAAAGATACCCACATAACTTTGCATATCTTGGGAAAAATGATAATAATTCACAGGATAAATTATCCCAAAACCTTTCAAATGAAAATCCGTACCTACTTATTCAATAGACGATCCTCGAAACTCGAAACATGTCCAAAGCATTCAATTATATCTGAAACAAAAACCCCTATTCAGTCATCTATTATAGTGTAGGTTATTGTTCAAGAGTATTATTGATTCCATAGTAGCGTAAACATGTGTGCGTGTTTGAATAATTTCTGTTAGCGCGTTTAATCACACCACATCCATTGTCTTGCCATCATATTGATGCATCAATTTCGAGATTTATGTGTACGAATTGAGGAATGTGGTTGATTGAGAAGCTTGTAGGAATAATGCTTATAATACCTGATTATTGTTCCTACTTCAATAGAATTCCGAATAATTTTGAAGAAAAGCTTTTGAAGAAGAATAAAATTATTTTCATCTAATAAAAACTTGAAAAGCATCGACGTGAAATGAACATGCGTGCAAAAACTGCTGACTTCAGGTCAGTGTCGATTTTCATGGCCACTATGAAACACCCCATCCAAAATCCTGATTTTTTTTCATTGTAATTTGTGAATACTGTTTATGAGTTGAAACACCGTTTTTTTTCCTATCTTCCATAAAGTAAAAAAAAATAAAAATGAGTCAATCTGATGATCGGTAATAACCGTGAAATTGCAGTATCTGAGCTTCTTCAGTGTGAAAACATGGGTTGATTGGATGTTTAGCTCAGATGGAGGTTGTGTATTTGATGATTCATCCGCAGGTATTCGTCCTTGGTATGTTCATGTTAATTTATTATTACTGGAGCTCTTTCACTTGAATGAAGTCAGTCGGTAGGCTTTGAAAGAGGCCCACCAAGTTTGTATAGCTAAAATAGAGTCATCTTGTAAAATATCGTCAGGGTCGAAATTATTCGGCTAAATTTTGTAAATTTCAACATATTTCTAACCAAGAACTCTATGGTGTGATTGAGTGGCATGTGTAATTACTAGGACCTAAATGTAGAACGGACAATGTTGTAGTTACCAGACAGAATAATGAAACTAACCTGATATTTTTCATAATGATGATTTTTCATGATAATATGTCAAATTTCCATGGCCTATCGACGAAGAATGGTCCAAATCGACGTAATAATTTGGTAGCATCAAGGGTATGCTTCATTTGTGTAGTATTCCCTAGGAGGACTCATCATTGAACAAAAATTCATTAATATTTATTATTTACGATGAAAACAGTTACCGTTAACTGACAAAAATTGTGCATTACTCACGTCTGTGGGGCCACTTATGTACAATGCATAGAATTCCTTGTTCAAAAAGAATAATAAACTGAAGAAGTCCCCTCAAAGAATTTAAAAATAATGAATATTGCTTATGCGACGTCTTGTTGAAACACATGGCATCATATCAGCAACCCTCGTTCATATGCATCACGCAGACTGATGATGTTGTAACAAGGGTTAAAGTACCGTTTGGGTTGAGCATTCAGTTGCTAATAATGCAACATTGCAGTTACGTGATAAACGTGGACACTGTCTGAAACACGTGTTCCTCAACAATGTCATAATGTGCAGAACGTGATAGATATATCAGTTTATGCGTTTTACACAACAGTAAACGTGATGCGTTATCTTATTGAAGAGATTTTCTAGCTATATTGGAAAAATTCTAGAAAAGTACTGATGTGAGGTCGGAATTTTTTTCGGGCTTGTTCAACGAAAATTTGACATTACCCATCGAAATGGTCTAGGAGCAGCGTGAAATTTCAACGGAAAATACACACATCATGCTTCTCATCAGATTATCAATCTGACTTCAATCAATTCTTTTCCACTGTTCTTTCAAGTAATTTAACGATTGATCTTGCGTTTGGATCAACTCCTCAAGATTCAAAACACGCTTCTGTAATATATCCCATATGTGTTCAATAGGATTCAGGTAAGGAGAATGTGCTGGCCGTGGCAAAACCACCTTTTCCTGTTCACTTGAGAAACTAGTGATTGTGTGCGGACCATGACACAGGGGTGTTTATGGTTTGAGGCGGCGCCCTTTCTGTTCCGTCAATACTTGGTTTTTCAACTCGAACGATGCATTTGAATGTATTTTTTGAGGCGGATTTCGGGTGCCGTCCAAACTATTCTCCGAATTGTTCATCAAATTTTGTTGCATTGCAGTTTATCGCTGTTCGGATTACACTCATCTGGACCCGCCTTCAGCTGTCATGAAACCTTCTTCTAGGACAAGATCAGTTCTTCAGCCTATTGTAATTTCACCTGAAACCATCACCGTTCCGCTTTGGTATGTACCCAACTCATGTACCTACAGGCTGAGCCAAATTGAACACTTTACTCCCTTAACTTCCTGATGGAGAGATTCAGTTATCTTTTAACCATATACAGGGTGTTTCATCATGAACTGGTCACACATAGATAGCCGTATAGATGACATTGGAAAAGTCATTTTTGCCTTATGACATATACCCCGTTTTCGAAGCATAATCGAGATATAGGGTGTTTAATGTCAACTTTGAGCAATATTCTGATAACTGTGGTGAGTTATGCGCGACCTTTGAAATGACGGTTTTTGGTCACATCTAAGTATTTTTGCGCGCATGTTCTAGGGGAACAGCGTGCTATCGTTTTTATCAAATGTCTGTAATTTTGGATGATTGAGCCGAAAATGGTCTCAATCGACTAGGTTGGACTCACTGATGACGAATCCGGTGTCAAAATCGATTCTGTCCGGCCGGCCGGCCGGCCGGCCGTAGACACGATAACTGTCGAACGAAGTGAGCTAGCGACTTGAAACTTTCAGGGTAGGTCGCGCATTGGAATGCCGCGGTTAAGTTCGTTAATGGGCCGAATCGGTCGAATAGTTTCGGAGTTATAGGCATTTGAAGTTTTGAAGTTATTTATTTTTTATTTCAGAAACTACTTGAGCGATTGGATTCAAACTTGGCAGTTTGGTGGAGTATAACGACGCGCAACTTTGAGCCAAATTTCGTCAAGATCATATTGTCAATAAATTTTAAAAAAAATTTTTTTCGAAATTTTTTTACAAAAAAATTTTTTTTTCGGAAACCATTCATCATATCCAAAAAAAATTATACTCACACTTTGACCTTCTGATTTCACAGCAGTGTACTAAATTTCAGCTCGATACGATCATAAGTTTTGGAGATATCGGGAAAAAATATGTCAAATTTCGAGGTTTTCTTCTCGATATCGTTGATTTTTTTGGTATTACTCGAGAAATACTGATTCAGTCCTGATTAAACTTCACAGCTAGTTTTAAGATGCTGAAAGACAACTTTGTGCAAAATTTCGTGATAATCGGGTTATTAGAACAATTTGAAAAAAAAAATTTATATGATTTTTTCATCATATCATCCTCATTAAATTCTGTATGAAACTTCGAACTGTTATTTTCGATGAAGTACTGGATTTTAATTCGATCTGGTCTGTATTTTTGGAAATATTGGAAAAATAAAATTTTGATTGGGTATATCTACGGAATCATTGGGTGGATTTTACCCATTCACGAATTCGGCCTTCGTAATTAAGGTCCAAACCTTCTCTACAAATATCGAGTTTCTAAGTTGTTTCTTTCGGAAGTTATTGTGTTTACGCAGTCGGCCGTTAGGCTGACCGTAAACACAATAACTTCCGGAAGAAACGACTTAGAAACTCGATATTTGTAGAGTAGGTTTGGGGCTTAATTACGAAGGTCGAATTCGTGAATGGGTAAAATCCGCCCAATGATTCCGTAGATATACCCAATCAAAATTTTATTTTTCCAATGTTTCCAAAAATACAGATCAGATCGAATTGAAATTCAGTACTTCATCGAAAATAACAGTTCGAAGTTTCATACAGAATTTAATGAGGATGCTATGATGAGAAAATCATATAAATTTTTTTTTTCAAATTGTTCTAATAACACGATTATCACGAAATTTTGCATAAAGTTGTCTTTTAGCATCTTAAAACTAGCTGTGAAGTTTAATCAGGACTGAATCAGTATTTCTCGAGTAATACCGAAAAAATCAACGATATCGAGAAGAAAACCTCGAAATTTGACATATTTTTTCCCGATATCTCCAGAACTTATAATCGTATCGAACTGAAATTTGGTACGCGCGCACGTTCAAATTCGTTGCTGAAGCGGTCATCTACATTGAACATGCGCGCAAAAGTTGCTGCCTTCACGGCAGTGCTTTTTGAACTTTTTGGTGATCAATTCAATCGTTGTGTAGAATTCTGAAAAAAATATTTCAAAATGGCGGAAAATCTACGTAGTTGAAATTTTTTATTTTCGATTGCCGAATTGGATAGCATTATTTCAATGTACTCAATTTTCTAAGATTCTCCGCGAAAGTTTTTTTCCAAAATTCAAACTCAACTTTTTTTTGACATGTCTACAGTGAAAAAAAATTTCACCCAAAATTGTTGAAATCTTTTGAGGTTGAACTTTTCTTCATTCTGAACACTGGTGTGAAAACAGAATGAAAAAATATCCATTGGTTTTCGTTTTACAGCCTCCCAAACATACCACTCGTAGTACTAAAATAATTTTTATTCGGAAAACTGGTGGCCCTACGGAGGCAAAAGTTCTGCTAATGGATCCCCAGAATGACCCGCAGAGAAATATGAATTTATCAAAAGAAAATTTTTTTTAAAAAAACTGGTAGAAATCGAACTCTCTTCGCATTCAGAAAATAGGGTCGAATTCGATGAACTACCGTTGCTTGATAACGGAAGTCATTATAATCAGAAAAAATCCAATTTATATGCGACCCTAAGTGAAGCGAGTTCGAATCCCATTGAAGTTTTATTTTAAAAATTTTTTGTTTTGATGAATTCATATTTCTATCCGGGTCATTCTGGGGACCCATTAGCACAATTTTTGCCTCCGTAGGGCCACCAGTTTCCCGAATAAAAATTATTTTAGAACTCCGAGTGGAATGTTTGGAAGGCTATAAAACGAAAACCAATGGATATTTTTTTATTCTGTTTTCACACCAGTGTTCAGAATGAAGAAAAGTTCAACCTCAAAAGATTTCAACAATTTTGGGTGAAATTTTTTTTTCACTGTAGACATGTCAAAAAAAAGTTGAGTTTGAATTTTGGAAAAATTTTTTCGCGGAAAATCTTAGAAAATTGAGTACATTGAAATAATGCTATCCAATTCGGCAATCGAAAATAAAAATTTCAACTACGCAGATTTTCCGCCATTTCGAAATATTTTTTTCAGAATTCTACACAACGATTAAATTGACCACCAAAAAATACAAAGATGTGACCAGAAACCGTTATCTAAAAGGTCACGCATAACTCACCACAGTTATCGGAATATTGCTCAAAGTTGACATTAAACACCCTGAATCTCGCTTATGCTTCGAAAACGGGGTATATGTCATACGGCAAAAATGACTTTGCCAATGTCATTCATAAGACTATATAAATCGATTTCAAGCGATGGACCAAAATCTCCGGTTATAGTTACGGTTATTCACATTGACAGATAATCCTTTACCTATATGTCAGTTTGGATAACCGAAACTATAACCAGAGCTTTTGGTTCATCGCTTGAAATTGATTTATATGTTTGACCAGTTTATGATGAAATTATATATGTATATTATCTGTAATTCTGTATTAATCTTCAAGCTGTCATTTTTTCACTCAAATACCAAATTTCAATTCAATCTCAACTCTATTTTTTGAAGTATTGGGAAAACAAAATTTTGAATCTATTAAAAGTCTATCTACGAAATCATTGGGCGGAGTTTACTCATTCACGCATTCGACCTTAATCATTAAGCCATAAAACTACTTTACAAATATCGGGTTTCTAAGTAATTTCTTCCGGAGGTTATTGTGTTAATTACGATGGCCAAATTCGTGAAGCGGTAAAATCCATCCAATGGTTTGGAAATATTTGTTTTCAAATTGTTCTTATGACGACCTCACGACATTTTTTGCAAAGTTGTTCTTTAGCATTTTCAAACTAGTCGCGAAGTTTCATCGTGAATATCGAGGAAAAACCCAAAGTTAACATACTTTTTCCTATATCTGCTGGAATTTTAATCGTATCAAACTGAAATTTCGTACAAGGATGTGAAATATTAAATCTAAAGGTAGAAGCAAAATTTTCCGAAAAAATTTCCGAAAAATTTGTTTTTGTTCAAATTAGTGACAGTACGATCTCAACAAAATTCCTCGGAAAGTTATGGTTGAACTAACTGTCAAGTTTAAATCCATTCGGTTGTGTAGTTTTTGAAATATCTGGGAATAAACCTAGAAATTTCAAATGGCTATAATTCCGAAAACGTTCATCCGATTTTGCTCATGATCGAAGCTAACCGTTGCATTTTGAAACCTACCTGGAATGTTCAAAGTCGATAGGATTCTCCGTACACCCGTAATCGTGCCGGTCGAAAAGAATAGATTTTGACACTGGATTCGTCATCAGTGAGTCCAACCTCACTCAGAACATGCAAGCAAAAAACTCAGTCTACATATCATGACATAACTGACATTTCAGTTCTCGGATATCGCTTTCCAACTTTGAGTTTATAATTAGACTGCTTTCGCTTAATTCACTTAAAATCGATTGCAAAATTCTCGCGACAAGGAGTGCAGAAACTTTTACCGCGAATTAACAGCCAAGAATTCTCATTAGGGCTCTCATTGAAGTTCGTACAAGAATGCAAATATATAGTGTTGAAGTATTCTACCCGAGAATGCAAATCAGGAGAGAAATCGTGATAGAGCTGCAGAAAGTTCGGACTAGGAAATTTTCCATCTCTAATTTTCATGAGGTACTCATTTGTGGTCCATAAATATCACCTGATTCAAACCATTTTCTTGAAATATTTGGACTGATATAGTAAAAATGTTGCCTCGCATTATTGAAATTCTAAAGAAGCCCTAACGTTAGGCCAGCTTCGCGATTTTGGAAGGCGATGGTATAGAACGTTCTCTATAGAGAACCCCAGCTCGATTCTTTTTCCTTTTTTTCAAAACGCCAAGTCCGAATTCTTGAACGAAAAGTAACCCATTCAGACGAGTAGCCTTTAACAAGCAATGTTGTCGAAAGTTCTAATGAATCAGGAAAAAATATTTTGACAGATTACTTGAAGCTAACTTGGTTCATATCAAGAAACATAGAAATAAGGTGAATTAAAGGATGAGCTTTCATTTCGCCAATGATGGGGACATCGCTAGAATCCGTTTTTTCCACTGAAGGTGGCGCTATGTGGAAATTACGAGTAATCGTCAAGGCAACTCTCAACTTTCTGTCAGTACTGAACTGATATCAGACAAGATATAAGGAAATGAATTTTCATCATATTATGTTCGTATAATTTTCAGTTAAATATATTCTAAGAATTCAGTATATATTCTAATTTTTGACGAATACTCTATCATTCGATGTTTTTCTATAATAAAGTTAAAGAGGCGTAAAATTATTCGGTGAAAAATCTGAAATTATTTGACAGAATCAACTGATACATCGATCGATATCACGTCATATCTTGTTTTGATATATACATTCATATTTTTCCAGATTCTGCACATATACAAAGGAATGTGGTAATGCATCGGGAAGTTCCTGGAAGTTAATACAGAAGTAGCAACATCCCTTACTTCAAGCATTGTGCAAAGAGTAAAGTAAAGAGTACTATACAATGCTATACAAGTCAGACTGAGACGTATCCAGAGTTCGAGTTTTACAGGATAACAACTTATTGAATAGACGATATTTAACCAGTTCAATATGAGTTTTTTCTTATTTGAATTCGAAAGTTATCCAACTAGAAAACAGGCGTTTTCTTTAATGGTTAATTTTTATTATCAAATATTAAAACTGAGGTTTTCTAGTAGCATATTAGTATTCATTAGAACTACTTCTCAAGTGTATAAAAATTGTTGAACAATTCATTATTGCTCGATAATAACCAAGAAAAATACAACACATTCGAAAGTAAAAATAAAGGCTTGATTAAGGATTGGTAAGTCTGCTGAAATGAATTCTTCCAAATATTTTTTTTCAATAATTCTTGTTTGGTCTCCTATCAAATTTTGTTGATAGTCATTTGAACATATATACAAGGAATCAGAAAGATATTTCCCCACTGCTAACGTTTTTTGTCATTCTACAAAATGCATGCTCATAGATACAATAATATTGTAGGTAAAATACTGTAACTACAATATGACACAAGAACCCACTAGATCTCAAGTAACTAATAGTACCACAAAGCTTTAATTTTGAGGTTTATTGCAATGGCTCATGAACTGAAATCTCAAACATATAATAGATAAAAAGTTATCAACCACTTCGTGACATCAATTGCTCAAAACTAGTATGCGGCAGTACTGTAGGCATGTAGAAAAATTAGAATTTGAATTTTGGAAAAAGTTTTTCACCGAGAATCTTGAAAAATTGAGTACGTTAAAGTGATACTATTCAATTTGATAGGAAATCGAAAATAAGAAATTCAAAATTTGCAGGTTTTTCGCTATTTTGAAACAATTGAATTGACCACCAAACAATACTTAGATGTGATCAAAAACCACTATTTCATTGACATTGAACCCCGTATCTCGCTTATGCTTCGAAAATGGGATGTATGTCATAATGCGAAAATTACATTTCCAATGTCATCTACACGGCTATCTATGTTTGTCAAGTTTCTGCTGAAACACCCGGTATATTCTTTGCCAGGATAGCCCCGTCGAACAAAGAGATACTCCATAAACATTCCTTGTATTCTCTCTGACGGCAATCGATTACTCTTGATATTCAACGCTGTCTAGAGGAAGATAAGAAGCTGCACTCAAATACTGTTATTGTTCTCAGCTTCCAAGATGCACATACATACTCACGGAAGAGATATAAACTCAAAGTTTTAGTTACAGGATTTGAGTACCCGAATGACTTGAATCAACGAGATGCGGTTCTACTTCTATTGTAGAATAAACTAGTAAAATTTTAGTTCCTGTTTCTATTTCGGAAGTTTTTCGATTGATCAGCCCTGAAATGCAATTTGCTTTCAAGGCTGTCCTTAACTCGAGCTCTAGAATGCTTTCGCTTGTTGCAAATCCTGCCGTTCCGGCCACAAACTTTTGATGTGTATGCAAACTTGCTCCATTATTCATTTCGCTGAACGTAATTAAGTTGATTATAAGTTAACCACCGTTCAGAAAGTTCAAAGCGAAAATCTCAGAATTTAGATTAGAAAAATGAACTAATAAGAGTTGGGGAAGGTGGAAAAACACACATAACAAGACATGGAATCTGATCTTGTGCTCCAGGAAGTAACCAACCAACACTTAGTTGTGAACGAAATTTCAATTTAAGTTTGTACCAAATTTACACTACGGAGATGAACGAAAAGGATGGTTGGAAAAGTAAACATGCCAAAAGCAAAACCGTGTCACTCAATATTTTCGAAATTAATAGAACAGAATATTCTGTTAAAACCGATCCATGATTTTCTGTATTTAATTAATCACCTCATAAACATTTTTCACGCACGAGCATATAAAGTTAGAAGAAGAGAGAAGTGTTTTTTGCATAATCCAAGACTCAAAGATTTTGTATTTTATTGATAATGTGACAGACGCTCGAGTTTTTCTCGATGGGCAGTCCCTAGCTTATATCATCTCGACATAACCTTTTTCTCGAGAATACTGATCAGTATTGCTTTTAAAGAAGAGTACTTTTCTTATTCGAAGATGTTCGAGGAGTATGCAGAGCTATTTGAATTAACATATCTCAATTTCATTATCATTTTTTTTTCTAGTTAATATAATGAGCAAAGTTGGGCCAATTCTGTACCTCCCTAATTTGGCTTCATTTCATGAAAAGTTTTTTCGGCGTCATTTGCTAGCTGAAGTCGATTCATGTTTGCGAGAGAATAATAGAAAGACATAAGGAAAGATTGGACATAATAATTCTTCAGAACGTTTTTTCTTATTCACATATCCTAGCAGTTTTTTGTGACATATTTCATTCGAGTTCTTTGGCATCTCGTCTCATATTCTTTGTTAACTTGAATGGAAGTGATTCCAAGATTACGATGGAACATTAGTTGACGAAGGAACTTCGAAAAAGCTGAATAAGTGAGGACCAGGTTCCATTTCACGAAATGGCCAACAAATGGGTTGAGGTCAGACTGCATGGAAAATCAGTTCAATTCAAAAAACTTTTCAGTTGATGAAATCCAGATTCTCAAGAAAACTTATATGAACGAAAGTAAGAAAGTTATACAAATAATACCATACAGTCAGTGAAAATAGTACAACAATTTCTACTTTGTTGGTTGGCAGTCTGAAGATGGACTTAACATTTGCAATTACGGAGTGAAATTTCGAAGATTCCTAATATTAAAGAAATAATAAAATTTAAATATATCCCTACTCCTTCGCCATTTTGCCATCTAGAAAATGGGATTGCTCCTGCTGTCTCACTAATTTTTCGCACAACAAACTTGATTGGGTTATCCGAAAAACGGAAAAATATGTCACTAGCGCCATCTTGAAATACCCTTTTTGCACATTATTGACACACTGTGTGTACAACGAATATTTGTTTATGTTCAATCAACGAATATTTTCTTGTATGTTTGGATTACTACGAACCTGTTTGTTTTAGGTTAGGAAATTGTTTTCTCGTTGTTTTATTATTCGCGGAAACAATACAGCGAAATTATTTTTCCGAGGCATGTCATTGGAAAATCCACAGCCTCCAAACAATTTCTCGGAAGCTATATTGGAACATCAATATTCAATTCGAATTGGATTGATCCCCCCTGAGAAAAAAATAATTGACGCCCACGAGATGCTTGCAGCACCACAAAAAGGTTTATTTTCTACGATTGCATGTTCATCGGACCTGATGATTTGTTCGGAATTTAATTCGGATTTTTTTAGCTAGATTTGGTTAGAAGGTTTTTTACTAGTGGGCGTTTGATAAGATAGAATTGAGTTGTTCGTAATCCAATATATGTTGGAGTTTTCTTTATTTTATTTTCGGGAAACAGAAGGTTTGAAATTTGGAAAGAAATCAGTAATTTATGTCTTGATTATATTAATAAAGGACTTTTCGGAATTATGAGAGATAGTTTGAACAATAACGCAAATGCTTTCTAGGAAAGAGATGAAATATTTCCATCAAATTAAAAATGAAATCCGAATTGTTATTGAGAGAAAAATATTCTCTTTGATTTCTTCAAAACGCATTTACTCTGTAGGTGTGACACAAATATAAAACCTTTTTTCTTCTTTGGGGTTCATTTCTATAACGTTCTCAATTTGCAGGAAATAAGATCATAATTGAGAAAATGAAATTTTTGTTGATTCGCCTAGGAATAACAAAGAGAATAAGAGTAAGATAATATACAGTGCGCGTCGAAATTATGGAACGAATTCATTTTCTCAGAAAAAAAATGTAAAATAATGAAAAGGATTTTTGTTGCACCCTGTGCCAACCCCATCAACACTCTAAATTTTTTGAATAGGGAAAGTAGGTCATTTGGTACTTTTTTGGCAAGGTCTTTGTATTTTTTTTTACAGGCGTGCAGAAATTTTCAAGAAAAAAATTAGTTAGTTCAAAGAGGTTTTCAGTATGGGCACTTTGACATGGCTTATTTACTTCGAGCCATTAAAGGGTTGGTAGGGGGTTGAAAGTTGTGCATGAACAAAACTGTAATAGTCGAATTCATTCGGTGACAAATTTCATCAGGTACCATCGTCTCAAAGTAAATGAGCCATGTGCACATACTGAGAATCTCTTTGAAGTAAGTAATTTCTCAAAAAAAAAATTATTTTCTTGAAAATTTCTGCATGCTTGTAAAGAAGATACAAAGACCTTGCCAAAAAAGTACCACATGACCCACTTTCCCTATTCAAAAAATTTAGAGGGTTGATGGGGATGGCACAGGGTGTAAAAAAAAATCCTCCAAAAATGCATATAAGTTTGGTAGAAGTGAAACAAAAATTGACCTGCTGTTTCAGGATTTTGTTGCCAAATATTTTTCTTCTGAAAAAATGAATTTGTTCCATAATTTTGACGCACACTGTATATAAGACTCCTGTCAGAAAACGGTATGCACATTAAACTAATTATTCATAAAATAGATGAAGACTGAAGAACAGCTACTTCTCTGTTTAGCTTGGGTTGAAAGCAGTAAAAAGATAATTATTCGATGAGATTCCTCAGAAAGCCCCTCAAGGAAATTCGTTATCGTCGCTCGAATAAATTTTACCACCGTCAGATTAGTTTGTGACTGACGTTTCGGAAATACACAAAATATACGTTTTCCACTCACGTATTTTATAACAAGGCAGCATTACATAATCCAACTACGCTTCTGCGAGAGCTAAGAAATAAATTGTTTTGTTTCCATTTGCCACAGGAAGGAAGTCTGGTGTTGTCCCAGAAGATTCGAGTTAGAAAACATAAAGAGACCATATATGATACACTTACAATGTTATTATTCATAGAAGGTGTGTACCGTTCACAGTAAATATTCAATTCTTGGTGGGAAAAATTATTTGTTTTTCAATTTGACAGAAGAAATTCCGACTTTTATGGAAAGAAACTGTTCAACAGGACACCGAGGGTGAATTTCGATATTTCCAACTATTTCCAAAACAAATCAGGAATGGAATTAGAATTTAATAAAGTAGAAAACTTTAAAATTTTTTTCTAAATTCATAGCTCAAAAAAGCAAATGTGTTGAATAATAGATTGTAGATGTAGAACGATTCTGTCTAACATTTCCGACTATATCCAGTAGAAAATCAATACAAGCTCATTCGCCATTTCGTAACCAGAAAATTACGCTGGTAAGGGTCAGAGTTTACGCAGTTTTTGGGTGTCCGCAACATTCTTCTTCGACGTAGTCAGATTGTGATATATTTGGAAATACGCAATGATGTTATCTTATTGAAATCGTATATTAAATCAAATAAAAATATTAATTTTGATTATTACTGGGTTAATTATGGAACTTAATACAATTCAAGATCGATAGTCCGGGTTTTTGTTAAGAAGAATACTTACCCTTTTGAGTCTCTACCTACTGAAATCCGAGGTTTGGCAGCGACGCCGCATTACACGCCTACTGTCGGTCAATCTGTCATCGTTGTTTTGGTGAGATTCTAGTGAGTTTTTAGATATACCTAGCTGTTTAGTTCAATATTTTTTGAATTATTACAATAAAATTCACTATGGAGCGTAAAGAGTTTTTTATTTGCGGAGAATCCCGTGAATTGAGTGAAATATCGTATAACAGGTTAGTAACTTCTTTGTTTTGATGGCTGACAAAGTGTCAAATTTTGTATCACGCGTTGCAGAAGGCAATCGCCTTTTAAACATGACGTATGCTACCTCTATGTTGTTTGTTACTCTGAGTAAGAGTAGATTGAGGAACAAAGAAGAGAAGTCTTACAGAAGCGACACTCTCCCTTTTCCAATGTCCTAAATCTACATGCGCACGCTCCGATTCGCCATTTTTTTATTGGTTTTATGCGCTTGTTCTAGGGAACAGTGCGTTATCATTTTATCACGATGTTTTATTTCCGCAATATCTCAAGAAGTACAAATGCAATCAGATTTAAGCAGGTGTAGATAACCAACACGCAACTGGGTTGAAAATTTCGTGTTGATCTAATAGATAGAATTTGAATAAGCGCGTGAAAGCTTCGGACATCACGTCAGCCCTTTTCTGGATTTTTTTGTCACCAGACAGATAAAGAATAAAATTAAAACTTCCCTATACTTAGGTCAACGTTAATGTGCGTTGGTTTACTTACTTCCACGTGTTCGAATTCATTGTAGTTTTGGTTCTTCATACAGTGACTGTTTCGATTTTATTGTATGATTTGTTTTGATATAATATTTATACAGTACCATCATAGAATCGAGAAGTGTATAATATATATTATACCTACTATTCTGTGGTGATGATATGATTTCTGTGGCCAGGTTCTATTACTATGCTTGTTATGGTTTTGAAGATCACGAAATTTGGGTACATCGAGAACAAAGGATATCAAGGAGTATCGCTTCTGTAATACTTCTCTTTTCTGCGAATAAGGTCCGGTACACACATAAGTAAGCACCGCAACTGCGCCGTAGCTTGAAAAGCTGGAAGTGTACACCGGGAGGGGGGATTCTTACTCTCCATGCCCACTAAATTTTTACGATATAAATATTGGAAGGTTACGGAACGTAAAGTGAGAATCAACCTTTAGTCGGTTTAGTCATGCACTAATTGAGTTAAGTATTTGCTGTAATTTGCTCAAAGAATCCTGTCTCAATTACTTTCCTCTTATCGCTTTGTCACCTACAATAGAATGTATCCGTTTTGTCCTTTGACTCCTCTAGCGTCGTCTGCCAGCAGCTATAGGCACTTAACTTGTTAACAGCATTTAAGTTTATTGAACGAGACATCACGATGCACTCAAGGGGGACCAACAAAAGACAGAGTTTGTAGTTGAATAGTCCATAAAAAGGCTTGTATACGCGTCGAGTCGCAATGGAAACGGAAATATAGTAGGATCAATGACAGAATTTGATTCGGTTATGGTTTCAAGAAGAGTAAAAAGATTGAATTTCTACAGTTTGTCTACTGAGTTTTCTGAATTTCGTTAGATTGTGCACAGACACTCTTGTAGGGTGACGCTTTTTTAATTGCTAGAGAATGAGAGTTTGTTGATGGCATTTAGCAAAGGATTGTGAGGGGCAGTTGTATTAAGAACTTTCATAAGTAGCAGGCGCCCTCTCTCGGTCCTCACCTTAGTCACTAGCACCCTTCTTTATAGATCCTCTGAAGATGGCCCACCCTAATTTTTGACTCTGGAACATCTCTCAATGTTTTTCGCATTATTCATTTACACCCTGTATATTGGGGCTGTTTCCTATAACCTTTTATAGATTGAAAGTTTGAAACATATAGGTACACATTTGAGTGTGTCCTGTACACATGTACACACTGTCTATGAGAAGTCTATATTAACAATTTTTGCCAATACCTCGAATTGAAAGTCAAATGCATGTAGCACTCTCAATAATTGAAAAATTATCTGCAGAACTAAAGAGGTCCATTAACCTTCCAGATTTTAATGGATGGGTAAAATCTTATTTCGTCATAGTCCCCGTTTAATTGCTGCAAAATCGATAAGGATGAGATTGGATGGCTTGAGAAATTAATGGAAATCACTGATTTACGTAAACGTTTCACTTGAGTTATCGTAAAACTGAACATTTCCTTCGCCGAGTGCAATCTACATTTGAATATTTTCCAATAAACTGAATGTATTGATAATAATTTGATCATAGATGTAGGGACAAAATGAAAGGACCATCAGGTTTCGCAAACAATGCCAAAAGGTATGCCATTTTGCCCGACACAGGTGGGCAAACTGGTTTGTCGCTTGTTTTTGATTACTATTCGATTTATTCGTAGTTTTTAATTTTTGAAATTCATCTCTACCCTTTAAAATGAAGTTTACTTCTTAAAGTTTTCATCCTCATGAAAGATATCAGCTTTCAAAAGATTGTTTGTCGTCTTGCCTGCCTCTTCCCTATATGTGCGTACTTTCGTATGAGCTCTTTATTAAATCTATGTATGCTCAATCAAAATTGTGTGATAATTTTATTATTTTTCAAATGAATTAAATCTTGAATCTCATGGAACTTTTCTTGAATCGATTTCAAATAAAATTGTGAATTATTGTTCATAAGTCTCTTTGAATGAAATATCTTACGAAGTCTGCATTTTCATCGTTTCCAACACAAAAGTACAAGAGAATCTCAAACGGTCGATTTGAGTTGTATTATTATCCAGAGTTTTCCAGAAAGAGTTAAGATGATAAGTGAAATAAATCTTTTGAAAGATTTGTTCAATTTTTTTCTATGAATAACAATAATTTTCACCATTGTAGTGTAGTGCATGTAGTTTTGATTCATGTAGTGAACTTATACTTTGTTCGTCTTGAATGATAGCAAACTGTGCTCAGATTTATGACGAAGTTGTTATTATGGATATTGTTCAAGATCCTTTAACTCTAACTCCACTTACTTCTACTCCTCAGTGCTGACGGGTGTAGTCATGATGTAAGTGAAACATGGTGTGCTCATCTGCTCATCTGTGATCGTATTTACCAATGATGGCGTCACTTTTTTCATTCAAATTCAAGGAAATATATATATTCTGTGCTTTGAATTCGAATGAAAAAAGTGACATCATCATTGGTGAATACGATCATAGATGAGCAGATGAGCACACCATGTTTTACTTACATCATGGGTGTAGTCACAGTCAATAGAATGAGTGTAGTCAGTGTAGCTTAATCTGTTCTATGATTTGGCGCAAAAACAAGATGACAGAATTCTATGCTATGTGATTTTTCGGAAATATTTTCCAAGGTGGTCATGAAAAAGAAATGGTGATATTTCAGTAAAGTAAATGAACGTAGGAAGAAAGTGGACCAATCCAAGCATGTGATTGTTACCTAGATAACAAAATAGGACCATAGACAACAATAGACATCTATGATCATGATTTATCTACACAAAATCATCACAAAAGATGGCCCCACTCTATGCACTCCACACGTTATCTTTGACTACACTAACTTCTAACATTTCCGCAACGAACAGAGTGCAAGTTTACACTGTATTGTTGCACTATCTTGCACTGGGGTACGACAGTTTTAGTTCTTGGAGACAACGAACAAAGCTAGAATGTCGTAATAATCTGTGAATGTCGGTATATTAGCATGAATGAGCTGATTCCATTAAAATTGGAGGTGATACCTACAGGGGGTCCGTGTTATAAGAATTGTGGAATTTGAAGAAAGGCGCCAGATGTCACCAACAGAATTTGTTTCTCGTGAACCTAACAGGTGAAATTTCATAATTTATTGAACATTTCATTTATTCATCCGACAAATATTTCATATTGAGCTTAAGCAATTCAACCGATTGATTAGGTTACACCCAAAATAAAGTAGATATACCTGTCAACATGAAATATATATCATTCCGGACTCTGGAGATGTGTATAATTGATTTTTTCGAAGAATATTCAGGTGTTATAAAGGCAAGAATGTTAACATGATTTATTCCCTGGAATTCTGCAGTCTCAGTTATTGAATCGAATAAATCATGTTTCAAGCTTTCAGGTTAATGAAGAGATTTCGAGGTATATTTAAAACAGTTGGCCAGCATGGAGGCACTCGTCCGTTGTCGAACTCTTTGATGAAACGTTCAAATTGAGATCGTTGGCTCGCAGTACATACCGATTTTATCTAGAGCCGTAAGGGAATGCTTACATTCATCATGAGATCTGAAACGGGAGAGAACTTTTATATAATACCGAGAACGCATATTTCGAGATCCCTTAAACACATTCGGCCGAGTTTACAAACTCATATGCGTTGAAATTCAAGTTTTATGAGAACCGGGAACCTCTGTATGAGAGGTTCCATTTCGGGTTGAATTAGTTATCAAGGAACATCGGGCCACTATACAGAGTGGTCCACGAGTAACTGTACATCGTGCGATGGTGAATAGATGCTACCTTGTAAAGCCAGAAAATAACGATTAGATATGGGCTGAGGCTATTCGTTCCTGAGGAACAAGGTGATTTATTGTTGGCCGAACCTTTGGGTGACTTTAACTCATGAACCATTAACCGTATTCGCTTCACATTGGGCATGTGTTGTCAACTCAGCGCATAAAACTGTTCATATGAACCACACCGAAATAGTACAGACCAGGACTAGGAAATTTCGATATCTAATTCCAGGTCTTATGAAAGAATCTGTATAAGGAATATTGATTTATCGTAACTATCATCTCATTCTGAATATATTTTTTTACAATTATGTTTTTCACGTGAACGGCATACCAACGGTTAATTTTTTCATATCGAAATTAATAGACGACTTCGGCCCAGGTTGCCAGCCCACAATTTTCTTCACAAATTTACTACCACTGGGGAACGGGAATTTCAGGACAAATTTGACATGATAAGGTTCGCGTTGTTTATAAATATCCGTAAAAGATGCCTCGGCTCTTCAAACAAGATAATTTCTTTCAAATATGGGTTTTTGTTAGGCTGTAATTTGAGTTGGGATTCTTGATTTCATGTTAATATTGTCAAGTTTATGAGGGTTATGTTCCGCAAATCAACTCGGTTATTTCGGTTGCCGGTTTTCTGTTCTGCGAATATGATATATTCGGTTGGTTCCTGAAAAAAAAGGGTAATTACGGAATTTGATTTAGAAAAAGCAATCTTTCTGTCACCAGAACATAGACATATTAAGTCTATGTACCAGAACCACAGTCAATGTTCTATGGTAACATATCAATAGCATAGAACAATCTTTATTCACCTTATGATCCATAGACATACCTAGTACTTTTTCCATTGTTGATTGTTGTCTCTTCTATATTCTGTAACGATTCTCGTTACAACCCTGAATCCTCATCGCCGTAACGCTACTGCTTCCGTAATATACGGAATAATAAAACCGGATTTTTCCGAAGAAGGAATGGAGTCGTTCATTTCGATTTCCATTTGAATTGACCTTAAAATGAATTCAATTGAGACCGATACGTTGTGAAGAGGTGACAAAAAGTGAGTGCTTATATCTGGTGAATTATTTTCTTTTCTCTTTACTGATTTAATTTAATTAGAGTGATCTAATTCTTTTCCTTATTCAGAAATTTCATTTTTTGAAGTTAATAATTATATCCTTGCTCATATTAGTGGGTTGGGATTTTATTTATCAACATTTTTTTCTTTCATTTCTTTAGTCGCCAGAGTACATGCTCCCTTTTTTGTCCCCATTTTTATATTTTCTTGTATGATTCCTTCGGATCATTTATTAACCTTTTATTGTAGATTCAATTATTCATTTAAATTTAAAATATATATCGAATCTGTTCTTTTTCTCTCTTTCCGGAAAGTAGACAATAATACCTAGTTGTATAATTTTTTTTCTATCCTGTTCGATTGCATATAAATTATTTGGCTGAAAACTCATATGATATTGTACCGATTGCATATAACTATAAATCTTTGGAATTATTTGGCTGAAAACTCATATGATATTGTACCTGCTGATTTTGATTAGCATATTGCCGGAGGAGTTAGAACAGAATATACCTAAATCGACCACCATTTTGACCACTACTAATTCTTGTTTATTGTGCACTGCATGCTGGAGTATCAGTCGATATTGGAGGAGACCAACACTGTCTAAAGCCACTGATTCTTACGAAGATCAGAATTTCGTCATCAAAAAACCTTTTGGCTAGCATCCACCCAGCGAGCCTCCACCAATTGGAACACAAAATCTCTAGCACCTGGATTGAACCTGAGAGAACTGAAGTTTTTTTCGAACTACCATCCAACGTTAAACACCCAGAATAAAGGAACAAGAAGTGAGGTCTCAAAATTTCTGTTTCTAATCCGAACAAATCCAAATTCTGTCTGGAGCCCATTATCTTTCAGTAAAGCCTAATTTGTATTTTTTCCATATAATCAGCCTTCAGCAATCATAACTTATTTTTCTTTTGTAAATTTTTTTATTTTAATAAAATTGTAAAAACCATTTTCTTGAAACTTCCCTTAAGCAAGATTTCTCTTGGTTTACGTGGTAAACCTGGCGCCCAACTAAAGTTAGGTTTTGTGAAGTAATTTTTGGGGACTCACCCCTCACCGTATCCATCTGAGCAGCCGATAGGCCTAAGTGCAACTGTAGGTTACAATTCTAAGGATCATAAAGTAAATAAAGATTGTTCTATGCTAGGTATATGTTACCATAGAACATTGACTGTCGTTCTGGTGACATAAAGAACGTTTTTTCATCGATCAAAGTCCGTAAGTAACCTTTTTTTCAGGAACCAACCGAATATTTCATATTTAGGGAATGGAAACCGGCAACCGAAATAACCAAGTTGATTTGCTGAATATATCTTATATACACTTGACACTATTAACATGAAATCAGGAATCCCAACATAAATTTCAGCCAGTCAGAGATTATCTTAACAAAATCCTATATTTGGAAGGAATTATCTTGTTTGAGGACCCGATGCATCTTTTACGGCTATTTATAAATAAAACAAACCTTATGATGTCGAATTTGTCCTGAAATTCCCGTTACCTAGTAATAGTAAATTTGTGAAGAAAATTGTGGGTTGGTAACTTGGACCGAAGTCGTCTATTGACTGTTGTCTCTTGTACGTTCTATGGATCATAAAGTAAATAAAGATTATTCTGTGCTATGGATATGTTAACATAAAACATTGACTGTCGTTCTGGTGACAGAAAGAACCTATTTCTTCAATCGAATTCTGTAATTAACCTTTTTTTCAGGAACCAACCCAATATTTCATATTTACGGAATGGAAAACCGGCAACCGAAATAGACAAGTTGATTGGCAGAACATATCCTATATAAATTTGACACTATTAACATGAAATCAGGAATCTCCACTTAAATTTCAGCCAATCAGAGATGATCTCAACAAAACCCTACATTTGGAAGGAATTATCTTGTTTGAGGAGCCGTGGCATCTTTCACGGATATTTCTAAATAACGCGAACCTTATCATTTCGAATTTGTTCTGAAATTTCCGTTCCCCAGTGATAATAAATTTGTGAAGAAAATTGTGGGTTGGCAACTTGGGCCGAAGTCATCTATTGAACGTTAGTTATTTTTCAGCTATTACGGCCCTGTATAATGTAATATAGATATTCCTGATGATGAATTCCTTCATTGGTATGCATGTTTCAATGAAAGTATATTGTAGAAGTTATCCTGATAGGGCAGTTCGAAACCATCAAACATTCTACGATATCGCCCGTTCTTTGCTCAGGAAAATCATAAGCGTTAAACTATTTTCGAAAAAAAATGCACAGTTGGTGTGCCATTTCCGTCGAAAACATTTTTCTAAAGAAATATTTAAACATAATGCAATGATATAAACAACAAATTGATATTCCTTGTATAGAGTGTTTCATTAGACGTAAAGGTAAAATGAAAATTTCCGAGTCCTGTTCTTTACTGTTTCGGTAAGTCCAAGCAGATTGATATGCTTTGCAAAAAACTAAATAGCTAATTTTTTGCCATCATATAAAGCTACCCTTCAGTTCATTAATACAGGTCTATTATAACCTTGTTTATAGTAACCTTTCCTTCAACATTCTACTTTAGGGTAACTGCGTTGGCTTCAATAGAGCTTTCCTCGGTCAAAAGCGTATCATTCCCCGAATATTCAGTTTAGGTACTCGCACATCTTGTAGACCCACTATCGTGGCAAATAGTTTGCTATCATTGCGAAGGCTGCTATTAAAGCACTGAACTCCTATGTCATCGACTCAAAGCTGATATGGGAGTGCCGAAGGAAACTCAATGAAGTAGGCAAGAATAACAAGGTCTCCTTAGTCTGGGTTTCTGGGCACTCAGGAATCAAAGGAAATGAAGAGGCCAACACTCTAGCCAGAAAGGGAGCACAAACGCTACCTACTGGCCCAGAACCTTCCTGTGGTATAGGCAAATGTACCTATAAGAAAGAGTTTTTGGAGAAAGAAGAAAATGAAAGAGGGGCACTCTGGAGGAATTCTCCAGGAATGGAACACTCTAAAAAGTTCCTTCGGAACTTTGAAATTGCTAGATCCAAAAATCATCTGGATCTCAGTAAGAATAAGTTACGCCTCCTCACTGGTTTCCTCAAAGGACACTGTCGCCTAAGAAAGCACATGATGAGAATGGGCTTATCAGAAACTGACGAGTGCAGATTTTGTGGGGAGGAGGAGGAAACCCCTGTTCACCTGATCACAGAATGCCTCGCCATTGTGAGCCTGCGCAAAAGATACCTTGGACAGGAGTATTATAGGAGGAATGAGAACTTAGCCTCCTTGAAGCCCTCACAGATATTAGAATTCATCAGAGCACTTGAGCTGGAGGGCGAGCAGTAGGTTGCGACAACAGCTCTGACAAGGGGGCACAATAGACCTTAAGGTCGCAGTGGAACGTAACCCCTTACCAACTATCAACTATCAACTATCATTGCGAAGTATTAACATATATAAATGTTTACTATATGCTAAGAAAAATGAGGGCAAATGGACCAGGTTAGGTAACAATCACGAATATGGCACTAGGAATCAGGATATTTCACTTGTACCAAAACATAAAACCCATAAGTTTGAAAGTTCTCCAATGTACAAGAGTGTAAAAATGTATAGCTCTCTTCCCAAATGTTTTAGATCTCTAATTCTCATAGCATTCAAGAAAAAGGTAAAGAATTTATTGTTAAGTAGATGTTATTATTCTGTAACAGAATTTTATAGCGATTGCCCTCATACTGTTGTTGATGTTTGATATAATTTGTTAATTTGACTTGTCCTATACACTGATGTGTCTCAAGGGATTAAATAAATTATTTTTATTATTATTATTATTATTATTATTATTATTATGGTTTATATGTACTGTCTGATGGCCTGGGATAAAATTATTCGCCAAATTTTAAGCCAATAGGTTGAACGGTTCAGAAGTTATATATATATATTATCAAAAAACCCAATTACCATATAATGGTGTAGGGTCAGAAGTTATAGCCACCCAAAAGTTCTGTCGAAATAAATAAATCTCAAAAATCATACGCATTTAATCATTTTCGATTGTGAAAAAATAAACGGTTCAAGTAGAAAATAGCATTTGAAAGAAAAATCCATGCAGAATCAGATGATCGTCACGACAAATTGATATTCTCTATACATAGTGTTCGATTAGACCTGAAATTAAAAATCGAAATGTCCTGGTCCTTGTCCGTACTTCCGATATGGTTCACATATGGAGAGTTTGATGTTCCAAGGTAACAAAATCTGCCGAATTTGAAGCGAATACGTAGAATGGTTCACGCGATATAGTCATCCAAAGGTTCTGCCATAATATATTTCGTTCCAAAAGTTTCTTGAGGTATTTTTGAAAACGCAACTCTGGAAGACTTCCTTTCCATGAACTAAATATTGAGAAGAAAAAACAAAAAATATCCTGATTTGTGTATTCAGAGACTTTCATATATTCTATCGTCATTCTGACTGAATGAAATGAATAATCACAATTTGAATTTGTCAAAATGAATTTATTTCCGGAAATTCTCGAAAATAATGTATGGTCCAACTCGGGAAATCAGGAATAAATTCTGATTTGACAAGTTTTTATATGAATTCCGTAAATATTTCAGATTTATATGGCAAATTTTCCAATGCCGTCATTTATCGGCGAAAACTGAAGTAGGACCATAAAGCCGTATTTTGACAACATTTGTACCTCATTTCGGACCCAAAATATGTCAAAAAGTGTCCGCACCATTTATTCTATGCATCTTCATTTTTTTCATCATCTTTTACTGTGCTTGGACACTACGACCATCGACTCATCGAACATATCATTTTATATCTTAAGACTCTTTCAAAGCACCACCACCCAGACACTTTACAACATTCATGTCCTCGCCGGGATTCGAACCCAGTACCTCCCGCATCCTGGACAATGTCTCCATTCTCTAGGCTACTGAGGTAGACTTCTATGCATTTTTAGATGGGAATAACATGCATAGAATATATTATAAGTTGTTGGCTCTTTTCTACTTTACCCACTGTAATTTTGCGTCCAAAACGCGATCCTAGAATTGTCAAATATTGTACTACTTGGCTCTGTAAACAATGATGGCGCTAACGTCGCTTTGTCAAGTCCACACAATAAATTTCGCCGAATAAAATGAATTCATCAATAATAATCTATTAGATCTGACGAAATTATTTCCTAAAATATGAATAACATATTTGAAATGATGGATTCTTACTAAAATATAAGAGGACTTCAACAAATATAGAACATCAGTTCATTGAATATATTATGCCTATGTATTGGCGAATGAAGATAAGCGCTACTCCCTCTGGTGACTATCCGAGTAACCCGAGCTTTTAGTGAGGAAAAGCAAACTCAAATGTCCCTTCCCATAGATTTCTACAGCCCGGTGAAAAATTTGGATTTAGGGTGAAAGAAACTTCCTTTAAGAAGTCGGGCCTGAAAGTGTTGAAGAATCGATAAAAACCAACAAACAAGATTTATGAGAGTCTGTTACCTGCATTTTACCGATGATGATCATTTTTATAGAGGTAAGCACGAATTGCTTATGAAATATTAGAACACATTCATGAAGAACATTTTTTTCCAGGCCCATAATCCAAGCAGAGAAATTTACTTAAGAGGAATGCTATGCCTTCCAGAAATCTGCCTGTTAAACTTATCATTAAGGAACAACGTAAATGTTCTAGTGATAGAACTGACTATTGAAAAAAAAAGAGTCTCAACAAGGAAATATCTGGTGATGAATACTCTTCGCTTCTGCCGATGGAAGCAAAGTTGTACAAGGCTTATTTATTACAGCTTCTTCAAGACCAATCATATGAGTGTTGGAGAATTTATTTGTCAATCCATAATGAATAAGGCTCACGGTAGAAGTAGCATTAGTTTCATGTTAATGTATTCATTTTTTGCACAATATATTGAGTATTTCGTTCAGTTATGAGTTATCTGTTATTCCAAAAAGTATGTATTACAATACTATCTGTTTTTCAACTTTCAAGACAGCCAAAGAAATCCACCAAAGTTAATCATTCCATTTGGATCTGAAAATAAATAATATTAAAAACTGTCTAACCTTGGAGATATCCCCGTAATTTTAGAGTTGCTACAATAAGATTGAAGAATGATACATACCTACTTTATAAGAATGGAATATGTACTCCCAGTAATACTCTCGTCAACTATAAAAGTCTAAAAAGTCTTTGAATAAATCGTGAAATCAAAAATTATCAAACCAAACACTAACATTCAGTACAAAATCGACTATCAAAAGAAAATCTATGTCTGTATGTAAGGTTCTAAAACTGGCCATCGTGGCGCTGCAATCTTAAATTCAGACGCCAATAGGGTCTTTATGATTCTAGAAATATTTCAATTTTATTGTCTTTCCTTTCCGAAGAAATGCCTCTTCTCTGAGAACTTCCTGTATATTTTGCTGTGAGAAATACCGCAGTTCATACCTTTTCTAGGGTTGCTCCAGGACCCAAGCTTCCTGTTTTCCACAACACCCGTGGGAATTTAATTCCTAGCTTCAGGCTTATTATGTGAAGACTCCTAACAAAGCTATTCGTAAGCCGACGGCCTGGACGACTCCCACTGGACAACTTGGGATATTCGAAAGCCAGTATTGAGAGTGTTAGGTTGTGAAATCGATCAAATATTGCTGAGAGCGATACAGGAATGAAAATTTCCTATACCTCCGTGCTGAGAGTATTTTGTCCTATATTTTCCATTTCACGATCTGTTGAGTGGGAGAGATTTTTAATCTTACAGAAGCGCATTGTAAGACTACTATTTGATCTACTCTCTAGAGTGTCATGTGGGGAGTATTTTAAGCACCATCACATTTTAACTATTTTAATATACAGGGTTTCAATTTGAAAACTTCCCACTCCTATTATCTCGAAACGGGTTAGGTTTTTATAAAATCGCTAGAACACGTCAATTTCATTTTCGAGGGGAAACAATTTTTATATATAAATTACTTCGCCTCTTTCAACCCCATACACCCAGAACCTCCCTCTCGAAAATCTTAAAAAGCAATAGGGGTTGAGTGATACGTCATTTGAAAAAACTTTTTATTCGCTACATTTTGGCAACAAATTTTTCAAATTGGAGTGCTGCGTTGCCAAGGGTAATTTAAAAATTGTAAATTACTGATTATTATACATTATTCCTGTTTCAATCACGTTGAAGCTAAGTCTTTTATGGGAAAATGTTTTTAGGTTCTTAAATTGTTTTAATGCACCATTAAATCATGTTACTAACCTATTGACTTAATGTTTTTTGACATGACCATAAAGACTGAAAGTGTTTATCGATCCGATAAATTCTTTTGGTCATCAAACTGTATTGAGGCGAATTCCATTACAAACGGAAATAAAAGAAAAAAAATTACATGTTTATCTTTCATTGCCGAAAGAATTTATCGGATTGATGAACACTTTCACTGATTTCACTGATAAATGCACCTGTTCTCTTTATGGCCATGTCAAACAACAGTAAGTCAATAGGTTAGTAAATGATTTATTGGTTTATCAAAACAATTTACTAACCTAAAAAAACATGTTTCAATACAAATCTTAGCTTTAACGTAATTGAAACACTTACAGGAATAATGTCTAGTAATGAGTAATTTACAATCTTTAAATCACCCTGACTTGGCAACGCGGCACTCAAATATAAAAAAATTGGTGCCAAAATGTAGAAAATAAAAAGTTTTTCAAATGACGTATCACTCAACCCCTATTGCCATTTAAGATTTTCCAGAAGGGGGTTCTAGGGGGTAGGTGGTTCAAAGAGGAGGCAAAGTGATTCCTCAATAAAAATTGTTCCCTCTCGATAATAAAATTGACGTGTCCTAACCCGTTCGTGATAATAGG
This sequence comes from Myrrha octodecimguttata, assembly GCA_958510865.1. NCBI lineage: Eukaryota > Metazoa > Arthropoda > Insecta > Coleoptera > Coccinellidae > Myrrha > Myrrha octodecimguttata. Next base: position 19,816,773 of record OY294063.1, read on the forward strand.
CGTGGTAATTTTCAAATTGACACCCTGTATACCCACAAGCGAAGCTATCGAATTTTCAGACGTGAAGAGGTACATTCCTATGAGACCAGGAATAACTATCGTGTCTGTGAGGAGAGGTCAGTTTATGCTTTTCATGAAAGGTCTCCGAATATTTCGGTTTGTAAACTTTTCAACATGTTTTCGTCTCGTTTAGCGCATATGTCTTATAATCACTTTAGTAAGGCTCTGAGGGAGATTCCTGTTGATGATTTATTTAATTCCCTAGAGGAATTTTGTAATTTTGTGAAAACCTTTGAATATGTAATGTGAATTATTCAGTATTATATATTTTTATATGTATCTTGCTTGTATGGATGTATTCTGGATTCATACAATAAATAAACGATATTATTATTATTGATTTTTTTTTCAATTTGTTCAAATGGCGAATCATCAAACTATTGTGCATGGTTTCTCTGAAAACGAGTTGAAATAGCCTGATGATTTCTCAAATGAAGGGTATATTTTCAAGTTGTTCGTTTCACCATTAATTCCTTTCAATGAATAAAACACTTCTGTTATGAAACATTTATCCAGATTCGTCTCAGGTGAAAAGTTACTGGCACTTGAAATATCCAAAAAAAATTAGTTTTCCTTCTGTAGCTGTAGCATGGTTTTCCTGAGTTTCGGTGTAAAATTTTCCATTTTACTGACATATTTTTCAGTATTCACTCTTATCCTACTGAAAACAGTTCCCTAGGCGTCATTCATAATAAAATTATCAGATGAAGATCATCTCGTGATTGTGTCAATTAGCTCAAGATTATGTCGATAGCTCAGTGGTTAGTGCGTTGGATCGAAAGGTCTCGAGTTCAATCCCGGACTAGGAAAGACATTTTCTAGATCGGTACCGGCCACCATGAACTATTGGATCAATAATTTACAGTGCTGTGCTCAGCGTGGCGTAAGGACACAGTAAGGGTTTCCTTGAAGCCTAGGATAATCGAAAAAATACAAAAAAAAATACAAACATTAGAATCTGTCATTTTCGTATATGTAATTATACTTCATTATTCTTCCCGAAACGAGAATTTCAACATTGACCATTATGTAATCTGAAAATTCGATAATTTCACCTATTTCTGTGGATTCGCCACTAAGTTTGTAAAAGCTTCGAATTAAGCTCCACGCACGTACATCCGGACCACATAATACACTGAATTATTTCCTCATTTTTTGACCCTCCCATGAATATGGAGAGTATATTTGCACGTCTATGGACCAGACTTTCCAGAGAATTCATAGAATTCAATTAATATGTTCACACTGATTGAGTATAGAAGCACACAACCTCGATTAAAGTGTTCTTGATTCATACAGAATTCGACCTATACATATTGATAAGTGTCGCGTAAATGAATCCTTATGAAAATATAATTTCAGCGACTTATTCTTCAGATAATTGAACACATTTTTTATACAGTAACTGATTGCGTGCAGTGTCGTTATGATTCATGTCCATAAGTCACTGTTCTGCTAGATGTCGCCATCCTTCTAAAGTCTTCTGACCTTGTTGGTGTATGTTCTATCGAAGGATTCATGTGAGACTTATTCTTAAAATTATATTTGGAGAGGTAGATTCAAACTTCTCGGGGGGTTATAACGTTTCGTCCTGTATTGATCTGAGGGAACTCGTCAGGGCATGCGCCACGTGAGTGGACAACTTTTATGATGATCATAATGGAGCGTGTGGAATCTTTAGAGATGACTAGTGTAATGAGGACATACATTGTTCAATAAATTCACAGTAGAAATTATGTAGAAGTTTCTGTGTTAGTTTTTCGAACAATGCCAAAACCCCGAAAAAAGTTTCTGAGTCTTTTCCAAGAACACTGGCAAGAATTTTTTGACAACTCCGCCATGTAAATATGAAATTTTCGTGAAAAACAATAATTTTCAAACGTATAGTTTCTTCCGATACTTAACTCAACAATTGAAAAAAGGAAAAAGTAGTTAAGACATTCAATTGATGAGAAAGTCGAGCTTCCCTCACATGTGGAATTTTTCGTTACAGGACTCCCGAGGTTTATTATTCCAGGCTTGCACCCAAATTTGAATAACGAGACATCATAATTAGAAAATTACTCTTCTCATAAATTATGCTAACTACGAATTAAGTCAGCAGAGGGAGGTGGCATCGATTCCTCATGATCATTAGCATGTCAAAATTTAAATTGAAAATTCGCGCCCCTAAATTAGAGAATTTATTGCACCACTACGAAATTTCGATGATAAATCTTCCAACTGTAGGTTTTCGCGGCGTGTAGAAAATATGCTGTACTCTTGCCCTATTCAATTCGAATTATAAATGGTTATTATTCGTTCACAATCCCACTGGAACGGTTCTCAACATTCGGGTATTCATTACTGGCTTCTGAATGAAATTGAGAAATAGTGTAACCGAAATAAACAACAATATGTGCGAAATTTGAACGTAAATCTAGTATGAAACGAAAGCGTGAGATTGTGGCACAATATAAACATTTTTTGCGCACTCATTTTGGGCAACAGAAGGGTTATATTTTGCCCAATTGTATTTAATTTTCGATTTTTTTTTACGGTTTTCATGGATTTTCACTCCCAATATCTGAAACAGAACTATAAAAATTAAATAAAAATTGTTTTTTCATGAAAAACTGTCAATGTTCTTGAAATTTTCTGCTTTTGTCTGATGAAAGAGTCAGATTTGTACTCTGAAACGTCACAGTTCGTTCTCTTTATCGTTTGTATTGTTCTTGTTCTGTTCATTAGGCAATCTTTTCTGCAAGAAACTGCCTTTGACAAACAGTTTGATACTGCAATCCGCAAGGGCGTTTTTCATGAAAAAAAACAATTTTTATTTAATTTTAATGGTTTTGTTTCAGATATTGGGAGTGAAAACCCATAAAAACCTAAAAAATAATGCAAAATCCTCCCACAATAAGCTTCAACTGATACTTGCAATTTTCGAATTTTGAGCAGAAAATGGTCTTGGTCACTACCAAATTCAAAACTGTCCGACCGTCTGTATGTGCTTGAATTTTTGTAGGAAAAATCTGAGAATCATGAAATTTTCAGGGAAAGTTTGATGTCTAAATATATCGATTAAGTTTATGAATGATTCGCCTAACAGTTATGGAGTTATCCATGTGTTGAATTTTGGGGTTGTTTCATTAAAACATAAAAGAGAACTGAAGCGTTCAGATGAAAACTTGATAATTGGTTTTAGAATGCAGACTGTTTTGTGAAGAATTTGATTGATTTTTGTTTTTGTTCATTATTTTCTCGGCAACTTCCTATCAGATATGAACTTTGCATAAACCTTCAAGTCGATGTTTCACAACAGCTTTCTGAATTTCAGCTCGATGTAATGTATCTTCTTGTGGGGTACCACCTAATTCGTGAATAGTAAAATAAGTCCAAAAATCCATATTTGATATTCTATATTGTTGCCAATTCTACTGAGTTGCCTCAGAAGCAAATTCTCACGTGAGTTTGGGTGCATTCGTTCCGTATAGGCTTTGTAACTAATTCCTTCGCCATGTAAGGAACAGCACTGTTAATTGTATACCCAAAAGTGGATGGTTGGAAGGTTACCTGGGCTTGAACCCTCGATCTCACGATCATGGGGCATGAGTTCTAACCACTGAACCACCACCACCAGATTATCGTTAGTCCGATTTATGAATACCTATTCATCTAAATACAGATCTCATCGAATTCTTAATTTAGTACCGTGTGAAGGTTCATGTGACATTTTATTAGGAAATGGCTTTGAATTTCGACTAGTGAACGCTATTGGTTAATTCAAGCGATTGCAAACATCGTTCAGTCCAATCAATTGATATATGTTAGTGCAAAACATAAGAGACAGCGGCAGCAGTGAAAATTTCTATGGTTGCAAAATGGTGTAGGAACCTGTATATAACGCTTACACAGCTGAATTTGAGAATTCTTACTCCTGACTTCACATAAGGGCTATACTATATGTCCCATATATTTCAAAATATTCAGATTTCCCGAAACATTCGATGAAACTTTTTATTAACATGCAATTTTCAATATTCACCAAATTATTCAAAAACATCAAATGTTTGAGTGACTCAGTCATTCGATGAGTTTTTCAGTTCTGAAACTGCCAATATCTGAAAAGGGGTATACCTACTAATCGTGAAGAAAAAATGTTGCAGACAATGTTGCCTAATCAATTATAACGTTTTGACAATTGAGCAGGGGAAATATTTCAAGCATTAATTCTGGAAGTTTTCCCTCAATTGTCGGGAGGAAGCTACAAGCTACGAAATGTAACGTTTGAATTGGTTAATCATTAATATTATTTTGAAAAAATTCATTGAGCAACATTGATTCATTAAGATGCCTCTGAATGTTTTTGAACATTATTGTTATTATTTTAAATATTTACCTTCACTTGCACTTGGCAGAGAAAACCCATATAAAGTTTCCAAAAAAATGCAGCTTTACCTAAAATATCGATTGACACATCTTGAATTCTTCTACGTTTAGTTGCCTATGAGAATCATACATTGAAAAAAAATCGTGTAATGAAAAGAGTCATATTCGACTATCTGAAGTATATTAAACTGACTTATTGCCTCGGAGTCACAGAAAAACATTTTCAGTAGAAAAAATTAAAACCATAAAAGCTAGAATATTGTTAAATATAAAAATTCTTGATCAAGGGTGCCAGAATATTTCCATTCAACGCAAATGATAACACGATTTAAATGCACAATGCAGGATGAACTCACAAATATTTCTCACATGTCCCCCAGCATGGAATTTCAGTGCATCTCTTCGGACACATAAATATTCGAAATAGCCCATTCCAGAGTTCGTAGTATGTCATAGAAAGTTCTGCGTTTATTAAAGCTCGGGAATATTGAGGAGGGGAGATGATGTCCGGGAAGAATTTTTCTGTCTGAATATATTTCGGCGTTTCAAATTGTTATGTCAAAAAGAATGAACTTGGAGCTGCATATGGAATATGAATAAGCTGTTGGAAGTGGAAAATATGGAAAAGAAGATGTGGATTATTTCAAGAATGATTAACATACACATGCTAGAGTACATGGAGGGTAATAAATCGCGAAGAAATGTTTATGCGATTGAACAAATATTGCAGGATTTGATGTGAAACTGTACAGGAGGTTATAGTACAGGAGGTTATACTTAACTTCGAGAGGGCTCATAGTTCGCTCACAATAAATAGTTTTTTGAAAACTTAGTGGAGATATGGGAAGTGGTCCTAAGATCAGGAGATTCGACATCTTTCTGTGATTTTTAACCTCTTGGTTTCGTAGCATATCATGGAAAGTCCTTCGTGTATTGAAGCCATGAAATATTGAGAAGGCGAGATGATATGGTGGAAGAATTTTCTATGTAAATTTATTTCGACCTTTCAGATTGTTATGTCAATAAAAGTCAACTTCAAGCTAGATGGAAGATAAATATGCTAATGGAAGCAGAAAATTCAATTCCAAAATATGGAAACAAAGAAGTAGATTATTTCAGGAACTATGAAAGTACATATACCAGTGTACATAAAAGGTAATAAATCGAGAATAAATATTTATACGAATTCAAAATATTGCAAGGAGTGAGTTCAAACTGTTACGGAAGTAATAGACGAGCTAGAGTAGGCTCATAGTCTGTTTACAAACAATAATTTATTGAAAACGTATTGAAGATTCAAGACGTATATCTCTGAAGTGGAACTCTAGGTGAAAATATACTCCATTCTCTTTTATAAACTATCCCGGCTGGCCATGATTTAGGTCTATCAAGTTTTTTCACTTAAAACTGACGCAGGTTGACACTCATGAAATATCGGCAATGTCAAAATAATTCTCAGAGACGTTGCCAAATGCTCAACATAATCATCACGCTTGGAAACTAAATTTGCCGACGTTTGTTTTGAAGAAGCAGAGACAAAGTATCAGAAAGTGCTATGTAAAATCGAAGTCTGCTTTTTTTGATAGTAACCTTGATCATTTTGAATCACAAGCTGTCCAACATTTTTGGCGTATGTGAGTGAAAACCCAGTGTATCGTTCACATAGATTCTCGAGAGCTTTGTAAATTGAGTTAGTTCTTTTAAGATGGTAGAGGCATTGTATAAAGATTGTTTTTATACAATGGTAGAGGTTTTGTAGTAACACTACATTTTCATACTGGAGTATTTCAAGTTGTGCAACAAGGTGTTTAAATGACTTCTCCAGACATATTTCTTCAGAATTTCAAAAAGTAGGGAATAACTTAGATTTCTGCTGTTCGTTTAGAGGTTTAACTGCAGGGTTATTCAGGTACTTTTATTTTTTTTCGAATGAGCTATCACAAAGTAAAGGAGTAGTCTATCTATTATCCTTCAGTATGAGAAAATATTATAACTGAATCTTCCAAGCATTCTCTTATAGGTGAAATATTCCCAGTGTTAACAGGGAAAAAAAAGTCTCCAACATTCGTCAGGTCTTTGGAATTATTGAATTCACATCTTTTCTCAAAGTAAATTCACATTTGGAAAAATACGTAATTACTACGACTTCTATCAAAAGATGACAGTGTTGTGTGGTTATCTGACAGATTAATGGCTATAACCTAACAATTTCAAAATGTACACAGGGAAATATGTCAGAATGTCATGGCCAACCGGAATAGTTCATGAAAGTGACTGAAGTATATTCGATTCCTCTCTGTGATTTTCACCCGTTTGGGTTTGTAGATATGGATAAAGACTTTCAAAAATATACAGTGTATGCACTTTAACTGTACATTTTAACCAAAAATATCCGAGTCGTATTCAAATTTTGCACTCGTTCTCATTTCTAACATGAAAACTGTCTTCGATTTACTGAATTAATTATAGTTAAGAAACTGTCCCTGACACATATTATTGAATTATGATTTTATTCTACTTTCACTGGTAGTAATACACTTGAGGATTACCAAGAAGAATCAAAATAAGTACAGTTTACATTGAGTTCTCAGAAGACTCTTCAAATATTTCGGAATTTTATAACGAGAATAAATACTGATATATCCACGTAGTTATGTCACTCCTGTTCCAACAGAATAACGAAACAATTAACTTCTTGCGACATAATTTGCCAGAACATGGAATCAGCTTGACAATGTAACATGTACAGTTTGCAGGAAGGTAATAGACATGAAAACGTGGACTGCGAAAGGACTTCAGGAGTGTGTTAGCACACTGTGAATATTTAAATGCTTGAATATGTTTACCTAAGCTGAATCTTGAAAAGGAACAAATATTCTATTTCATGAGAATTTTGCTTCCTTCTGGATCTAACGTTTCTTAGGTGACTGTGTATATTTTAAGTTTTTGCTCACACCAGGTGATTCAGTGTATTAATAATATTCGCAACATCGTTACTCAGTTCCTTTCGTTATCATAAGATAAATTGTAGGTTATGACCGGCCTAAAACAGAGCAATGGCGTGAGAAGGTCCATCGCGGGCTGCCGGAACCTTTTGACCTGAAACATTATTTATCTCTTTCACTGTTGAGAAATTTATCCGGCAATCTGATGCATCAATCCCATCTTATACTTCTTTTTGATTTGAAATAAATTAAAGGGTTCTTCGAAGAATTTTTCACTTTAGTTTTTCTTATTTGTCGTTGTTGAGGAAGGGTGAAAGATATCAAATGAATTCGTGTTAATATACTGTAATTTTTCAATCGGGTTCTTGAAGAGGAAGATTCGTTGAAAAACCTCATGGTTGGAACATTTAAAGTATACAATTTCTACAAAAATAGTTCCATTTGCTGGGTATCTATTGAAGAGATTTCACACATTAAGCAAATTGATTGATTCTTCTCATATTCTAAATCTTGATTTGTACGCCAGTATTCGAAGTTTCTCTTACAGAGTGAGCCTGCAAGATGAACTTGAATCCATACGATAGCTCCCATCGAATAGAATGTTTGTTTCCTCTACCAGATTTGGCTCGATAAAAATTTTTGAGTGTTTGTTGATTTCAGAATATGCATGGCGGTCACAAAACACCTGATGTTAACCATCTACTCCTTCTATCCATTATTATTCCTAAAAGTTCGGTCAGTAACATACAAGGTCAGTTTTCGCAGCAGATATTTTGAACATTAAAGTTCTTATGCCTAAGATGAACATGCCACGATTTTTAACACCGATGCTACAGTTTCTTTCGTCAAAACGTCAAGTCTGCATTCTAGAACATCAGAGATCTATTTAATTGGCACTCCTCGATGGGCACTGATGCCAAATGTTCTAACCACTTAGGAACATGTGTTCTTCGAAAAATCACTCGAAGCTAATTTCGTACAAGAATCTAATTCCATATTTTTCGCACAGAGCATATCTGTGATATGTTTTTACCGAAATTTTGTCTTTACAGTTGTGGCATTTCGTTGGACGTTGAAAATGGATAATTTAGAGAAGAGAAGATAATTCTCCAGAAACATTCAGCAATAGGAGGAAATGATCTGTCAACCGAAAATATTTTGCAGTCTGAATTTTATAGAGTTAGTTGAGAACAGATTATACATGGGGTTAGTATAATATCAATGACATCAATTGGGGATGCTCATTGAAGGTTAGTTGATTCTGATTTTTTGCTTTCTATATCTTCAGCATCCTAATCCTTCAATATAGCAGTGAGAGATAATCCAAAGTTTTGAAAACCAAGCCGCAAATAATCTAACATTAAGCTTTCCCTGTTTCGTTCTCTCACCAATCGTGAGTTATGAATCGATTGTTCTTTAGAGATCACTGCTCTATTGCCATTAAATTCAAGAATACTTTTGGTTTGAGCAGATATCAAACAAGATGTGTTTCATTAGGGCAATGAAAACCGACGTGTGTGGACCTCTTTATAATATCCATGTTTCTAAACAAGCCCCCTCTGGTAAATCTTGCTGGGTCCATATTGTCTGTCATACAATTATTTGGAATAGGAATATTTCTGGACATGATATGCTCTATTCAGATTTCAATTTCCAAGGGAACCACAACAGGGACCCCTTTGTTATCCATCATGAATATTTCATTGAACAATTCGTTGGCACTAAAGCGAACTCGTTCTGTTCGTATAGTTCTGATGCATTGAAACTATTCCATATTCATTGGTATGCTGATGTCTTGAAGTGGATTCTACCCATCTATAATAACTTCAGAATCTGTAAGTTTTATATTTTATCTTTCATGGGAAGTATTCTGAATTAATTTCTTGGCCAATTAGTCACGATTTCAAAGGAGACCCCGAAGGAAAGCTTCATCCAGAGTTATTTCCTCATTCTTGAATTCTCATCTTATGAAGTAGGAAATTTGCATTATCAGACAAAAATTCGAGAGTAAAAAATTATTATGAATTACCGCTCTTCATCATCCTATTTTGCATCAATTCTGGAATGAATATTCAGTTCATTTGAGACCAGAAAAAACGATTCCGGATGAACAGATGATTTTTGGATTCAGCTCCTCTATTGACCTCCAACGTGAACGTTCAGGTAATCACTGCCTTCGTCTCCTGGCAGATCATAAACATGATATCTTCTGAATGAGGAAACTATAAGATTCAATATTTGTAGAGCATATTTGGGGATTAATCGAAAAAGCCTCATTTTTGCATGGGTAGAAACTGTCCAATGATTCCGCAGATATACCCATTCACACCCATCTTCACAATATTTTTCGAAAATACTGAAATGATTTAATACCTGGTCGAAAAATAACATGAAGGTTGATTCCGAACTGAATAGGAAATATCTATTCTATACGTAATCATAGAACTGATTCCACCCATTCATGAATTTCACTGTCGTAATTAATTCCTAACCTACCCTACAAATATTCAGACTGTGTTTAATGCCTTTCAGAAGTTATTGTGTTTACGGTCATTATAGTAGCCGCTTGCGAACACAATAACTTCCGAAAAATTAAATAGGTATAGCTTGATAAAGAAGATCGTATTTTTGAATCGGTGTAATAAAATAAAAAATTCCCTGATTCGAAGAATTATTTTCACGATATTTTCTGGAACACAAATCTGATCGAGCTAAAGTTAAGCGTAGCGGAGAACCGAGTAATTCCGGTCAATTGGTTATACCGGTCACTGCTACGAAACCAATAAAAGCCACGAAAATTGACTTATTTTTTCCAGATTTCTCAGGAAATTGTGATGCGATCGAACTGAAATTTGGTATTTTGCGGTTAAATATTGACTTCAAGGTTTCTGCAGAAATTCATTGAAATTTGATGAACAGTCTCCTGATAAGGAAGTTCTTTTGAATGAAGTTTCTAAGCAGATCTCCTTCGGTATTCTAAAACGAATCACCAAGTTTCAATAGACGACTTCGACCCAAGTTGCCAACCCACAATTTTCTTCACAAATTTACTATCACTGCGGAACTGGAATTTCAGGACAAATTTGACATGATAAAGTTCGCGTTATTTATAAATATCCGTAAAAGATGCCTCGGTTCCTCAAACAATGTAATTCCGTCCAAATATAGGGTTTTATTAAGATCATCTCTGATTGGCTGAAATTTAAGTTGGGATTCCTGATTTCATGTTAATAGAATATGTTCCGCGAATCAACTTGCTTATTTCGGTTACCGGTTTTCCATTCCGTAAATGAGAAAGATTCGGTTGGTTCCTGAAAAAATGGTTAATCACGGAATTTGATTGATGAAAAAACGTCTTTTCTGTCACCAGAACGACAGTCAATGTTCTATGGTAACATATCCATAGCATAGAACAATCTTTATTCATTTTATGATCCATAAAACATAAAAGAGACAACAATCAACAATGGAAAAACTACTAGGTATGGTCTATGGATCATAGGGTAAATAAAGATTGTTCTATGCTATTGATATGTTACCATGAAATATTGATTGTCGTTCTGATGCATAAACTTAATATGTCTATGTTCTGGTGACAGAAAGATTGCTTATTCATCAGATTCCGTAATGAACCTTTTTTTCAGTAACCAACCGAATATTTCATATTTACAGAACATAAAACCGGCAACCGAAATAACCAAGTTGATTTGCGGAACATATCCTCTATAAACTTGACCCTATTAACATAAAATCAGGAATCCCAATCAGGATTTATCTTGTTTGAGGAGCCGAGGCATCTTTTACGGATATTTATAAATAACGCGAACCTTACCATGTCGAATTTGTCCTGAAATTCCCGTTCTCCAGTGATAGTAAATTTGTGAAGGAAATTGTGGTTTGGAAACTTGGGCCGAAGTCGTTTATTGGATTGCGTGAGTAGTTCGGCCAATTTGGCTCATTATTGAACTCAAACTATATATTTGGATACACGCCCTACCCAAAAAGTTTGAGTTCACTAGCTCTTTTCATTTTCAAGTGATAGTGGGTACTAACGGCCGGCCAGAAAGAATCAATTTTGACATTGGATTTTCCATCAGTCAAACAATAAAATTACAGACAGGCAAAACGATAACGTGCTGCAACATGCATATCAATTATAATTTAATTCCGAATAGATTTTGACACATCGAATCCAGCCTCGAACATGAAGCGCGAGCGACATTTCGTATCTGTGGCATCAAATTGTTCAAATTTGATTTATCTGTCTGTCGTGTTAGTGAGCTGTCCAATGTTTCTACTGTTAATTAGCGCCCATTCCCAGTGTCTATTTGATTAGTTCAAAAAGAGATAGAGAATGTGAACGCTGAATTTATGAGCATTCCAATCTGGATATCGGCAAATGCTGAAAGAATCTAAAATCTGACGGAGAATTTCCAATTAGACTATTACTTCCATTCTCTAAGCGATCGGAATTCATTTTTTGTTTCATTGAGTGGTGCTTGTGGCATTTTCTGGTTCGAAAGTGCATAAGAGTTTTCTCGCAGATTGGTGCACTTAGGGTTCACCCAGGGGGATGAAGCGACAGTAAGAAAAGTGGCAACAAGGACATACGTTTCCACATATTTGCATCTGTCAGTAACGTATGTCGTAGATATATTCAAATGGGAGAATGACATGACAAGTGAAATGACATTTTGACAATTTTGGCGTGGCAAGTTGCAGAACTACCTCGGTAGCCTAGTCGACTGAAAAGGTGGACTAGGATGCTGAAGGTACCGGGTTCGAATCCCAGCGAGGTCATGGATGTTGTGTAAAGTTTGGGGTATATGTTCGTGTGTCTTAAAAATGAAAATTGTCTACAGTTGAGAATGAATGAGAAGTATGCAATAAAAAAGTGTTACTATGATCTGTGTACATGGTTTAAGCCGGGCACATTAAAGAGATGATGAATGAATGATGGCAAGTTGCAGTTTATTTATATTTGAATTTGATATAATACGTGTGAAGATATGAATTCAATACCGTTCCAGGCGTAATTGAACGTTGTTTTCCTTCAGGATTTCGATGTTCTGAATTAACGGTTAGGACTTAGGGTGAGATTCGAACTTGCCACGTGCATGCCAGAGGGTTAACTTATGTATGGATGTATCATAAGTATAAGCTCAAACACTAATTTATGACCGGCCCAACGGCTGACCCTGAACACAATAATTTTCATACAAAATTTGAATCATCAGACCGATTAAACTCATTCATGGATTTCACCATTGTAATCAATCCAAGGGTTTCAAAAGTTAATGTGCTTACACCATGGCCAACCTAACGGCCGATTGTGAACAATAACGAAAAAATTAACTTATAGTCCTAAAATTTGTAGAGTACTTTTAGCGGACCATATCGAAGTTAATGTTCGTGAATTTACAAAATACACAAAAACGTCCACCATCTGACAAAGATAGAAATTGTTTCATGGCGAAGAAAGAGCTCCAGTAATAAAAATCTAACATAAACACTAGGACGAATATCTGTCGATAAATCAACAAATATTCCACCTTGATCAGAGCTTATCATCCAATCAACCAAACCATCTACACCGATGACGCGGTATGCACGATGTTTGGTAACTGCAGTTTCACAGTTATTATTGGTCTCAAGACCACCTTACTTTGGTAAACCGCAGAATAAAACTCTAAATACTTATCGCCTGTTAGATGGAACACTGCAGTATAATTACATACAGCGCGCCATCTCTCAGGAGACATTGGACATTATCGTCTTGTAGGAAAATACATGAACCGAGTGTTTCCAAGTCGTAGCGGATGTTGTAAACTGCAATATCGCAGACACAGCGACCTGCTACAACGATAAAATAAGCGTCATGCTCATCGATCAAAGTATTCTGCACTCGACAGATATTCGTCTTATTGGTTATGTTATTGTATACACCAAAACATTAGGTAATTCGAAATATTATACCACCGATACTTATGAAAATAAAATCGGATCTGGGTGGAACTTGGTTTACTGTTGTCAAATACTGATTTCGAGGTATGTACCGAATTCCACTGAAACTTGACGATAATGGGGGTTTTTCCTTCAATCGAAAATGCAGTAATTTTCATGGAAAACCTTTAGAACATCACATTTCAAACATATAATTTCAATAATATATTTTAAAAAAAATTTTTGATCGCCTAAAACTGAAAAATAAAAATGGGGATTTGCATTTAAAGAAATTTGTCTTGAGTGCACGATATGGCAACGTCGAATTCAGCTTTCTCGGAAAGAAAAGGACGTCAAATGTGTTACTTTGCCTAGGAAAACAGAGATGGCTATACTCCGATCTGGTTAGAATAGAAGACAACGACCAAGGAATAGAAAAAGAAGAGCACACACTGTCATACTGTCATAATAGTGACAAATCGCAAACGGAAATTGTTTGGTTATATTGACAAAGAACACGTGAGCACCACATAATAGGAATAAATATTTCGTTATTCTATAGAAGAAAAAGCTATTCTACTGAATACCGTTGTCACTTCATGCGTGCCTGGCAAATCCCAAACCCCAATTTTGAAATCTGATTTTGAATACTTTCTGAAGGTAATTTGGGAAAATGATGAATCAAACCCATAATAATTATGTTCAAATTTGCATTTGCAGTAATAACCCAAATTCCGGAAAAATCCCCATTTTCCAGAAAAAAAATGCCAAACGAATTTGAAAATTTTTCGATGAAATATTTTGAAATAAAAGAATTAATTAACGAAACATTCCTCATGAAATCTCACAAAGTTTTGATTGTCAGTGTCCTCAAACTAATAACCACGATTACATCTGATCCCATCAGTAATTCTTGAAATATAGAAGAAATATCCTCAAAATTTAAAATGATACATAAACCCCCAATTGCGGAGCGCATCTTGCTCATTACCGAACTCAGTCGAGACATCCTGTATCTACACCTTCCCTGGAAATATCAAGACTCTAGGAGTTTTCCTTCGAAAGTCAGATCACAAAGTTAAGCAGTTCATAATGAAGCCACAATCATTCTAGTTGCACAAGTTGAATTGCGTAAATCAATACCAGATTATTTCAAGCCAGGACAGCTAAAAATATGCATCATTCTCCTAATGACGGATACTGCAAGTACAAACGGATATTACACTAGGACGTCAGAGGTTCTTATCATCTAGCCACCACATTGAACGGAAATTAATCATTCTGTCGACGAATAAGAAGCCCATGAAATAGGTCAGTTCCATGGGGCAGTATGGAATTCTTCGTTCGGCATGTTCCAAAATTGATAATGTGCTCTCTATCGATTAGCAACCTCTCCTATATCAGTGTTTTGTGTACATTCGAACTAAGTGATGTTTTGATCTACTGAATGCGGACGCATGACCCGTTGTTTGTTTCCTAATCCTGGAATAACGTTGCTGAACCCGTTCTATTTGCATATACTGGGTGTGTCCGCTGAATTCGATCCTAATGTACTCAAAACTGACGACCATAGGTGTTTTATTTCACTTTATACAGGGTGATTCTGTAGGAGACCGTCAGATTTTGGGATAAGTTTACACTAGTCAAGACAGTCTCGAAACAATGTTTGGTTTATGGTTGGAGGTCTCTATTGAGAATATACAGGGTGATTTGTCCGATTCGACCGATTTTACTTTTATTGATAACTTTGGTATGGCTTATTCAATTTCAATAGAATCTTCAGCATAGTACAATATTGATGAGCACATTCATTAATTTCAATTTTTTTTTCAAAATGTGGGGTTGTTATTGTGATAAATCCAGATTAATTGTGCCGATTGAAAAAACACCCTGTACATTGCTTTTCCAAAACTTTCGTATTCGTTGCAGATTCTACAATAATATTTAATCATCCAGAGGTTTCTAATTTCTTTGGCACACCTCCGGTTTTCCTAGAAAACATTTCTGTAGAAGAGCAATATCGAAATTTGGCTCACAAGCAGTGAGAGTATTCCGCACTAGGTAGGAAAGCTGTACCTATTGTCCAAGGATGCAAAGCAATTCTTAAGTTCTAAAATATTCTTTTCAAATTCGAAATATATTCTGAATTGAATGGTTTCATACAAAATATTAGCAATTAAATATGAATTTGGAATTTGAAAAGAATATTTTAGAACTTAAGAACTGCTTTGCATCCTTGGACAATAGGTATAGCTTTCCTACCTAGTGCGGAATACTCTCACTGATTGTGAGCCAAATTTCGATATTGCTCTTCTACAGAAATGTTTTCTAGGAAAACCGGAGGTGTGCCAAAGAAATTAGAAACCTCTGGATGATTAAATATTATTGTAGAATCTGCAACGAATACGAAAGTTTTGGAAAAGCAATGTACAGGGTGTTTTTCTTTCAACTGCACAATTAATCTGAAATTCTAAAATAATCACAATTGTAACCCTGTATTTTGAGAGACTTTTGCGATTATTGAATGTTCTCGTTCAGATTGTTCTACACTGCAAATTTCATCAAAATTAGATGAGCCATACCAAAGTTATCAATAAAAGTAGAATCTATTGGAGCGAAATTTCGACATTATCATTTTTTGAAAAAATATTCTCGGAAAACTAGAAGTGTGCCAAAAAAATTAGAAACTCTCAAATAATGACTTATTATAGTACAATCGTAAACAGATAGCGTAGTTTAGGAAACGCTATGTACGGGGTGTTTTTTCAACCTGCACAATTAATCTGGATTTATCACAATACTAACCGCTTATTTTGGAAAAAAAATTGAAATCAATGAATGTGTTCAACACTATTGTACTACGCTGAAAATTTCATTGATTTTGAATAAGCCATACCAAAGTTATCAATAAAAGTAAAATCGGACGAATCGGACAAATCACTCTGTATATTCTCAACAGAGACCCCCAACCATAAACCAAACAGTGTTCCGAGACTGTCTTGACTAGTGTAAACTTATCCCAAAATCTGACGGTCTCCTCCGGAATCACCCTGTATATGTATTAATTAAGGCACTTGTGTTTGTTTAACTTATTTATTGTTATATAGTCACTAATGGAATCTGAATGTTCCTGTCTCTGTCAAGGCGTCGCTCTCAGAAGATGTCTTTGCGCTTGTTTATCGAGTATCCCAAGGACAACTCTATCTCTAATCATTCTGTCTACATAGCTTTTCCTTTGCAATTTTCACCTTCACAGACGAATCCACAGTTTGAGGCCTGATTCTTCAGTTCTGTTATGAAAGAATCAATTGTTCGACCTCCTTTCTGTACAATATTATTGAACTCGAATGTTTCCATGCAAATATTGCGTTTAGGCAGAAAGTGATAGTCAAAACAGCATAGCACATCTTCCAATGTTTGAACTCTCGTTTTTTCAAAGGTGTTGTAGATATCGAGACAACTTTCTCCTAGTATATTCAGCAACAGAGCAATCTTTACTTTTTCTGCTGCTTCGGTTTTGCCAGACGCCAATAAAAATATATCGAACAGGTGCTTCCATTTTGACCAACACTGTGGCTCGTTGATGTTGAATGGTTGTGGGGGTCTGAAGAATTCCATTTTTGGTCTTTTGTTACTTCACTTAATTATATGTAGTTTTCTTAATAATTTAACCTGCTTTGTCTTCTAGCTGTCGTTATATTTCTTAACAGTCAATGCCATTTCACACCTGACACTATGTTTTATTTCACTTCATATATGTATTAATTAATAGATTTGTTCGTTGTACATACATGAACTACACTAACTCCACTGATGCTGTTCGGTGTGTTTTGTTGTTAATTTGCACTCTGTTGCGGAATTGTTGGGAGTTCGTGTAGTCGCAGATTACGTTTACAGTGCATAGAGTGAGGTTATCTTCTGCGATGGTTATGTTCATGATATAAGTGAAACATGGTGTACTCATCTGCTTTTCTGTGATCGTACGTACACATGATGACATATTAAAACAATGTGAAAATTAGGATGCGCGACCTCCCCTGAAAGTTGCAAGTCTCTAGATCACTACGTTCGACAGTTATTGTGTCGTCGGTCGGAGGGACAGAATCGATTTTGACTACAAATTTATCTTCAGTGAGTCCAACCTATTCGTTCGAAACCATTTTCGAGATAAATTTGTAAATTACAGACTTTTGAATAAAAAGATAGGACGCTGAACGTCGGAACATGCGCACAAAAATCAAGGAAATAATTGAAGAGAATTCGAAGCTATTTCAGGTTCGTTCAAATCTAAACTGATCTAGTCAGCATCTGGAGAGTAATCCAGATGCTGACCCCCTTTAACGTACCTCGACTTTCAGATGAAAATATCATGAACCATGCAATAATCTTGAGGGATTGAAACACGAAAGAATTCTCAACATATTTAACACTTAATTATATTTTGAAATATTGACATTCTTCGGAGCAATCGAAAGAGCGTGAGGTAAAGATAAATGATTGCATGTAAGGTTCAATTCACTTTCAATCTGTATCGGTATACAGGGTGTTCAGATTAGTAGTAACCAGACTTCGAGGAGAATTTCTCCAAAAATGGTATAGCATTTTCAATGTGCACTTGATCTTCAACTAGTTAAATATCCAAAAAATGAGTTTGCCGTGGTTTTCTGTGCACGAAATTGATCAAGAGATCTACCACAGAAGTCTTGTTACTATTTAACCGGACAACCTGTTTATTGCTAGGTATTTTTAGAAGGAGAGTCTTTTGGAGTCAACTTTTACACCAAAGAAATCGCTACGCTATACGAAAGTTTTTTTTTTTTGGTTTACCTCAGCTTATTAAATGATCCGTATTTATTTGTTCACTTGGAAAAAACATGGCTATAACCTTAAAACTCTAGGGTGACTTTCACCTATCAAGGAGCTCAGCAGGCGGATTTCAACATTGGAGCAACCCTCAGAATTGCTCTTAATTTTTTCTAAAAGTTTTTATGGCGGACGGACGGGATTGAATACGATTTTCGGTTCGAAAAGACCAGCTTAACAAAATGATAAGGAATGCGTTGAAAGTAGGCAGCGTAAAAAATATGCGGGTCAGGTATATTGTTCTTTCTTGAAACCATAATTTCGAATCCCCAGACGTGTTCGTGTCCCAAACAGTTCCCGAACTCCAAACAACATCTGTTAGCTTGCCAAAGAAATGACATCTCAACATCCAATACATTGATAAACCAAAAATCAGCTGTTTATTCCGTCCGAAACTAAATATAGAACAGACACAAGTTCACATGAAGCTCCTTATTATTCGTATTACAGGAATACGTCAGGTGACAAAGTTGAACAAATTTTTTTCGGGCTATTTTTGTCTCTGGGTTATGAGAGTAATCTATTCTTGACCTGTTCCCTATTTATTCCATTCGACTCAATTTGTACTCTGTGCTGACTTCAGTTAACTATGCTGAATATACAGGGTTTTACTAAAGTGAACATAAACCTGGAAGGAGGTGTTAATATGATTCATTCGATGTCCTTTGAGCCATTCTAATTGACAACCGAAAACCAATGAATCCCTAGATCTCTGAGCTCTTTTAATATTCGAGAGATTTCTCACCTCAGTTTTTTTTTCGTGAATTTTTTTCACGTTGATAGAATTTGATTATAATACTGATGGATTATTCTCATCAGTAGAGTATATGAATTTTCATGATTTTTTATGTCATCCTGACATAATACAAGTCACAAGTTTTTCACTTTATTCCCGATATTTTATTAGATTTCTAGTTCGAAATGAACAATTATGGATCTATGGGAGATGATTTTCCAATGAAGGGGCCTGTAGCGTTCTTCGTTTATCTGAGGATCGGAAAATCATCGCTTGGAGGACTGAACCTGGTCGAAAGACCCTCTCGGTCATGAGCAAATGTAGGTAATATTATTTACTGCTTCCTTCTGGTTTTCTGTCCCTCTTTCTGTTTCAGATATTATGTCAAGATATTTTGTCGAAATGAATTCAAGATGACGAAAAAATTATTTTCAAATGAAAAAGATGCCATCCATCTTCTATAAACAAATTACTACACTTATGCGGGGAGACAGAATTTTTCCTGAGGTTTTTATCTGTGCTCTTGTATCATACGCAAATAAGTATGGTACCCCGTTTACATTTCTTCTGCTAACACTGTGATATATCTTAGAATGTAATGCTCTTTCTCAAAAGAATATATATACTGGGAACCTTGATCACTTTTGATTACACATTCACTATTTTTCCTGCCGGGCATCGAAAACGCTGCTTATAAAAAAATATGCTGAAATAGAACTGGTGAATGCATTCTAATGAAAATTTTTGGGCAATGAAGAAATTTGGGAAGCTTT
Organism: Myrrha octodecimguttata; assembly: GCA_958510865.1. Lineage (NCBI taxonomy): Eukaryota > Metazoa > Arthropoda > Insecta > Coleoptera > Coccinellidae > Myrrha > Myrrha octodecimguttata. The sequence goes on from OY294063.1 coordinate 19,836,464, forward strand.
CAAAATCATTTTGGCATAAGTACATTGAAAATTGTATTTTCTTCATAAAGCTTCTCACAAATCATACTGATTCTTCTTCAACATTTCATATACCATTGTTTTGCTTTTGCTTATATCCTTTTCTGATGAAAAATAATCCAAACTAATAATCAAATCTGGTCGAAGTAAAACAAAATAACGAACAATGAACTAAGGTGCAAAATCTTTCAAAAAATACTAGGACCTAAATAATTTCGTTTACCAATGAATGTGGCTCAAACTTCGGCAAATGAGTCATTCTAACACTTGCTCCAAGGTTCACCCTGTATAGTGAAAGTATGGAAGTACGAAGATCCATAGTGTGAAATATGAAGCTTCAGTTTTGAGCGAATGTTTTCCCGAATATGATGAAAAGCTTCCAAGAAAAATCTTCGAGAACAAATTCGAAAATGATTTTTTCAAAATTTACTGACCGTACGATCTCCACAAAATTCCGAAAGGGGTTGCGCGTCGTTATGCTTCAATCCAATCGCTGCAGTAGTTCCTGAACTATCAGAAAATGACCCCTCAAAATTTCAAATGGCTATAACTCTGAAACCATACGGTTGATTTTTCCCGTTAACGAACTTGACTCTCGCATTTTTGAATGCAAACAAACCCGAAAGTCTCAAGTCGATAGGATCCTCCGCATCGTGACCAATTTTGGTAGAAATCTACTTTTTCGGTAGATTTTCGTTATAATTTCATCATTGTTAGTAGACAGAAATTGGGCAGTAGATTTTGGTAGTATTTCGAAATATCTTAGTAGAATTCTACTTTCAACTGTTGAAGCAGTAGAACGCTTCTGTCTGAGTTGAAAAGTGGCACAACCTAACCTAACTATAATCGCATGAATTATGTGAAAAAATAGCACAACTCGTATAGATGGCTCTGACTGACATTGGAGTATTTCTTTAATCCCGTCACACTCATGATATGTACCGTATATGCCCGATAGTAACCGCTCGGGTTGGCTAGATTTTCAGGTCTGGTTATTGGTTACCAGCTTATTTTCGGGACACGTTTTCTACCATTCATTCACAGTCACTTGTCATTCGTCCACTTCGTCAGTTTTGTTTGTAAGGTTATGACTTGTGTTGTGAGCTTTGAATAAAGAACAACATGCTTCACAATTTTTTTCAAAGTTTCAAACAGCAAACGTTAATATTCACTTCAACCCACAGAATACAAACTTCAACCATAACATAACTATTAGAATCTTGTCTATGATCTTAAGATTACCGCTATAACCGATACAAATCGTCGGTTGTTCTGGTGACAGATTTCAGTTAACCAGCTTTCAGGATCGCTGTCCCGTAAACATGTAATTCTGTAAATCTGACATTTACGGGACAGGATTTCAGTAACCGGGTTAACCATGGTGATTTACGGTACATATGGTCAATAAGTATATCGTATTGCCCATCATATGTGCGTGTGTGCGCTACATTTTCCCGCATTTTCATCGGTTCCATCCGAAACGGAAGAGCCTTTCATTTAGGTGAATATATAAGAATATCTGCGGAATCATTGGATGGATTTTACCCATTCACGAATTCGGCCTCCGTAATTAAGGTCCAAATCTTCCCTACAAATATCGAATTTCCTAGTTGTTTCTTTCGGAAGTTATTGTGTTTACGGTCGGCCGTTATCTTCTGGAAGATCGACTTGGAAACTGGATATTTGTAGAGAAGATTTAGGGCTTAATTACGAAGGTCGAATTCGTGAATGGGTAAAATCCGCTCAATGATTCCGTAGATATACCCATTCAAAATTTTATTTTCTCAAAATTTCAAATATATGGATTAGATCGAATTAAAATCCAGTACTTTATCGAAAAAAACCCTAGAAAAGCACTGCCGTGAATTAAGGCAGCAGCTTTTGCGCGCATGTTCGAATTCTTTGCCAAAGCGGTAATCTCTATTGAACATGCGCGCAAGAACTGCTGGCTTCACGGCAGTGCTTCTCTAGCTTGTTTTCCTTAGCGAATGTTAATTGCTGCGATATTTTTTCAAATTGCACGAAACATTCAACTTTTCTACTTTCCTTCCAACATAAAGTTCTAAAGACTGCTCTTAGGTAGCAGTAGGTTTTTAGTAGATGTCTGTAATTGACTTTGGTAGAAAAAGGTAGATTTCTGCAGAAGGTTTGGTAGATTCTGAAAAAAATAATTGGTCACGCTGATCCTCCGTACGCCCGTAATCGTGCATACGGCCAGAATCGATTTTGACAACTTCTGGATCTGAAACACCCCATTTACCTCACTTCTTAATGACTTATACAACCAAAACTTCTGCGTAAAAGAAATTATAAGAGCGTTGAATAGGAGAAAATAATCAATTAACACATACTTTCCGAAAATTAATTTTGTTGACGAAGAAGTAGGAAGTAAAAGATCGTCAAGAATAACAACTGCGAACTGGAGCACAGAGTGGAAGCACATAATTTCTAATTCAGAACTAGGTGATAAAACTCATCTTAATGAAGGGCACCTAGAAGTATATCTCAATTTATCTCTGTACTAGCTCGCTACGTGGGGTCCGTCCATTTTAACTGCAGCGCAGCTTTTTGAGATCTCCTCGAACTACTTTTCACGTAATAAATGAGCAAGGCCAAACAGCATGACCAAGGGATAGATCCTTTATATTGAAATCTATAGGGTAGTCTTATAAATATTAATTTGACTCATTGGATGAAAATATACAGGCTGTTCACTGAACTGCTGGTGCAAATTGAGATTTAATTTTTAGAAAAGCACTGACGGTCTTGTACGAATTTGCCAAAGCGGTCATCTTTTCACTCATTTACCCCTTCAAACGCAGGTTCACTACTCGATAGGAATATTTGGCAATCTTCTAATTACAACCTCATCAAATTCTGCATGCCTCAAGCTGTCTTTCCGCAAACAACTACAGGATTTTAATTCGATGTGATCATTATTTTTGGATATATGGAAAATGTGAAACTTTGCATAGGTACCATCATCTAGGGAACCCTTGAGTGAATTTTACCCATTCACGAATTGGACAATCACAGATTTGGATTATAACACTTCCTAACTTTTAACCCCCTACTTCCCGAGTACTGTCTATTCCAAAACCAACCCATTCCCGGGGTCCTTCCTTTACAATCAGCCCATAACCTATCACAAATCTTTATATAGACGCCATTCTGTCCAAAGGATCAATTTATGAACAAACTGGAATCAAATGTCTATAAAAAGAATACAGAAAAATGGAGTTAACGTCGTGCGACATGAAGTGAACTAGGAATTAAACGCGGCAATGAATTCAGACCTGCATTAAATTCCATATTATTTATTCTAGTCGTTGCATCTGTGGCGCCGACGTAATTGGATTCGTGCAATCATTTCCGGTTGAAAAAATAAAACGGAAGATGTCCCGAATGGCACATTGATTCTATTTATTTGTATGCACTACATGTTCAGCGGGTTGATGGTCTTTTTCGAGATACTTTAAGACTTTATCTTCTGTCATTATTGTTAATGAGTATTGTCAATTATTTATTGTTCGATCAAGAGCAGAATAATGTGTGTGAAATTGGATCAGCATTTTTCGATTCTCGAAAAAAAAATTCAGTTTGTTCGGATATTCATCTTGGGAGATACTGGGGGAAAATGCGTCCAATTTCGTGCTGATTTAATCGATATCATTGTTAATTTTTTGTGAAATAACTCAAAACATACCTATCCGATCATCCATTGAAAGTGTATATGTATATATCTGCGGGATCACAGAATGGATTTAAAGAATGCAGCATTCTTAATTCAACTCCAAACCTGCCTACAATTATTAAGTATCTAAGTAGATGCTTTCGGTTATTTTTATGTTTATGATCAGCGATTAGGCCAGAGGTAAAGAGATTAATTATAGCAGCCGAATTTTTGAATTTGAAAAGGCGCGTAGAAGCTTCTGACTTCCCGCCAGTGCTCGGCTAGATTTTTATCTTTAGGTTGACCACGTAAACCGTTTATGTAAAGAGTATAAGTAAGTACTAGAAAACTGCAATTGGGCCAACTCCTCCCAACGATTAAAGAATAAACTTCAAGAACATCGCAAAAGGTTTCTGCATCATAGAGGGATGAAGTTTACAAGGACTTTCTGAGATGGTGCTGTCAAAATAATTTCACTACAGCATTACCTTCTTTTGTCACTAAGGACTTAAATGCGTTGAACATATATGTGAAACAGCGAACCAGATTCGTGAATGGACTGTATTGTATGACTCACCGTTTTCTTCGAAGGTACTTTGAGTGACATTTTACTAACTCATACCTCACTATGTTTATATATGTTTGAACCACGATTTTTTTGTTCATTTTCAACATTCAGATTCAAACCTTTCGCGTTGAAATGAGGGTAGGGGCACCATACGTGGTGCAGTGAGAGCACAAAATAACTACTGGGCTTTTACACGAACTGAGCAAGAATAATTGAACGATCGTATGGGGGCAAGTCATCAGTAATACGTGTACATTAATTATCTCATGCTCATCTCATGAAGATCTAGGGGATATACGATGGTTTATATAAAAACACCCTGTCCTTCTAATGCGAGTTGAAGAATTCCACCCTTACAGCAAGAGCCAATCACTCTTCTATTAGTAGGATTACAAATTATAACGATGAACATAATCAAGATACAGGGTGTTTCTTGTATTCACCAATATTTTCAATTGATCATAACTTTGGAACCGACCAGTATAATCCGTTGATATATAAAACGTATGATTCACTTATACAGGTCAATTGATTCATATTCAAATAATTGAAAAATTCAGTCAGTCAAAAATGCAGAAAATTCTCAATAGGAATCACTTGATTATTTTATCCCGCAAGTCGCATTGCTTATCAAAATTGTCCCGAGAAGATTCGACTCAATTGGCGTCTGAATTTAAGAGTGCAGCGCAACGAAGGCTAGTTTGAGAACCGTAGATAGACAGATAGGAGCTATGTTTTTAAGTGTTTACTTGTATATTTGATGGATTAAAATTCGATTCTACAATTTATTCAAAGACTTCATTCAGTTAACAGAAGTGGTTTTATGTACAAACATTTCATTTTTATGAAATAGTTCTGTATCATTCATTCTAACCCAGTGTAGAAATGCTTCAATTACTGGTAGAAGTATTTTGAGATCAAATTATTTGAACTCTAAATGGCAAGATCAATTTTGAGGTATTTGGAGTGTCTTGAAGTCATAGAAGCTAGAAGGGTTCAGGAAAATGCATCTGATATTATGTTGCCTGTTATTTGCAAAACTAATTAACTTTCAACCTTTTCACTTATTGATCATTGATCACGTATCTCCTGGAATGTACTGCTGATTGTATAACAGATTGACATAGGGAAGGACCCACTATCAAAATATCTCGTTCATGAACTGAATACATTTACGTAAAACTAATGCTACTGTAAGGAGTTTTCATCACTAGATATTTCTTTGTTGATAACTCTATTTTTCAATCTTGTCTGTTCTACCACTAAAACATTTACGATGTTCCTCTATGATCTGTTCAACAGAAAGATTTCTGGAAGGCATAGCATTCCTCTTAAGTAACTTTCTCCTCTTGAATTAGGGGCCTGGAATACAATTATCTTCAAGAATTTGATCGATTATTTCATGAGTAATTCGTGCCCTATAAAAATGATCATCATCGGTAAAATGCAAGAGACTCTCATAAATCTTAGTTCTTGGTTTACCAATTTTGAGGTCCGAGGTGCCAAGCTTCTTATCGATTCTCCAACACCTTATTCCCGACTTAAGGCAAGTTCCTTCCACCCGAACTAGAAATTTTTCACCGGGCTATGAAAATCTATCGAAAGGGACATTTGAGTTAGCTTTTTCCCGTGAACACACTTGTGAAATTACGCAAACGCCAAGGAAAATGCATAAACACCAGAAGGAGTAGTGCAAACCTTCATTTGCCAATAGTTGAATTCCACTAAATTGTCAGAAAAATCGTACTTCGTGATGGAATTGAAGAATTTTCTTGTCCTACTATTTGGAATAAGTAGTTATTAATACTTCAAAGGATTAATTCGCAAATTTCCCAGAAAAACATTAATTTTGAAAATATTGCATGACTGAAATTGTTCTTCCTCAAAACAAAATCAAAACAAGTAATAACCCGAATAGTGTGCTGCGTACACGACGAGTCACAAATCTAGAACTGTTTGGCTCCTTTCCAAATCTCCTCAGTTGATCCTGGAGCAGATTAAACAAATTATTCAAGACCAGCCAATTTCGAGAAGTAATTTGCCTATTCTACGTTAAGTCCTTGTGTGTTACATTATACTGTGATATTGTTAATTCCGACAGTCCCCCGAAGATTTGCATAAATTTACCATGAAATATGTTTGGGTGTTAACCCATGCTGGATATGTGCAAAGTTTCTCTGATGCTAGTTAAAATTAGGACGAGATGATGATGAAGTCTCAGGTTGAAAAGCATTTGTTTATCAGGGAAATACAGAAATACATTTTCTATCTCGAGAATCATTGCCAATTCTTCCTTATGAATGGTTGAGTTAAGAACAACTTGGATGTAGGGTTACGTTGATATAGGGTGAGTCTTCAAGTTACACATTGACTTCAACAATAGATTACTCTCCAAATAAAACACTTTTTATTCACCATATTTCCACTTTCAGCTCCGGTAAAAAGTACTGGCTGATGAAACTGCCGAAAAATAAGCAGTCTTTTTGTTGTGGCTTCGACATGTTTACTCGGAATGGAATTAATTCTGGTTCGAAGTGTTCTATAACTACTGCACATATTCTTCAATAATCACTTTCATCCTACGTAAAACGTTTCCTAGTTATAGACTCACCGATAAATAAAACTAAAAGAAACAAGAATGAATAATGCAGAAAGAGTTCATCTTAAGTCATTATAAGAATCTTCAATAATTTTAAAATACTTAATTATTTTATTTTTCATGATTTCTCCTGATACGCATCGTCTTCAAGATATTTGACGTAAAATGTTATAAAATCTGATAAAACTCGAGAAATTTCCTCATTTTTGTGGGTACGCCCATGAACTAATGAAGGAATTCAATTAAGCTCCGCCTACGTTCATCCGGACCACAGAATACACAGTTTTCTATCAATTTCGTTACAATAATACCGCAAAGGGCGCCAAATCAATAGATTGGTTATTCCGAATTGCAGACCACCGTGTGAGTTCAGAGGTAATTTGCACATAGAGGAATTTTAAATTCCAAATGGCAAATGAAAGAAATATTTTATTTGTTGAGAGGCATCTATGGTTAAAATTAATTCACAAGATGAGGAGTCACCCTGTATAAAATACTTATAATAACTACACACGTTGAAATGATCTAGAAGACTCCTGATGGTTATTTGATATGTTCTTGAAAAATATGTAGTGAAGGTTGAATATATGGCACCGATGTTGGATTTCCGTATTGTCTTCAAGATATAGAACTCGTGTTTGTGGAATAGTCCTCTGGAATATTTTCATGTATATATAGATCATGTATCGACCAAAAGTATCAACCTACTTAGATAAGAAGTTGAACTGTGGACCAATTTGATTAAATCTATTAAAAAATCCAAGAAAAACACTGATGTGAAATCAGGAGCTTCTACGCTCAACTCTGAATCAGTAGCAGATAGACTTCAATAAGTATAATTTTACAATCAACATAAACACTACAATAAATCAGCAAGTATTCTATCATGATCTGAACAAGTCATTTGATAAACCAAAGCATCTACAAAGACACACCTTGTCCAATACCTAAAAGGTCCTAGGTACTTATTCTCCGTTGGATTGTAGCTTTGCAAATGAACCTTCACTAGCGCTATCTAAGGAGAATCTTACGAAACCTAAAGAGATATTGCTTCAACCTTCAAGCAATAATTTTTTCAACTAACTACAAGTATCTCAGGGAAAAAATATTGCGGTTATGAAGCAACATGAACATTTCTACCAGAAAACTGCTTTGTTAACACAAGATTTTGACTCGTACGGTCAATTACTGCACTCAAATAGCGTTCGGGAAGTGGTCACATTTCACACGCAATTTACATATTGTTATGTTACTTCCCACACTTTATGGCATAACCTCATTTCGCTCTAGTCGATTCTGATTCAATCAATCTTGATGCATGAAAATAATTGCTTATAAAATGATCGTTTGATCTGGCCCGGCTGTATCAACTTCGCATCCAATATGCTGCAATATATGACAGATTTAAGGATTGCAACGAATATCTGAGTAATGAAATCGAACACGTTATGGCACAACATGAAAATTTATGTAGGGAAATAACTATAACCGGAATATTCATTACGGTGATTTCTAATATAAACGCAGCGGTATTCATCATTCCCTAGGTTTGATTAAGCTTCAGCTTGATGTTTGTTGTTAAGGTTTTCGTAATTCACCTTAAAATCTTTCAGAGTAAAAGTTCATACCATCTACATTTTGTTTTTGGAATATGTATGTTTTATGATGAAAGGATCCGGAAAATGACAGTTATACAAGAATGTGAAAAAAATAATTACAGCTCAGTTGAGTTACTTCCATAGTAGATGAATTGTAGAATTATTTTTCAACATTTCTTCCCATGAAAATAAAGCGTTTTTTTTCTATAGGTATCGAACTTTAAAATGGAATAAAAAAAAGATGACTTTATAAAATTGACATGAAATTGACTTCATTAAAAAGATACTCTTCTGGCATTATAATTTAAATATAATTTCTGACATACGACCGCCACGGCTGGCTTCAATCTAGATGTCCAATTTTCAATAACTTTTTCCAACATTTATGGCCGTATATCGGCAATAACTCGGCAAATGTTGTCCTCCAAGCGGTCGATCGTTTCGGGCTTATCGGCGTAGACTAGCGACTTCACATATTCCCTCAGAAAATAGTCCATCGGCGTTAAATCGCAGGATCTTGAAGTCCACTTCAGGGGCTCGAAACGTGAAATTATGCGGTTATCAAACGTTTCCTTCAGTAAATCAATTGTTAGTTGATCGTGTGGCTTCAATGCTTTCACGAGTTGGATTCTGTAAGACGCAAACCGAGATCTTTCCGCAAAATCGCCCATAAAGTGGTTGGACGCATATCCAATTCCTGTGCACGATGGCGGATAGACTGATTCGGGTCTTTGTACACGCTACGCTCTACAGAAGCAATGGCTTCTTCTGTTCTCACTGTAAGACGTCACTGTGGATGCGTATTATCAGTTAGAGTAAACGTGGTGCGAAAACTGTCCGTAGTTCGTCGAACTAATGGCTCTGATAGACGATTATGTTGACCGTAAAATGTACGTAGGGCACGATACGTATTTCGAAGAGAACCATTATTTTCAAAATAAATTTCCACAGTTTGGAAAAGTTGTTCAAACGTCAATCTATTCATGTTGAAATGCCAGACCACTAAACACAAATCACTTGACAGCATCGAAATGACCGCCAGTTGAAACAGTGTTACCAACTCAAAGTGATTTACATTTTACATACTCTATTAAGCTACCTTTTGTGCGAGGGAGATTCGGATATTTTGGGAATCGGAGATTCATCCCTATTGGCCGAGGACGTTAGAGTTGAAATCAATGTACAACTTGAAGGCTTACCCTGTATGGCATCTTCTATATCAATAAATGTTTGATAAGCAAGTGAATGATGGATTTCGTAACAAATCATTTAGATAAATCATAAAACGTCTTCTGAATGTCGATAATAAAAATCAGGACATTCACGAGAACTCTTGTCTTATGTTCTACGAATTATTCTTTATTTATCGAAATACTTGAGAAAGTAATGATTTTCTGGCAAAATCATGAAAAAAATTTTTAGCGAAAGTTATACACGAGAGAGCAATAAGCGAATAGAGAATAATTAAAGGACACCTCTTCAGAGAAAACGTGCTGTTTTTTCTCAACCTTTTCTATTCTCTTAAACTCGAGAATCTCATTTCACTCAGAATTTTCTTTCCCATAGGGTAATGGATTCTAAATGACAAACGAGTGAGTTGAGAATTGGCAGATCATTTACGGACTATTTAGTCAGCAGGCTCAGTGACTGATCATTAGGGGGGGTCGTCAAGGAGAATAATCTTCAACACAATATTGATCTTTAATACGCTGGAAACTCCTTTCTAGGTTATTATGCTTATCTCGAGCCGCCAACGGTAGTTAGTACGGAGTATAAATCATAACTGGAAAGCTGATGGACGAGTTTATAGCGAAAAATAATTCGGTGGAAGACTTCATTGTAAGGTGAGATGAAAGATTGCCAACGTGCCTGGAAAGTATTTTATATACCCAGCCAAGAATTTTGTGGATTAGTTGAATTTTTTCGGCTTATCTTAATTCTCTCTGGATCCTTGAATTATTCGTGAGTGTTTGATTTCAATCGAACACTAACTAAGAAACTCACACAAGGTGACGCCGTTTTGGAGATATGTAAAAAAAATGTTGCCTGGACGTTATCTTCAGAGGGCTCTGGCTCCTTAACGAAGCATTTTTGCAAGATATGATTTGGGTCGAAATTGTCTAGAATTGTCGTTATTAGCAATGTTGAAAATGACTTATAAGCTAAATGTATATAACTAACTAACTAACTAACTAACTATAACTTCGAAAAAACTTCTATCGCTCTTTCATCAGGAATTATTTTTGACATCCATGAAAAAGTCGTGTTTTTTTCAGGTTTTACGTGTATAAAATATTCTTTGAATTAAGATGTTTCACTGATATTTCCTTCATCAAGATCCTCTTGCGAAAGAACAACACTAAAATTGCACAGTTATATCTCGATAGATGGTTCTTCACCTCGGTAAAGCTAGCAGAACCACCTTCGCTTTTTCGAAAAAATTTTTGACAAGAATTTGGAACTAATTAAATACTGATTTAGTACCCTACTTCCAGATTTGACACCCTTCTGCGAACCGAGAAAAAACTGGTTTCTGCTAGCTTGACATCAAGCCAGCAGAAAGCAGCTTTTCTCAGTCCACAGAAGGGTGAAAAATTTGAAAATAGGGGTCTTAATTAGTATATAATTAGAGCTCTCTATTGCGACATATTTATTTCTTCAATAGCATATCTATTACTCGATGTGTTCTGCTGGCTTGACGTCAAGCTAGCAGAAACCAGCTCTTCTCAGTCTATGCAGCGGCGTATATAAAATAACGTGTAGTGATTGCCCTGGCTTTTTTATCGGTATGACAACACGACCTGTAAAAAAGGGAAAAAAAAGATTTATAGAACATCAAAAAAATTGCCCTAACTCATCTTTAGGTACTCATTTGATTGAACATGACCAAAAAATCTCCCTTGAAAATTTGAAAATATTGCATAAAGAGAGTAACTATTGGGGAATAACTCTGCTAGAACAATATGAAATTCTTAGGAATAAAAATGAACAACACCTGTTGAATGATTTATCGGAGTTTAACGAAAATAATAACATCTTCAAATTGATAGACCAACCTCGGAATTTTTAATTTCCCGTCTACTTTCCCTATTAAAAATAGGGGTCTTAATTAGTATTTAATTAAAGCTTTACTATGACATATTTATTTCTTCAACAGCATATCTATTACTTGATGTGTTCTGCTGGCTTGACGTCAAGTTTGCATCAGAAACCAGTTTTTTCTCGGTTCACAGAAGGGTGTAAAATCAGGAACTAAGGTACTAAATTAGTATATAATTAGTTCCAAATTCTTATCAGAAAATTTTAGGAAAATCGAAGGTGGTTCTGCTAGCTTTACCGGGGTTAGATCTTCGACAGTCCGAGTCAGCAATCAGGAAATCTAAAGGCAGGAATTCATTCGAGCAAATGTGCGCGCATGGTGTTCGTTGACTAAATGACAGTCTATTCACGATCTCGATCCCAAATTTGTAGTTTTCAAAAAATATTGGCATTTGAGTTCCCTATTCGTGAGCAATTTTTTTCTAATGCATGAATTGTACGCAACTTTGGAGTATTTTTCTTGAATATCGCCGCTTATTTCTTTAGATTGTGCCTCTATCTGGTCCGCTTGTGATAAGCCTCGCAATTCCTCGAAAAATGACTTCAAAATTCCTTAAAAATAGTATTCACCTTGTAAATCCAAATAAGTTTGAAAAAAACTTTCTCAAAGCGTCCTTCAACTGTTAACTAATAACTGATGTACATGAGCGTATTCTAAATGCCAAAAAAATATTCTGATTTTTGCACTTTTCGACAAAATATTGACGATACCATGTTCCTATATTTCAAAGGGATGCCGACAACTTTACTGCCACCCTTGCAAGAATTTATTGCAGGCAGATAAGAGTAATTGTAGAAAACAGAACCTTATTCGATTCAATGTTATTTTTTTACTGACAGCTGAATTTTGCTCTAGGTCTGGTTGCGTTCCATGTGACTGCGACAATTACCATCATATGGTATTGCCGAACGAATTTTCATTCTGAAGAGATGTTGATTCGATCGGGGTCCCCTTTGGACTTCGGGGCCCTACGCGTCAGCGTACTGAGCGTACTGGTTCATCCGCCACTGACAAATACCTATATTTCGATCAAATTATCTAATTTGAGGAGCCGATGCACAATTTGAGTATATTTATCAGTATTGCAAACCTCATCATGTCGAATTTGTTCTGAAATTCCCCTTTCCTAGTGCTAGTGAATTTGAAGAAATTTTTAGGTTGGCAACTTGAACCGAAGTCGTCTATTGGAGCACTATGCCAGATCATAAATGACGCCAGTATCTGTCAACTTCGTTCGTGGATACAAGAGTGTTAGAGGGGTGAATATTGAAATTTGAGAGGAGTAAATCTCTTCCTTTGAGGGAGCATAATTTTTCCAAATAATTTCACAATTCGTTGTATGTACATTAATCATAAGAAACTGTCTCAATAATTCATATTTTCATTCAAATCGACTATCCTATCAAACACCTGGTATCCTTTTCGCACTCCTTGCTAGAAGTTCTACTGAGACATTTTTTTTGAGAATGTCGTCTTACACACTCGCTATATTTTCTGTTTAGAAATTTCCAAGGAAATTTCATAGTATAACGCGGAAAATTAGAACTGAAGACAGTAAACACTTCCTCCTATCCTATTCCACATAAAGGCTCAAAATTATCGGCATGAATGCATGTATATGGTTTCAAAACCTCGTACAACTTCATGGAGGTGGAAGCTGATGTAAATTTCGTGTTTAACGTGATGAATTCCATTATGCTTATCAGAAATTCTGCTGGATGCTAAATTGAGATAATTATGTTTTATGGGCTATGCATGAAATTGGGTATGAATTCGTCATCATTATTTCTTTCACGTGTGGGGTAGAGGCAGGCTCTAACTTTGTGGCAGCACAGGCAATTATGTTTATTAACTCAATTCTATTAAAACTGAAAATTATTTCTAAAGTTTCAGCCCACAGACAATTTCAAGGGTAGTTTCGTGTTTATTCTGTATTTTTGAATTTCAAACAGAAATGATCCCAAATTATTATTCTCTCATGGTGAAATTTAGTAACAAGAATTTATTGAAAAATTCTTAAGGGTGCTGCAAAATCGACTAAAATTTTTAAGTCAAGAGATAATTCTATTCAACACACTCCCCTTTAAGTTTGGAACAATCACTGCAATCAAAGTCAAGGGGGATGAAGTTTCCAAAAAAAAATTTTTTTTTGAAAACCACAATGATGCTATGACAGATATTTCTATGAAATTTGCTACACGTTCTCACTGCATCGAGATACATTTTCTGATGGACAAACTATTCAATTACTTTAACCAGTGACACTCTGGGTTTTGCATTGAATAGTTTTGAAGGAAAAAAATGGTATGACGCCGCTTTTTCTCAAATTAAAAACAATTTTTGAAATTCTCATTAATTTCTTTATGGGCTTGTTTTCCTAGTTTTACTTTCGGTGGTGCATGGTTCCCGTTGAAAAAATGAAAACCGTTTCACTCCAGCGTCAAACTTCTAAAACTGTCATGCGGTGGCAACATAGACATATTAAACTCTCTGGACACGGCGTACGAATTCATTTCCAAAGAGTCGAATGGGGATAATGAAGCAAGTGAGAGGTCCGAGAGAGAGAGGGATCCGGATCGGGCAGACCATAGACAAAATACACGATACCAATATCCTTTATTCTATAGCGCATGGAGAGTAAGATGAAGGATGATCTCACTTGCACAATATGACGCCTATCTAGAGATAATATCAAGCATTTACTTAGGGAATCTCCGGGGAAATGACTTCTTCTTGGTATATTAGATTACATTGAAGTTTTGAAAATTGGTGATGAATGTGAACATAACTCCGATATGAATATTCGAAATGATTAATCAATAACAATGATTCTCCTGGGTCGCTTGTTTCAGGACGGTATTCCCAGATCCAAATGATTTTTTTCTTATCAGAGAACAGACACGCGAGCTGAGCGGCTTCCGGGGCAATTTAATTGAGCTTTGAGCTGCCTCACAAGTATATACGGTGTTTTGAACAGTACGCGAGCCACTCAGCACCGTCCAAACTTGCAAGGAGGCCGAATCAAATTGCCTCGAAAGTCGCTCAGATCGAGTGAACGCATCTTTTGAATTTTGTGCGTTAGATGGTCTCAAACGATAAGAATGCACTAAATAGTGAAATTCATTTCTGCGCTCGGATTCATAGCAATTATACATTCATTTGATTTCTCCCTTTCCAAATTATTGTATTTTACTTTCATTTTATATCTCCTCGTACAATTAATGGCACAACACAAATTTACCATTACTCACCAGTGAACCCGGTTCAAAATGAAGGAAATCAAATTCTATTCAAAACGCTCACGGAAACACAAAAAAAATGGGAATAATTATATCTTCTATACAGTCTTTATATTCTAATTCAGAATGGAATAACACAAAATCTGCTTTGAAATACTTCGACTTGCAAAACTTTTGAAAAAAATGTATTTCAAACATAAACTTTTGATTACAGTCTATGGCTTCAAACTGATCTGTCTTATTTTTGCCGTATTCTATCATGGTTTGGCCCGCCCTAGTTCCATCTTAGTCGGCCCGCTTCCTCTCTCTTTAAGCCATGTCCATATAGTTTTATAGGTCTATGGGTGGCAATTTCATAGAATTTATTTGTGAATCCGCTGAAACTTTCAGCAGTTTGAAGCTAAAATGAAATAGTGTTCATTTCCAATCGAAAACCATAAACCAGATAAAGTTAAATCTGAAGAATTTGTTCAGAATTGAATGAGAATTTCAAAAATAATTTTTATGTTGCGAAAAAGCAGTGTCATGTCATTTTTTTCAAAGATATTCAATGCGGAAACCATATAGGCCTCACTGGCAAAAATAATGAAATTGCTTTTTCATCAGAACATTTATCTTGACGTAGTGAGAACTTCGTGCCAAATTTCATTGGAATATTTGCAATAGCACCATATATAGAAAAAGAATTTCACGAAACTTCACCGCCTTTATCCCAATTTATTATATTCCTTATATTCCTATGAAGTTGTTTTTTAAAAGGATCGAAGAATAGCGCCCCTGAATGTTAGTATATTATTAAGGAACATCCTGTTTATGGGGGTTTTCAAGGTTGGATATGCTTTTGGGAGGGGTTTTTTATTATATCGAGAAAAAATGTAATTTTTCAGGGAGATCAGAAGATTATATCGAATATCGGAATATTTCACTGGCAAAAAATTCTCAGTTTCTGTCTAAACACTATGGTCCATATTTCAATCAGAGGAAATTCTAAATAAACATTGAGACATTCGAAACGAATTAAAGGTTTGACCTTCAGCAAAATTGATTGCATTCCCTGATGGAATTCAATCTAATTATTGAAGTTTTCAGCACAAACCAACAAAATATGTTGATGAAGTCCGGGTTCCCAGATGTTTTCATTTCGAATTTATAATTTCTCATTTATCGTCAAATGGGATGCAGTTGAAAACAAAGCCGATGGTAAAATGAATATTCAGGAAATACTTCACCTTAAATTCTACCGATAACTCGCATCTTGAGGGGCCACACTGTTAATGAGGAAAAACTTGTTACGCGATTGTTCTATGGTACAGGAGTGATCGTATTTTGGTCTTGAAATCAGATGTAGTTCTCTCTAAATGTTAATTCTATCAAATTTGTATTTTTGGTTATATTCGGAAAATAAATTTTCGTATAGGTATAGGGTATCTCCATATCCTTGGTGGATATTGATTCAGAATCCCAACAAAAGGTAACCTCACTCTATGCACTCCTCTCGTAATCTGTGACTACACTAACTTCCAAAATGTCTGCAACGAACATAGTGCAAGTTTACAACAAAACACACCGAACAGTATCAGTGGAGTAAGTGTAGTTAGTGTAGTCCATGCAGGTACAACAAACAAACCTCATGACAGCAACAAACATTGCTATAACATTCGGAACAGAATACTGAAGGGCAACCAATACCACGTGGTGCTAAATTACGACTAGGCAACACAGCCACATCCAAGTTTCATTAAACCTCGTGAATATCTCAAGTTCATGCACCTGGATTGCGGCGGTGTACTTGTTTGAACGTTGCCAATAGCCGCGTGAAATCTTAGAGTTCGGAGAAATTTCGTAGTTCATTTGAGAAAACTGGGTGTCGTTCTCCAGGCGTCAGTAAGTATTTTTTGAGAATTTGTTCCGGGATGTACTTAATTATTTTGTGAGAATGCTCAATGTTAGTTATTTTTTCATTTTACCCTCCATTTCAGTTCTTCATCAAGTACTTGAAAATATTGTGACGACCTTTTCTCGGTGGATTATTTCAACTCTTAAAACTTTGCTCGGGCGCCAGTTACAATGGGTTTTACAAGGTTGTAACGCCTTGGTTGAATCGTGCACTTACGGTGTTACCTGAGTAGCTTTTAAACAGCTGGAGAAGAGTTCTTTTTAATCTGAGCTGGTAGCGATTAGTATGTAAAAGTTTTTCTCACAACAGATACTGACACTGTACAGGTATAGTAGTGAAACACACAATGTCTATATACAACTTTATTACAATATGTACAGGTTTAAAGGAAAATCAACAGTTATAAGAGCAGTATCAACACAACGGTACAGTGTCAGGAGAGTTCAAAATAAATATGATCACTTGAATCGTCAAAATGGTAAGACAAATATATACGCAATGTACAACACCGTGTCTACGGTTTGTAATCAAATAACTCAACAATCAAAGCAGGTGAATATAAACAATGGTAATAATATGCAGTGAACTGGATGATTGAAGTGAACGGAGAATAAAGCGGTGCGGTTAATATGAATACAGAAGAATGAAGTGAACAAAAAGAAATGTAAAATATAAGATGTTATCTGAATGAACTCAACAATGTCAAAAATGAATACTAGCAAGCAAAATAAACAAACGGAAAAGTTACGTACGGAACGGCAAAGAATAGGGTGAGTATAGCAATAGTTAGCGGTGGTAAAATACGGAAAGGTGAAAATAAAATACAAACGGTGACAGGTTATTACGGTAAATAAATGAGAACACACAAAGTAATATGGTAAGACGGTAAAGCAGTGAAAAGTGTTGTGTCTTATAACGGAACTAACTTGTGACCGGATCAGAAATATTAAATCCACGAATCGGTATTTGAACCTGACTGATCTCGGAAATCCACTCTCAGCCACCGAGTCAAGCGATACACCTGACACAATGGACTAAAGGGTACCGAGACACCAACTCACGTCTGACTCAAACTCCCAAAGCGAGGAGCCCCAACGGTGGGTAGTTTGAGAACAGCACTCCAAGTAAGCGTCTCGCGGAAATGATATTGATCAGTCAAATAACAAACTCGGAAACGAACAGACGGTCCGATGTATCCAATAAGAATGATCGTGGAGACCCACCTTTAGACCTCAAGTCAAGCTACAAACTTGACTCAATGGACTGAAAGGCACCAGGGCACTAACTTACGTCTGACTCAAACTCCCAAAGCGAGGAGCCCCAACGGTGGGTAGTTTGAGAACAGCACACCAAGTAAGCACCCCTAGGAATCGGTATGATCAAGAAAATAAATAAACACGACGACAGACGGACAGTTCCGGGTATTCAACAAAAATGATCGTGGGGACCCACCTTTAGACCTCGAGTCAAGCGATAAACCTGACTCAATGAACTAACAGGCACTCAGGCACCAACTTACGTCTGACTCAAACTCCCAAAGCGAGGAGCCCCAACGGTGGGTAGTTTGAGAACAGCACACCAAGTAAGTACCCTTAGGGATCCGTAGGATCAATAAAATAAATGAACACGACGATAAACAAACGGTTCCGGATGTTCGGTAAGAATGATCGTGGAGACCCACCTTTAGACCCCGAGTCAAGCGATAAACCTGACCCAATGGACTGAAAGGCACTAAGGCACCAACTTACGTCTGACTCAAACTCCCAAAGCGAGGAGCCCCAACGGTGGGTAGTTTGAGAACAGCACACCAAGTAAGCACCCTTAGGAATCCGTGTGATCAATAAAAAAAAGGAACACGAAGTCGGAAGGACGGTTCGAGATGCCCGGTAGAAGTGACCACGGATGTCCACCCTTAGACCTCAAAGTCAAGTTGTGCACCTGACCCGACGTACTAAAGGGCACTAAGACACTCACTCACGTCTAACCTCAAATGCCCAAAGCGAGGAGCCCCAACGGTGAGCAGTTTGAGATCAGCACTCCAAGAAAGTATCCCACAGAATTAATTCGATCACTTCAACAATTTCGGACGCCCCCTGTACGGTCTCCCGGCTCGCGGTATTTATTCCCGAAGAAAATCGTCTGAACTAAGACGCGCTAGACCGGCTTGATCTCGATCCGCGGTCCCCAAGTAATACAATCTTTATCGCCCCACGTGCAAAGAGATACGGTCGGAACAATTTATTTATTATGAACGGATATATTCGGAAATAGGAAAAATACAACTGATCGGCACACAAGAGAATTTAACAAACGGCAAATTAGACACAATCAAATAGGTTTTCTTACCATGGTTCCACTACGGTGAACACTGCGATTAAACTTGAGTCTCTTTCTCGGCACTGTTAAACTTTATTCGCAGACTTAATTTTACCAGGATTCGGTACAAAAGAAAAATTTTTAAGCACAATGTAATATGACCAAACGTTGAAGCAAGCCCAGAAAATTAAGGAAAACTGATTCGGAAAACTGAATAAGACGGAATCTAAAAGCTAGCAAACTGAATGAAACTCGGAATAAAACGGAATTAATTTTTCAGCGGCATACGGGACTTATATTACCTCGGTTGGAGGAGGGAGACATGTGTCAAAATTTTCGGTCATTTCTCCTGAGTGGGGCTCGAAGATGCCCCCTGATTGGTTGGTTTGAAATTCTCTGGTGTTCTAGAAAGTTCTAGAAGTTTCCAGAGACGGTAACAAAGAATAATCGCTTCACCCTTTTTTGTGCTGTTCAACATCTGAAAAACCAAAACAACAACTGGAAAAAACTGCGGATCGCGACAATTGCGAACTGCAATTGTTATACGGAATTTTTTTCACATAGGATGGATTTTAACTTTGATTCTTATTGAACAGCATTTATTAAGGTGAAACGAAAATTTCCCGAAATGAATTTTCACAGGATTGAAACGTAACGAAAATTGCTTCGTTACAATATATAGCAGGTTTTGTCGACTTGCTTATTTAGTTACCATGGCAACTCAGTGAAAAACTAAGCTAAAAATTATTTCTGTTCTGAATTTGTCAAAAACAGCACGACGTAGAAAAATGTCTCACGAAAGTAAAGAAAATATTCGCCAGAAGTTGACACCCGCGAATACTAAGAAATAGAAGGCAAGTGTATGGAAGCAGTTTATAAACTTTTGCGCAGAAAAAGCGTGGAAGAACCGTCGCTTATTCTTGAAGACTATACCTTTAGCATGCGAAAAAAGAACTCCGAAGACTACAAGGAGATGTGTTATCAAAGTTCTATGGAACTCTACAGCTGAGCAGTTGCAGGAATATTTTTTCGAAAGGTATATTCGCGAATTTACTCCATTCTCTGACATAGAATTTGTCAACGCAAGAGCTGCAAAAAATGCTAAGCGTCGGAAGCTAGAAATAGATCCAACCAAGAGAAAGGCATGATCATCCGCACGATCAGCAAACGAAATGAGAAAATATTCTGTCATTATAATCGTCAAACAAATTTCCAGTATAATTCGCTGTTGGGTATCCACGAGGAAGAAATTTCCACTAAAATTCATCCGTTGCGATGGTGATCTGTCAGAAGTACACGTTCTGATTGGATAAAAATCACATGCGTGGAATTTTCAAGGTTATTGGCGAATGAAGATAAGCGCTACTCCCTCTGGTGGCTATAAGAGTAACCCGAGGTACATACATTATCGTTGACAAGTTAAATGAAATGTCGAGAAAATGAGGAAGTTTATGCATTCTTCTTGGCGTTTTTGTGATCATACAGGTGTTTCTACCGAGAAAAAGCAAAATCAAATGTTCCTTTCCATAGATCTTCGATGAAAGAAACTTCCTTCAACAAGTCTGGCCTGAAAGTGTTGAAGAATCGATAAAAACCTTGGCAACTTGTAACCCAAAATTGGAAAACCAGCAAGGAAGATTTATGAGAGTCTGTGATTTTACCGATGATGATCATTTTTATAGAGGTAAGCACGAATTGCTCATGAAATATTAGGTCACATTCATGAAGGTAATTGTTTTCCACACCTCTAAGCCAAGCAGAGAAAGTTACTTATGAGAAATGCTTTACCTTCCAGAAATCTGCCTGTTGAACTAATCATTAGGAACAATGGAAATGTTTTAGTGATAGCACTGACCGATTGAAACAAAAGAGTCTGAACAAGGAAATATCTGGTGATGAAAACTTCGCTCAAAGTTCTTCTGCCGATGAACTCAAAG
The DNA here is from genome assembly GCA_958510865.1 of Myrrha octodecimguttata. NCBI lineage: Eukaryota > Metazoa > Arthropoda > Insecta > Coleoptera > Coccinellidae > Myrrha > Myrrha octodecimguttata. The sequence goes on from OY294063.1 coordinate 19,857,409, forward strand.
CTGTAGAAGGCTTATTGATTACAACTTTTTCAAGACCAATCATATGAGTGTTGGAAGAATGTATTTGTTAATCCATAATAAATAAGGCTTACGGTCCTTCATTATATAAATAGTAAAGTTATGAGTATTTGTCTATTATTCCAAAGTATGTTTTACAATACTACTGTTTTCAACTTTTTGAGCAGTAGATCTGAGGGGGTAATTGATCAATAATCAAGTTGGGTAGGTTAAAAGGTTGAAAGTTCATTAGTTTTGCAAATAACATGCAACATAATATCACATGCATCTTCTCGTACAACTTTGATTTCATCGGCAAAAGCACTTAAGGCGAAGAGTATTCATCTCCAGATATTTCCTTGTTGAGACTCTTTTGTTTCAATCGGTCAGTTCTATCACTAAGACATTGCAGTTGTCCTTAATGATCAGTTCAACAGGCAGATTACTGGAAGGCACAGCATTCCTCTTAGGTAACTTTCTCTGCTTGGATTAGGGGCCTGGAAAACAATTGTCCTCATGAATGTGATCTAAAATTTCATGAGCCATTCGTGCTTACCTCTATAAAAATGATCATCATCGGTAAAATGAACAAAATCTCATAAATCTTGTTTGTTGGTTTTCCAATTTTGAGTTACAAGTTGCCAAGATTTTATCGATTCTTCAACACTTTCAGGCCAGACTTGTTAAAGAGAGTTTCTTTCATCCAAAATAGAAATTTTTCACCGAGCTGTGGAAATCTATGGGAAGAGATATTTGAGTTTGCCTTTTTTCGGTAGAAACACCTGTATAATCACACAAACGCCAAGAAAAATGCATAAACTTTCTCATTTTCTCGACATTCCTTTTAACTTGTCAATGATAATCCCTGTACCTCTGGTTAGTCTGATAGCCACCAGAGGGAGTAGCGCTTATCTTCATTCGCCAATTGTCTAGCTTCAGAAACTGGGATATAGTCACGGAACGGTTTTGAATTCCCAGCTCTGTGGTTTCAAACAAGGTTTCTTTCTCTAGATTGCGCTATGGATATCCGATTTCTCTTTCTAACCCATATTGTCACCCCTCCCATTCGAATAGTTGAAGACATTCGGCCGTCTGCCGTGATGAACTTCGGTGATAATGCGAATTCCTGGGATTTCTCGCGAAAAAAGTTTTCGTTTCAGTTGAATTGGTTCGAGAACAGTGGGGCAAAGATGAATCCTCGAAATGTGTTTTCCCTGAAACGGAATACTTCGAAAACAAAATTCTTGATGGAAAACCGTGTTGAATTCCCATCTGGAATATTGATATTCGCAAATATTCAAAATTGTTCGGGCCTGTTTAAAATCAACCGACTTCACGTGATTTGCTGAACTGGAATATGTATACTTGTAGACTTTGTGGAAATGATGCCAATTTTCATCGGTGGAAATCGAGATGAGGAAAAATTTCTCATGGAATTGATATTCATTGTGGAATTTTATGTAATTGTGTTCATTTGAGATTGTTCGAATTTGATTTCATGGAATTGCTGATTTTCATTACCCTTCGAGAAAATTATTGGAATCGTGTAGAGCAAATATTTATTGAACCCACCAAATGCTTCGAAGTTAACGTTTGAATGTGAAAGAAAATAGCTGAATAATGAATGCAGAAAATCACGGAAATCAGTAAGTAGATAAATATTTCTGTGTATTCTGTGGTCCGGGTGAACATGGGTGGAGCTTGACTCTAGGCCTTCACTAGCTCAGAGGTGGATCCAAAAAATATCGGAAAATTTCAAGAATTTTTTTTTCAGATTTGATAAACAGAAATCGGTGCATTTAAGCAGACCATAATAGGGTTATATTTAAATATTCTGAAATGACTAAAGATTCTTACAATGACTTAGGATGAACTCTATCGGCATTCTTCATATTAATTTGTTATATTTTTATGAATCGGTGAGTTCATAACGAAGAAAATGTTTTGGTTTGGTTAGAAGTTATAACTGAGGAATATGTTTCATAGCGATAGAAAACTTCACACCAAAATATCAAAGCTACAGAAGAAAGACTGTTTTAACGAGCTTATTCTAGGAAACAGCGCGTTATCATTTCGTCACGATGTCTGTAATTTTCGAATTTTGAGCCAAAAATGATCTTAGCCGATTGGGTTGAACCATTGTTAAAAGAGATATAAAGATCTTTATACAATGGTTGAACTCCCTGAGGTAGAATCCGATGTCAAATTCAATTATGTCCGTCCGTCCGTATATGCTATAACTTTCGAAGGAAAAGACTAAGCGACTTGATATTGTCAGATTAGGTTTAGAGTCCAAATATTTCGATTGAGTTCGTTAATGGGTGGAATCGGTCGGGTAGTTTCGGAGTTGGGCGCATTTGAAATTTTGAGGTTAATTCCTCGATATCTCATGAAGTATAATAGACTCGATCAAATTAAATCTTCGTGGACAGTTTTGGAATACTAAAAGCAGAATTTCTTGTGGATCCAGTTGTTAAAAATTTTTATAAATGATTTGGATTCGAAAAGTTTTAAAATTTTCGATGAATTTTTTTTTTCTGAAAATATTGATTACAATTCAATGGAATTCGACGCAAACCTTAAAGTCAGTATTCAACAATAATGTTCCAAAGTTCAATTCGATCCGATATTTACTTAAGAAAAAAAAATGTGCCAAATTTCGTAGTTATTTGGAATTTCAACGTTATTTCCGCAATATCTCAGGTTCAAATACAATCAGATTGAAACTTCGTAATCGAGTGAAGATCCCCAAAGCGCAACTAGGTTCAAAATTTCGTATTGATAAAAACAATTAAAATTCGAACAAGCGCGTAAAAGCTCCTGACCTCACGTCAGTGCTTTTCTAGATTTTTTGAAAATTTCAACAGCCTGTATATTTTCAACGGAGCCGAATCCAGATAATTGGTAAATGAAAAATAGTATATTATTCAATGAGCATATAATGACACCTATTATTCACGAGGGTGAAGTTTGCGACACGAGCCGCAAGTGAATAATTGCAATTATATGCTAGTAAAATACTATACTGGGTCCAAGACTTCAGTGCTAAAATTGGAATAATTCTTCATTTTCGACAATCTAGAATAGAGTTGTCAGAACGATCAACTTCATTCTCTGAGATTGCTGGAAATTGTCAAACTTACGAGGAACGTCACAACTTTCACTTGGTATGTATAATAATAATACTAATAATCATATACTTTTTTTCATAGTATGTAACCATACACAGAGCAGATACATAAGAGAAATAGTGTCAACATAAATAATCATCCAAAGAATATGGTTCTAACTTTAATATACAATCTCCCACCTCTTTTTTGAAAAGTTTTAAACTATTCAGTCTCTTAATACTATCAGGTAATTTATTAAACATTCTGATGCATGTATATGAAGGATGTTTCTCTGATGAAGACAATCGATGTATTGGATAGTGTAAATTTAGTGATCTCAAAGGCTAATTGTTCCCACTAGTGTGAACCGAAAACATGTCCTTATTCTTGAATAAGAAAATTACACACTCCACTATATAAATGCCAAATACTTTAAGTAAGGTGTTCTTTTTAAATATACCTCTACACGACTGATTGAATTTCATCTTGAATATATATCTTAAAACTCTTTTTTGTATGACAAACAACCTTTCCACATCACTACTTGATCCCCAAAAAATAATACCATACCTGAGCAACGATTCAAAATTTGCAAAGTAGATAGTTCTTAAATTGTGGAGGCTTAAATACTCTGAAAGAGTCCTGATTCTAATTCCAACCCGGAATAGTCTTGTAGCTAGATAGTCTTTTTGATAAGACCACGTAAGAAAACCATCCAGGTATATCCCCAGAAACTTAACTGCCTCTTCAATTCTGACCTCAGAGCCATCCAAAAGTACTACATTTTCTGTTGTTTTATTTGATCTGCTAGTCCTAAACAGAACAGCTGATGTCTTGCCCTCATTCATGACTAATTTATTCTTATCAAACCACAATTTAATCTGACTATATATAGACTGTATTCTAGTTTTAATTTCAGCAAATTCTACCCCTTTCACGATCACGTTTGTATCATCAACAAAGGACGTCAACCATTCGAGGATTTCTTCATTCAAATCACAAATATCTATTAAATAAATTATGAACAATATGGGACCCAAGACATTGCCCTGAGGAACTCCATAATCTGAATGAACAATGTCTGACTTACCTTCTCTACCCTCCCTCACAATTGAAACCCTTTGTGATCGATGAGAAAGATAAGAAAATATCCACTTCTTCGCACTACCCCTGATTCCCAATTTTTCAAGCTTTTCCAGTAGGAATGGCCTGAATAGACAATCATACGCACTTGCTAAATCTATGAACAAACCCAGTCCAAGCTTATCATCCTCTAGAAGCTTTACAACCCTCTCTGAAAATTGATATAAAGTAGTTTGCACTGAGCAACCCACCAAATACCCATGTTGGGAACTGTTAAAAAGATTGCATTCACTCATGAAATTCAACAGTCTTTTGCACATAATATGTTCAAAAATCTTTGAAAAACTAGACAAAATACTCACTGGCCTATAACTCTCAAATGAATCTTTATCTCCTTTTTTGTATATGGGCTTTATCAATGCTAACTTTAATTGTTTAGGAAAAATTCCATACTTCAGTGAATTATTTACTATATATGAAATAACTATTTTTAGCTCATTAGCACATGTCTTCATCAAATTAACAGGTACGCCATCATCCCCACTGCAATATTTAGTTTTGATTTTAGTCAAAATTATTTCCTCTATTTCATCAGGATTCTTTGGATCCAAATTCATAAAAACAGAGTTTGTGGGCAAATTACACGAGAAGGGTTCATAATTCAAATCATCCAACATATTTGGGACCTTTTCAACTGAAAACTTATTATAATTATCAGCAACAGTTTCAAGATCTTCATCGCAAAAATAACTACTTCTTTCTGTTGCTTTCCCTCTTATGTCATTACATATTGACCACATTGTTTTATTTTTGTTATCGGAAGACTGAATTTTCTGATTATAGTAATTAGACCTAGCTACTTTAAGGAGGTTGTCATAATTCTTTATTTCAATTTTGTATGAGGTGTTATAAGATCTATCACATGATTTCAAAGTTTATAGAATAATATTCACTATACACGCCTATTATCCGCGGGCTTGATTATGACTGTTATTTTCCTTCGACAAGAGCCATCAAAGTATACATATACTATTCAAGAGTCGTAGACAAAGTGTTTAATCCTATGACAGGAATCTATGGTTCGAATTGATTTACAACTTCAAAACTCAACCTGTATGTTACTGACAAATATGAGGAATCAATATTACACTGATTAATTTCGAATATTTGTCGGAGCTTTCATGTTCAAAGAGTTATCAAAACAACATGGTATTTGCCAGTGAGGAGCTCAAATCCACAGGTTGGACAAATATATTCGAAATCACCGGTGCGCTACTGGTTATACTCAAATATTGAACAGATGGAGAGCGCCCACCCTCCTGAAATACGTCAGAACCTTCAATCAAATCAAGTAAAATTATGAGAGGATTCTCAGTTGAAAAGGAACATCGCTAGAAAAGGAATCTTTTATAGACGCCTAATGAATGATGAATACGGACTTCTCGAATCCAATTTTAGTCAATTCGAATGTTGATCTTCTATGTGAGAACAGAAGTATTTATTGAGGAAGACGAGAGATGAAACAAGAAGCTAGGGAAACACTTCATTTCTGCAAACATGAGGAATCGGGGCAATCACGATAATATTATTATGAAGGGAGTCAAATAAATTAAAATAAAAACCTTGAAAAATACTGACGTGACTTTTACGCGTTTGTTTAAATCCTAACTTTTAGATCAACACGAAATTTTGCATATAGTTCCGTGTCGGTAATCTCCATCTGATTACGAAGTTTCAATCTAATTGCATTTGTACTTCTTGAGATATTGCGAAAATAACGTTTAAATTTCAAATAACAACGAAATTTGGCACAATATTTCCCTTATATCTCCGAATGTAAATATCGGATCGAATCGAAATTTGGAAAATTGTTGCGAAATTCTGAATCTAAGATGTGTGCCAAATTCCATTGAAATCTAATCAGTATTTTCAGAGAAAAAAAATTTCATCAAAAATTTTGGAATACATTTTTTTTCTGATTTTCTCACTACTGGATCCTCACGAAATTCTGCTCTGAGCTGCGCGTTGATATTCCAACACTGTCCACGAAGTTTCAATTTGATCGAGTCAATACTTCATGAGATAACGAGGAATTAACCTCAAAATTTCAAATGAGTCTAACTCCGAAACTATCCAACCAATTCCACTCATTTAAGAAATCAACCGAGATATTTGGACTCCAAACCTAATCTGATAATTTCAAGTCGCTAAGTCCTTTCCTTCGAAAGTTAGAGCACATACGGACGGCAGAATTGAATTTGACTGCGGATTCTTCTACAAGGTCAACCCAATCGTTTAAGGCCATTTTCGGTTCGAAATTCGAAAATTTCAGAGATCGTGGCGAGATGATAACGCGCCGTTTCCTAGAACAAGCGCGTAAAAAGCACTGACGTGAAGCCATCAGCTTTTGCTCGGATGTTCAAATTCGTTAACATAGCGGTCAACTTTGATTCTTCTAATCATTAAATCCTCATGAAATTCAGTCATTTTCCAATAGGGTTCTGAATTTCAATTCAATCGAATCTGCATTTTGGAAATATTTTAGAAATTAAATTTTGAATTGAATCTACGAAGTTATTAGGCGCATTTCACCCATTCACAAATTCGACTTTCGTTATTAAACTCCAAACCTATTCTGAAAATATCGCGTTTCTTAGTAGTTTCTTCCGACTCAGTCGTGAGAATTTTAATATTTCCCAATGTGCTAACACAGTCCTGCTCTTTGTTTACAATTTCACTACAGATATCTCTCACTGTCAACTGTATCGCAGAATAAACAATTCGTGTCTTGCATTTCAACGAAAATTGATTGAGAAAACCCCATTTCCCACTCAATTCTTACAATATGGTGCTTTTTGCAGATTTATTGCAACGAAAATATTTCAGTCGACTCCACCTATTCCACTTTCAGGGCTGGGCAGTATTTCAATTACTTATAATTGAAATACGTATTTTGTATTTGTATTTCAATTACTTCTTGAAAATGTATATTTTGTAATTGGTATTTTAAATACCTGACGCTGAAGTATTGTGTATTTTGTATTTCGATACTTTTGTCTTCGAAATACTTTCGAACAAATACATTTAGCGCTAAGTGCTCTACAGAAAATAGTCTCTGAATCTCCCTTCAGATTGCGAAAAGTTCATCTGCTTCATCTAGTTTTTTTGTTAGCAATCATGTTTTCGGCAAATGGAAAGGAAGAAAAGGTCCTGCGCAATGGTCATTTCAACATGGAGTTAGAGTTAGTCAATTTCCAAAAACGATAAGAGAAGAGAGCTCACCATCCTTGAACCTTGATCCTAATATAAAAATGTGTTCATACAATATAACACAAGTTTGTGCTCATCAGGACCTGTAGAAAGATTGTTTTCTTTAGCAGGTTTCATTCATTCCCCAACAAGAGGCTGTTTGTCCGATACTACATTCAAAAATCTTGTGTTCCTGAAAGGAAATTCTCTATTTAGCGATAAAATGGCTGAGCTGAATTAGTTGTCCTCTTTTCACATTTAACACCTAAATTTATTTTGTAATTTGTATTTTGTATTTCAAATACAAAAAGTCAAAATACTGTATTTTGTATTTCAAATACCCGACCTGAAAGTATTTTGTATTTTGTATTTCAAATACCTACGAGAAAGTATTTTGTAATTTGTATTCCAATTAAGCCAAGCATGTATTTTGCCCAGCCCTGTCCACTTTATGTATGTACTATTTCCCATTATTTCCAGCGAAAGATGATACACAATTTCATCCAGGCCCATTCTTATATTGAAAGTTCCTTAATAACTATCTTAACTCCCCTATCAGTAAAGAAACTCTCTGAATTTTCCCGATAGTTTGGCTCACAGATTACGAACTCTGACAGCGGGTTTCACAAAGCTCTGATTAACTTGATTGTTCTGATCAAGACATTTCTATGTTCAATTTCAGTTCATTTTTAGCAATACCACAGAATATCAAGGCGTTGATCAGAGGATTAAGCTTTGTGAAACCCACGGTGAGCGTCATAGTCTGAGGTTTGGACAGAAAAGGAAGATTTCACTTTGGCTTCTCTGTGGTCTGGATGAAAGGTTGTGGAGTTTGATTCGAGGCCCCACTAGTTCAGGGGCAGACCCACAAAATAAGTGTAATTTTTGGAAGTTCATCAAATTTTATATTTTCCAACATTGAATATCTCGGAAACGGTAGATTTCCGAGGAAATTATAAACAATAAATAATCATTCTAAAATGAAATTCTTCCTGCTCATTCCTTATAATTTCATAAATCGTTTGAAGTGAGTGATTGTTGAATAATCTGTGCAATATTTCTGGAAATTCATGGGATCTCATTCGGAGTGAGCATGTCAAAGCTGTAATATATATGTTATGACCATCATTTGTGAAAGAAGAAGAACACACTCTATGTAGCTGCCTTCTCAATTTGGGCATATCGTTTTTCCGCCTTTGACAATGTTCTAGACGCAAATGATACTGGCTGACCTTCTTGGATTAGTACACAACCTAAACCCGACATCGAAATATACATAAACATCAGCAATGTCACCAAATATTTTATAAATTTTTTTCTGAAATAATTCAGGAGCGCTAGAAATACCGAAAGGAACTCTATTGAACTTATATCGGCCAAATGGGGTATTGAACGTACAAAAATTTCTCTTCTTTGTTCGAAGTTAATTGCCAAATAACATCTTTCATGTCTATTACCGTAAAAATTGACTTTCCTGAGAGATTAACTATTATATCAGTACTCATTGGTATTTGAAAATGTTCTCTCTTGATATTTGTTTAGTGGCTTTGGGTCTATACCTATGGAAGGCAGCTACATAGAGTATTTTCTTCTTCTTTCACAAATGATGGTCATAACATATATATTACAAAAGCTACGAAAAAAAAAACTGATTTTCAGGAAATTTAAAACTAATATACCTTCAATTGATATATTTATATCAACCCCTAGTTTCAATTCGAATTTCCATAAACATCGCAAAGTTCCACGTTGATCAACGAAATATTGAATCTATAAAACTGAAAATATGGTTTTGAAAATCTCTGTATAACTGGGAATCCAAAAAATAACGTTTACACAGAATGACTTTCCAGTTTTGATACAACCCAAATACAGGACGAAATACGATAGAGGGAATGAAAAAACGTCATCTTGAACTCTAACGCCCCAGGAAAGTGACAACATCGGTGAAGCTTTCTCCACCATATTTTATTGAAGCTATCAAATCCACCTTTCACCTCAATATTTCATCGAATTAAATGTAACTTCTTCGATACAAGGATTTTCACTCTGGTCGTATACAGAGGTTGGTACTCAAAGAGATAGGAGTAAAACAGTTTTTTCGCTTGGAATGAGAAAAACATTATTTGTGGCTTGCTCCGTTCGATTTATGTGTGTTTATTGGATCACTTCTTTATCTCTCCCACGAAACGTTATCAAATAATTCGAAATCATTCTGCCCAACTTTTCTGCCGAAATTGGACTTTTACGATTGGAAGAAGAAAGAATCTGATGTCAAAATCTGTTCTAGGGAACAGCGCGTTATCATTTCCTCATATTGTCTAATTTTTTGAATTTCGGGCCAAAATCTCTCTCAAACGACTAGGATGGACTCACTGATGAAAAATCCGTTGGCAATATGTCTGTCAGAAATTCAGAAAGATTCATGCAGAATTTCGGTAAGATCGTTTCAATGAAGAAGTTGTTTTGGAATTTTTATATTTCGGAAACAATCCGGGCGATTCCGTTGAAATTTCACACAAACTTAACGGTTACTATTGCATGACTCTGGACCAATTTTCAGCATGATCAGATGAGTAAATTTTGAGCTATGATGTGAATAAAACTCAAAAGTAACTCAATTAGTGGTATATACAGTGCGCGTCAAAATTATGGAACAAATTCATTTTGCCATCCCAATGAACCCCCTAAATTTTTTGAATAGGGAAAGTAGGTCATATGGTAAAATTTTTTTTTGAAGAATTAGGAAACCTTTTTGAAGGTTTTCAGTAAGTGCGCTTTGTCATGGCTTCATTTTTTCTCCATTGAAAGGTTCGTAGGGGTTGAAAGTTGTGCATGAACAAAACTGTAATGGTCAACTTTTATTCGGTGACAAATTTCATCAGGTACCATCGTCTCAAAGTAACTGAGCCATGACGAAGTGCACATACTGAAAACCTCTTTGAACTAACTAAGTTCTCAAAAAAAAAAATTTTTCTTGAAACACGCCTGTAAAGGAGATACAAAGACCTTGCCAAAAAAGTACCGCATGACCTACTTTCCTCATTCAAAAATTTTTGAGGGTTGATGGGGATGGCACAGGGTGCAACAAAATCCTTCAAAAATGCATATAAATTTGGTAAAAGTGAAACAAAAATTGACCTGTTTCAGGATTTTGTTGACAAATATTTTTCTTCTGAGAAAATGAATTTGTTCCATAATCTTGACGCGCAATGTATTTTATATTGAAGAAAGGTTTCAAAAGGAATATCAATTAATTACTGACTTATAATCATTTTCTTTTAAGTGACCGGTGTTACCTATTCTAATCCTACAACTAAGAGACTCACCCTGTATATTTCCACATTATTTTGCCATATGGATTGCCTCTGAAAAACTATATTCTGATTCATTCTTTTCACCAAAATATTTCCTTCATCGTTTTGATTCACTCATAACAACTCAACAACATATCAAACACCACAACGTCCTCTTAAGACCCAAAGTTAGAGGACAGGTAGAAATCTCATAAATTGTTGATCTGCGACCAGCCATAAGGTCCACAAAGCCGCTTGCTAATATGGAAATATTGGGATTCCTCTAAAGTACACGGAACGATTTTCCACAAGGGTCGAATTCCTTTATGGACATTGTGGCAATGCGGGAACCATTATCGAGTGAAAAGGTTACCGTCTTTTGTACAGGATCCGACTACGAACCCGAAAATACGATCAGAAAAAATACCTATTCATCTTCCGGGAAGTATTCTCATTTTTTATGAGGCCACATTTGGATCGGAAGATAATGGGGTATTTGGATTTGTAAAAGCAGATGCCGATTTTCAGATATACAGCCGAATATCGAATACAAGGATTATTCATCTTGTGAACTGACAAGGAAGAAAACCTTGTATCTCGGGGGAGAATGAAATAAGATTTATATTCTTATTCTGAGGGAGATCAATAGTATTTCTGATGAAACAAAAGTGCAAAATGCGGCAATCTAACCTCGGCATGTTGGATTCAAATCAAACCAAATGACGCCTAATATTCCTTCAGATTTTGAGAATGTATAGTTTTCAGATACTTTTTTCAGGGACTATTTTTCCGAAATGTCTGTTAATATCGAATATCGAACACGAAACTTACCGTCGAACTTTGAAATAACATCAACTAAAGGGTTTTCCAACAAGAGGTGTTATTTTGAAAAGCCCGCTAATTCGGCAGATGTCACATTTGAAGCTGTAATTTTTTGACATTTGACAAAATCAAAATGGAACGATACACGCTTCAACAACGCATTGAAAGTACTAAAATTCACTATAAAAATGGTGAAAATTTGGCAGAGACGGATCGTAAAACTCTAACATTTTTGGGTCGTCGTGAAGCACCTTGTCGGACCGCAATAAAGAAATTGGTGGAAAAATTCGAGCTGTTGGGACATGTTAGTGATGAGAAGAATAAAACCCGTGCACGTCGCTCAAGAACAGCCGAGAATATTGCTGCTGTAGCCGAAAGTGTTGAAGAAACCAGGTTTGTCCATACCTTGTCGTTCTTTGGAATTAGGCATTCCACAAACATCATTACACCGTATTTTGCATAACGATTTGGGTATTAAGGCTTATAAAGTTCAGTTAACAGAAGAACTCAAGCCGGCCGATTATCAACATTGCCGTGTCTTTGCTGATTGGGTCGTTGAAATGCATGAAAATGATCCGGAATTCCATCGAAAAATCATCTGAGTGATGAGGCCCATTTCCATCTCGGCGGCTCCGGCAACAAGCAAAATTGTCGCATCTGGGGCTCGGAAAACCCGAGAGTTATTATTGAAACGCCTCTCTATCCTCAACGTATGACTGTTTGGTGCGGTTTATGGTCCGGCGGAGTCATTGGACCTTACTTTTTCGAAAATGAGGCTGGAGCAACAGTTACTGTGAATGGATTGCGCTATCAAGAGATGATTAATGATTTTTTCATGGTCGGAATTGGATGGTATTGATCTAGACAACGTTTACTTTCAACAAGACGGCGCTACGTGCCACACAAGCAACGAAACCATTGATCTTTTGCGGGAAAAGTTTCCGGACCGTGTTATCTCTCGAAGAGGTGATCACAATTGGCCACCGAGATCTTGTGATTTAACACTTTGCGACTTCCTCCTTTGGAGCCACGTGAAAGAGAAGGTCTACGCCAATAGCCCAGCGTCGATTCAAGACCTCAAAGATGGAATTCGTGAGGCTATCGAGGACATAGGGCAGCCACTTTGCGATTTGGTTATGGAAAATTTCATTAAAAGGATATGGTTCTGTAAGCGTGGTCGTGGTGGTCATTTGCCTGATGTTATTTTCCATTATTAACGGCATAGCTCCTTCTTTATAATGAAATAAACATCCGATCATTTATTTCGAAAAATGGCATTTTTCTTTGAATATCAAAATAATACCTCTTATTGGAAAACCTTTTAGATACATATTCTAGATGTCAACACTAACTATTAATCTCAGGTGATAAAATAATTTGAGATACAACTGTTTGATTGCGTGAGAAGAATTTGTGTTTAAAATTAATGTAGATACAACTTGAAGATTCACCCTGTAAAGCAGATTTTTCGATGCCGTCATCTATCGGCAAAAACTGAAGTAGAACAATTACGCTTTAGTTATACAATGTTTGTACCTATAATTGGACCCAAAATACTTTATCAAAGGGTGTCGGCACCATGTATTCCATGCATCCAAATACTAGCAAATAAATTTCGCATTCAATCAAAGGATGACTGAAACATCCCTCGAAGTCCAAATCCCCCTGTGGTTTAGAAGTCCCCCAGCTCCAAACTTCGCATCATGCGGAGATATATTTTTAATCCGGAAAGTTCTCCAAAAAACCAATCCTCTGCAGAGAGGAGGCCGCTGTCAGTGTGTATGAGAACCGTTTGAAACGTTTCCAGAAATCATATACGCATACATGTTCAATGCTGCATTGTACTGCGGGCTGAATGCTGAGCCATCATCAGCATCTATTGTGAGTTTGAAGAGAATTAGAAGCTAACGAGGAGACCTCTTGCGTTTGGAAGTTGAGCAGCAAAGTGGGGAGTCCTTGATTTTTCTAGGAACGTATCGGTAGAGGAAGAAGGTGAAAACGACACTGTAAAGGAGCCATACAAGTATGTCGAAGTAGTAATTTACGTTACAAGGCCGGGAAATGGCTCATTGAAGAACGAGTCTAGATGTTCACGGACGAGACGACGAAGGAGCCGATTCTGGAATTTCTAGACGAGTATTTTAATGACATTTCACGGCCGTGTATCGTACAACGTTTTATTTCATACTGCTCAATATTTTTTTGAATTTTTGGTACAAACATTTAACTGTCTATTCAGATAGTTGTATGGTGTCAGTAATGTATCAGTACATGATGTAAAACCATCCATTAATAAAGCGTGATAATGTAGCATGCTTTGAATCGGTTGCTAAAAGTAACAAAGATTTTTTGGGCACGTTTTTTAATTCACCAAACTGGTGTGATTGCGGTGGAGTATGGTGAACATAGAACATAAATGGTGGATGTTGGACTAGATAATTTGACGTTTACGTCATTCTTCCAACAAAAAAAAACGGGTTGGTGGATCCATCACTCTTCCACCACACCAATTTGGTGAATTAAAAAACTCGGCCTTTTATTGATTGTCTTGCCTGTCAGTACAGCATAATTTGAATTTTTGGTTTTGAATAATTTCAAATAAAATGGATGCAGAGATTTAAAAAAAAAGTTCTGAAGTGACGGCGAAACTTATCCCGGCCAAGTCTTCCGGACGATATCAAAAGGAATACGAGATATTCTGTGAATGGCGCAAGACTAACAATGTGGAGAAAATCCTAAATGAAAACATAATCTTGGCTTATTTCTTGGATGTGGTAAGAGTTTATTTTTTTTTATGCTGAAATTGTAATGAAAATCGTTCATGTGTTATTTAAAATATACCAGTTCGGTAAAGTTACTTTACTGGCCTAGTGATGTTATGTATCATTTCCCAGACTCAAATGAGTCCGGGAATGGCACATTACAGTACAGTATTAAATAAATTATATATTGTGAACAGGTACGCACTAGAAACTTTTGGAATGTCCTGAAGTGCCATCTAAGTAATGATAAATATTGGGTTAATATCAAAGTTAATATCAAAGTGGCATCCTGCAATTTACGATTAGATTTTTGGAGTCTGCTTAAGTTTCGAAGATATTGGCCCCGAAAGAGTATATTTTTGGATCACTCCACTCACTCAAAACAATTTTTAGCTACTTTTTTCAGTTCATAAATCATTTTCGAAGTTCATCAGAGGTATTTCCTTTCTAATATAAAGAATAAAAATAATTAATTCACGGAGATAAAACAGCTCCAGTAATAATAAACTAAAATAAACACAAATACGAATATCTCTCGATAACTCAACAAATATTCTTCCTTGGTCTGAGCTTATCATCCATCATTCAATCAACCAAAGCATATATACCAAAGGAGCGATGTCCAAGGAGTACGGATACTGCAGTTTCACGGTAATTACCGATCATCAGACTTTACCTAGGGACCACAGATAGGACTCTAGATACTTATGATCTGTTCGATGGAATTCTTCAGTATTAACAGCATACAGCGCCACCTCCTAGGAGCATACTACGAATCCTAACCTTCGAGTGCAGAATACTTTGATCGATGAGCATGACGTTCATTCTACTGTCGTTACAAGGAGCTTTATCTGCGATTTTGTAGTTTGTACACCATCCGAATGTTAGTGAAAAACACGGTCCATATGTGTTTTTCACGACACGGTAACGTCTTACTTCCAACGAAGACAGGAATGGGATTCATGGATATAATAATGAAGAAACATATCACTTGTCATTTCATTAAATTCCTCTGTGACCCTGAGCGAAGTTTGGCATCCATGCACCATTTCTAGTACGTAATTGAGCATCTCTCAGTCCAAATTGGATGATTAAATTCAATAGCACTGTCCTAAACTCAACTAATCTAACCAAACCTAGGAACTTGGCAAATTTATCTGGATTGATGGATCAGATTTCTATATTTTCAATCCAACCACCGAAATTTATGAGCGGTCGTGAAATTGCGCGGGTGCCAAACTTAACTCGCGATTGAAGACGAATTCCGCAAAATGACAGATGAAACACGGCGAATCGCTGGATAAAACCAGAGAGAATAGAATATGCTCTATAATTGATTTAATTATAATTAATTCTATTCTCAGTGTCTTAAACACTTCTGATGTCACAGAACTCAGTGACAAGATAATAGGCTGAAGCATCTGAGATTGCTCGGATCATAACATAAAGATGACTATCATCCTTGAAGTTATATTAAATAAAATCTAGAAAAACACTGACGTGAGGTCAGGAGCTTTTACGCACTTGTTCAACGTCTAACTGATAGATCAACACGAAATTTTGCACCTAGTGGCGCGTTGATAATCTCCACCTGATTACGAAGTTTCAATCTGATTGCATCTGTACTTCTTGAAATATTGCGGAAATAGCGTTAAAATTCCAAAGAGCAACGAAATTTAGCACATTTTTTCCCCCTATATCTCCGAATGTAAATATCGGATCGAATTGAAATTTGGAATATTGTTGTTGAATACTGACCCTTTGTGCCCAATTCCACTGAAATGTAATCGATAGTTTCAGTGAAAAAATTTTTCATCACAAATATCAAAAATTTTCGAATAAAATTTTTTTTAAATTTTCCAACAACTGGATCCACACAGAATTTACTTTTAAGTTGTGCAATGGTATTCCAAAACTGTCCATGAAGTTTCAATTTGATCGAGTCAATACTTCATGAGATATCGAGGAATTTACGCCCAACTCCGAAACTATCCAACAGATTCCAATCATTAACGAACTCAACCGAGATATTTGGACTCCAAATCTAATCTGACAATTTCAAGTCCCTAAGTCTTTTCCTTTGAAAGTAAGAGTACATATGGCTGGACGGACAGAATTAAATTTGACCACGGATTCTTCATCAGTGAGTCCCACCTAATCGTTTAAGACCATTTTTTATACAGACATCGGAACGCGCTGTTCCCCAGAACAAGCGCGTAATAAGAGGACATTGAAACTCTGAAACTGGATGAGGAGCTTCATTTATCATATATTATATTCAGTATCAGTGTACCATTAAAAAGTAATAATGTTAAAATGTAGGCAAGTTCGTACGACAAAATTGGTATAACGAGGTTGCGAAAATTACGAAACATCGGATATATGTCCCATACCTCTAGATCATTATGCCATATATTCGCTCTATGCCCTTTTACCTGCACCTTCCTCATAAAACATATCCGAGGAAACGACGAAGCAGCTCTAAATTCATTTACCCTGAAACAGGCTAATGCCCCTTGCACAATACGCTTCGTCAGCAATTATCAGGAATAATGTAGCAACGTTAATAAAGTCTCCGTGACAATTTCGAAATTTCCATTAATTGAGCATCAAGAGTGCCTTTAATTATCAGAACCAAGCTGTACAACCCGTGAACAAATAATTAGGCGGAATTCATGGCCAACCATAATTCAGGGGATGACCGTGCGATAATAACTAATGAATCCCAAGGGTAAACTTTCAGTGGTTGAGCTATAAACTTGTGGAGCAGGTACGGATACTGTTGATAGCGGAAAAAATACGCTATAGTTATATTGACAATAGTAAATTTATAATTACGACTATTAACATTTGCTGAATTAGAGATCGTGTTTATTGCCTCTTTAAAATCCGAAACGCTGAGTTTCAGAAACCTCAGCTATCTATGGAAATCAGATTTATACAGTGCGCGTCAAAATTACACATTAATTTTCTCAGAAGAAAAATATTTGGCAACAAAATACTGAAACAGGTCAATTTTTGTTTCACTTCTACCAAATTTTAATGCATTTTTGAAGGATATTTGTTGCACCCAGTGGCATCCCCATCAAACTCTAAATTTTTTGAATAGGGAAAGTGGTACTTTTTTGCCAAGATCCTTGTATCTTCTTCACAGGCGTGCAGTAATTTTCGAGAAAAAATTTTTTTTTGAGAAATCAGTTAGTTCAAAGAGGTTTTCAGTATATGCACTTTGTCATGGCTCATTTACTTTGAGACGACGGTACCTGATGAAATTCGTCACCGAATGAAAGTCGAACATTAAAGTTTTGTTCATGCACAATTTTCAACCCCTACGAACCCTTCTATGAAGAAAAAAAATTTTCACGTGGGGGGGTTGAAAGGGGTTGAAATTTGTGCATGGACAAAACTGTAATGGTCGACTTTCATTCGATGACAAATTTCATCAGGTACCATCGTCTCAAAGTAAATGAGCCATGACATACTGCACATACTGAAAACCTCTTTTTTCTTGAAAATTTCTGCACGCCTGTAAAAAAATACAAATATCTTGGCAAAAAGTAGCACATGACACACTTTTCCTATTCAAAAAAATTAGAGGGTTGATGGGGATGGCAAAGGGTGCAAAAAAAATCTTTCAAAAATGCATAAAATTTGGTAAAAGTAAAACAAAAATTGACCTGTTTCAGGATTTTGTTGCCAACTATTTTTCTTCTGAGAAATTGAATTTGTTCCATAATTTTGACGCGCACTGTATAAAAGATTCATTCGAAGTTTCATTGGTGTTTGACATATCCCGTTTTCTCTGACATATCCCGTTGATACTAGTTGAAACAGCGTTGAACCTTAACCTTAAAATGCAAAACCCTCAATTGCGAAATCAATAAAATTATTTAATGCCTATGCACACATAATCTGTTATCCCTCCGTACCTACCGAAGCACTGCTTCCCAACTAATTGTAAAGGTATTTATTATTGATTTCTGTCCATCAATTAGTACGTTACAAATATACCTCTAAATCATGTATTAATATTAATTGCTTCCTATAAGATCCAGTGCACCTCAGTTGATGCTGTGCTTAACGAACTGTTAACATGTCCTGTGAAAGTGTTCAGTTGGCTTTGTATACAGCGTGAAGTTTACCAACATGATCTGAATGAAGTTTAGCAAATAATTTTTGGTTCTTGCTGAACTGAAGACAATTATACAGTTTGTCCTGAATAATAGTGCTAAGCGGTTGCCAGGAGATTTCCTCACCTTGTCATAGAGGATGAACTGTATGCCTTGAGGATACAAGAACAATATTGGGATTATCTGAGACATTGTGTTTTGGGAAAATTTTGAATTTCAAAGTGAGTTTAAGTTTGGAATTTTCAAGGACGATTAAAAAATGTATGTCCTTTTATTTTGTCCTGACAGTTAACTCTTTACCAAGCGAATTTTTTTAGGTACCCCTACTTTAAATCATACTTATTGTTTTTGCGCGCATGTTCTAGGCAAACCTTATGCTATCGTTTTTTCCAAATGTCTGCAGTTTTCGATGATTGAGCCGAAAATGGTCTCAAACGACTAGGTTGGACTCACTGAGGACGAATCCGGTGTCAAAATCGATTCTGTCAGGCCGACCGTGTACACGATAACAGTCGAACGGAGCCAGTTAGCGACTCGAAACTTGCAGGGTAGTTCGCGCATCGGAATGCCGCGGTCGAGTTCGTTAATGGGCCAAATCGGCCAAATAGTTTCGGAGTTAAAGTCATTTGACAGTTTGAGGAAACTTGGCAGTTAGTTGGAGCATAACAACGCGCAACTTTAAGCAGAATTTCGTTTAAATCGTATGGTCACTCAATTGAAAAAAAATCTTTCAAAATTTTTTTCCAAAAAAATTTTTTTTTCTGAAACTATTGTTGATATGCGAAAACAGTTTCAGTTATACCTTGAACTTCATATTTCACAGCAGTGTACCAACTTTCAATTCGATACGGCTATTAATTTTGGAGATATTGGGAAAAAATATGTAGAATTTTGTGGTTTTCTTCTCAATATCGTTGTTTTTTCGGTATAACTCAAGAAATACTGATTCAAACGTGATAAAACTTCGCAGCTTGTTCAATGATGTTGAAGGACAACATTTTGCAAAATTGCGTGATGATCGTGTCATTAGAACAATTTGAAAAAAAAATTCAAATTGATTTCGAATTGAAATCCATAATTTCATCGAAAAAACCCTAGAAAAGCCTTGCCGTGAAGGCAGCAGCTTTCAACACATGTTCAAATTCGTTGCCAAAGCGGTGCTCTCCATTGAACATGCGCGCGAAAGCTGCTGCCTTCACGGCAGTGCTTTTCTAGTTTATTTTAACACCTTATACAGCATAGTTTTGCTCCTTTCATACGTATTGTATGACTTTCTGATAATGATCACCTAAGGTAAGAAATCATTTAAAAATCACAAGAACTCAAATATCTCGGGAACTGTAGATTTGCACCTATCAATAAATTTGGCTCAACGAACGGTAAATGAATCATACAACACCTTCTTAAAGGTCTAATTTGAAATCAACCTGTATATTCGAAGCATATATACTATCCACCGCTGCAGCACCTCTTTACATCGTAAACACTAAAACAAAACCTGATACCCTTCATGGACACCCTGTACTACCTTCGAACGAATTTATTGATGAATGTTTTCCTGGCCCCTATTCAAAATCTTAGACTGGCAGTCTCATCTTCTAATAGGTTAGTTTAACGAAGTAGGATTATATTAATACTCAAAACTAATTCGCTGATTTGCGCGCATCTGAATAGTGTTGAACGGATCCCAAGTACATAAATCAAAGCAAACGTATTTCAAGTATATTTCGTTTGGCACAAAAAGAGAAATGAATGAACCGTATGAGCTTCGGAGTCAATCTTGCTTCGATAAATATTTGATCATGGGTAATACTCATTTCATTTTATGTATTCAGAACAGATGAGAGAACGTGATTCCGAGGTTTCTTGATATTATAATGCGACTGAAGATCCAAATAAAATAATATCAGAAGGATATGTAGGGTTGGTACTAACAGAAGTTTTCAGAGAGTAGAGATCTTTCGAGATTCAGCCTTTGAATAAAGAACAACAGGAAGAAGGATAACGCTTTTCTACTTCGTATATCAGTGGGACATAGGCGCCCATATTGAATCTCAAAGTATGACTCATGTTAGTTAGTTTCTTCAGACAAAGGAGTCTCGGAACAACGTTGTTCTCTCTTCAAAGACCCACTTTGTGAGGCATTTTGCAGCAGAGTCAGATCTAGGGCGTGGCTAAGGAGACATTTCCTAACTAGGAGGTAACTAGGAGCGCCAAATCATGATTTTTTTCTCTAAATTAACTTTTTCTTTCCCTCCGCAGCAGTGCTTCGACACATTAACCTGCTGTATAATGTGAATCGACAAGTAGTTGCCAAACGAAATCCCAGATATTCATAAATAACGAACACGTTTACTGGGAGGCCGAGGGGCTAGATGAACCCACCCTAGTCCTAGCGAATACTTCTGTTTTCTCGGATCTAGGGTAATTCTATGCAGCGGGAATTCGTCTCAGTTCATACCGCAGCGATTGACAAAATCAGAACTCATTTTATCATTATATGCTATAAGGTTATAGCTCAACGCACTTGGAAATTATTCGTGATGAACAAGAGATTTCAATCATGTATACTTCACTTATTGAATGAATATAGATCAAAACCCATCAAGAACCTCGCAGTTTGAAGGATTCCTATCGGCAAGTTAAGAGGCACTTTTTTTTTGGTTCGTATTGAATAAAATCAGATTTATACCCACAGTTGTAGCGTTCTACGTTCACCTGAGGATCTGAAATATCTCTTGAAGGAATTCTCTTTCTGGTGAAGAAATTTTTTCATGATTGTTTGTTAAATATGGTCTACAGAACAATGAGCAAAATAACTCTCTCCATTTAACAAAATCCAGGAGGACTCTGTTAGTTTTTTTGCTCATTGTTCTGTAGACCCTATTTAGCTGGAACTTCACGGTGGCATTTTTCATTGAGAGGCGATTCGATCTATGTTTTTGGAAATATTGGGGAACTGAAATTTTGAAACGGGATATCTGCGGAATCATTCGATAGTTTTTACTGATTCTTCCTTTCAGCCTTCGTTATTAAACTCCAAACTCACTCACAACACTTACAACACGTTAACTCCAGGAAGAATCGCCATAGAGAATATATTTGTAGAGTAGGTTTTCAGTTTAATTGAGAAGGTCGAATGCTTTAATGGGTTGAATTCGCCAATTATCCTTTAGATAGTTATACCCATTCAAAATTGTGGATCGAATTGCAATCTAGTACTTGATTAAAAATCAAAGCCTGAGGTTCATGCAGAATTTCGTGAGGACCATATGAAAAACCTGCGTTTGGCAGGATCAATACTTGTATAGATGACCGCTTTGGCAACAGAACAAGCTCGTAAAAGCTCCTGACCTCACGTTAGTGCTTTTCTAGGTTCTTTTCATTTGTTCTTTTGTATCACACTCAAAAGAGTATACACCGTTTACATTACTCCAGAAACATGTGGCAAATTTTTCTCATCAACAAACTGAACCGATATTTTTCGGCTCTTTACCTATTATGAAATATTTAAAGTCTCTAGAACCTGTCCTCAATACAATATCTAGGGCTGGCTTGGCGGACAGAACTGAATTGGACGTAGGGTTTTTCATCTGTGAGTCCTGGTCTTCGAAATTCGAAAATAACAGACGTTTCGAAGAAATGATGACGCACCAGCTCCCTAGAACGAGCGCGTAAAACTATCAATGTATCAAGTCAAAATTTCATGCAATGCAACTCTCTTGTTCTTATTGAAACACCCTCTAGATATTAGCAGAAGCCCAGATCTCACCGTCTGTTGGTATAGTATTGTATGAGCCTTTGAGTAGAGGTCAGATAATCCAGGGTCGTATAGTCGCCGCATTAACAGCAATCTGGATTATTTAGTTAAGTGATCAACCCAAAAGCTCATTGATAATTCAGAATATTGTCGAGATTATATTTTAATCTGTCTGGGGTATAATAAGCACTAACCTTACTTTTCTGGAGAATACTGACTAGTGGTTAACTACTCTCTAATCCACAAAGACTTCAGTCGATAGACGCACGTTTTAAATGATGTTTTCTTCATCAGGGTGCAAATTTTTTTTTCGATGGGGAAAACAGAAACATCAGATAAATGAATTATTTTGATCCTAGCTTAATGCTTTGAAATGACTTCTTGTATCCATGAACCTCTTCTGACAATGAACCCCAATTGCTCCTCCCAAAGAGGTTTTTTTCAGTATGTGCACTTTGTCATGGTTCATTTACTTTGAGACGATGGTACCTGATTAAATTTATCACCGAATGAAAGTCAACCATTACAGTTTTCCTCATGTACAACTTCCAACCCCTACGAACCCTTTAATGGAGAAAAAAAAAGTTTTACGTGAGGGGGTTGGAAGTTGTGCAAGAACAAAACTGTAATGGTCGACTTTCATTCGGTGACAAATTTCATCAGGTACCATCGTCTCAAAGTGAATGAGCCATGACGAATTGAACATACTGAAAAACTCTTTGAGCTAACTAATTTTTCAAAAAAAAATTTTTTTCTTGAAAATTTCTACACACCTGTAAAGAATATACAATGACCTTGCCAAAAAAAGTGAAACAAAAATTGACCTGTTTCAGGATTTTGTTGACAAATATTTTTCTTCTGAGAAAATGAATTTGTTCCATAATCTTGACGCGCACTGTATTTTATATTGAAGAAAGGTTTCAAAAGGAATATCAATTAATTACTGACTTATAATCATTTTCTTTTAAGTGACCGGTGTTACCTATTCTAATCCTACAACTAAGAGACTCACCCTGTATATTTCCACATTATTTTGCCATATGGATTGCCTCTGCAAAACTATATTCTGATTCATTCTTTTCACCAAAATATTTACTTCATCGTTTTGATTCACTCATAACAACTCAACAACATATCAAACACCACAACGTCCTCTTAAGACCCAAAGTTAGAGGACAGGTAGAAATCTCATAAATTGTTGATCTGCGACCAGCCATAAGGTCCACAAAGCCGCTTGCTAATATGGAAATATTGGGATTCCTCTAAAGTACACGG
Source organism: Myrrha octodecimguttata (assembly GCA_958510865.1). Lineage (NCBI taxonomy): Eukaryota > Metazoa > Arthropoda > Insecta > Coleoptera > Coccinellidae > Myrrha > Myrrha octodecimguttata. The sequence goes on from OY294063.1 coordinate 19,880,893, forward strand.
AACGATTTTCCACAAGGGTCGAATTCCTTTATGGACATTGTGGCAATGCGGGAACCATTATCGAGTGAAAAGGTTACCGTCTTTTGTACAGGATCCGACTACGAACCCGAAAATACGATCAGAAAAAATACCTATTCATCTTCCGGGAAGTATTCTCATTTTTTATGAGGCCACATTTGGATCGGAAGATAATGGGGTATTTGGATTTGTAAAAGCAGATGCCGATTTTCAGATATACAGCCGAATATCGAATACAAGGATTATTCATCTTGTGAACTGACAAGGAAGAAAACCTTGTATCTCGGGGGAGAATGAAATAAGATTTATATTCTTATTCTGAGGGAGATCAATAGTATTTCTGATGAAACAAAAGTGCAAAATGCGGCAATCTAACCTCGGCATGTTGGATTCAAATCAAACCAAATGACGCCTAATATTCCTTCAGATTTTGAGAATGTATAGTTTTCAGATACTTTTTTCAGGGACTATTTTTCCGAAATGTCTGTTAATATCGAATATCGAACACGAAACTTACCGTCGAACTTTGAAATAACATCAACTAAAGGGTTTTCCAATAAGAGGTGTTATTTTGAAAAGCCCGCTATTTTGACATTTGACAAAATAAAAATGGAACGATACACGCTTCAACAACGCATTGAAAGTACTAAAATTCACTATAAAAATGGTGAAAATATAGCAGAGACGGTTCGTAAAACTCTAACATTTTTGGGTCGTCGTGAAGCACCTTGTCGGACCGCAATAAAGAAATTGGTGGAAAAATTCGAGCTGTTGGGACAAGTTAGTGATGAGAAGAATAAAACCCTTGCACGTCGCTCAAGAACAGCCGAGAATATTGCTGCTGTAGCCGAAAGTGTTGAAGAAACCAGGTTTGTCCATACCTTGTCGTTCTTTGGAATTAGGCATTCCACAAACATCATTACACCGTATTTTGCATAACGATTTGGGTCTTAAGGCTTATAAATAAAGTTCAGTTAACAGAAGAACTCAAGCCGGCCGATTATCAACATTGTCGTGTCTTTGCTGAGCGGGTCCTTGAAATGCATGAAAATGATCCGGAATTCCATCGAAAAACCATCTTGAGTGATGAGGCCCATTTCCATCCCATTTTTCTTCTCAGAAAATGAATTTGTTGCATAATTTTGAGGCGCACTGTATATGGATGTATTCTTCAGAGGCATTCAGATACACCTGGAGAGTGTGTGGCAAGAAAAGATCAATATAGCCAGATGTTGATAAACATTGTTGTTAAGTTTCGGTTCAATTCACCCATGATGTGTGTATTCACTTTATCACGTTAAATAATTCGTGTTGTTGTGGCTGAACTCGAGAATATCAATATTCATTACCGAATATTGAAATGATACTGATATATTCCAATTTCCGCATTAAATTATGTATTTGCCTGTTCTTATTGGAATATTTTTGATACTGTTGGTTTCGCATTTTGACCTGATTCAACGTTCCAATATCTGTAGAAATTGAACTCGGATTAAACTAAACCTTGATGTACTGTTATGAAATAAAGGTTTCAAAATGTATGCGAAATTTCTCTGAAAAAAAAAATTTATTCACGAAAATTTTCGAAAACAATTTTTCTAGGAATGTTCAAATGGGTCTCTTGCATATCACACGAATTATCATATCAAGTCATATATAGTTGACCATCACGGTTTTGTTCATGCACAACTTTCAACCCTCTCACGTGAAAATTTTTTTTCCTCCATGAAGGGGTTCGTAGGGGTTGAAAGTTGTGCATGAGCAAAACTGTAATGGTCGACTTTCATTCGGTGACAAATTTCATCAGGTACCATCGTCTTAAAGTAAATAAGCCATGACAAAGTGCACATACTGAAAACATCTTTGAAGTGACTAATTTTTCAAAAAAAAAATTTTTTCTTTTGAAATTTCTGCACGCCTGCGAAGAAGATACAAAGACCTTGGCAAAAAAGTACCACATGATCCACTATTCAAAAAATTCAGAGGGTTGATGGGGATAGCACAGAGTGCAACAAAAAATCTTCAAAAATTCATAAAAATTTGGTAAAATTGAAAAAAAATTGACCTGTTTTAGGATTTCGTTACCAAATATCTTTCTTCTGAGAAAATGCATTTGTTCCATAATTTTGACGCGCACTGTATATCCCGCTACGTCGCAGAAGGCGCGAAGTTTCGTCCGTTCAAACCTACAATATATGTATGTGGAGCCGAATTTAAAATATCATTTTCTCGTTGAAAATTGAAATTTTTGATAACGGTTTGAGTTTTTCAGTAGTCCGAGGGATAGAATATTTGATTCCAATGATTTCATTTCATCGTTCGAATAGTTCCCGAGATTCTGAACGATGACCGACCGTGTTCAGGAATTCAAACTGAAGATAAAGCACCGTGGTTCACTGTCACAAACTTCGATTTTGAAAGAAATATATAATGGCGGCTATAAAAATAGATTAAGTCTCTGGGATCCTTTATTCAGAGTATGCTGATAAAACCCCAATGCTTTTCGATATTTCTGTTCTCGTTTCCCTAATGGGGTATAAAATTAGACAAGAATCATCCACGATATCACGAAATATTCAGGTACTTATACCAGATATCGACAATCGGTTCGAATTAGATATCCAATCGATTTGAATTGCTCCATAATCAAAGAAGAATTTGATTTGAATAACAAGGGTCAATTTGGAGATGAGCTTATTGAGGAACAATCCGCCCAAGAAGTAATAGAAGAGATCAAAGCTCAAAGAGGATGTATAATAAACATAAAATACAGACGAAGATTCATCGATTGAAAAAAATCCTTAAATAGATTTGTTTGCTCTCATTATTAGTTAGCAAGTTGCAGATATTCTTAATAATTCTAACCCCCCAAGATGCAGAAAATTCGAAATGTTTATCATCACATTTTTCGTCCTGAGGGTAGTAATTCCTATAGATATCCTTAGATGGCGCTGGTAAATCATGTTGCCAATGCGTCGCTATCCAAATGATATTTCAGATTTATTTCGTTACATCTTGCTGATGATTTGTGGAAACAGTGAAAAAGTTTCAAGATTACAAGATAGGCTTTAAATGATGGCGCAGGATTAGGTGAGATCACTGAAAGATATCTGTTTATTTTGGATCGTGGAATATATGTCTGCATTCGGATTTGAAAAATATTTTTAGATGGAACAAACCAAAATGCATGATATGACATCAAAAATTCCCAGCTATTCCCAACTATTCGTTTCTTTTCAACGTTTCTATTTAAACTCCATTAATGGTGTAAATATTATTCCTGTGAAGTAACCCTCATTCACTTGCCACAGAATTCAAATATGGAAGATAGTATATGAATAATAATTGTCGGAAGATATGAACCAACTGATTGGTTATAAATTATTGAACTCAATTTTCAATCCTTCTCAATCAATAAATCCAATATTTCATGCAATCTCTTCGACCACTGCATTGATACAAAAAGATTATTTTAGCCATTTTCAGGAATTGCTTCAGCATTTTAGAAAAATATCAAATTCAAACCAAAGGCTACTTGATAAAGGCAATTGAAAATTAGTTTCGAAAAGAAGCTCAAAAACGTGGATTTTCACTCGCTTCTTCGGTGGTACAGCTCATAATCATTTTGCTGAAATGTCTGTGATATGTGAATTTTTCGCCGAAAATGATTTTGAAACACATTTATCTACTGGTGAATAAGATGTCAAATTCAATTCAGTGCAAAGTCCGCCTGTCCGATTACCACGATAACTTTCAAACAGAACGGGCTAGTGACGTCAAACATTCTGGGTGGGTTACCTAATGAAATAAGATGGTTGAGCTCCTCAATGGGTGGAAGGTCAGAAGATTTCATGTGTTTGTTCACATTTATTGAACTAATGAGGAAACAACAACGATATCTACTGAGGAAATAGAACAATGAAATTTGACATATTTTTTTCAATACTTAAGAAAATAAACAAATGATTGAGCGGAAATGTAGCACGTTTTTGTTGAAAATTATATGTATTTTCATTTTGGATAATTTTCGATTTTTTTCAATGAGGAATTTTTTTTTCAATTCCGAAAATTTTTAAATTTTTCTTGAGACGAAATTCTTACAAGTTTTCAAATCTTCTTTATACGAAGATCAAAAGATTCTTCAAATTTATTTTCAACAATTTCGAAAACTTTTGGAAGAAAGTTAACGAAATTCGGTATAAAGCTTCTAATCGATATTCTACTACCAATATCATTGTACTCATTCTTCAAGATATTGAGGAAATAACTCCGAATGAGTTGTACTCACTCGAAGGTATTCCTCAATGTCTTGGAAAGTATGTACATTGTAAGTAGTAGTTCAATATTGACCGGCAGCTTCATACTTAATTCCGTTGAAAATGCCTGGTTTATTAGGTGCGCAACTAAGTTCTCGCTGTTTTTTCGATGAAAATATAACTTTATTATAAAAAAATGGTTACAAATGAATCATTCAAAGTATTGCCCATCGCTAGACACAACTTTTTCCCATCTTTCTGGTAGAGCTCGAATACCTTGACGCCAGAAGTGTTCGTCTTTTGAGGCTATCCACGAATCAAGCCATTTTTTGATGTCTTCATATGAGTGGAACTGTTGATCAGCCAGGCCATGTGCCATCGAACGGAACAAGTAAAAATCGAACGGCGCAATATCTGGGGAATATGGCGGGTGGGGTAGAACTTCCCATTTGAGCGTGCCCAAGTAGGTTTTAACAGGTTTGGCAACGTGAGGCCGAGCGTTGTCATGCAGTAAAATCACTTTTTCGTGCCTTTGCTCGTATTGTGGCCGTTTTTCGCGCAGTGCTCGGCTCAATCTCATCAATTGAGTTCGATAACGTTCCCCAGTGATGGTTTCGCTCGGTTTCAACAGCTCATAATAAATAACACCGACCTGGTCCCACCAAATGCACAGCATAACCTTCGCAGCGTGAATGTTCGGCCGAGCCGACGACGTAGAAGCATGCCCGGGTAGTCCCCAAGATTTTCTCCTCTTTGGGTTGCTGTAATGAATCCATTTTTCATCACCCGTCACGATGCGATGAAGAAAACCCTTCCTTTCTTGCCGCTGGAGCAGTTGTTCACAGGCGAAAAAACGACGCTCAACGTCTTTTGGCTTCAACTCATAAGGAACCCAAGTTCCTTGCTTCTGAATCATCCCCAATGCATGCAATCGCTTGGAAATGGCTTGACGGGTAACTCCTAATTCTGCAGCAAGCTCTTCTTGAGTTTGGCACGAATCCTCATCGAGCAATGCCTCCAATTCAGCGTCTTCGAAGGTTTTGGGTCTTCCTTCACGTGGACGGTCGTCAACATCGAAATCACCGTCTTTGAAGCGACGGAACCAATCACGGCATTTTGTTTCGCTTAGAGCAGCGTTTCCGTACACTTTTTGGAGCTCTCGATGCGCTTGAGCTGCCGTTTTTTTCGAATGAAAAAAGAAAATCAACACTTCCCGCAAATGACGATTGTTTGGCACGAAATTCGACATTTTCACTTAACCAGAAGTATATAATGCGAAAACAAAATCACTTATGTGTCGCGGCGGTTTGTTTACCATATGTCTAAGCTTGGTTCATGACGTTTTGGATATGTCAAAATCGACTAGCTCTTACTGCTAGAGCCATCTACTGACAAACAGCGAGAACTTAGTAATATTTTTCCTTCAATTACAAAAATTTTCAAAATATTTGAACAAAAATAAATCTCCCAGATTTAAAAATTAAAATTTTCCAAAATAAGAAAATTTCCTGGAATTATGCTTCAGATTCCTCTGAAATTCACCTCACGCCTTTAGGTTACTATTCGCAAAAGTGTACCAAATTCAAGCTCAATCAGTTATTTTTTCTTGGAATATTAAAAAAATATGAAAAATTTCATTTTTTTATTTCATTAGTATCGTTGTGTCTTCCTCAGTGGCTCAAAAAATGTGAACAAGGGCATAAAAGTTTCTGACCTTTTGTCAGTGCTTCTCTATTATAAAGTCCTACGATTTTCCATAAATATACTGAACAATAATAAACCAAAGCCATAATTCAAAAAAAAGCAAAGATACAGCTTTGGGTGAAAATATATCCCGTTAGTTTTCCATTCCACAACCTCCATTTTGAACGGGTGAAAATAATCGATTCCGGTGAAATGAAGAGTTCATCAGAGCCTTTCTAAATGTGCATGGGACGTGGTAAGAAATATAGCAACCTTCCATCGTAACTATAAATCATCACAGGAACCTAGGAAAACTCAAAAAGATGAGTTATTTCTCTCTCGGGTTTGCAATGAATTTTTTTGGCCACAGATTGATGGATGGAAACATCTATTTCAAACGCTGATTTGTGTTCACTCTATATTGTAGGTTATTTGATACATTGAACTGGCTACTGGGTATATTGATCGCATGGTTAATGTAAAAGAGTAATTGAGTTTTTTCTATAATGAAATGTACACAGTGTCTAGGAAAAATAATACAAAAACCTATCATAAATTGATTAATTGAACTTTTGCGCGCTTGCTCATAGACCGATTTCCGCCTTGAATCAACCTGAAGAATTTCCAACCATCGATATATATTCTTCCGGAAAATGACATACAGTATTTCGATTCGAGAAGGCATAACAAGAAATGCGAAAAGGGGTTTTAAAAAAAATTTTCTCCCGGAAACCTTGTTTCTTATTCGAAAAAAATTCTGCACATACCTTGAAATCCATATTTAACAGCTCTGTACCAAATTCCAGTTTGATACGGTTTTAATTTTCAGAGATATTGGGAAAATATCTGTCAAACTTCATGCGATTTTCCTCGGCATCATTGTTTTTTTCCAGAATAACTCAAAAAATACCGAATCAATCATAATGAAACTTAGTTTAAAATGCTGATGAACAACCCTGTGCGAAATTTTGTGATGACCGTATCGTTAGAACAATCTGAAAAAAAATTTTTTTGTTCGAATATGCGATCTTTTTGATCATATTATCCTTAAGAAAATCTGTATGAACCTTCGAGCTATTATTTTTCAGTCGAGTACTGGATTTCAATACGATCTCATCTGTATCTTTGTAAATATTGGGAAAATAAAATTTTTGAATGTATTATATATTTCTGCGGAATCATTGAGTGGATTTTACCCATTCACGAAGTGGTCCTTTGGAATTAAGGTCCAAACCTACTCTAGAAATATCTAGTTTTTAAGTTGTTTCTTTAGAAAGTTCTTGTGTTTACTATCGACAGTTCAATATTTTCCGATCAATTGATGATATTTTTAACCTCAAAATCTGGAAATTAGAGGCAAATTATACTCTAGGGCGCCAAGCAGATAGATATTTGAGGACTGTTCAATTCCGCTGGTGAATTTAGGGTTAATTATTCAGACAAACCTCACAGACCAAAACCTTCAACATCTTCAATTTTGAGCTACACAGTATTTTTTTCATAACCTCAATTTTTTCCCAAATATTCGTGTGGTTTTTGAAACCCTCGCTCTGGGCATCGAAATTCACTTGTTGATCTAGTTTCAACCGATAGACTGACCGTCAGTTTCACAAAATTTTTGACGTCTGATCAACTAGTTGATTAAGGTTTGCATTCGATGGTTGGGTTGAAAATGAACTGAAATCGAGCACAGAATTAACTGTTGACTGACAATCAAGCCCTTGATCAGGTAATCAAAGTTTTGTGAAATATTTTTCGAGGAAAATTATAATCTCTCTGCGATGTCTTGGAATGAAAATGTTTTTTTCAAATCCTGATTTATTCTAGGACAAATTTGATGATTTGTTTGGTGAAATAAACCCCAGACACGAGCAAATCAAACTCTGTGGTGGAAATTTCAAGTAAGTATGAAGCAGCAAAATACGATTATTTCAAATAACGTCATAATATTTGATAAGAACCTCATATCCCAAGCAATGGAAGGTTGTTGTTGATGTTCTTTTCTGTAAAACTTTTTGTCAGTCTTGCGATATTTCACGTACTAGACAACTATAGACACTATGTATCGTTACTTCCCAAATATGTGCGAATCCTCACAGAATATAATAACGAAACACAAAATTACTGAACGTCAATACTGATGAAATAAACTCTTTGGTCATTTCATTTATGCTTTTTAATTCCCCAAGCTCATTACATCTAAGCTTCTCCAACAAAATGAATCTACGGGTGAAAAATCCGAGGACGGTTTCGGAATTACTCTTCCCGCTAAGTAGGATGAACTCTACTGTTTTGAATTTCTAGTATAATTAATCCTCTCTCATAAAGAATGGCACTCGGGAAATTTCATTACCCCATTCATCAAAGAACTTCATATTACTGAATATGCTACCCACATAATTAATCTCTCCTTTAAGAATTCAAAATAAGGGAATTTCATTTCAAGCATTTTGTTTCGAGAAAGACCTAGTGGAATTTTAACGAAAGACTTATATAATTCGAATTTGAATGAACCTCAGAATATCAAAAAATAATGAATAGTTTGAGACGGACTTCTGTCACATGTTTCATTCGAAGAGTTTCTTTCATCAGTGTCCGAGAAAAAATAAATCAATCAAATGATAACGTTCAACAAAAACAACATTGATAATCACTAACATGACCACAAGGACGAATGTTTGTCGATAAGTCAACAAATATTCCACCTCAGTTTGAGCTAATCATCCAATCAACTAGAACATATACACTGCAATATCGCAGATACAGCGACCTGCGACAACAATAGGATAAACGTTATGCACATCAATCAAAGTATTCTTTACCCGAAGGTGGATTGGATTCGTAAGATTCTCCTGGTAGATGGTGATGTATGTTGTTAATACTGCAGCATTTTATCGAACAGGTCATAAGCATCTAAAGTCCTGCCTAGGGTTTCCAAGATAAGACGATCTGATGATCGGAAATATCCGTGAAAGTGCAAGTTAATGCACTCCTTGAACTTCGATTCTTCGGTGAGTATATTTTTGTGGATTCTCCCGGATCAAAGCTGAATATTTGTTGACTTATCGACATATATTAGTCCTTATGTCATATTAGTTTACTATTAAACTAGAGCTCTTCCCCATCTCAATGAGCCTAGTCCTCATTTACAATAAATCAGTAAATTACATTTACCCAATGATATCTGAAATAGAACCTCTACAGGTTATGAAAAAGAGCCTGCCACATATTGTAAATAAAGATTGGTGAAATCTTCCTTATTTTAAATAGAACATCCTATTTATCGATTCATAAGAAGCTCCAAAAAAGGCTTTACGTATTTCGTCCTTATTGGCGAATGAAGATAAGCGCTACTCCCTCTGGTGGCTATCCGAGTAACCCGAGGTACAGACATTATTATTGACAAGTTAAAAGAAATGTTAAGAAAATGAGAAACGTTATGCATTTTTCTTGGCGTTTGTGTGATTTTACAAGTGCTTCTACTGGGAAAAAGCAAACTCAAATGTCCCTTCCCATAGATTTCCACAGCCCGGTGAAAAATTTCGAGTTAGGGTGAAATAAACTTTCTTTAACAAGTCGGCCCTGAAAGTGTTGAAGAATCGATAAAAACCAACAAACAAGATTTATGAGAGTCTGTTACCTTCATTTCACCGATGATGATCATTTTTATAGAGGTAAGCACGAATTGCTCATGAAATATTAGATCACATTCATGAAGACGATTTTTTTCCAGGCCCCTAATCCAAGCAGAGAAATTTACTTAAGAGGAATGCTCTGCCTTCCAGAAATCTGCCTGTTAAACTGATCATTAAGGAACAACGTGAATGTTTTAGTGATAGAACTGACAATCGAAAAAAAAAATCTCAACAAGAAAATATCTGGTGATGAATACCCTTCGCTCAAAGTGCTTCTGCCGATGAAAGCAAAGTTGTGGAAGGCTTATTTATTACAGCTTTTTCAAGACCAATCATATGAGTGTTGGAAAATTTATTTATCAATCCTTAATGAATAAAACTTACGATACAAGTAGCATAAGTTTTATGTGAACGTATTCATTTTATTCACAATATATTGAGTATTTAGTGCATAGCTATAAAAATAGTAAAGTTATGAGTATTTGTCTATTATTCCAAAAAGTATGTTTTACAATATACTATCTGTTTTTCAACTTTCAAGACAGCCTAAGAAATCCACCAAAGTCAATCTTGCCATTTGGATCTAAAAATAAATAATATTAAAATACTGTCTAACCTTGGAGATATCCCCGTAATTTAAGAATTGCTACACTCAATAAGATTGAAGAAGGATACATACCTACTTTATAAGAATGGAATATGTACTCCCAGTAATACTCTCGTCAACTATAAAAGTCTGAAAAGTCTCTGAATAAATCGTGAAATCAAAAATTATCAAAATAAACACGAACAAACAGTACAAAATCAACTATTTAAACAAAAATCTATGTCTGTATCTAAGGTTCTAAAACTGCCCACCGTGGCGCTGCAATCTTAAATTCAGACGCCAATGGTAAATTTTACTAGTTTTCCTTAAATCAGCTGTTTTTTCTGGAGAACATTTCTACTCCATACTATTTAAATGAGATGTGAATCGTGGAATGCTCAAACTCGAAAGATAACAATTCGGACGACATTTCGACTTCTTTGGGAGAAATTTGTGAGAAGAAGCTAACCAGTGGACTCAAATTCGACGAAGCAAGCGATCGGTCCCGGCACCTGCTCCATTTTGCAACTCGAAAATCTCTCTTACGTGATTTTTTGCACCTACATCTGAAATTATCGGTCTAAACAAAGGTTATCTATCGCTTAGAGTACATAAGTTTAATGGAAGTTGATATTGAAACATATGTTCAACATGCGTTCCATTTTCTTGAATGTAGTGTATCCTCGCGAGAATGTTCTACCCTTGCAAGATAGCTAGTGTAATCTGCGAAGAGTATCCGTTATTTTAAACCGCATCTTTTCGAAAGAAGGGGGTGGCTCGACGCGAACCATTTTTAATGCATCCCCATAAGTAAAATTAGTTTTGTTAAATCAGGTGATCTAGCGGGCCACCACAGTTGAAACTATCATATCAATTTCCAGTAGTTGAACAAAATCGTAGCGAAGAAATATGAATAGTTACCATTTTTCATAAAATGAATGGTTTAAAGCTAAACTAGTGAACTTAACCATAAGTGTAAGTAAAATCTGTGGCATTATTGTTTCTATGCACAATTCTAACAAGCATGCGTATGGACTTAAACCTGCTTATTTCCGTTATTGAGGTGAACTGTGCGTAACAAAACACGTGGTAAGTTTTTGATGTATAATATAGAATAAATGCTACTGATGATTCTAAATCGAAAGATAGAAGATGAAACACTGTGTCTAGTATTGTTTTTAGGTTATATTTCATTTTTTTACACTTTTCTCAAGTTTTTTACTTTGACCATTATATGCCAGTTGATATAATAATTTTGTCATTGAAGACGTAGTACGTCGAAGACATAAAAGTATATCGTAAGATATCAAATCAATATCGAAACATATTATGTAAAGGTTATACAGAAAAATCTGTATTTAATTGTTGTTTCAATAGCCTTTAACAAGTAGACTTTTTTGAATTTAATACTTAACCATAAGGACTACCGGATGAAATTTGTAAAGCTTCTTCTGGTGCTTCTTATGGATCGATAAAATATAGGGTGTTCCATTTGAAATAAGGAAGATTCTGCCAATTTTCATTTCCAATATGCGGCAGGCTGTTTTTCATTACCTGTATATCCCAGTTCGATTTCAGATATACCGTTTGAGAGAGTATCCAATGTACAATATTTGACCAGAAATAAATTCCAATGGGACTTGGCACAACTTAATAATTTCAAATACTCTGTGTTACCGAAAACATTTTGAATTTGTCGAGTTCGAGCAATAACTAAACATCATTGAAATCCAGATTTCCAATTGTTTCCCAACTAGAGATATAGAACACCGCAGCACCACTGTTGCTGGACCCTGTATACTGCTTCCTGCTGCTATTTTCTCGGTATAAATTCAAATTGCAGAAGAAGGTTTATTTCAATGGAAAAGATGCCATCCATTACGAACATATCAGCTTCTTTTCGAACCAATTCTTATTTCACTACCCTTATAAATACGTGTAGAAAGAGTATTTTTGCTGAGGTTTTGATATCTGTGCTCTTGTATCATACGTAATGATGTATGGAACCCCATTAACATTCCCTTTGCTATAAGTATGATTCCTCAACACATCTATATTGTTTGATTTATCAAAGAATGAAGAGCTTTTTCTCGAATGAATAGTTATATCTCTGTTTCATGATATAGTTAATGATGGAAAACACGTCATAAGATAATTATAAGGTTATGTTCCAAGTTTCAGAACACATTATCTACACGACGATATATATCATTACCAGATGTTGAACACGGGGAAATTGTATGAAATTTTCCTTCAGGTTATAATGGACAAAACTTTCCCCATAAATGTACCTGTTTCAAGTTCTCCCATCGTTAAATTTTCTTCTTCTTATGGCTCCTTTTTCGAATATGTGGCCCCCTATACTCATTGTTCTTCGACGTGCAAACGCTATGGTTTCGCTAAAACATATCAGACGTATATAGTTCAATGAGAAAATATACGAAAAAAAAAGTTATTGGGTGTTTGATAGTTGAATTCAATTAATTTTTGCTATTTCGATGTTAGTTCCACTAGAGACGATATGTGCTATATACTATAGGTCCGCTAGCTCTTAATTGCAACATAAATGGAACTAATACCTTGTTTCATTGAAACTTTAACACAACTAATCAAACTTGAAGTAAATTTTCTGCCGTGAGAGAATCTAGCCGTAGGATGGGCTACCTATTACTTTCACTCGCAACTTGCGAAAAATAGTCTTACGCCAAATTGAATTTGGAAAAAGTTTCCTCAACAATAAACCATTAATAACGCCGTGCGAACACTACCCGGTGGCCGGAGCAAAGAAATACTGCAGTTGTTCTGATGGAAAATGTTGAAAACAGTGAAAAAAATCTGAAATAGTGTCGATGAATCAATACCAATTCGATGGAACTGGAACCACAAATAATACGAAGTAACAACAACTATACAGGGTGATTCAGAAATACACTGCTGAATTCTTTGAACGAAAACACGATACAAATATTCCTATCGTAGCCTAAAAGAAGGAAATTTCATTTTGTATCTTGACCTGTGAGGCAGTTTATTCAGAGGATTAGAATAATAAAAATTCTAGAAAAGCACTGATGTGAGGTCGAGAGCTTTTACACGCTTGTTCGAATTTGTCACCGAAGCCATCATCTGTCCACGTATTGAACCCGCTTAAAGCAGCTTAACTTCCTGATAGAGTGTTACTGGATTTCAATTCGATCTAATCTGTATATTTGGAAATATTGGAAAAATAAAATTTTGAATGGGTATATCTACGGAATCATTGGGCGGATTTTACCCATTCACGAATACGACCTTCGTAATTAAGCCCCAAACCTTCTCTACAAATATCACGTTTCTATGTCGTTTCTTCCGGCTCAAGATGCTATAGCTAAGTTGGTTTCTAAAATTACTGAGGCAATTGATAGAAGTGTTCCTGTATTGTGTATTTTTGTAGATATAAAAAAAGCCTTCGACACAGTTGATCACAGACTGCTATTGCAAAAATTGGAGGATGTGGGATGCAGAGGAGTGGTTGGCAATTTGCTAAGGAGTTATCTTTCAGATAGAAAACAAATAGTCATGATAGATGGTGTAGTAAGTGAAGAAAGAATAGTAAAATGTGGGGTGCCCCAGGGTACAGTGCTGGGTCCCATTTTGTTTCTTATATATATAAATGGTTTATTTGATGTGCAAATAGAGGGTGAGATAATAGGTTTTGCTGATGACTTGGCCATTCTGTTTGAAGCGCAAACTTGGGAAGCATTGAAGGCCAAGTCGCATAGAAATATTGCGATTGTTTTGGACTATTTCACATTGAATAAACTAACCTTGAATTATGACAAAACCAAGTATATGCTATTCACAAGTAAAAAAAAGAACTTTTCGAAATTTGACAGTCTGACTGTGGGCAATGCTGAAATATTCAAGACAGATAGCATTAAATACTTGGGGGTTCACATTGATAGTCACTTAAGATGGGACATACAATCGGATAACATCGTAAAAAAACTGAGATATTTGCTACCTAAGTTCCGAATGTTGAGAGACATATGTGACATCAGAGAGCTCAAACGAGTTTATTGTGCACTGGCAGAACCACATCTCAATTATGGCATATTGAGTTGGGGTGGCTTGGCCGACTTCTATTGCAGATCCCTGGAAATTACCCAGAAATGGATTTTGAAAACAATATTTAAGAAAGATATTTCATACCCTACAGTTGATTTGTACAGGGAGTCGGAGGTTTTCGGCATCCGGCAATTATATGGAAAATCGCTTCTGTTGTATCAGTATGAACAACCACAGATTGTACCTGAGTATGCACGTTATGAGATGAGAAGAAACCCAGTTCGGAGACCACAAGTTAAGAAAACGTTGGGATTGCGTACCTTTACTTACCTGGCACCAGTATTATATGGCATCATGCCTTCTGAACTAAGGGCTGAAAGTTCCAGAACACTTTTCTCCAGAAAAACTAAGAAATGGATCAAGTCGAAGGATTTGGATTTTTAGAGTGGAATATTTAATAGAGTCAATTTTGTCTGAAGTGCTAGAAATTTTTTGATGTAAATAATCATATTCATTTTCTGAGAATATTGGCGGTTGTTTTAGATGCTGAAATTATATGTTTTGTTCCCCCACGAACAAGTTTTATACTTTCGTGGGTTTAAAATTTGTTTATTGGAGTGTGTATATGATTGTTATTTAGAAAGTGTTTTTTTTTGCTTCAATAAACATTATTATTATTATTATTATTATTATTGTATTTACGGTCGGCCTAACGGCCAACTGCGTAAACACAATCACTTCCGGAAGAAACGACTTAGAAACTCGATATCTGTAGAGAAGGTTTGGACCTTAATTACGAAGGCCGAATTCCTTAATGGTTAAAATCCACCCAATGATTCCGCAGATATACCCATTCGAAATTTTATTTTCCCACTATTTCCAAAAATACAGATCAGATCGAATTGAAATGCAAAACTTCATCGAAAAATTACATTTCGAAGGTTCATACAGAATTTAATGAGGATGATACGATAAACAAATCACAGAAATTTTTTTTTCAAATTGTTCTAATAACACGATCATCACGAAATTTTGCATTAAGTTGTCTTTCAGCATCTTTAAACTAGCTGCGGAGTTTTATCTGGATTTCATCAGTATACTCGAGTTATACCGAAAAAAGCAACGATATCGAGAAAAAAACCTCGAAATTTGACATATTTTTTCCCGATATCTCCAAAACTTATAATCGTATCAGACTGAAATTTGGTACACTGCTGTGAAATATGAAGCTTAAAGTTCGAGTGGAATTGTTTTCTGAATATGATGAACGGTTTTTGAAAAAAAAAATTTTTTGGAAAAAAATTTCGAAAAATATTTTTTTTTTTCACTTTACTGACAGTATGATCCTGATAAAATATAAATATTGGCTCAAAGTTGCGCGTCGTTACACTCCACCTAATTGCCAATTTGAATTGAATTGAAGCAGTTTCTGAAATAAAAAATAAATAACCTCAAAATTTCAAGTGGCTATAACTCCGAAACTATTGGACCGATTTGGCCCATTAACGAACTTGACCTCGGCATTCCAATGCGCGATCTACCCTGAAAGTTTCAAGTTGCTAGCTCACTCCGTTCGACAGTTATCATGTCCACGGCCGGCCGGACAGAATCGATTTTGACACCGGATTCGTCATCAGTGAGTCCAATCTAGTCGTTTGAGACCATTTTCGGCTCAATCATCGAAAATTACAGACATTTGGACAAAACGATAGTACGCAGTTCCCCTAGAACATGCGCGCAAAAAGAAGAAAAATGGTAATTTATGAGAACGTATCTGTGAGGTTGAAGTGATTTGTCTATTCCAGATGATTTCCTGAGGGATTTTGTGGCTTTTGCTGATAAACCGGCAATAACTGAGGCCCTGACAGCTGACATTGTGGTTGCATTCGTGATGAACCAAATTAGATAAACGGTATCACGCAGAAGAGGATAAGGGCTGACCAGAAAGAAATGATAGATTTTCTAATTGTTGTGTTTCAACAGCTTATCAACTAATGAAACCAAGCTGTGAGAAACTAAGGTCATCGTATCATTTAATTTCACGTTCTTTCCAGTTCATTCAACTCTCATAGTTTGGTTCTTAAATGGGAAGACACCCTCAACAGACGACAATATTGATGTTTCTCGACCAGACATTTTCTTTGGGAAACCCAAGTTGCCCGGAAACTATGCAATTTCTTTATTCCTTTTGCGTCGGAATATCTCTTATTGAAGTATTTATTGAAATTGTTTGCGAATGGCTTCAGAGATATTAATAATCAAAGAATGACGACCTCGATGAAGGAAATGGAATGAATGGCGGAAAATTGTGTGTTCTAGATTATGTTGAACATTACATATCTGTAAATTATTTTATAGATCGACGGCTATTCAAGCAATAAGAGTCATATGTGTTTTTTTTTAATCAACAGTATACTAAAGGGTTTTCCAATAAGAGGTGTTATTTTGATATTCAAAGAAAAATGCCATCTTTCAATATAAATGATCGGATGTTTATTTCATTATAAAGAAGAAGCTATGCCGTTAATAATGGAGAATAACAACAGGCAAATGACCACCACGACCACGCTTACAGGACCATATCCTTTTAATGAAATTTTCCATAACCAAATCGCACAGTGGCTGCCCTTTATCCTCGATAGCCTCACGAATTCCATCTTTGAGGTCTTGAATCGACGCTGGGCTATTGGCGTAGATCTCGGTGGCCAATTGTGATCACCTCTTCGAGAGATAATACGGTCCGGAAACTTTTCCCGCAAAAGATCTATGGTTTCGTTGCTTGTGTGGCACGTAGCGCCGTCTTGTTGAAAGGAAACGTTGTCCAGATCAATACCATCCAATTTCGGCCATAAAAAATCATTAATCATCTCTCGATAGCGCAATTCATTCACCGTAACTGTTGCTCCAGCCTCATTTTCGAAAAAGTAAGGTCCAATGACTCCGCCGAATCATAAACCGCACCAAACAGTCACGCGTTGAGGATGAAGAGGCTTTTCAACAATAACTCTCGGGTTTTCCGAGCCCCAGATGCGACAATTTTGCTTGTTGACGAATCCACCGAGGTGGAAATGTGCCTCATCACTCAAGATGATTTTTCGATGGAATTCCGGATCATTTTCATGCATTTCAACGACCCAATCAGCAAAGACACGACGTTGTTGATGATCGGCCGGCTTGAGTTCTTGTGTTAACTGAACTTTATAAGCCTTAAGACCCAAATCTTTATGCAAAATACGGGCTAATGACGTTTGTGGAATGCCTAATTCCAAAGAACGATGAGGAATGGACAAACCTGGGTTTTCGGCTACAGCAGCAATATTCTCGGCTGTTCTTGAGCGACGTGCACGGGTTTTATTCTTCACATCACTTCCTTGTCCCAACAGCTCGAATTTTTCCACCAATTTCTTCATTGCGGTCCGACAAGGTGCTTCACGACGACCCAAAAGTGTTCGAGTTTTACGAACCGTCTCTGCCAAATTTTCACCATTTTATAGTGAATTTTAATAATTTCACTGCGTTGTTGAAGCGTGTATTGTTCCATTTTGGTTTATTATTTGATAAAATCAAATAATAAACCTTAGTGATCGACCAACAACAAAAATTTTTAACCCTCCCTGAAAATTTCACAGTTTACGTTTTGGAGAATGCAGATTTGAATAAACTAATAAAAAAAATCCGTCCTTCCGCCGTCCGTTGTCCGGGGCTTTTCTCCGAAAGTACTGAACCAAAATCCCTGAAACTTGTTAGAAAAATCGTGTGTCGCTTGGGATTGATCCTCCAAGCTTTTCAGCAGAATCGGTCTACCCTAAGGGCTCAAAATGAGGGGTTGGGGGAAAAAAAAATTATTTCTCGAAAACTTACCACTGAATTTTTATGAAACTCTGAACGTTGATTACTGTTGCAAAACTAAACCAAAAAAATTTCACCCGGATGATTTTTGACCAGTGGTTCCTGAGTTATAAAGAAAAATGCTGCAAATTTCCAATAATATCGAAAATGACATCATCGCATTCTGTTCTAAAATTGGAATTCACTGGAATAATCGGTTTACTTTTCATCCAGAATCATACATCTAAAAGTAGATGAAAATATTGATTACCAAATTTTCAACACATATCGAGAAATTTTTAATGGATGCGTTATTATTTTATAAACACAATTTGCAAATGCCCCATCGATGTTCTTGACAATTTCATAATTGTAAGTAGTTCAGATTGAATATTTTTGAGTTTTCTCTCCCAATATCTTAAACATAACTACTGAAAATCGGATCAAATTATTATTTATAGAAATCATCCTGCGGATTACGGGATTTAAGATTAAATTTCTTCATGAAGCTCATTCATATCTTGAATAAAACTTTTATTTTATTCATAAATCATTGGTTTTACAGAACACAAAAACCAATACCATGAAAAAATTCATCTGAAACATTGAAATCTCAATAAATACTCTTTCATAACTGAAGAACACTTTTACATGCAGAACGCGAATTAAGTAGCGTAATTTAAAATAATGCAGATTTCCAAAAAATTCGGTTGATCCGAGGTTTCCATCAATGTCGGTTTGCGTAGTACGATTATCGTCAACCTGTGGATATCCGTTACTGGTTTCAATCGAAATCCAAAATCTTTCGTACTGACAGTTTGAAATAAGCGTGAATATAAAAAATAATGAGCATTTATATGATAAATCAAATTGGAGGATATAATATGCAAAAAAATCAATAACAAACCGCAAATCTCATCAATTGTCGATTGTCGAGAATCTTATACTGAGGGTTAGAGCCTTAGACTAAAGTTAGGAGCCGAAGACCTATCTACATGTTCTGAATGGGGTCTGTGCCGAGTCGTGACCTAAGACAAGGGATATAGCGTAGACAAAAATATACCACTTGTATCATCATCTGGTTGTCGGCAAACTACTTGTTTGAATTTCACGTCTTTACATCAAACAGACTTTCGGATTTGACACCCTCTTAGTTGAGTGTATCTGACAACGATAACAACGAACGAAATTTATAATCTAGAATTATTCTTTTGAATTCAACCTGATGAGGTTCACGATATATTTAATTGTTTCAGAAATGTTATTGAAAATAACTTTAGTTTTTCAGTTTGTGTGGTGGATACTTTGTGAATCAAGTGAATCGGATATCTGCTGTGGAAAAAAATTTTTTCAGATCAATTGCACAGGAGTGTTGAGTTTTTTTTTTCATTTCATTAATATTTTTCAGAACAAAGTTGAATCCTAGAAGAAATCACATCTTCACATTTGATATTATCGGAAAGTCTTGAATTTTGTTTTACGTATTGGTGTTAGTTTGAAAGATTGAGTTTATTTCCTCAGTGTCAAGAAATACGAACGCGTTTGGATTGAAACATCATGACTAATTGTGAAATATACACACTCGATTCAATGCAAAATTTTTTGAGAATTGTATTGGGAAAATCGAATTTTTTTTAAAACATTTTTTTTTCGAATACATATTCATCAAAGTTCAATGAAATTTGGTACAGGTTTCAGAGTCAACATTTAGAAACATTGTTTCAAATTTCAGTTTTGACCGATATTTATTTGTGCAGATATTGGCAAAAAATTTCGTGACCATTTTGAATATTGAGGTTATTTTCCTTATATCTCAAAAAGGGCAAACCCTATCTGATTTGAAGTTCATTTTCAGTTGTAGAATACCGACACGAAATTTAATAATTGTGGAAAATAGTTAGATTTTCAAAGAGGTGAAACGACTGTGGAACGTCTCTTCTCATTCAAAATATTATTTTAAATTTTGCTACTCAGTTAGCGTTCTGCATGTGGAAATGTTATTCAATTATACAAGTGTATTTATTGAGATTTCAATGTTCACATGAATCATTACATGGAATTGGTTTCTGTGTTGTGAGAAACCAATGAGTTACCAATATATAAGTTACCAATATATAAGTTTTTTAAGATATCAATGGTAAATTGGGTTATATAACTGAGAAAATAATAAACCCTTGTGTAAAATTTGCAGCGTTTTATTAATGGCGTAGTTTCTACTTGTCAAATGTCAAAAAATGACAGCTTCAAAAGTCACATCTACCGAAATAGCGGGCTATTCAAAATAACACCTCTTATTGGAAAAGCCTTTATTTCGCCAAAATATCTGTTATTTTTGGATTTAAACAGAGAGGTATGGTCTCGAACGATTAGGTTGTTCAGTAATGAAGAATCCGTCATCAAATTGAATTATTTTCGTCCGTTTATGCTGGTGAGTGGTAATTTTTTACATACAAGGTCGTTTGAACTAACACTAAGGGTTTCGTGAAAATGAAATCACACATACGGTTTGGAGAATTATTCGAAAGAATCCATAGTTTTTATTTTATAGAATTGTTAGAAAGTATATGATATCCCACATTGGTTTTGAAGTCAATCAATCAAAACAAAATATTCAGAATTTTGAGGTGATGTGCTTATTACTCCCCATGAGGCTCATTAATTATTTTTTTTATGAATGTTGGGTTCGGTGAACGAATTTGAAATATTCATTTTATTGTTATAACCATTGAATAAGTACCTAGTTTCAAAAATGGTCACAATTATTCAAGGTTCCGAATATTCAATGTCAATGAATGACATTTAGAAGTTATAGAGAAGTAGAATTGGTTTTTATTCGCAAAATTCAGAAATTTATTATTGCCATGTATTAATACAAAATTACTTCGCATTATTTCAGAATGGAAACAAGAAATAATCATCAACATTTATACAGGGTGGTCCAAGTAGTGACGTCAATAATTTTTTTCAGATTCCTTGCACTGTGGGGTATCAAAAAATAATGTATGTTATGCGATTTTTGTATTTTTCAAGTTATCATTCCTTTTGGGTTTTTTTAGATTTATTATGCCAGCGTTTCGAAAATTCATATCTTCTCATGTAGCAGGAATTTTTCAGATTTTTTAGTGTCACGATGAATGTTGTTTTAATAACAAAAATAATTCAGCTACCCGAACTCATTCAAAGTTACTCAACAGAGGCCTGAAAGTTAGAACTTTAGTTTGTGAGATTCGCTCGGACATTAACTTCGATTAAAAAATACAAAACAGGATTTTCATAGCTTTTGATCGAGTTTAAAAACTTCGCATGGTCCTAGACTACCAAAATCATAAGAGAAAAAGTAATTTATGAGCCTGTTTGATCGGCCTTCGAAAACGGATAGGCCAAAAATCATTGAAACACGATTAAAGTTATTTTTCCACTTTTAATCATTGTTATGATATATTGAACTCGAAAATGTGATTTTGTAGTAATTTCAATTGAAATTCCTGTAAACTAACTGTAGCTCCTGTAGTTTTACGATAGTTTCAATCTCACGACTGATTGAAAATGCGGCAATATTTCAAAATTGGTAGTTGTGAGATTACTTGCTTATGGATAAGAAATGAAAAGCACAAATCACTGGAAAATAACTATTCACTACAATGAATCTGCAGAATCAATTGCTCCAACTCGAATATATAATCGTCAATGTTTTTTGTTTAATTTTTTTTCTGCTTCTAAAAGTTCTTGTCTTAATTCTGTTTCGCTTTAACTTTCTGCCGCTCACATCAGTTCCTTGTAAAATTCCTAAATAAAAAATCGATGGGGTTTAGGTCTGGCGAACGAGCAGGCCATTAGATCGGCCATGCAGGCTGAGTCCATCCTAATGTTGAAATCACACGAGCTACAATTTTTTCACAGGATTTTCGATCGAAATTACTCCAGAGTCACATTTTCAAGTTTAATTCAGAAAAGTTACGGTAGCAAGAGTAGCAAAATATTACCGAAATGTTTGTTGCATTCTTCAGCTATTTGCTTCACTCCTTCAAAATGATAAATCAGAGTACTACTAATGAGAAAGGTCAAGTGTAGGGCGTTTTTGAAAAGCCCATTGAATAACCTTCAACACAATAGTTTGTTATATTATTAGGACTCCAACTTTCACACGAAATTTCGTAAGGAGAATTTCATTGAAAATTTTGACCAATTTTTTTTTTGTTTGTTTGAATTATCCAAACGTTATATAAGATTGATTCTGACTACCCCCTGTAGGATGGGTTTCCACTCTGGACCATCCAATTTCAGAAAGGAATAAATTGGTGACTTGAAATATCAGAATTGTTTCAGGAAGTAAGAAATTCACTCTTCAACTTCTAGAAATAATTCCAATTTTTGAAAATAATATCACGATTCGGTGATAAAATATTTACTACGAATAACTGCAGTTGGAACTTTTTCAAATATACGCACTATATTACGTCAAAGCACATTCATAACTGATACACCTAAATACGTTGAAATAGTCGTTTATAAATATGAAATGCATAATAAAGTATATTTGTCAACACCGTTTGAATAATTCATGAGGAACATAGAACGGTGATCTTAAACTTCAGACTTCGCATTATAAACTCGTAAATCTACCTGGAACTACAGAAATACGACTTCGGAAACTGTCTCATTATAATAAATTAGAATGACAGAACACCAACGATAAATAGAAGCATCTCACCTTCCAAGTGAAATTCTGCTTGGGGTCCCTCAACTTGCACAATCCACAATTGAGAAAAACTACCAATAGCACCTTTTTTGACGCCACAAATTCACTCGAAGACCAATCACACCAATAAATCGTCTCTATTTATCTAAATTGAATCCAATCAACACCAAGATAAGGTCCAAGTGTCACACGAAAGCCTTGGAGGTCAACAATCAAATTCGTTTAAAATTGCCGAAGAGTAGCGCGGCAAATGTAGAATGCGACGCGCGCGGATGCGCCCGAAGCGACGATACGGATCTGGTGGTGTCGTCGCGACGGCTGATGGACGCGCACTGACGCCGGTCCATTGGATGTTGGAAAATTGGATACGATCCATGAATTGGTGGTGAGTGAAATAGGAGACAGCTCAGAATGCATCATTCAACAGTATTTTGCGATGAGATATATCGAAATATATTTTGTGTAAAATTAAGAGGTCTATAGTTTTTCGACGTGCATGGAAGAGTAAAACAGTTTTATCACAGAAAACAATGTTTAATACGTAGTCAACTCTAACGTTGATGAATTCTAGAAATTGTTGCGTAGGTAGCATGTTCATATTATTTTTAGGGGCTGGTGATAGTTATAAATCTTATAATTAATCGTTCAAAAAACGAGGAAATTACCTCAAAATTTCAAATGGCTATCACTCCAAAGTTATTTGGCTGATTTCGTCCATTAACGAACTTACTCGTCGACCGTTGGAATTAGACCTATCCTGAAAGTTTCGAGTCGATAGGATCTTCCGTAGGCCAGTAATAGTGCGGAGTACTTACAAAATTTTTATTCAACAAACTGGTGGACTTATAACCAAAATTGTGCTAATGGGCCTTCGAAAGAACCTGGATAGAAATATGAATTTATCCAAAAAATAAATTTTTCAAATAAACTTTGGTGGGAATTGAACTTGTTCCACTTTCGGACAGTAGGGTCACGTTACCTCTCGAGTATAAATTGCATTAATTCTCATCATATTAATGTCTTTGGAGATGAGCAGTACATTTTTTCATATCAAACAATATGTGTCATAACAGTATTAGCAGAGGAAATGTAAACGGGGTACCATGCATTTTACCTGATGAAAATTCGAAAAATTTCCTCATTTTTGTCGACCCACCCCTGTGCTAGTTCTCCCGGAACATGGAATACACAGAAATATTCATCTATTTCGCTTAGACTGAATATTAGGTCTATGCTATTTCGAGCCCTGACCACAAACATAGACCATGTCTATGGACCACACTGTCCATAGAATTCTTGAGATCAATTAATGTTTTTAGGTTAGTTGAGTGATTTCTTATCCATCGTTCATAAATTTGATGAAAATTAGAATAATTATGGAAGATTCAATATAAGAATGGACAAGATTGAAATTGCGTAGAATTTCATGATGGGGACAACTGGATATTGCACGAATTTCAAGTGGAAGATTGGTGTTATGGTCAAGTGTATGGAAATATTATATTTTTCCACCATATTAACCCAAAAAGTACCAAGCCATAAGAATTGAGTAGGTAAATGAGTTTTCCCAATAATATTTCTGGAATTTCAAGCAAAGGATTGATTATTCTGTAATACAAATCACCGTAAGTGTTGAACTTGCAAACAAAGTGGAGGAGCGCATTGGCACATTGAGAAATATACAAATGCTTATAACTTTTTACAGAGGCCGAATCTGCAAAAATGGTAAATGAAAAAGTGTGTTTTATTTGATGAGACGAATCTATGGTTATAATGAATGTACAACTTAAGGACTCACCCTGTATATGTTTGTCCAATTTATAGTAAAACATCCTGTATACTGTGTTCCTTGAAATGAATTTTTTCCAAACCATCATAAAGCCTGAAAACTGTTTCTTTCATTCCAGTCATAATTATTACAGGGAATTCTCATCCCTTGAGCTGTCTATTTATTATACAGCCCCTTTTCTCTTGGGACTAAATTGCGAAATATGCTTGTGTCGTTGTGATCTCCTCATGCAAAGGTTACCGATGGATTAAGGGCACTCCTAAGCTCCGAAAATTGAGCATTTGTTCCTCGTGATGAAGTTATTGTTGCATATTTAATAAGTCATTACCCTCCCTCTGTGAGAAATGACCAAGATAATTGAATCGAAATTAAATGCGAGGAAAGATGGAAGGTTTCAAAATTATGGAGCCCAAAGATAAAGTAGTACATTCGTTAGAGATATGAATTTGAAGCTTGATGAATTTTATACGAGTGTCACCTTAATCATGACGTTCTGTGAAAAGTTTTGACGAAATGAGGTATGATTCAATGTGACGGTTGCAATTATTTGAAGATTATTCACTCATATAAATTCAAATATGAATAATTAATTTTGATAGCTGATAGCTTGATTGCACTTTTACTTCTTGAGATATTGCGGAGGAAACGTTAAAATTTCAAATAACAAACGAAATTTGGCGTATTTTTTCCTTATATCTCCGAAAGTAAATATCGGATCGAATTGAAATTTGAAACATTTTTGTCGACTACTGGCTCTGAGGTTTGTGTCAAATTTCGTTGAAATCAAGTGAATAATTCCAGAAAAAACAACTGAATCCACACGAAATTTGCACTGCATTGCGCGTTGGTATATTGCAACCAACTAAAAAGTTTAAGTCTGATCAAACAGTTTTCATGGATTATCGAGGAATTAACCTCAAAATTTCGAATGACCTAACTCTGAAACTATTCGACCGATTCCACCGATTAACGAACTCAACCGAGATATTTGGACTGCAAACGTTATCTGACAATTTCTGATATTAAACTATTGAAGATCGAATAAAAATTGGCAATAGTCTAACAAAACGAAAGATCAAAAGATAAATTATTCTACAGATTTTCTCGTTTTACTGATGAAAGAGACATATTTGTTCTCTGAAACGTCACAGTTCGCTCTGTTATATATTCGAGGTATTGTTTGCTCTTAAGAAGACTCAATAGACGACTTCGGTCCAAGTTGCCAACCCACAAATTTCGTCCAAAATTGCTATCACTTAGGAAGGGAAATTTCAGAACAAATTTGACATGATAAGGTTCGCTTTATTTATAAATAACTCCTCAAACAAGATAATTCCTTCCACATATAGGTTTTTGTTGAGACCATCTCCGATTAACTGAATTTCAAGTTGGGATCTGATTTCATGTCGATAGTGTCAAGTTTACTTAGGATATGTTCCACAAATCAACTCGATTTGATCGATGAAAAAGCAATCTTTCGGCCACTAGAACGACAGTCAATGTTCTATGGTAACATATCCATGGTATAGAACAATCCATATTTACCTAATGATCCATAGATCATACTTTTTCATAGTTGATTGTTGTCTCCTCTATGTTCTATGGATCATAAATGATGATTGTTCTATGCTATGGATATGTTACCAAA
This sequence comes from Myrrha octodecimguttata, assembly GCA_958510865.1. Taxonomy (NCBI): domain Eukaryota; kingdom Metazoa; phylum Arthropoda; class Insecta; order Coleoptera; family Coccinellidae; genus Myrrha; species Myrrha octodecimguttata. The sequence continues at coordinate 19,907,079 of OY294063.1, forward strand.
GAACATTGACTGTCGTTCTGGTGACAGAAAGATCGCTTTTCCATCAATCAAATAGACGACTTCGGCCCAAGTTGCCAACCCACAATTTACTTAGCAAGTTTACTTTCACTGCGGAACGGGAATTTCAAGACAAATTCGACATGATAAGGTTCGCGTTATTTATAAATACCCGTAAAACATGCCTTGGCTCTTCAAACCAGATAATTCCTTCCAAATATAGGTTTTTGTTAAGATCATCCCCGATTGGCTGAAATTTAAGTTGGGATTCCTGACTTCATGCAAACAGTGTCAATTTTCATAGGATACGTTCCGAAAATCAACTCTGTTGTTTCGGTTGCCGATTTTCTGCTCCGTAAATATGAAATATTCGGATGGTTCCTGGAACAAGCGCGTGAAAAAGGTTATTTACGGAATCTGGTTGATGAAAATGCGGCCGATTTACTGTCACCAGAACGATTTTCTATGGTAAATATCCATAGCATAGAACAATAATGTTTACTTTAGGTTTGTTCTATGCTATGGATATTTACCACAGAAAATCGTTCTGGTGACAGTAAATCGACCGCATTTTCATCAACCAGATTCCGTAAATAACATTTTTCACGCGCTTGTTCCAGGAACCATCCGAATATTTCATATTTACGGAGCAGAAAATCGGCAACCGAAACAACAGAGTTGATTTTCGGAACGTATCCTATGAAAATTGACACTGTTTGCATGAAATCAGGAATCCCAACTTAAATTTCAGCCAATCGGGGACGATCTTAACAAAAACCTATATTTGGAAGGAATTATCTGGTTTGAAGAGCCGAGGCATGTTTTGCGGTTATTTATAAATAATGCGAACCTTATCATGTCGAATTTGTCCTGAAATTCCCGTTCCCCAGTGAAAGTAAACTTGCTAAGTAAATTGTGGGTTGGCAACTTGGGCCGAAGTTGTCTATTCCGTAAAGCTACCTTTTGTGCGAGGGAGATTCGGGTATTTGGGTAATTGGAGATTCTTCCCTATTGGCCGACGACGATCACGTCATCGTCGTCAGCCAATAAGTTGAAATTCTCAGCCAATAGGGTGAATCTCCGATTCCCCAAATACCCGAGTCTCCTTCGCACAAAAGGCGCCATAATTAACCTTTTTTTCAGGAACCACACGAATATTTCATATTTACGAAACAGAAAACCGGCAGCCGAAATAACCAAGTTGATTTGCGGAACATATCCAATGTAAACTTGACACTATCGACATGAAATCAGGAATCCCAACTTAAATTTCAGCCAATCGGAGATGATCTTAACAAAAACCTATATTCAGAAGGAATTATATTGTTTGAGGAGCCGAGGCACAGTGTACAGATATTTATAAATAGCGAACCTTATAATATCGAATTCGTTCTGAAATTTCCCTTCCCCAGTGATTCCCCAGATATTCACTCCACAAATGTTCTATTTATGGATAGGCTCGTAAAACTGTTCCATTTTGAATCTCCTGAATGAAATTGCGTGTTCAAACGATTCAATTTAGAAGCATAATTTTCAGGAGAATATTGATTATTATCAATTTAGTTCCATTTAATCCATAACGTAGTTATATATTTTATGACATCCGTCCCTCAAGTTCAATTACTCAAAATTGCAAATACATACCGAATCGATACAGTTTCTTACGAGGGTATGAATTTCATTATTTTTACGTCTGGTTGCATAAGTTCATTGAAGGGAATGAACTCTTTGCATTCTAAAACCAGATTTATTCATGAGAAAAAATTTATTAGCTCCATAGCAATCATGCTTTTTTCTGCCTATTTGTTTTCCTTACTCCCTTGGCTGAAACTCATGATAAAAACACATACCTTCCTTTCGATCGCGTTTTGTTGATATTTTCAGGCATATAAGTTAATAGGACTGTTCTCGTAAGGAAATAAACTTTTGAATTTTAGTAACCAACCTTTCGATCGCGAGAGTGTTTTCGATTGGTTTGAAAATAAACATTTTTTCCATCATCCACCAAAACATTTCTGGAGAACGACAATTCTTATTATTTCTGAAATTCAGTTTCTTAGGTGGGGATTTCTGCTTCAGTGATCATAAATATGTTCTAAACGATGTTTATTTTTCGGATATATTGAAAAGAAGTGACAATTCTGTATTTTGAAGGGGACACCCTGTATATTCTTAGATCTTCCGCTTTTCACACTGATGTTCTGTAAAGAGACGTGCTATCGTTCTGTTCAAATGTCTGCAATTTCCAAATTTTGAGCAGGAAATGATCTCAAACGACTCAATGGTGACGAATGCGGTATTAAAATCGATTCTGTCTGGCCGCCCGCCTGGCCATAGGCGCGATTATGTGAGAAAGTAATCCCTGTCGACTTGAAACTTGGTTGCATTTCAGAATGTGGCGATCAGAATTGTTAATGGACCAAATCAGTCAATCGGTTTCGGAGTTATGAACATTTGAAAGCTTGAGGTTTTTTGCCCGATATTTCAGGAACCACTCGTCAATGAGTTGGAGCATAATGAAATTCCAAATTTCGTTTAGATCGGTTATTTTTCCGAAAAATTCTAATTTTCCATATACACACCGTGATCCAGGTTGCGAAACGTCACGTAGGGAGACAAATGCGTACTACATTTATTTACCGTGAATACGTTTTTTATAAGTCCTTGTTCATCTCTTTCACATACAAACTAACACACCATTATGAATACTCATCGAACCTATATGCAACCTATACAGGGTGAGTCTTTGACCTTGCAGAATATTTTAACAGAAGATTCCTGAAGCCAAAAGAAACACTTTTTTCCCTTACCATTTTTTCCGAGTCGGCTTGGTTCGTAAGATACAGACTGTTGAAAATCCATAAAAAAATTTAATTTTCGATTATATCTCGCGAACGATCCCATCGAATGAGATGATTTTTGGAATATAGTTTTTAATTGATACGATGAATGTTCCTGGATTACAAAATTTCATCCACATCCTCCAGTTTCTTTAATATGACCACAACATTTCATAAAAATATCAGAAATTCAAAGAATCCAACTTTTAAAGATATTTTGAATGCTATTCAACGAATTTTCGACCATTTTGGAAAGTAAAAGTATTCTTTATTTTTTTTCGTATGATGCGCGGTCTTCGAGTAATCTGAAATTCAAAAATAAAAAATATCTGTGAAATCCCGAGAATTGGGTACTTTGGCTGAATGCAACTCTGTTCAAAAATTCACAGAATTCAATTTTTCCGCGTTGCCACAGCTAAAAGTTGAGAATGGAATCCTAGCATTTTTTATTTGGAATGATTTTTAAGCGGAGTAGCCGACTTTGCCCAGTTCACAATGGACGTAACCGTAAGAATCCCGCAACTCGTGCGTAAAAATCAAAGAGGAAACTACAAAATTCATAAGTACCAAAATCTTCCATTCTATCTATCCATTCATGAAGCTTCCTTTTCAATTTCGAGCTAATTTGTGTAGTATAATTGATTAACTTCTCACTTTTCCATGATAATGGGGATTCTTACTGGTTACTGGTCTTTCTGCTGACCCAAATTTCTTGAAATTATTTATGTACAGAACTTTGATAGTATTTATTGATATGTATTTATTTTGAGGTATTCTTCAAATGCGCTTTCATAACATAACAACCCATGGTGGAAGAAATCCACCACGACATAACCTTAAAACCACGGAGCCACAGATTTATAGTTCAGAATCATAGACTTTACAAGTGTATACATAGAATTAGTATATTGTGTGTTGTTTGATTTCGAAGAGTTCTTTCTTTCTGTTCGTCAATTTGACAACATTTGTACGTTCATAGATAAATTAGGTACATCTGTTTCATTTATTTATGAAAATGAAATTTTGAATGGGTTATGTCTGAATCTGATAATTCTTGGAGAAAATAAAATAAACGAAGAAAATTAATAATTACAAATTGAAGATGAATCTCAAAGCTAATAAGAGAGGTAGCTAGATGAATTCCTCATTATCGAAAATGAAACCAAGAGAAGAATATTCAACTTTTATCGCCCACGAAATTTGGAATACCTAACTTGTTTATTGTGCTATAAATACAAATTTTTTCACTAACTGGAATTTAAAAAGTAAGTTGACGCTTGTTTTCATAACAGTGTTGCTTATTTCGAAGATTTGAATGGTATATCTTAGGCTTGGAAAAACTTCAGTGTTCAGGTTTCCAGGGGCGGCTAGCCTATTATGAAAATTTATAATGCCTATTACTTTGTTTCTAGGCCGAATCGGAAAAAATGGTAGAGGACAAATGTGTTTCTTTCAGCTTCAAGAATTTTCTGTTAAAATATTCTGCAAGGTCAAAGACTCACCCTGTATACATTTTCGTTTTGTTTTCTTTTCGGATGATTACTGAAAGATGTAAACTTTGTAAATATTTAATATTTATTCAGTAAGATGTTAAGAAACCACATAACTTTTGTTTATTTTTAACTCAATGTTAAGTTTGCGAACATCTATTATTCATATTATTCTATTATATTCAAATAAATAAATAAACTACCTAAAACTGACAGTCATTTCAACTGACAGATTGAATGTGTGAATTGACGGTTATCCACAGTGCCTTTAGTTATATGTCAGTTCGGATAACCGTAACTACAACCGGAGCTCTCGGTCCATCGCTTGAAATCGCTCTATCTGGCAATTGCCCCTGGTTCCTGCGCCATTTTGTAACTCTTAAAAAATGTGCCTATGACTTTTGTTAATTTTTTGCACTAATATTTTGGCACAAAAAGAATAACCTATCAGTAGAAATGATTTATGGCTTTCTTTGATGAAACCCAAATGCATAACTCATACCTTGAAAGGATACAGATTAATACGTTCACAGCGAAAGTGAAAACTGGAAAAATTGATGTAACTTCAGAACTATAATATCTTTCTTCACTGAACAGAAGGGCTGTCATCCTCAGGTGTATTGAATTACGACGAAGTGACGGAAAAGAAATATTCAATATCGACCTTCAAGGCAGGCGTTCAAAAGATTTGTGCACGAAGTTGATTGTTTCTCTCGACTGGAAAACTTTCATACCTCTGCTAGATTTTTTCCACAAATCAAAGTGGAGAAAATTCGACTCATACTTTTTTCTTGGATTCAAGCTTTTTAAGGTCACAGTGAAACTCACATAAATTAGTTTAAGCTTCAATATTTCTGTAATAAGGGAAACTTCCGCCAAGGAAGAAATTTTCATGCAGTACTCGCAGTGTTATTCTGTGGAGAACATCATCTTAGGAATTCATTTTTTCAGAAGTCGATAAACGTCTTTTTCTACACATTTACTCAACAAAGTTGTTCTTAATGGTTTTTAAATGCGAATGATTTCTCTTTTAGATGCTCGATCCTCTTCCGTATGGGATGAAAAATTGAATAGATGTTATGTTATCGAATCTCGAGGGAAACATAGATTCAAAAAGAAAGCTTTTTACACGCTTCTTCTGGGAAACAGCTCGTTATCGCTTCGTTACAATTGTCTGTAATTTTTGAATTTTGAGCTGAAATTTATCTCAAACGACTAGGTTGGACTCACTGATGAAGAATCCGGGGTCAAATTTGGTTATGTGCGGCTGGCAGTGTGTGCTCTAACTTCCGAAAGAAAGGACCTAGAGTATTGAAATTCTCAGGTTAGGTTTTGATCCTGAATATCTCGGTTGAGTTCGTTATTCGTATTATTTTCATAGTGGAGGTCATCTTTTTCACTCGAACATGATTTTTTTCTTGCTTTTGAATTTAGATTTCCAGAATATCTTAAGGTTCATAATCGAATGAATGAAGTTTATAACTATAATAATACACTCCAATAAAATATGACTTTTCAATAATTTCAAAGTTGTTTTTCAGTGGAACTTCCCTGAAACTTCCATAATGAATAGATGTTTTCTCTGTGAGTGGATATTCCGAGATTATCAATAAAGAGGTCAAATATCGCGTTTTTGCTCCTTTTTGCCGATAATCGATTCGAATGAAATTGTTTGGCACCACCCTCGTTCTGAAAATTCATTTCAAGAATTACTTCATTATCCCTTGACTGAAGACCACTCACAGTTCCGTTAATAGAACCCTTAGCTTTGAGAGGTTGTTGACAATTTTTCCCACCATCAAGGCATGTTTTTCACCTTTTCAAATCGGAATTGACTACGCAGTTACATGTACAGGTTGTACATGGAAAGGTAAAATAAGAGAAATACTGTACTTATCAGTTATAGAAATCATTATCATTGTAAAGTGTAATCGAATGAATTTGATAGGTTTATATAGATCTTCATTCATGATGTATTGGCTGTTGTTTCGTTTATATCTATACACATCCAAAGGCAGTGATATACAATGGTTTTAGCAGTACCTTTATTGAACAAATGTGATAAAAACTAACTCCGCATGAAAATAAAATAGTCTTCACGACCAATCGTACGCAAAAGAAATTCCGAAAGAAACAGCATAAAACTAGATATTTGTAGAATAAGTTTGATTCTGTAGATATAGCAAAAAAATTATTTATTGTCTCACTATTTCCGAAAACACAGCTAAGATCAAATTAAAAGCCTGTACTCGATTGAAAAATGATAGACCGAAAGTTCAGAAAGAATTTCGTAAGGATAATATGATCAGAAGATTGCATGATATGAAATATTTAAAAAAAACTTTCGAAATAATTTTTCAAATTATTCTTATCGTCACGAAATCTTGAACAAAGTTGTTCATCAGCATTTTCAAACTATTTACCAACTTTTTAATAAAAGTTGGTAAATAGTTTAAGTTATTTTCAAGTAATGCAGGAAAAAACAATTATACCGAGGAAAAGACCACGAAATTTGATATAGTTTTCTCCAATATCTCCAAGAGTTAAACCAACTTGTATTGAACTGAAACTCGGTAAATTCTATAAAAATAGAGTTGAAAGCCCAAGCAATTTTTCTTTCAAATCTGATGAATAGTTTCGGAATTTTTTTTTTATTTCACTAACAGTACGATCTCAACAAAAGTTCGCATCAAGTTCTAAGTTTAACAATCCCTTCACCTCAAATTCATCATGAAAAGACATATCTACCGCATACAGTAAATGTACATATAGTTCATTTCAAAATTATTGACAGGCCATGAAAGTCTAGTCGCGGCTTTTTTTCTAGTTACAAAAAGTAACTAAAATTTCTGTGTGTTGATCATAGATTAAAATATACAAATATTACCTATAAAATTTTTTCTAAGGCCAATTTGATTTGAAATTGTTGAGAATATTTATTATACTCTGATGCTCTAAACCTGTACAGCGGCAGTATATTATCATTGTTGCATTGACAAATTGTCGAACTTAGTTTCAAATGCCAAAAGGCATACAGCTAAACTGACGGCTGAAAATACACAGCCACATTTTTTCACTGCAGATCAATCATGGACATTCAGGATTGTTGATGAAAATAGCGTGCAATGCTTCAACATAAAATCATTCAGGCTTTCGAGAAACTCCAATTTCGAGATATCATTCATTAAATAATAAAAACTTAGAAAATCTAAGATCACTTGAAGTTCCTGCTCAATAAATATTTCAGTCTTCAGCAGTCTTTGTATTCCTGATGACCATTAGAAATTCATCCCTGTGCTATTTTTTCCTCAGAATTTATGAAGAAAAAAAATAAAATAAAATTATATCCAAACTGATATATTCATTGCTTTTGATTTTCGAATAAAAAACGTCGTTTAACGTATTTGAAGGTATAATCATGTGGAATAGGTTTCCTTCCACTGCTAACTCCTGGCTGTCCTGACTTGCCTTCTTTCTTCTTCAAAATTCTTTGGACAGTACTTGGAGAAATCTAAAATTTTAAGACTTATTTATTTATCAGAAAACACCTTGCTTGAATAGGTAAATGATTGGTTACCTGAAAAACTAGCGAAACGCGGTTAAAACTAGCAGAAACACCTGATGAATCCCTGAAAAACTCGCATAAACACCGGTACACTGCCCCACGTTCTCTTGTAGTTAGGTGAGAGGTATCTCGATGAATTCCACCCATTTTCAATTTGGTAAAGTTTGAGAAATACTAAAATCCAAAACTTATTTGTCGATTGATTCAAGAACATACACAATCAGAAATAAATTCCAAATATTTTCCACAGAATACAAATATTTTCAGTAAGTTAACAAAAACTTGAGTATTATTCTCAATACCAACATGAATCCTGCAAGATAAATGTTACTGACTGGTCTATTACCAACATAATTTCGAGTTTCAACAGCCACCTGAGATGTCAATCATTCTGAAACGGACTATATGTATTCTGTGATCTACCGTGAACAAAAACAAAGCAATTTTTATGTTCACTGACTGTAATATCATAACCCAATTTCATCCCATTTTTGCGGTTTCGAAAATCGAAACCATAGACCTAATATAACACGTTATATTAGGTCTATGATCGGACCACAGAAATGCAAGGTTGTCAGACTGTATACCTCGATCAAGATCATAGAACATATGTATTTTATGCATCTTTTTCTCGATCAACTGATTGAGGTATTTGACGGAGTGATGAATTTTTGTAAATCCCAAATTCGTTGATCGGCTGATCAAATTCAACGCAGCAATCTGTTGATCACCGTATTTTTCCAAACCCAGGGTCAGTATGGTACCTTTTGAAATCAACACACTGTATGAAAGCACAATGTGTTCAGCTGGACAGAGAAGGAAAAGTGAACGAACTCAAGCTCTAGATAATGGGCACCATTCAAACTCTGAGCTTTCTCCCATAACGAACCTATGGAAATATCAACTGGTGAAAAACCCACGTTCACAATATCCGATCACAAATTCTTCAATGTGTCGCAATTGACTGCGAAGTTTCCTCTTAGAGGGTATCTCGGGATTTCCTTAAAAAGGAACGTGATGTTGATACACCACTCCAGTGTTTGAGAAGAGCCAGACTTTTTCTGCGGGATTTTATGATTTCACCCTTGTGGGGTTAAGTTCTGGGGTCAAGTGTCAACGATCTTTTCATGCTAGAAATACCCGAAAATTACATGAGGATGGAACAGTTTGTATGAACACTGGCAGGCTAGTCTGAGCTTGGGGAATCTAGATTAGGGCTTTAAGACGTTCACTTATTTGATTATACTTGTTTTCGGGTCTTATTTTTGAGAATTTGGTAGTCTCGTAATTTCTGATTAATTCTGTCGAAACAACCGGAGAATATTTCGCTCTTGTTTGTTTCCGCCTGTGAATGAAAACATTTCCTGTCAAGAGTGCATATTGTTGAGAAATTATTTCCGGAGATATTGGGAAAAAGATATTTGAATTTTCGTTGTTAGTTGGAAATTTTGAGGTTATTTCCTTAATATTTCAAGAAACACTGAAGGGATCAGAAAATTTTCAACTAGCTGTACAAGGTGAGCCAAATTGGACACTTTTGAATGGGAAATCCTATTTCTGTACTTAATAGAAGAACATTTATATTGGTGTCACGTTTTATGAAGAACTCATTGTCGAAAATCCATAGCTATCACATTTACATAGTAACCGGGTATTTTTCGAAAAGGTTGATTTTAGAAATATTGCTGAAACTTTTCTTCTATTAAAAATTTTTCATTTCTGTGAAAACATTCTCGTTGCAACTTCGTACTTAGAATTCAATGACGTTGATAAAATTTCCTGCAAACTGTTAATTTACATAATTTGAATGGCACAATGTCGTATTCAGCGACAAATCGCGATTCTGTCTAGATATGCAGCATGGCGGTTGAAGTCTAAGACGCCACCGTGTATAGCGACTCGACATTGCTTTTTCTGTTGAAGGGCGTGTACAGGGTGGGCAAAATTCGTTGTCTACTGAAGGGATCTCGAGAACTATAGCAGCTAGAAGAAAACTTATAACACATTCTCGAGCTCTTTTTTCCTGACTAATCCGAATCTGAAAACAGATCCAGCTTATCGTTCATAGAACTTGAGTTATGAGCGAAAATTGAGAAATTGTCATTTTCAATAATGCTGAATAACTCGCTTGTTTGAACTCGTATTCGAAATCTGTTGATACATTCTACAGGCACTTTTTTAGGAGTAATTCGAATATAATATGACTGAATTTTTTAATCCAGCCATTTTCGAGAAATGAGAAAGATTTTGGATTTTTTCAAATGTAAACTATAGTCGAAAGATCTCTTATCTTGATACAAAATTTTTGCTGATTTCAAAAATGTATCATATGTCACTATTTACATGAATATTACATGAGAAAAAGGTCAATACTTTTTTCGTGCTTTTCTTTTCACTGTTGAATTATGAGTAGGCTGACGTTGCCATAGCGACGATTGAATATGCATTATCTTTATGTGAACTTGCGCCTCTATGATTGGAATCAGCGATTGCTGAATAAATATTTCTATGGTTAATTTGTCATAGTTCTTAAGATTAGCAATAGAAAATATGTTTATAATCCCTAATGACTCGAAATATTGCTGATCTTAAGAACTATGACAAATTAACCATAGAAATATTTATTTCGCAATCACTGATTCCAATCATAGAGGCGCAAGTTCACACAAAGTTAATGCATATTGAATCGTCGCTATGGTAACGGCAGCCTACTCATAATTCAACAGTGAATAGAAAAGCAGGAAAAAAGAAATGAATATTTTCTCATGTGATATTCATGTGAATAGCGACCTATGATACATTTTTGAAATCAGCAATAATTTTTCAGCAAGATAAGAGATCTTTTGACTATAGTTTACATTTAAAAAATCCAAAATCCTTCTCGTTTTTCGAAAATGGCTGGATTGAAAAATTCAGTCATATTATATTCAAATTACTCCTAAAAAAGTGTCTGTAGAATGTATCAACAGATTTCGAATACGAGTTCAAGCAAGCGAGTTATTCATCATTATTGAAAATGACAATTTCTCAATTTTCGCTCATAACTCAAGTTCTATGAACGATAAGCTGGATCTGTTTTCAGATTCGGATTAGTCAGGAAAAAAGAACTCGAGCATGTATCAGTTTTCTTCTAGCTGCTATAGTTCTCGAGATCCCTTCAGTAGACAACGAATTTTGCCCACCATGTATACTGTACTGTTGGATTGATTTTTTAGGGAGCCTTTGCTTCTAGTAATCTATCACCACTTTAATTCATTACAAACATTTGAGGCAGCTGCCCATTATGTTGACAATGTCCTACAAACTACTCTACCATCTCAACTCAATAGCCTTTCACGCGTTATTTTTTTAGCAAGACGCCATACCCTCCTCCGTATTGCTCCTCGAACTATGGACTTTCATCAAGAAGCTGAAGTAAACGTTTTGCCATGGCCACCCCTTTCACCGGGTTCAAATCCAATTGAATATTTGTGGGATATGATGGAATGGATAATGTCCAATTTGCACCAACCTTCATAATACATGTTACAAATTATTCCCGATTTTCATCAGATTTCTAGTTTAAAATAACCAATTATGGATCTATGGAGATGATTTCCCAATACAAGGGGCCTAAAGATCTGAAATGTCATTGCTTGGAGGACCGAATCTGGTGGAAAGACCCTCCTGGTCAGAGAGCAAATGTAGATAATTTTATTCACTGCTTCCTGTAGGTTTTCTGTCCCTCTTCCTGTTTCAAATATTAAGTCAGAATAAATTCGAGTAAGGTAAGACAACCGCGTTGCCAAGAAATCGAGTTCACAAATTTAATCTCTTTGGGTGTAATACTTCTTCCTGATAACACTGAGGATATAAACATTACAAAGCATAAAACACAATGGAATAATTTATTCTGTTTCAGGTACATCAAATGAGGTTTCACAATAAAATTAATAAAATTTTCAATAAGTGTCGTATGGAGGTTGTCCATATCTATTGTACAGATCGGTCCAAAATCCAATATTATCTTTTTTTGGGTTGATTGATGACGTCAAGTTGGTATCTATTTTCAAACATTCAAAATCATTGCCATTTGGTGAAAGTGGTGACCACCTCTGTTTTTGAAGGAGATCCTCAGGTTCAGGTGTTGGATTCCTAATAAACAATAATTTGTATGAATTAGTTGAACTGTTAGTTTCTTTGGGACAATTTAGGTCATAGAAGAAAATTTTTTGAAGGAGGTAATGGCAATACACAGATTTGAGCTCTATCAGTGCCAGATTTATATTTTTATGAGTGTAGACCACTTTATTTCCGCCGCCCCATGTACCTATCTGAGGTAATGTATTAAGAAGACCTACAGAAATATACTGCCCCTAAGAAGCTGCCGCGGCCTATACAGCCTATTGACAAATCCGGGTCTGGGCTCTATTGAGACTCTACTGGGTGATTCGTACGATTTGACCGATTTAACTTTTATTTACAATAACTTTGATATAGGTCATTCAGTTTTGATGAAATTTTCAGTGTAGTTCAATATGAATGAGAACTTTCTATATTTCCAATACTTCTTTCAAGATTCAGGGTTGAAATTCGGAAAATTTCAGATTAATAAAGCATATTGAAAAAAACATTACATTTCCAAAACCTCGCTAACCGCTTCAGATTTCACCATGAGGAGTCATTATTAAAATGTTTTTAATTTTTTGGCCCACCTCCGCATTGCCTCAATATAGCCCTTCAACCATACACTAAAAATTGTTCCCAAACTGTCTTGACTAGTTTGAACTAATCCTAAAATCTGACGGTCTCCTCCGGAATCACCCTTTTTATGAGGGATAATCCTGTCTTGAAGTCGTTGAAATATAATGAAATATCTGCGTGCATCAGACAATCACCAGAAGCTTTCACACAAAATCTAAATAATTCAAATTCTGAAGCTAAAAAAATTACCTGAATTTGATGAAGTTGCTCCAGAGCCTAACCATTCTCCTCCTTGTCAAATCATCAAATTCGCTAGCAGATACATTCCTCCTGAATATATATCCCAATTCTTCACTATGTGTAACACCTAGAAATCACCAATTTAAAATATTGTGCTCAATCTTACTTTCATTCTTCAATTCACAAAAATGGTTACCTGACATTGTCCTGTTAACAAGTCCGCCTAGCGTTCCCTCATAGTGAAACTCATAAAAATATGTTGTCGTGTATTGAGACAACAACCTTGCGAATTGTTGGATAGGTCTTACAAACTGATCATCACTCAAGAACTGTAAACAGAAAATGATATATACAGGATGATTCCGGAGGAGACCGTCAGATTTTGGGATAAGTTTACACTAGTCAAGACAGTCTCGAAACAATGGTTGGTTTATGGTTGGGGGTCTCTATTGAGAATATACAGGGTAATTTGTCCGATTCGACCGATTTTACTTTTATTGATAACTTTGGTATGGCTTATTCGATTTTAGAGAATTGTCAGCGAAGTACCATATTAATTCATTAATTCCAAAGTTTCTTTCAGAATAAGTGGTTGTTATTGTGATAATCCCAGGTTAGTTGAGCAGGTTGAAAAAACATCCTGTACATCTCATTTCCGAAACTACACTATCTGTCTACGATTCTACTATAATAAGTCATTATTTGAGAGTTTCTAATTTTTTTGGCACACTCCTAGTTTTCTGAGAAAATTTCATCAAAAAAAGACAATGTCGAAATTTCGCTCCAATCGATTCTACTTTCATTGATAACTTTGGTATGGCTCATTCAATTTTGATGAAATTTCCAGTATAGAACAATCTGAACGAGTACATTCAATAATCGCAAAAGTCTCTCAAAATTTAGGGTTGTAATTGTGATAATTTCAGAATTTCAGATTAATTGTGCAGTTGAAAAAAAACACCCTGTACATTGCTTTTCCAAAACTTTCTTATTCGCTTCAGATTCTACAATAATGTGTCATTACTCAGAGATTTTTAATTTCTTTGGCACACCTGCGTTTTTCCTATAAAACATTTTTGAAGAAGAGCATGATCGAAATTTGGCTCACAAGCATTGAGAATATTCCGCACTAGGTAGGAAAGCTGTATCGTCCAAGAATGCCAAGCAGTTCTTAAGTTCTAAAATATTCGTTTCACATTCCAAATTCATATTTAATTGCTAATATTTTGTATGAAATCATTCAATTCAGAATATATTTCGAATTTGAAGAGAATATTTTAGAAGCGACGAACAACTTTGAATCCTTGGACGATACAGCTTTCCTACCGAGTGCAGAATACTCTCACTGCTTGTAAGCCAAATTTCGATTATGCTCTCCTTCCAAAATGTTTTCTAGGAAAACCGGAGGTGTGCCAAAGAAATTAAAAATCTCTGGATGATGACATATTATTTTAGAATCTGCAACGAACAAGAAAGTTTTGGACAAGCAATGTACAGGGTGTTTTTTTTTCAACTGCACAATTAATCTGAAATTCTGGAATTATCACAATTATAACACTGTATTTTGAGAGATTGTTGCGATTATTGAATGTACTCATTTATATTGTTCTACACTGCAAATTTCATCAAAATTGGATGAGCCATACCAAAGTTATCAATAAAAGTAGAATTGATTGGAGCGAAATTTCGACATTATCATTTCTTGAAAAAATTTTCTCGGAAATCTAGTGTGCCTAAAAAATTAGAAACTCTCAAATAATGACTTATTATAGTACAATCGTAAACAGATAGCGTAGTTTAGGAAACGCTATGTACAGGGTGTTTTTTCAACCTGCACAATTAATCTGGACTTATCACAATAACAACCGCTTATTTTGAAAAAAATTTGAAATCAATGAATGTGTTCAACACCATTGTACTACGCTGAAAATTTCATTGAAATCGAATAAGCCATACCAAAGTTATCAATAAAAGTAAAATCGGACAAATCACTCTGTATATTCTCAACAGAGACCCCCAACCATAAACCAAACAGTGTTCCGAGACTGTCTTGACTAGTGTAAACTCATCCCAAAATCTGACGGTCTCCTCCGGAAACACCCTGTATCATGCATATTGCACAAACATAAAACGTCTTTGCGATATTGCATTCATATCACTTTGATATATCTCTGTAATGTAAACCATCGGGAAATATTTAAGATGCATCTGAAGCAAATAACAACCTACCAAGTTTACATACTTAGATACTCATGGTTGTCACGATTCAATGCACTTGTTTCATCTAAACTTGACTATGATGCCCAAATACCTACGTCTCTGAGATAGCTGTATATTTACTAGATATAACCCAACCATATGTCTCTTTTAAAAACACCAAATATTTAGGCATATAACTAACATGACTCAAGGAGGAATATAACACTCCAAGGTTAGGATTCATAAGATGCTGCTGGGCTATGGTGTTGTATGTTGTTAATACTGCAGCATTCCATCGAACAGGACATAATTATCTCTAGGTCTGATGATCGTACTCCTTGGACCTCGCTTCTTCGGTGTAGATATTCAGGTTGACTGGATGGTTAGCTCAT
Source organism: Myrrha octodecimguttata (assembly GCA_958510865.1). Lineage (NCBI taxonomy): Eukaryota > Metazoa > Arthropoda > Insecta > Coleoptera > Coccinellidae > Myrrha > Myrrha octodecimguttata. Next base: position 19,922,485 of record OY294063.1, read on the forward strand.
ATCAAGGTGAAATATTTGTTGCCTTTTTGATAAATATTCGTCCTTGTGTCATGTCAGTTTATTATCAAACTGGAGCTCTTTTTTCTCCATAAAGGATTCCTCATTCAGGCATATATTCCAATTGAGCTTTCAATTTATTACCGATATTTTGTTAGATTTCTAGAGTAAAATATCCAGGTATGGATCTATGGGAGATGATTCTCCGAAATAAGGGGCCTGTAGTGTTCTTCGTTTATCTAAGGATTTGAAAATTCGACCGGTCCTGGTCGAAAGAATCTCCCGGTCAGAGAGCAAATGTAGGTAATTTTATTTACAGCTTCCTGCTGGTTTTCTCTCCCTCTTTTTGTTTCAGAAATTATGTCAAGTTATTTGGTCAGAATAAATTCAAAATGACGCAAAAATTATTTTCCAATGAAAAAGATGCCATCCATGTTCTTCCGACGGGGAAAAGTCAAGGCAAAAGAGGTCCGGAGCAGATCACACCTCCTTCGCGGCCTCCGCCGAAAAAGCAAAAGACGGCTGCAGCTAAAACCGGGCAAGCCACTGGTTATGCAGCAGCTGTCAAATCAGGAATGTCAGCATTCAGGGTAGGAAAAGTCCCCAAGGAATACCCTAGGGTTATCATGAGTGCTGAGCAACTCTCCACTTTGGAAGACGCCCTGGTAGAGGAAATGTGTCAAGGCACAGGAAAAGGTATACACTTCTCTGGCGTCCATTTCCGTAGTGGAATGATGCTAGTGGAGTGTGGATCTGAACAGTCGGCGGACTGGCTCATGAAGTCGGTACCGCAGTTGAAATCTTGGGAAGGACCAGAGTTGGTGGCACTTAGTGGAGACGACATCCCAAGTCCCACAAAAATAACAGTATTCTTCCCAAGAAGCCTTGACATGGCATCGGAGAAGATCCTCCGACTTGTCGATTTTCAGAACTCCAACATTAACACTGGAGCGTGGAGAGTGCTGAACTCGAAGAAGGAGGACGAAGGAACCATCCTCTCGATTGGGATCGATCCCCAATCTGAGGAAGTCCTGAGGAAAGAGGGATGTCACCTGAACTTCAGGTTTTGGGCGCATCTCAGGACTTGGACAGAAAAGTGACCCTGTGGAAGGGTCGGAGATTGTGGAGACGACCTCCACATCCCAGAAACTTGTCTGCAGCGGCGCTGCTGGGGCTCCTGAGGAGACAGAGACTTCCTCTGCATCTCGGGAGGCTGAGCAGGGTTGTTCGGTGGCCAGAGATTTGAATGAGACCTCCTCGAGTACCTCTCAGATGGAACTCGAGGAAGAACGGGTGGAGAAGAAGGAGGGGTCAAGCACCCCATAAAACAAGCCTTCCTCTTTACCAAGGTAGCACAAGTGAACCTGCGTCATGCGAGGGGTTCCTCAGCCGTGATTGCAAGGTTGTTTGTGAGGCTGCAATTAGGCATTGCTCTGATCCAGGAACCCTGGATCAACAAAGAAGTCCAAATCAAAGGTTTGGCAACAAATGAATCAAATTTGATCTATGATATGAGGCAAGAAGCTCCACGTGCTTGTATTCTCATAAACAAAAATATTAAATATATTTGTGTTTCAGAATATATGTCTCGGGATTTATAACCAATCATGGTTCACCTCAATGTTGGGGGCGTTGACCGAGACATCATCATTGCATCCGCATACTTCGCTGGAGACGGGCCAATAACACCGCCAGAGGAGGTACAGGAACTAGTACGTTACTGCAAAAGCAAACGCCTTCCAATTATAATTGGTTGTGATGCAAACGGGCATAACACTGTCTGGGGAAGCACCAACAATAACCTTAGAGGTGAGTACCTACTTGAATATCTTCTAGCTAATGACCTCGAGACCATTAATTTTGGGACTACTCCAACATTCGTCACGAGGGCAAGGAAAGAGGTCCTGGACGTAACAATAGTAAATTCTGCGGCCAGGAAAAACATAACTTATTGGAGGGTGATGGACGAACCATCACTCTCTGATCATAGGATCATTGAGTTCAGGGTGGAGGGAGATAACACCTATTCCCCTGCGACTCGAAATCCTAGAAAGACAAATTGTTTCCTTTACAAAAACCATCTAAAAGAAAATCTAGAACAAATCGATGCGGATGACCGTCATTTCGATTTGAACTCGAGGGTAGAGCAGGTTAGTAGGGCAATAATGGAGGCGTTCGACTCCAGCTGTCCGCTCACCAAAGCTAAACCCAGTAAGGATGCACCTTGGTGGAACGAGAACCTGTCAAACCTCCGAAAGGAGGTCCGTCGGCTCTTTAATAGGGCAAGACGGAATAACATTTGGCAGGAGTACACCGAGAAACTTACACAGTACAATGAAGAAATAAGGAAGGCCAAAAGGCTTAACTTCCAAGCTTTTTTGTGAAAATATCACTTCCACTCCCATCGCAGCCAGACTTCAAAAAGTCATGGCAAATGGGGGCACCAACCCCATACTGTCACTCAAAAAGCCAGACGGGTAACACACTGAGGGAGAAGAAGAACGATCGATTGTTCTTCTCAAAACACATTTTCCAGGTAGTGAACCCATAAGCAGTATTGAAACAGCAACCGAGTTCACCAAAAATCCGGCAAGGATGATTGGGATATTGCTAGAAAGATATTTACAAGACAACGACTGGAATGGGCAATTAGTACTTTTCAGCCGTATAAATCTCCAGGAGTAGATGGTGTGTTTCCTGTACTCCTGCAGAAGGGAGCGGAAGAGATTCTTCCCCATCTGCTGAAAATCACAAGAAGCAGCATAGCACTGGGCCAAACACCTGATAATTGGAAAAGGGCAAAAGTAACCTTAATCCCAAAAACAGGAAAAAAAGACTGGACTGATCCCAGATCCTTTACGCCCATTTGCCTAACTTCGTTTTTGCTCAAAACAATGGAGAAGGTAGAAGATAACTACATAAGAACGGAGAATCTGGAGAAGAAGCCATTTCACAACTGTCAGCATGCGTACAGGGCAGGACGTTCTACGGAAACTGCTCTGTATGGGCTGACTGAAAGCATCCAGTCAAGTCTCTGAACAATAAAGAAATCGCATTGTGCGCTTTCCTAGATATATCTGGAGCCTTTGACAACACAACACATGTGTCTGTCAGAGAGGCACTTGTAAGGCGAGGAGTAAACGATACCATTATAAAATGGTTGTGTGAGGTGCTCTCGATGAGGACAGCTGAGACATTGGTGGGCAGTCAGACCATCTCTGTTAAAACTACTCGCGGAACACCTCAAGGAGGAGTATTATTCCCCCTCCTATGGAGCCTGGTAGTGGATGAACTATTGCGCAAGCTTACGGAGCTTGGCTTCGAATGCATAGGATATGCCGATGACATAGTCCTAATAGTAAGAGGCAAATTCGAGGATGTCCTCTGTGAGTTGTTGCAGAGGGGCCTCAGAATTATTGAGCAGTGGTGCTTATCAGTGGGTCTCAAAATCAACCCAGCAAAGACCACAGTAATTCCCTTTACTCGGAAGAGAAACCTTCCAGCTATGAAGTCCATTTCGGTAAATGGAGTTGTTGTAGGATGGAAGTCTGAAGTCAAATATCTGGGAATCACCCTAGATAGTAAGCTTCTGTGGAATGAGCATGTTAAAATTACTGCTAGTAAAATGATAAGGGCTTTAATGGTGTGCAAAAGACTATCCGGCAAAACTTGGGGTGTAACCCTAAAATACTGAGATGGATGTACATCATGATTGTAAGACCGATAATAACATACGGGGTAGTAGTTTGGTTTGCTAAAGCAGGGCAGACAAGCACGAGGAAAATACTCGACAAGGTACAAAGGCTTGCCTGTGTTTGCATCACTGGGGCTATGAGAACATGCCTGACTAGAGCACTTGAGGTCATCATAGTAAGCATCGAGAAGAACTTTGACTCAATGCTATGTAAAAGGGAAGAATGGGAAAAGGAATACACTACCCAAAACTTCAAAGCAAATACCGTTAAATGGTATACAGATGGTTCTAAAACCACGACGGGGGCCGGCGCTGGAGTATACGGGCCTAGAACTAAATGTACACTATCGCTAGGCTCCTACTCGAGTGTTTTTCAGGCAGAAATACTTGCTATCGAAAGATGCATAGACATAAACCTGGAAAGAAACTATCAAGGGTGTGACATAGTGATCGATTCTGATAGTCAGGCTGCTATTAAAGCACTGAACTCCTATGTCATCGACTCAAAGCTGATATGGGAGTGCCGAAGGAAACTCAATGAAGTAGGCAAGAATAACAAGGTCTCCTTAGTCTGGGTTCCTGGGCACTCAGGAATCAAAGGAAATGAAGAGGCCAACACTCTAGCCAGAAAGGGAGCACAAACGCTACCTACTGGCCCAGAACCTTTCTGTGGTATAGGCAAATGTACCTATAAGAAAGAGTTTTTGGAGAAAGAAGAAAATGAAAGAGGGGCCCTCTGGAGGAATTCTCCAGGAATGGAACACTCTAAAAAGTTCCTTCGGAACTTTGAAATTGCTAGATCCAAAAATCATCTGGATCTCAGTAAGAATAAGTTACGCCTCCTCACTGGTTTCCTCACAGGACACTGTCGCCTAAGGAAGCACATGATCAGAATGGGCTTATCAGAAACTGACGAGTGCAGATTTTGTGGGGAGGAGGAGGAAACCCCTGTTTCCTGTTCCCCTGATCACAGAATGCCTCGCCATGGTGAGCCTGCGCAAAAAATACCTTGGACAGGAGCATTATAGGAGGAATGAGAACTTAGCCTCCTTGAAGCCCTCACAGATATTAGAATTCTTCAGAGCTCTAGAGCTGGAGGGCGAGCTGTAGGTTGCGAAAACAGCTCTGACAAGGGGGCACAATAGACCTTAAGAGCGCAGTGGAACGTAACCCCTCACCAACTATAACTATAACTATAACTATGTTCTTCAAACAAATTACAACACTTATACGGGGAGACAGAGTTTTTGCTGAGGGTTTTATCTGTGCTCTTGTATCATACGGAAAAATGTATGGTACCCCGTTTACATTTCCCCTGCTAACACTGTGATATACCAAAGAATGTAATGTTCGTACTCAAAAGAATATATACATACTGTATTCACTACTATTCCTTCGATCATGAGATGAAATAATAGATAATAATTGGTATTTGACTTTGATATGGAGAAAATATATGATTTACATACCTCTACCAAATGTCCTGTAGAGAGAGCTATCGGAAGCAGTCCGAAATATCTAAATTTGATTTCTTTCCCAATAGAATCTTTCACAACAGATGATTTTATATACATATCATAAGGGACTAAATATGATGGCGTCCAATCATACTTCAATAAAAACAGTCTGAAGATATCTGAAAAACCATGATAATGTCAACATATGTAGTTTTGTATGTGTAGGGTTTCGACATTTTCTCTATTCCATACGGGGTATCTTATTGCATAAATTATTACATCATTACTTTCTGAATTATTCATTCTTGAAACTTTTCTGTACACCTCAAATATCTCAAAAGTTAAAGCACTGACCTAGTCGTTCAAGATAATGGGGTCATAATTCGGGATACAAATATACGCTTTCCTTTACGAGATCTCAGTTTTATTCGAAGATAGTCATTGCTGTATCTATATACTTATAGTTGGGCAAAAATTTTATCGTACCTGGAAGTTCAAATGCTGTCTCCATAGAGTTGTATCCTAGTAAGACGGGCACACGTGAAAACTTTCCTTGCTTGAGAAGTTCGTGGCTTTTACCTGTGAAAAAAGCACCTTCGTGTTCAGGTTCTATTACTGGAGCGAATATGAAACCATCTCGGGGATTCGTGGACATTAAAAGCTGTAAATAATATTTTTTACTAGCTAATAAAATGTATCACTTGATTTCTCACTTCCAGTTCTATTTTTCCAATGAGTTCAAATGCATTTATTCAGTTAATATGTTAGAAAGATACTCACACTATTTTGTGTTTCCATTGCTGCCTTATGAAGTTCTATGACTTCTATTTTTTGTAACCCAGATAGTATTGCCTGCGAGGAATTCGTATCAACGCCAAAACTTTCTGCAACTTGTTTAGCAGCTTGTGGACCAACCCTGGAGAATGACCAAAGACAGAAAGAGGTACCGGATTCCATAATCGCACCAGTGAAGAGACCTTTAAAAAAAATCAATGCATATACAGCGTGAGTCTTTAAGTTGTACCTTAATTTTAACCCTAGATTCCTCTCATCAAATAAAATACTTTTTTCATTTGCCATTTTTCCAGATTCGGCTCAGGTAAAAAGTTATAAGCATTCAAACTTTTCTCAATGTGCTAATACATTCCTGCGCTTTGTTTGCAAGTTTACCACAGATATCTCTTACGGCGATTTCTTCTGGAGAATAACCAATCCAAGGTTTGAAATTCAAAGAAACAAGATTGAGAAAACTCATTTACTCACTTAATTCTTATGGTTTGGTGCTTTTCGCGATATTATCGAAAGGAAAACATTTCACTACACTGGACTTGAAACATTGATCTTCAACTTGATGTTCATGCAATATCCAATTTCGTTCCTCTATATGATTATACACAATTCCATCCTCGTCCATTCTCAAATTGAAAACTCCATAATTATACTTTTTTCACGGAACTTATAAATGAATTATATGAAATCAATCAATTAACCGAAAAATATTCTCTAGGCTTATAATATCATGTCATTCTATGTCTATGAATGTTATGGTTTGGTCTGTGGTATGATCACGAAATAGCATTCACCTAAATTAGTTCTATGCGAAATAGCTAAAAATTTATGTGTATTCTATAGTCCGGATAAATGTGAATTCAGCTTAATTTACTTACTCTACTAGATCAGGGGTGGATCGATAAATATAAGGTAATTTTGGAATATTTATCCGATTTTATAATATTCGACGTTGAATATCTGCGAAACGGTGAGTTTTAGGAGAAATTATAAAGAATTAAGGGCCATTTGCACCGTTTTCGTCTTAAGGTTCAGTTAGTTAAGCGACGATAAACTTATTAAGCTCTGATTTAAATATTCGGCTTGCACCGAGGCTGAATGTAACTAGATTAAAGTAAATCTACAAATCTGGTTACTTTCTCATGAATTGGTACTTGTGACTAGCTTCATGTTGTTTATTTTAACCCTAATTGATGAAATATTTTAATTCAAAAGATGGGTTCTACCATATTTCCCTAAGATATGAAAAATCAAGATGCATCTATTGAAAAACCCACAGAAAAAATATGTCTGACAGACTTTATAGCTTCCATAAAAATATTGCATGTAACTTTCCCGACTTGTTCATTATCATTAAGACTAGGGATCTCTTACTACAGACCTGTGCTCTTACTTCTACATCAGGTTTTAAACATTATTCAAATTTATAGTTATATACTCAAGTAAACTTATATTTTGTAATATCATAAGATTTGAGCTTCTGCATGGAATTACAATCCTGACGTTTGTAAAATGAATAAATAAATAGTATTGATTTATCCGAAACGACTTTCGGATAAGGAACGGCTTACCTAAGGATAGAATTTCTATTGAATCATTTTGTTTGTAATAAGTTTATTAGGAATTGAGTTAATTTTGGGTCGAATATAATGAAAACTCTAATGTGAGATCCGCAGAATAAAAAGTATTCTATATAAATATTGAAGTATCATGTATGGATAGATTGACGAAGGTGTACGTTTGAAGATCGACTAACACGAGGATGCAATTTCTTTTACATTAATTCGTTTGTAGTTATATTTTGAGTCCAGTTAATATACAGAGTGTAACAGCCAAATGGAATAAATTCGATAACGAATAAATGAGGGGGTGTTAGGAAAAACGCTCGGACACGTCGATTTGTAATTTTAAATGCGCATATTTTTCAAGCAAATAATATTATATAGGGTGTTCCATGTGACCGTGACCAATACCAACTTTCTTATTTCAAATGCAACCCCCTGTATATTGTACATTTTTTGGATTCTTCAGAGAATTCTAGACACAATTCATGCACAGTGTCTTATACCTATCTTTAACTATTTCGGAAATATTACGTGTTTTAAGATTTAGTGCAAAAATCAACGTTTTAAATAAAAATTATTTTATTTCACAAATTCGGTACATTACACTTAAAACCTAATAAGAAATACTGATTATTTCCAAATAATTGAAAAAAAAAAAAAAAAAAAACATTAATGTCAATGTAGGAAATGTTCAAAATGCTCGCCGCGAACGTCTTGGCAACATGCTAATCTGATGTAGAATTGTCTTCTAACGTTACTCAACATTTCTGAAAACACTTAATATTTCCGAAAAAGTTGAAGATAGGTATAGGACATTGTACATGAATTATGTCTAGAATTTTCTGAAGAATCCAATAAATAAATAATATACAGGGGGTTACATTAGAAATAAGAAAGTTGGTATTGGCCACGGTCGCATGGAACACCCTATATAATTTTATTTTCTTGAAAACTATGCGCATTTAAAATTATAAATCGACGTGTCCGAACGTTTTTCCTAACACCCCCTCATTTATTCCATATCGAATTTATTCCATTTGGCTGTTACACTCTGTATAATCGAGGAGAATGATAGCACAGAGACAGCACATGCACAATGATAAAGTAGTATATGATAGCTTTCCACGTAATACATCACTAAATAAAATGGTACTGAAGAATCTTCATGAAACTAAGGTTTTTCATTCCAAATATGTCTTCGATTTCATTCTGCTATTCGCTCTTGGAAATAAATAAGCATATCATTGCAACTTTATCATTTCAAATAGTGGAAGGCTTCTAAGAAATACCATCGAGTTTACGAACTCAATGGAAATACTGATGTTAATTCTTCATGCTTTAAAAGATACGAATCAATGCCTACTGATGTCATTATCTCTCTATGTCATTTTTCATGAATATCATCTGAAATTCAATAACTTTTAATCAAAATTTGATTATCAAATCCATTAACTCGTATGAGTTCTTCATGAATGTCCAATGTGAACAAAAAAAAATGTAAACAATCTGGAGGTTACGTCCAGAAAAATGTCAAACTTGTGCGAAAGTAGGGTTAGATATCGAAGCTTACCATTAATCCTTCTTTTAAACTCCCAAATTCCAGGGCTTAAATTTAACAGTCAATTAAGGCCATTAAACGAGGATTACGTGACGGTGCAAGATAATTTTTTACCTAAACCTTGATTATGGTCTTAATCTATGGTTTTGTAATACGGTGCAAGTGGCCCTAAGTATTTTAAAATGATTGAAGATTAATTCTTATAATGACATGAGATGAACTTTATCTACATTCTTCATGCTAATTTTGTATATGAATCGGCGAGTCTGTAACTCGGAAACTGTTCGAAGTAGGATGAAAGTAATTACTGAAGAATATGTGTAATAGTTATAGAAAACACCAAAGTACATCTCATTCGGAGTTACCATATCAAAGCTACAAAAGAAAAAAATTTAAACAGCCTGTATCTTTTTGCTGGAGCTGAATCCAAAGAAATGATAAATGAAAAAAGTGTTTCATTTGATGAGAGGAATCTATGGTTGAAATTAATGTACAACTTAAAGGCTCACCCTGTATACCCCAATATTCTCAAAATAAATTTGCACAATTTGGAAGCGTTCTTCAGGCGTCAGTTTATTCATGTTGAAATGCCAGACCTAACTGAACACAAGTAACTTGACAGCTGACAAAATGGGCGCCAGTTAAAACAGTATTGCCAACTTAAAGTTCTATTGTATGAATAATTAGAGCGTACTTTTTGGTCTGGATTAAAGAGAAAAAACTCAATTGACAGAATGCCGATGTTTCGATATATTTAATATCTTCTTCAGGGCTCTACAACGAACGATATGAAAGATTAGAAAGTGAATATGGTTGAAAACATTACAACATTCTTGAGCAGAAAACAAACCGTTGAAAAACTCGGAGATGTCTCGAGTTACAAAGAAAATTGATGACAAACTAGCACTAGAAAGGTCAGGGAAAGTTCTTTACCTCTAAAAAAAACACCCTTAACAAAATCCGTCCGAACGTTCCATTTTTGCGCGCATGTTCTAGGGGAACAGCGTGCTATCGTTTTGTCCAAATGTCTGTAATTTTGGATGATTGAGCCGAAAATGGTCTCAATCGACTAGGTTGGACTCACTGATGACGAATCCGGTGTCAAAATCGATTCTGTCCGGACGGCCGGCCGTAGACACGCTAACTGTCAACAGAAGCAAGCTAGCAACTTGAAACTTTCAGGATAGGTTGCGCATCAGAATGCCGCGGTTAAGTTCGTTAATGGGCCAAATCGGTCGGATAGTTTCGGAGTTATAGGCAGTTGAAGTTTTGAAGTTATTTATTTTTTATTTCAGAAACTACTTGAGAGATTAGATTCAAACTTGGCAGGTGGGTGGAGTATAACGACGCGCAATTTTGAGCCAAATTTCGTCAGGATCAGATTCTCAGTGAATTTTAAAAAAAAATTTTTTCGAAATTTTTTTCCAAAAAATTTTTTTTCGGAAACCATTCATCATGTTCGAAAAAAAAGTCCACTCACACTTTGAACTTCATATTTCACAGCAGTGTACCAAATTTCAGTTCGATACGATCATAAGTTTCGGAGATATCCGGAAAAAATGTGTCAAATTTCGAGGTTTTCTTCTCGATATCGTTCATTTTTTCGGTATAACTCGAGAAATACTGATTCAGTCCTGATGAAATTTCACAGCTAGTTTTTAGATGCTAAAAGACAACTTCATGCGAAATTTCGTGATAATCGTGTCATCAGAACAATTTGAAAAAAAAAATTTCTATGATTTTTCTTATCATATCATCCTCATCAAATTCTGTATGAAACTTCGAACTGTTATTTTTCGATGAAGTACTGGATTTCAATTCGATCTGATCTGTATTTTTGGAAATATTGAAAAAATAAAATTTTGATTGGGTATATCTACGGAATCATTGGGTGGATTTTACCCATTCACGAATTCGGCCTTCGTAATTTAGGTCCAAACCTTCTCTACAAATATCGAGTTCCTAAGTCGTTTCTTTCGGAAGTTATTGTGTTTACGCAGTCGGCCGTTAGGCTGACCGTAAACACAATAACTTCCGGAAGAAACGACTTAGAAACTCGATATTTGTAGAGAAGGTTTGGGGCTTAATTACGAAGGTCGAATTCGTGAATGGGTAAAATCCGCCCAATGATTCCGTAGATATACCCATTCAAAATTTTATTTTTCCAATATTTCCAAAAATACAGATTTGATCGAATTGAAATCCAGTAATTTATCAGTAAAAATTTCAAAAAGCACTGCCGTGAAGGCAGCAGCTTTTGCGTGCATGTTCAAATTCGTTGCTGAAGCGGTCATCTACATTGAACATGCGCGCAAAAGTTGCTGCCTTCACGGCAGTGCTTTTTGAAATTTTCCAACTTACCAGCAGAAATAGGAGACTGCAGATGGTATGACACGGAAGCAGACCCAGCACTCTGTCCAATTAGCGTCACATGATCAGGATTTCCCGAAAAGAACTTTATATTATCTCTTATCCATCTCAAAGCTAAATGTTGATCCTTCAGTCCATTATTTCCAGGAGCAACTAGATCATTTAAGCTCAAAAATCCCAGCATACCCAATCTGTAGTTGATAGAAACGAATACAATGTTTTGATCCAGAAAATAATCTGGTGCTGCATCATGGTATTCTGATGATCCCGCTATGAAAGCACCTCCATAGATCCAAACCATGACAGGCAAGTTATTTGTTGTATTGTCAGAAATCTATGACCAAAACCAAATTCTTTTAGGTATTTTCGAAGGAATCCACACATTTTGACGTTATAGACTGAAGTAATACGAAGAAAATAGAATATAATAGTTGAGTTCCGATATTCCTGGCCAGTACTGGCCAGTATCAGTAATTTCGGAACGCTTCGTACTGATACGAACAGTTACCAAAGCAGTGCCAGTAAAATCAACTGTCAAAATTTACTGGCCAGTACTGGCCAGGCATATCGGAACTCAACTAAAATTATAAGTGTGTCATTTTGAAAAACATCTCCCTCTTAGATGTAAATGAGGGTTGAGTGTTATTTTCAGGGTAATTCGATTGCCTTCTCATGAAATTCATACTTCGGAAAAATAAAAAAAATAGAGCAGAATAGTTACGATAACGAGAGTCGCAATGACAAATAAAAATTTATTTACTGATAGGTTCAATACCAACGAATCACACGTGTTGAAAAAACACAGAATACCATATCAACCCTCCTTTCCATTTAAGATTTTAGGGACTCCTGCCATCAGGGTTATTGGGTTGATACATACAATTGATTGGAACCAAACGTATAAAATGTGCCGCTGAGAGCCACAAGTTTAATTTTTTCTGATTCTGTATGAAAACCGAGATATTGAGAGGGATATTTTTAATTGCTCACAATGCATGTGTTCGGCATTGCCACATAATTGTAGAGATTATAATATAAAATCTACGATGTTTCAAAATGACACAAAGTGAGTCACCTTGTAATAATACCGAAAACCGTCAACTAATGCCAGATGTATCGAGTAGTTTACATTTTTCTCTGATATATGTAAATCGAGAATGAACAGTAAAATGAGGCTATTACAGTATGATTATCGAAAAAGATGAATTGTCTCTCATATACTCCATTCACTTCTATAAACTATCCTGGTTGGCCATGACATTATGACACATTTCATGGTGTATATTTTGAAAATGTTAGGTTATAGTCATTTTCCTGTCAGATAACTACGCAATGTTGTCAACTCTACATAGAGGTCGTAGTATTTACGTAGTTTTCAAAATGTGTATTTACTTTGGGAAAATAAGGAGTTTGAGAAAATATTATGTGAATTCAATGATTCCAAAGACCTGGCGAATGTTGAAGAAACTATTTTCTCTATTAACACTGGAAATATTTCACGTATATAAACTTGGTTGGAATATTCAGCTATGCTATTTTCTTGTACGGAAATCAAGTATCGAGTATTGACCTTTTACTGAAAAATAATGGATAGAGTAGTATGTTACTTTTTGATAGTTCATTCAAAAAAAAAATAAAAGTACTCGATTAACCCTAGAGTAAAACTTCTAAACGAACAAACCTATGGAATTCCATACTTTTCGAAATTCTCAAGAAACAAGTCAACAGAAGACATTTAAATACCTTTTATTGCACAATTTGAAATACTCCAGTATGAAAATGTAGTAGTACTACAAAACCTGTGTCACCTTGAAAGAACTAACTCAATTCACAAAGTTCTTAGGAATCTATGTGAACGATACACTGGGTTTTCACTCACATACGTCGAAAATGTTGGATAGCTGAAGATAAATTATTGATTCCAAATTATCAGGGTTACTATCAGAAAAAGCAGATTTCAATTCTACATAGCACTTCCTGATACTTTGTCTCCGCTTCTTAAAAACTACCCTCGGCGTTTTCAGTTTCTGAGCGTGATGATGTTGAGATTGAGAAAGGAGTTGGCATTGGCATTTGGCAACGACTGTGAGAATTATTTTGACATTGCCGATATTTCACGAGTGCCAGCCTACGACGGTTTGGAGTGAAAAACCTTGATACACTTAAATCATGGCCAACCGGGATAGTTTATGAAAGTGAATGGAGTATATGTGATTTACATAGAGCACAATTTGTACTCACGCTTATTGTACCTATACTACCTGTGAGCACAGACCGCTGAAAGAAATAAAGATCAAAAGGGTCATAATTGAACTGCTAAGATGCCCGTCAGGAACTTTGACTCAATGGTTGATCTCTGATGTGAATGTGATTCTCATTTACTGAAAGAGCAGAACTAACATTTTATGAAGCATCTGAAAATTCTCACCTGAGGAGTGTATATATTCAAGTAGAGACAATCCTCTTGTCCAATTATTTGGTTTTGACTCGTCTGCACGCACCTCGGTGAATCAGCGGTTGCCGGCAACACTCCATCCCAATTCTCAACAGGTTGAGGAGGCTAAAAAAAACATACTTCATTACGAAATGAAAAAGTATAATAATTTATGCTTAAATTTTTTTTCGAATTGTTCTGATGACAAAATCATCACGAAACTTTGCACAAAGTTATTTATCAGATTCTCTGATCGGAATTTTTTTTTTATACTGGCAATACGTTCTCAACAAAAATCTGTGAACTTTTGCGTGTTATTATGCTCCAACTAACTGCTAAGTATCACTCCAATAGCTTGAGTACTTCCTGAAATGTTAGGATAATAACTTCAGAATGTCAAATGTCTATAACTCCGAAACCGTTTGAGCGATTTGACTCATTCTGAAATTCAACCTAACCTGGAAGTTTCAAGTATGGTAGAATGTCCCGTACGCCCTTGATCGTGCCTACTATCGGCCGGCTGTCCGAACAGAATCGAATTCCGAAAATTTCATCATTTGGACAAAATGATAGCACGCTGTTCCCCAGAACATGCGCACAAAAAGGAATCTGAAATAGAATCATTCGCAGCATGAAAATTGGAAAAAAACCTTATTCCCAAATGGATCACTCTTCTGTTTCTCATCATATTTTTTATTCTATACATTCGCATACCTCAAAGAAGATTTTGATGTAACACTGCATACATTTCTGATCGAATTCCTTAATAGTTCTATGTTGTATCAATTCCACTCAAACTAATGACATTTTACCTTTTTTTCTCAAGACTTCTGATTGACATGTAGTATAAATTGAAGTGAGTCCATAGAACTTATAACTTACAATGGAAGCGGTGAGGGAAAGAGAAACGTGTTGTCTAGAGAAAGATAGAGATAGGAGTGGCAAGAAGCCACCAAATCGCATTCAAAAGCATCTTATTTCAGGCTTTTTGTAAGATTTTTCAAAGAGTTTTCTTTTTGAAGTGGGTATATTATAGTTACAGAACATGGTTTAATCTTGATCAGCCGTAAATTGCACAAACAGGTTGTAAAAAGGCCTTAATATCAAATTTCACAAGGGGTTTTTATTTATTTAAAACTGATTTGTTTTATTTTTTTCCTAATTTCTGAATAAGAGATAAGACTTTCTATATATTACAGATTTTCAAAGGACAATATCCTGAGGAAAAGATTGTAAGTGGCGGTACGAAAAAAAAAATTTGTTCCCACGGACACCATTTCAATTTGCAGCAAGCATTTTGTTTGAAATTATTATTAACATTGGTATAGATGAAATTTTGTTCAAATGAATCAAGGTATTGAATCACAAATGTTAATAAATGTTGAATAATTCTTCCAACATTGGATTTTGGATTGATTGAAAGTTTATTTAATTAAACATGACCGGCGATATCAATCGGCATTTTGCGCGCATGTTCTTATTAGGGGAACAGTGTGCTATCGTTTCATCCACATGTCTGTAATATTCGAATTTCGTGCCGAAAATGGTCTCAAACTACCAGGTTGGACTCGCTGATGACGAATCCAGTGTCAAAATCGATTCTGCCGTCCGACAGTGGACACGATAACGATCGAACAGAGCAAGCTAGCGACTTGAAACTTTCAGGGTAGGCCGTGTATCAGAATGCCGTGGTTAAGTTCATTAATGGGCTAAATCGGTGAAACGGTTTCGAAGCTATAGCTGTTTGAAATTTTGAGGTTATTTCCCTGATATATCAGAAACTGATGAAGCGATTGAGTTGAAACTTTACAGTTAGTTGGAGCAAAACAACGCGCAACTTTTGCGAAATTTTTTTCAGTTCGTACTGTAAGTAGATATAACAAAAATTTTCTCGAAATTTTTTCGAAAAAATTTTTTTTTTCGGAAACTATTGATCATATTTCAAAAAAATCTGCTCTGACCTTGACCTTCATACCTCTCATCTGTGTGTACCAATTTTCAATTCGATACGATTATAATTTTCTGAGATATTGGGAAGAAATAAGTCAAATTTCGTGGATATTCCCTCGGTATCGTTGTTTTTCCGGGATAATTTCCAGAATAACTCGAAAAAACCTAGAAAAGCAATTTAGTGAAGTCAGCAGCTTTTGCGAGTGTTTCCTTTAGGTGTTTTATTTGCTGCTGAGTTCACGTCAGTGCTGCGCTATAGGTTTTTTATTTTTCTTTCGTGATGTCCTTGAAATTTTAAGTACCTGCTTAGTACATTTTTGTGATATCAGAACAAAGAACAACATGAACCAAATTTCGAGAATAATTTATTACAAAATAATAGAGTTCGAAGAAGATATTAAAAAAAAGAATTGCACGAAATGAAAAAAGAATGAATTCAAGAAGAGATATATAGGTGGTCTCAACTCCATTTTTTCATATGACTCATTTAGATTTTATAAATTCTGATTAATCAATATCCCTGAATCAAGAAATGAATATAGAATATCATTTCGACTTAAGTTAATATTTTTCAGCAAGGAATAAAAAAATCTCGAAAGCTTGCTCCAAGAAAAAAGTACCTACATCAATCATTTTTATCTAATTCCTGCTATTTTCAGTAATCCATTTTTGTAGCTATTAAAACAAATAATCCTTTAGCCAATGTAAGCTCTCATTATTTTCATATTTGCTCCGAAAATTCTCATGAAAAACGCATAAAAAAAAGAATTTTCATACGCATTTAATGCTTTTTGAATGGAATACGCGGGCTTTCTGCCACCACTAGCTCTATCTCTCTCGGCAACATATGATTACACATTGCAAGCTGACAGGCCTCATCCATGGTTTGTTATATCTATGAGTGAGTCAGAAATTTCATAGTGTCCACCAGGAAAAAAATAATGTCGACTAATGAATAACAATTAAAAACAATACTGTTACTTTTTTTTGATTGATTGCAAAAAGGAGATTCTGCGGAAGCTTTCAAGAGAAAATTAAAAACGTAAAAAAATATCCAATTGAATTGGTTGAAACTACTCAGGGTAATTCATCTATGTTCTGTTTCGTTTATACGCTGATCAATTAGATGATTAGAAGTTTTTCAGAGCAAGCAAATTGAGATATATTTTTACCTGAAATCGCAGTTCTCCTAGAGGTGGCTTTGCATAAGGAATGCTACGAAATTCATAATAAATCTGCCTGTTGGGTACTGTATACGCTGATTGTCCTTCTATCAGTCCATTTGCAGTTTTTACAGTGACACCCTAAAAAATATTAATAAATAAATCAAGAGCATACTAATTGTAACACTGATTCAAAATATTATATTCATATAGAAACTAAAACTCAACCGAATTATTGTGGACATTGTTCCTGAATTATACAAGGTGACCCCAACAATAACGCGAATGGTCCAGATATGAAATAGCTCTACGGTACCCGCTCTGCGATTTTTGGTTTTTCGTTGTTCCAAATTATTGAAAATTTCAAAAAAATGTTTTTTGTCGAAGGTAAAAATTTCACGAACAAATCTTTCTCAAAAACTTTCAATCAGTTCCTCTCATCTAAAAGCAATTAATTGAAGTCTTACTTTACTGAGTCAATCATTTCAAATAATTTTTTTTTTTTTTTTCAATCAGCTACAAAAATATTTTACCTTCCAGTTTGATACCAAATCCTACATTTCCTAAAAAGGTGATTCTTGTACTCTCCTTTTGAATTTCCGCTAGACGCAATTGTTTGGGAAATCCTGTAATCCTCTAAACAAAGAAGCTAGCAAAATGTAGTAAATTATTAGAATTAACACATGAACGTTTTAGTGTTAAATCAACAAGGAAAAAGTAAGATTCACATTTTGGGCTGGTAAAAGTTGAATGTATCATTATCAGTGTAAATATTTTCTAACTCGTTCTTCTCTGATCTACAAAAAAATTTGGTGGATTCCACCCATTCGACCTTCGTAATTTGACTTCAAATCTGCCCTCTAGTCACAATGGGAATCCATTTATGCCGATATTTGTAGACCCAGTTGACGAAGGTCGAATTCACGAAATGGTAAAATCCACCCAATTATTCCACAGATATATATCTATTCGAAATGTTATTCCGGCCATCTTTCCAAGAAAAATTCTAGAAAAGACTGGAGTGAGGTCAGGAACTTTTACGCGCTTGTTCAAATTCGAATACATTTTTTGTTAAATTTTGTAACAATCAGATTCACACGAAATTTTGCGATTTTGTCTCCGAGAAAAATAATTCAAAAAAATTTGTTTTATTTTCGAATAAAATTTTTTTCCAATTCACAACCACTAGATCCACACCAAATTTTGCATTAGATTACGTATCAGTTTTCTCCCACTAATTTCCAACTAATTACAAAGATCCGATCTGATCCCATCAGTACATCATGAGATATGAAGAAACTAACCTCAAAACTTCAAACTAGCATGATTCCAAAACCGTAAGGTCGATGTTGCCCATATACGAACTCAACCGATATATTCAGGCTCCAAACTTAATCTTAAAATTTCAAGTCGATTGAAAAGTTATTAAATTTGACCGCGGATTCTTCTTCAGGCAGTCCACACTATTCTTTTAAGGCCATTTTCGGCTCAAAATTCGAAAATTACAGTTATTGTGACGAAACGTTAGTGCACTGTTCTCCAGAATAATCGCGTAAAACCAGATCCGACCGCAATAAAGTCTTAGTGGAAAAATGACAGCCTGAAGGTTCAGACAAAATTTCACTTTGCACATTCAGGAAAAATGAATGATATAATCCAAAATATTAAATTTATTCTACAGAATTCCTGCCACTTAAATTGTGTAATTTTATTGTGATTATCTTCAGGGAGCCAAACCTATTTTTTGAGATCATTTCCTGATTTCCAGAGCAAACGTGTTAGACAAAAGGAAAATTTTGAAAATACCTTCTGATTATGGGAACAAACCTCTCGGATATGTTATATCATTCGCTGAGTTTCTACGGATAGGAAAATAAAAACTGCACTACTTACTTGACAAATATTGAAATTAATCCATAAATTCACTGTGATTAGAAAAAATAATTGGTTTTTCTTGAATATCATCATCATGACCTAACTGAAAAATCTGAAAAACATTCTGCTCTGCTTGAACTTTAATATTTACATAAATCTTGAGATAACACTACTAATAACATGTTAAATAACTTCACCCGGAGACAATGAATATTTCTAATGTTCAATATCGCAGAAATTCGCATTATGATCCACATAGATATAAACCTACGTATGTGTATAATTTGAAGCAATCCCCATTTAACCACATCAATTTAATGAGAAATTATAAAATTTTCAGACATAAAATTTTGTAGAGACATAAAAGGTGCAGGATGGATTTTAATTTAATGGTCGGATCTTATCACTTAGTCCTGAAATCTGTCTCAAACACAGGATAAATCTCGTTATAATCGATGAAAAAGCGCAATATACAGGGTGTACCTGAATAACACCGAAAAAATTTAAGGGGTGATTTTGTGATGAAAATTAAGGTGGGTATTTGGTATGAAATTGAAGTATGCTTACAAGGGGTTGAAATAGATATTTTTTCTTACAACTTTTTTTGGATAAAATTTTAGAGATAAGAATGTTAGTGGATGAATTGGGCTTCTAAGCCATATTTTTTTAAAAGCACAATTTTCATCCAAAAAAATGTTTCAAGAAAGAATATTTTAGGGGTTGACTATTTCAACCCTTTCTAAGCACACTTGAAAAAATTTCAAAATGTGTAGTTTTTTTGACGAATAATATTCCCCAAGTTTCGTGTCTTGAGCTTAATATACAGGAAAAATATAAAAGGGAAACAATTTTTTTGTTAATCTTCGGAGGGGTGTCACTTTTCCTCCGGGGGAGTTATTTCAAAAAATTTTATACCAAATACCTACCTTGATTTTCATCACAGAATCACCCCTTAAATTTTTTCGGTGTTATTCAGATACTGTATAATGTTCATCATAGGTTTCCCAAAATAATCAAGAACATTTACCAATATCAAGAAAATTTACCCATTAATTTCTTTACTCATTCGTAGAAAATTGAAATAATGTTGAACTGTTTTAGTCAAAACTATTTGATAGTTCTTCATTGTTAAAAAAAATGTATACCATGCTTTACTACCAACAATTGTGAGATGTTTAACAATGTGTAAGGTCACGATACAACTACACGAGACAGTTCAGTATTATAACTTCTTAAAGCTTCTTCTCACAATTTTTCAAACGAACAATGGCTCGCCCAAAAAAATTCTGGTGGAAAACAGGGGACAGTATTCCAGAAAAAATAATACCCTGTAGGTTTGCAATCGAAATTGGCATGTCGCATTGTGTGAACTCTAAAATATATTATAATATCTACGTCAAATTTCAGTTCAATATCTCGTGAAATTTAGATACTATGGGAGAACAACTTGAAAAATATTCAAATTTTAACACCCTATATCTCTAAACTGAATTGTTTGTGGTCCCACATTCATGAAAGTTTGTTGTCTTAAAATTACACAAGAAATCTTCCCTCTTCGTTTGAACCCCAATTTTGGGAACACTCTGTATAGTAAAAAAGTTTTTCTGTGTATTTCCAATTAGAGTTTATTTGAGCAACCCACTGAGAGTTGATTTTGCTCAGCTACATGACAGAACCTATAGGTATTCCAAAATCTCGAATACATTACAATATAACACCCACATAATACAACAGTGTCGAAGTAATTCCGGATAGTTCAAATATTTCCCATAGGCAATTTTCACTGATCCTTAGCGCACGCTTGCATGAAATATCCAGATTTATGGTAAGTAGCTGAGTTTATCCTAGAATTTGAATATGAAGCGACGGCAAATATACCGAAAGTAGTAAAATATTCAGAACTCACTGAATTGTTCAATAAGAGATTAAATCTTGCTTGCCTTCCTGTGTTGGACTTGCATTCATTCATACATGCAGTGATGTTTCAACCCCAAAATCTAGAAAAGCATTGACGTGAAGTCAGCAGCTTCTGTGCATGTTCAAATACGCCAAAGCGATCATCGTTTCGCAAATTAACCCCACCAAGCGCACCTATACTTCCTGATGGAAAGAATGGATAACCATTTAATCATATTATCCTCACGAAATTCTGCGTGAACCTTCATGCTGTCAGTTTTTGATCAAGTACTGTATTTCAATTCGATCTAATCTGTATCTTTGGAAATATCAGGAAAATAATATGTTCAATGGGTATATGTGAGGAATTATTGGTTGAATTTTACTCATTCACGAATTCTATCTCTTGATTAAGCCCTCAACCTACTCTATAAATAACGAGATTCTGAGTCGTTTGAACCTTAATTCCGAAGGCCGAATTCATGAAGGCCGCATGTGGACGCGATAACTGTCGAACGAAGTGAGCTAGCGACTTGAAACTTCAGAGTAGGTTGCGGATTGGAATACCGCGGTTAAGTTCGTTAATGGGCCAAACCGGTCGAGCAGTTACGGAGTAATAGCCATTTGAAATTTTTAAGTTATTTATTTGATTGAAACTTGGCATTTAGATGGAGTATAACGACGCGCAACTTTTAGCGAAATTTGGCGAAATCATACTGCATATTAAGAAAACATTTTTTTTCAAAATTTTTTTGGAAAAAAATTTTATTTTTCGGAAACCGTTTATCACATTCAAAAAATTCCAAAAGGACTTTGCGATTTATATTTAACAGCAGTGTACCAAATTTCAGTTCGCTACGATCATAATTTTTGGAGATATTGGGAAAAAACATGTCAAATTTCGTGGTTTTCCCCTCGATATCGTTGTTTTTTTCGGTATAACTCAAGAAATACTGATTCAATCATGATGAAACTTCGCAGCTAGTTTGAAGATGCTGAAAGACAACCTTCTGTGTTTTTTGAAGTATTGGGAAAATAAAATTTTGAATGGGTATACCTGCGGAATCATTGGGTGTATTTCTCATTCACAAATTCGGCCTTAGTAATTAAGGTCAAAACCTTAAACGTAAACACAAAAATTCCGGAAGAACGACTTGGAAACTTGATATCTCTAGATTAGGTTTGGGGCTTAATTAGGAAGGTCGAATTCGTGAATGGGTAAATCCGCCCAGTGATTCCGTAGATATACCCATTCAAAAATTTTCCCAATATTTCCAAAAATACAGATTACATCGAATTGAAATCCAGTACTTCATCGAAATAAACCTAGAAAAGCACTGCCGTGAAGGCAGCAGCTTTTGCGCGCTTGTTCAAATTCGTTACCGAAGCGGTCATCTCCATCGAACATGCCCTCAAAAGCTGCTGCTTTCACGGCAGTACTCATCTAGGTTTTGTTTATTTGAAACTTCCAACTCCTTAATATATATTGTTTGGTAGAAAACAAATACATCGAAACGAAAAATTAATATATCCTCAACTAAAATGAATATAATGCAGCAACTAATGAATACATTGACTGGAAAATAAATAAATTTTCAAACTCACTTTTATCCAAATCGGTGCCTCTTACAACCGGCACTCTACATTGTTATTAGTGAATATTTGCTCGTAATACACCGGCCCTGGCTTAGCAAAGATAGGCAATCCAAATTACTTTACATCTAAACGACGCATTCGCCATTTTGGAGCGAAATCAAATTAACTTACATAATCACAAAGCTGATGAAGTGTTTTTTTCTTACTGTTGGCTAAATGACTGGTATTTGAGGCACTCGTTCAGATTCATGGCTGAGGGAGTATTTCTTGATTTTTTTGGGAAATAACAACGATATTGTGGAAATAGCGACGAAATTTCCGTTTTTTATTCTTACGAAAATAACTGTCCTTTGTTTGAACTTGACATCAAGGTCTCTACCAAATTTCATGATAATCTATAGTATCAACAAAGCAAAAGTGTTTAAAAAATATGAAATTTTAATATCGTGTAACAATACGATCCTAACGAAATTTCTTATAAAGTTAAGGTCCGGTATTCTGCAACTAACACGGAATAAACTCGATAAAATCAGTACTTGAGATATTTACAAAATAATTCCAAATATCAAATGAGTATAACTTCGAAACCGTTCGGTGGACCCTGCCCAATAACGAAACCAGCTGTCAACTTTCCATAGGTATACCCTACCGCAAAATGTTTCAAGTCGCTAGCTCATTCCGTTTGAGAGTTATCGTGGCAATTTGACATAGGAGTCTACATCAGTGACTCCACCCTATTCTCAATAGTGGACCAACACCGTTTACTGCATGAAATACTTTAGGGTTGAATAACGTTTTAGCTGGGGGAAATTGTTTATGTTTTATTTTTATGAATCGATGGGAATTTCACTCATAGAAGCTCAAAAAAGTGCTCGACTCAGATCCTAAAAATTGGGAACTGTAGTTACGTTTTCAGTTTACCACCCTGCATGTTACACAAATATTCTTCCTCACTTCCTCGTACATGTCCATAAAGTGCATATATGATACACATTCCTTATCGCAAACTCATTTATTTGTGATTCACAAATAACCTTCGTTCTAGCTGGTTCTCACCTTGAAGGTACAGCTGCAGACAGAAGGTATTTATCTATAATCTTTACCCAAAATTCGATTTCAATATAAGAACTTCCGCCTTATTGAGTCGATATTCATTCGACAAATATGCATCCCGTATAGAGATATTTACGTTAAATTGCATATCAGGGTCAGGGGCGTAGCATTATTTCAGTTGAAATATGTAGGTTCATTGCTTTACAAAGAGATCTCCTAGCATCGTAGATACAATTTCCATTTTAAATTTTTGACTTTTATCATTGTTTGAGGAGTTTCCTCCTCCTTAAACAATGCTTTTATCTAGTCCGTCGAAAGGCTATGAAAGTTTGACACAAGTTAGTTTGAAATAACTTTCCAATCAGATTCATTCATTAATTCATCCATCTCTTTAATGTGTCCGGCTTAACCATGTACACAGATCATAGTAACACTTTTTTATTGCATACTTCTCATTCATACTCAACCATAGACAATTTTCAATTTTAAGACACACGAACATAAACCCCAAACTTTACACAACATCCATGACCTCGCCTGGATTCGAACCCGGTACCTTCAGCAGCCTAGTCCACCTCTTCAGCCGACTAGGCTAGCGAGGTAGCCTTTTCCAATCAGATAACTATTTTATGTCCATTCTACATGCGGGATTTAGTAATTACGTATTTATTTTTTCTATCTTTTACTGTGCTTGGCCACTTCGAACCATCGACATATTGAACATATCATTGGTTTAAGATTCTGTACAAATCACCACCACCTAGACACTTTACAACATCCATGACCTCGCCGGGATTCAAACCCGGTACCGGTACCTTCAGCATCCTAGAACATGTCTCCACCCTCTAGGCTGCCGAGGTAGTAGTAATTACATATGTGACTCATAGACCTAAAATAACATGTTAACATGTTATATTAGGTCTATGATGTGACTACATCAAACCATAGAGTACCTGATGAAGATCTGTAAGAGTTAGCAACGTCCTGCCGAATTATTTCACCTTGATGAGATTTAAAATTTTCTAACCTTACTGAGTTCTAGGTACAAAAACTCGATAAACCTATTTCAATCCCAGGCTTACCGACTGACTTTCGTAAATTATGGATCTCCATCTTCTTAATCAACCTTGCCCACATGATCACTCTCTCCTCTTCTTCTCTTCTTTTTTTTTTCTCTATAGGGTCTTCTTTGTCAGAAGTTACAGTGTTTCTAGCCGGACAAACGCATGTACAGAAACGCAAACACCTCATCATAGTCAGAGTCTACAAAACAGAAAAGTAGTATAGAACATAGAATTGTCCCAGTTCCGCCATTTTATTATTGGTATTTTTCAATCACACAGACGAAGAACAAAATTTAAAACTTCTCTATTCTGTGTTCAACGTCAAGGTGCATCTGTTTACTTAATTCCACGTGTTCAATTTCATTGTACTTTTGTTTCTTTATACAGTGACTGTATCGATTGTGTTTGATTCGTTTTGATATAATATTTATACAATACCAACAGAGAATCAAGAAATATATAATAGTGGCCATTCTCCGATAATGATATGGTTTCAGTGGCCAGTGTAATTTTCGTAATGAATTTTCAAGGTCACAAAATTTGGCCAATGAAATAATACTTATCTATTCTGTGGTGACTCCAGCTCAGTCGTTCGGAAACCATTTTTCGAAAATTACAAATATTTGGGCAAAATTATAACGCTCTCCCTAGAACAAGCGCGTAAAAAAATTATATTGGAGGTCAAGCTAGACACGATCATAAATATAATCTATTCGATTATTATTCATGGGAAAATACTGAAGCAAAAATGATCCGACCAAATAGAAAAGTTAATTCACCAGATTTCCTAAGCTATTTATTGTCTCAGAAACTTTTTCCAAATTTACCGAAAGAAAGGGGCATAAGTTTGAATTATTGAATGATCATTATCAGTACGTGAATATCATGAGCCAAAAACCAAAAAAAAATATATGTTGTAATGGTGTATTTTCTACCAACTCCCTACTTCCCAATACGCCACTGGATAACAGATCATGTCAACTGGTTTTAGATTTGTAGGTAAGAATGAAAGCAGTAAAATTCAACTCCTCATCCTCATGTGTTTGGTGTTTACTTAAACCTAACCTCGAAATCAACAATGTTGAAACGAAATATTATTATCGTTTCAGTTGTTCTACTAGCGCTTTTTTTAGTTTTTTTGGTACTCATTTTGACAGGAAATTGCTGCTTCAAAGATCGTAAGTTAATAGCTCCTAACTAATATAACATTCTATATTAACTAATAAGAGATGTGACACTTATTAGTTTTTGATTGATTACTTATCTTTATTGATGGATTTTCTCATTCGAATTTCAAAAAGGGTTACAATTTGTATTCAGTTTCGGAAATCAATTATAGATTATAGATTGACTAAAACTGGATTTCAAGCATGTTATTTTATATCACAATTTATTGGTGGATGCGCTTCAGATATTTCAAAGTTCAGTCAATATTTTGTATGATCATTGCAACCTGAAAAACATTTTCTCAGGAGGAAGAAATTTCAATATTATACAGCGTGTTTCTCAATAAAATACAGAAAATTCGGGATGATAGGTAGGGCAATGCCCTACCTTGAAACATCGTTGTCCTACCTTAAAAAGTAAAAGCTGAATATGTAAAAACTTCACTGAATCAATGAAAATCTTCACTGTCCGACCTTCAATTTTCAATTCCAATTGGCCAACCTCCAAGTCAACTGTAGCTACTGCTCTGGAAATGTTTATCTATGTGCTCAATTTGAGAGTAATTCAAAACGATCATCTGAAAGTTAAATTGACAAACCTCAACTAGAAACATTTATCGGGCAAATAACTTCTCATAATTTTCAACAAATCATGAAAGAGAACCTTAATTATATCAGGCAAAGTTTCTGCTTGTAAAATATTGGCACCTTCCCGCAAATTCCACAATTGGTACAACATGAAACCCCCATATTTGAATAATGAAGTCACCCCAATCAGGTTGGGATATCAATAATAAGAGGTATCCCATTTCTTTTGATTACTGTTTGATAAATAAACAAATGTTAAGGCAATATAATCATGGAGGTATGAAAAGTGTCACACTTTTGAGAACCTTCTGTGGATTCACCCATAACAATATGGCCGACTTTCAACTGAATATTTTTGTCTCATTTGCTGTACACCACAGAATACAAATATGCACCTTGTAGTTGTCGGCCATATTGGTATGGGAAAATCCACAGAAGGTTCTCAAAAGTGTGTGAACTTTTGGTAAGGGAGTAGAATAAGCTCCCTCCCCTTCTCTTAACTCCATGAATAAAATTATATTTTCCATGGTATGAAAGATTCTTAGGACCATTTTGAGGTTATATCACAGATCTCAATATAAATATCCAAAATTTCTAAAATAGCTCGCCAACGTTCCTTCCCACTAACCGCGCCCTTACTTCAGGTAGCCCAGAGACCCTATTCTTGAATTTGATGGAATGATCGTTCTCTATCGTTCCATCAAAAATGCACCGGGTTTCCTTGGCAACAGCGTCGACACGCCTATTTTCTCCCTTCCCCGTTTCAAGAATAGGGGCTCTGGTCTAAAGAGTCACTTATTGCACAATCCTATCTACGAACACTGGCTCTACTCTGCTTCGTGTACAAATTCCAAACATTCTAATGAGCATAATTTTTTCTTATTTCCAGAATGCCAGATCCCCATCCAGGCCTTTGGCGACAATTCACCTATTTTCTTCTACAGCAACGATGGATCAATCATATATCCTGAAGATGACTCCATCGTTATAGCCAGAGATGACTCTATAAGTGTAGCATGTCCAGGCTCCAAATTGAACATCGGCTCTATATGGGCGGAAATGACGTGTATAACCGAGACCGCTTTCGTTTTGTTCAATGACAACGTAGATGTCACCACTTTATACTGCGAAGAACAAATAAAAAGCACAGCCAGGTATACAGGATCATCCTGTGGAAGAACAGGATCAGAAATCGAAGTAGGGTTCGATTTGGGAAACGGCAAATTCTCTAAACAAATGGTGATATGTTTCGACAAGAAAGACCAAACGACCCTTTATTCAGCACACGATTTGACGAGCTTGATAAACAACCACGAACAATCTCAAAGACCGTATTTTGAAGAAGGAGATTTCTTCAACTTGAGCGGAAAGCCGCTCAGCGATCTTTATTCCAGAAAAATTCAACGTCAGACTATCAACAAGCAGCTGGGCATTCTGAATGCGACTTCTACCGCGGTGATCAAGAATGGTAACCAATATTTTCTGTCAAGGGGACATCTGGCACCTAAGGCCGATTTTTTCTATGCTTTCCAACAGAACGCATCCTTTTATTACATAAATGCAGCACCTCAATGGCAAATAATCAACTCAGGATCTTGGAATACCCTTGAATGGAGAATCAGGGTGTATGTAACCAATCGAGCAAGTAACCTTTTAATCATTACAGGCTCTTACGGTAATTTAGCCTTAAGTAATTATAGTTCATCCCCACTCTATCTTTATTACAATCCTCCTGTGGTGGGGGTGCCTATTCCAAAAGTGTTCTGGAAAGTTGTTTATGATCCCATTATTGAAAAGGGTGTAGCTTTTATAGGCACCAATAACCCATTCTTGAATGCTGGAAAAGTGGATTTCATTTGTAAAAATGTTTTGGAATCTATCAAGTGGATCAAATTCAATAATAGGAATATGTCTAATGGATTCATTTATGCTTGTGATGTGAATGAGTTCAGAAATGTTGTACAGAATGTACCAGAATTGAAGGTTAAGGGGTTGTTAAGAGAATGAATTCTAGAAATTTGACTCAATGTTCATTTTACCAATGTAGTAAGTACTTGAAATTGTAAATATAACAAAAGAACATAAGAGCCCTGTGAAAACACCGAAACATAGACATAGAGTATTTATGTTTATGCACCAAAACGGCTCCTACGGTTTCACAGGGTATCAATAGAAGTAATTCTATAAATTTAAATCAATGATTATTTTACTCATGTAATAAGTAATTGCAATCAGTGAATAAAGGTACATAACAGCATTGTATAAAGACAAGATATTTATACAATGATAACAGTATGTCAATTTCATCGAGACATAGACATTAGGACATAGAATAGTCTTGATGTCTTTAGAGGTGCATAGATATGACTATATTATTGTAATCATCTCAATGTCTGTGCCAAGTGTTGGAATTAATGTATATTGTTTTTGTGTTTCCCAAGTTTTTTCTGTTGTGATTAGAGGTATTTCATTATCGACCATTTCGAAATATCATTCAAACGAGCAAATGACAAGTTTTTATAACTTGACAGACGTGTGCTGTACTTTGCAATGTGTATGTGACTGAAATCCTCCTAAACGGCTGGTCGAGAATGGTTTCGATCCACGATTTTTCTGCGAAAAGAGTTCGAAATTTTCGGAGTAGATGAAGAATTTTAAAGAAAAAATTGTTAGTGCCAAACCATTCTTCAATTCACTTGGACATACACAAGAAATCCGTTCGAAGGAATTCAATCACAAACACACGTACAAAAAAATTATAAATTATTATATGAATTAGTATATGTATTTATATTTTGGGTTTGTGTATCCAACTATCTTGTTCTCAAGAATATATGATAATTTTGGTAGAAAATGCGCGATATTTTCATTTATATGTTGAAAGAGAATCTATATCAACAGAATATGCCGTGCAACCAATCGAAATCTTTGATGGAATGACGTAAGATTTCCAAGCCATTACTAATCTTTTTAATTCGGTGTTTTTTCAAGTTTATAGAGAATAAAATATTATTTGTACTGCTCTCTTCTCTTGTTTGTTTATTATCAATATCATAGTTGTCCTCAAAGAAGTAGATCCCTTTTTCAAAGTCATAACCACGGGCGCAAGCTTGCTAGGGGCGCGAAATTACGAATGTTATTTTTTTACATCAAACTTTACCTATACGTATTTAAGAGCGTTGATGAGGTGCATAAACCTGTTGTAGAATGTGGGTTGACAAGTATTCACCAAACAACATCCCAGATAATAATTTTTCACACTTCTCGATCCCCTATCTGGGATCCGCTCAAAGATAATAAATAACGAAGAGGTTTGCTACCGAGGCTGAGGGGCTAGATTAATCCACCCTATTCTTATACTCTATGTTCTCGCATCTCGGATAATTTTATGCAGAAGAAAGTGCTTCACGGTTTATAAAGTATCAATTTAAAAAGTCCAAAAAGCACTGCCGTGAAGGCAGCAACTTTTGCGCGCATGTTCAATGTAGATGACCGCTTCAGCAACGAATTTGAACGTGCGCGCAAAAGCTGCTGCCTTCACGGCAGTGCTTTTTGAATTTTTTTTCTGATAAATTACTGGATTTCAATTCGATCATATCTGTATTTTTGGACATATTGTAAAAATAAAATTTTGAATGGGTATATCTACGGAATCATTGGGCGGATTTTACCCATTCACGAATTCGACCTTCGTAATTAAGCCCCAAACCTACTCTACAAATATCGAGTTTCTAAGTCGTTTCTTCCGGAAGTTATTGTGTTTACGGTCAGCCTGACGGCCGACTGCGTAAACACAATAACTTCCGAAAGAAACAACTTAGAAACTCGATATTTGTAGAGAAGGTTTGGACCTTAATTACGAAGGCCGAATTCGTGAATGGGTAAAATCCACCCAATGATTCCGTAGATATACCCAATCAAAATTTAATTTTTCCAATATTCCCAAAAATACAGATCAGATCGAATTGAAATCCAGTACTTCATAGAAAATAACAGTTCGAAGTTTCATACAGAATTTAATGAGGATGATATGATGAGAAAATCGTAGAAATTTTTTTTTTCAAATTGTTCTAATAACACGATTATCACGAAATTTTGCATAAAGTTGTCTTTCAGCATCTTAAAACTAGCTGTGAAGTTTAATCAGGACTGAATCAGTATTTCTCGAGTAATACCGAAAAAATCAACGATATCGAAAAGAAAACCTCGAAATTTGACATATTTTTTCCCGATATCTCCAAAACTTATGATCGTATCGAACTGAAATTTAGTACAGTGCTGTGAAATTAGAAGGTCAAAGTGTGAGTATAATTTTGTTTGGATATGATTAATGGTTTCCGAAAAAAAAATTTTTTTGTAAAAAAATTTCGAAAAAATTTTTTTTTTAAATTTACTGACAATATGATCTTGACGAAATTTGGCTCAAAGTTGCGCGTCGTTATACTCCACCAAACTGCCAAGTTTGAATCCAATCGCTTGAGTAGTTTCTGAAATAAAAAATAAATAACTTCAAAACTTCAAGTGCCTATAACTCCGAAACTATTCGACCGATTTGGCCCATTAACGAACTTAACCGCGGCATTCTGATGCGCAACCTATCCTGAAAGTTTCAAATAGCTAGTTTGCTTCTGTCGACAGTTATCGTGTCTACGGACGGCCGGCCGGCCGGACGGACAGAATCAATTTTGACACCGGATTCGTCATCAGTGAGTCCAACCTAGTCGATTGAGACCATTTTCGGCTCAATCATCCAAAATTCCAGACATTTGGACAAAACGATAGCACGCTGTTCCCCTAGAACATGCGCGCAAAAAGTAGAAACTTTCAATTATGAAGATTTTGTGGTTATTGTAAAATGAATTTTCTTCAGGGTGCATCTTGACAGATTCCCACAGTTGCTAAAATACTAGATCCGGCTCTGCTGAAAGTTTTCCAAGCTGCAGAGAAATTCTAAATCAAGCCACTTCTGAACTTATTGACCCAAAGTTGATGTCGATAATTTGAAGATTCAAAGAGGTCATTTCGAAGAAAGCAGTCTAGTATACTGCCTTATTAATTATGTCCGGGATAGAGTGTTATTTAATGGATGTCACTTAAACTTCCCATATATTCTAAATAGTATCATTAATCCTTCGAACTATCATAGCGAAGTGACTCTACCGATGGAGAAATGTGAAGTTTTAAGGTTGAAACGTTCGGACACTCCATGAATTTTAGCTACTCTACTCTACTCGGGAAAGTCCATATCGTATGCATATTCTACATGAAATTTTCCAGAGACTGACAATATGGGTTCTTTGATCTAGAAACTCATGATTCGATGGGAGAAAATTGCATTCAATTAGGGCATCAGCGCGACAAATTGCATTTCCAGCTAGCTGGACTTAACTCAGTCATGTCAAATTTCATATTCCAGAATTTCCTCAGCTAACGCATATCCGTTTCGTAAATGAAAATGTCATATGCATTTTCATGTCCATAGACGTGATCATACGTAATTCGGGGCTTTTAGCATGTTGGAAAGTGATTTCCCTGAATCGAAGTATCCATAATTCTATCGAGATATTGCTACGATATAGGTACTATACAGGCTGTTGTAGTTGAAATTTGCAGATAAGGTTTGGAGTCCAAATATCTCGGTTGAGTTCGTTAATAGGGGAAATCGCTCGAATAGATTCGGGGTTAGGCCCATTTGAAATTTAAAGGTTAATTCATAGATATCTCGCGGATAAC
Source organism: Myrrha octodecimguttata (assembly GCA_958510865.1). NCBI lineage: Eukaryota > Metazoa > Arthropoda > Insecta > Coleoptera > Coccinellidae > Myrrha > Myrrha octodecimguttata. The sequence goes on from OY294063.1 coordinate 19,954,433, forward strand.
TACTAACTCCATCAGAATGAAACTTTGTGGGCAGCTTTGGAACACCAACGCGCACAACACAAATTGTGTGGTTCTAGTGGTTGGAAAATTTGAAAAAAATGTTTGTTCGAAAATTTTTTTCATTATTCTTTTTCTCAGAAAATATTGATTAGATTTCAATGAAATTTAGCACAAACCTTAAAGTCTGTATTCAGCAGAAATATAATATTTGAAAATTCAATTCGATGCGATCATTTCTTTCGGAGATATAAGGAAAAAAAATTGCTGAATTTCGTTGCTGTTTGGAATTTTGTCATTATATCCGCGATATCTCAAGAAGTACAAATGCAATCAGATTGATACTTCGCAATCGGTTGAAGAATCCCAATGCGCTAATAGGTGCAAAATTTCATGCTGGTCTAGTTGTTAGTATTTTAACAAGCGCGTAAAAGCTCCTGAAAGAAGGTCAGTGCTTTTCTAGAATTTTTTTCCCAATATCTCCGGGATATGAGATCGGGTCGAAATGAAATTCGGAGTACCAACTGTTGTATATTCTTGACTTGAAGTTCTGTGAAAATTCTCATCCAAATCCAATGAATAGTTTCCGAAAAAAAATATTCCTTATCGATTGGCTGGCCCGACAGAATGGATTTTTCAATCGGATTCTCCATCACTGAGTCCAACCAAGTCGTTTAAGTCCATAATAGGCTCAACATTAAAAAATCTAGAAAATGGTGACTTGGAATTTTTTTTTTCAAATTATTCCATGGATAATTGTTCTTATTGACACTTTTCATCTTCCAACCAAGTTTAATTTCGATCGGATAAATATTTTTCGAGTTATTGAAAAATCAAAATTTCGAATGGCTGTAGCACAAAAACCATTTGGCAGATTTGGCCCGTTAACGAATTCAACCGAGATATTCAGGATCTCAACCTAACCTGAAATTTCAAGACCCTAGATCCTTCGTTTCGAAAGTTACAGCGCACACGGTCGGCCGGACAGAATCAATTTTGACCACGGATTCTTCACAGTGAGTCCAACCTAGTCGTTTGAGACCATTTTCGGCTAAAATTTCGAAAATTACAGACATCGTGACGAAATGATAACGCGCTGTTTCCCAGAACAAGCACGTAAAAATAACAGACATTTGGGCTTAACAATAACATGTTTGTTTCACCTAAAACATGCGCGCAGAAACGGTGTAATTTACTGAGATATGATAAGGAGCTCCTCGCTTTGTGATACTTTCCTATACATTTCAGGAAAACAATAATGTTGTTGCTATTATTTATTCTCAAAATATTTACAAGTTACATAGTGTAATTCTATGAAGTCATGTCATTCAAAAACTTTATCCCAGTCACTTTCTTCCTTCATTGGGCGATAATAAGGTTCCATTTGTATCAAATCAAAATTTGATGTATCATGAGAATCAATCAATGTCGGTATGAGACACGAAGGGGGTGTGATTGTTCGGGATATCAACCCATTCCAATTAAATCCGCTGAACCATCTGAGAAAAAAAGATTTGTTGAATATGCATCTTGAATATTAATTTTATTCAGAATAAATAAAAGATTATCTAGTGTTTAAATTATGCTACATTCCCCTTGGAAATTAAGGATCAATAAAACGCGAACTCTATTCGCTCTCAAGCCGACGTTTCGCCTCATTTTGAATCTTCCTCAAGGTACAAAGGTGTATTGTGTCATGAGGAAGCTCTTGAATAGATTTGACTGTCGGCTTAACTGCAAATAGAGTTATAATTTCATTGATCCTTCATTGCCAAGGAGAATAAAGCATAATTAGCTTCTTGAATTCCTCACCTATGTCTCTTAATATCATCAGTTCTTCGGTATCCAAGTCTTTCGGTTGGTTCGCGTTTACATAATTTTCTCACTAAATTTTCTGCAAAGCGACTAATGTTTTGAGAATTGAGATCCATATTTTCTATTCCTCCGATGATTTCTCCGTAAGTTAACATCGGGTCCATCTTGGGAAATAAGGTACTGAAAATAGACGAACGTTCTTGAAATTAATCTCAACACCACAGAATATTGGTTGGTTCTTTTTGCCAAGACCTGCCGAGCACAATATGAAGGAAGAAGAAGAAAAATTCGTTGACTAACCTCCCGCATAAGAGTTCATAAGTCAGTAATCCCAAAGCCCAATAGTCGACTGATCTGTTGTAGCCCACGTTCAGAATGATTTCTGGGGCTATATTATGGGTTGTACCACAAAATGACCATGTTCTGCCTGTATATCCTAATTGTTTTGACAAACCAAAATCTACCAGTTTCACGTATCCGAATTGGTCGATCACAATATTGTCAGGTTTGAGGTCTCTAAAAAACAAAATCCATCGTTTAGGAGGGTACTCAAAAATAAACATCAGCTTGGAAAATGCTTCTACTCTGTTTTTTTTCAAGTGGTTCCTTTTCCTATTTGAAGCAAATATTTACGAAAATATTTAGCCCATAACTTATTTGATTGGTAAAGTGTCAATTATAGTAATTAAATAATAAAATCCAAACAAAACTATAGAAAATCAAATAAATTATTATTATTTAAAGAAAACGCTTTTGCCAATTACAAATTTTGAATTTGGAAAAAAAAAGGTTTCTAATCCTCGAATAATTCACCAAGAACAGTATTAAACCATTCATCATAAACAACCCAATTAATTCAATATGATTCCTTATGTGCATGGCCTTGCAGAAGAAAATCAGAAGAATGTGTGCTGAATTCAATATAAGATCAGTCTTGAAAGCGAAAAATGATTCAATCAACACTGACTAAAACCGAATCAACTAATGAGAAACAGAAATCAAAAAATTGTATTTATAATAGATATCAGAAAACAAGAACATAAAATCAATCTAAAGAATAGAGACATACTGTGTTCTCAAATAGCGAATCATGTTTGCTCAAGAATTGGTAATCAGATGATAGATTGGACTTAGCTGAATGGAGAAGATATTTTAGCCCATTGTTCTATAGAAATGGACCATATTTGGCCGAATTCACTGAAAAAGGAAATAAATTGTAACATTTTTATAGCGAGTAAATCTGCTCTGCTGTGATTTTCGGAAATGTCAATTTTACAAAATTACGAAAATATTGTAAGAAAATTCCGGATATTGTTCATATAAGCATCAATTTTTCGAGAAAACGCCCTCTACAAACATTGAATCCCGAAATCCGTAACGGCGTTTACTTCGACTAATGATTTTTTAATAGTTTTCCTCAAATATTGGCATTGAAAATCTTAAAAACCTCATCGATATGTTAAAGCATAACTCACCTGTAAATTATTTGCTTTTTATGTAAATATTCTAACGCTTCAGTTGCACAAGCTACGATGAAACGGGCAGTTTTTTCCTGAAAATGTCCTTTTTTCCTCAGAATTTTTTTAACAGGTCCACCCAAACAAGCTTCAAAAAGCATGTAGACGTATCTTTCATCCCTGAATGTCTTATATAATCTGCAAAAGAATCATTTCAGTTGAAATAATCGAGGTGTTCTTGTCTTAATTGTTGCTTAACTCGTTTCAAACTAAATTGGAAACTGGCAGTGTGAAAAGTTTGGTGAGAATAAAATCAACGGGATGATATACAGTGCGCGCCAAAATCATGGAACAAATTCATTTTCTCAGAAGAAAAATATTTGGCAACAAAATCCTGAAACAGGTCAAGTTTTGTTTCACTTTTACCAAATTTATATGCATTTTTGAAGGATTTTTGTTGCACCCTGTGCCATCCAGATCAACCCTCTAAAGTTTTTGAATAGGGAAAGTAGGTCATGTGGTACTTTTTTGGCAAGGTCTTTGTATCTTCTTTACAGACGTGCAGAATATTTCAAGAAAAAAAAATTTTTTTTTTAAAAAATTAGTTAGTTCAAAGAGGTTTTCAGTATGTGCACTCTTTCATGGCTCATTTACTTTGAGACGATGGTACCTGATGAAATTTTTCGCCGAATGAAAGTCGACTATAGCAGTTTTGTTCATGCACAACTTTCAACCCTTACGAACCCTTTAATGGTGAAAAAAATGGAAGGGGTTGAAGGAGGTTGAAAGTTGTGCATGAACAAAACTTATATAGTCGACTTTCATTCGGTGACAAATTTCATCAGGTACCATCGTCTCAAAGTAAATGAGCCATGACAAATGGCACATACTGAAAACCACTTTGAACTAACTAATTTTTCAAAAAAAATTTTTTTTCTTGAAAATTTCTGCACGCCTGTAAAGAAGATACAAAGACCTTGCCAAAAAAGTACCAAATGACCTACTTTCCCTATTCAAAAAATTTAGAAAGTTGATGGGGATGGCACAGGGTGCAACAAAAATCCTTCAAAACTACATATAAATTTGGTAAAAGTGAAACAAAAATCGACCTTTTTCAGGATTTTGTTGCCAAATATTTTCTTTCTGAGAAAATGAATGTGTCCCATAATTTTGACGCGTACTGTATAGGGTGAACCACACCTTTTGCACGCATTGTCCTCTAAATTGCAGCCATAAGTTAGCCTACAAATATTAGGTCTCTTCGTTATTTCTACCAGAAGTTATTGTATTCACGCCAATCGTGAACACAATAGTGGGTGAATCAACCCAAAAATTTCGCCATTCGAAATCCCATTGTCCCAATATTTCCGAAAATAGACATCTGATCGTGCTAAAATTTGGTATACGGTTGTTACAGGTCCGAAATAAATGAATTTATTTGGAGTTTTCTAGCGAAATGATACCCAAGAAATGTTGTACAAATTTTTCGTTGGTATTATAGAACTAAATACTCAGTTTTAACTCGATCTGATCGATATTCAGATAACTGTTACTCTGGAACCGTCGACCGAATTTCGCTTATTTACAAGGAATTAAGACTCACTAAACCACGGATTCTGCGTCAGTGAATTCAACCTAGTTGTTAAAAACTCTCGCTCCTAGGAACAAGCGCGTTGAGAAACCAAAAATTAAACCCACCTGACTATAAAGGGATGTTTGCAACTCATTAAAACTTCTCTTTCGTTGATCACAAGACTCTGCTGATACTTTTTAACAGTTTTATATTTTTCCAGCTGTTTCAAGGCATATGGCTTCATCGGGTCTTTCGTATACCTCACCAGATCTACCCTCCCAAAATTTCCTTGTCCTAGAATCGCTACGCGTTTCAAGTCCTCCAATTTTATATTGGCGCAATACTCTGAAAATATATCGATGGTGAGATTAACGATAGTCATTAAAATGATAGTCAGGTCAATGAGTAGTAAATAAATTCAATGTCAATTTAACATAAGTTTCTAAACAAAAAACCGAAAGAAAACAATTCTAATAATTTTCTCGTGCGTACGATGAAGTAGTCAGATTTCTACTCTAAAATGTCACAGTTCGGTTTGTTTATCGTTTGCATTGTTTCGGTATTGATCATTAGGCAATCTGTTTTCCAAGAAACTACCCTTGACAAAAAGTTCATTCCTGCAATCCGCAAGGGCTTTTTCCATGAAGAAACAATTATAATTGATTTATTAATAGTTGTGTTTCCGATGTTGGTAGTTAAAACCCAGAAAAACTACTGAATGATGCAAATCCCCCCCTAAAAATAAGCTTCAATCGAATTATCTACCAGATTTTAATAATAAAAATTAATTCAAAAAATATGTCTGTTCTGAAGCTCTGAAAAAACGCTGCAAATTTTACACAAGGGTTTATCATTTTCTCACTTAAGTAACCCCCGTTTTTCATTGAAAAATTAGGAAATAATTTAGAATTTTCAGTAAGGAGGGTACTGTAATCAGACCATTATTCTTTTATTAATTAATAATAATAATAATAATAATATATTTATTCAATCAAAAGCTTATTAAAATACAATAAGGTTGGTTTCGTAAAAACAGAATACATAACTCAAAACAGTTCACTTTCACAAAAATCAAAAAATTCACTCTGAGGATGTGGTTCACAGTCAACAATTGCATTATGCAGAGTAATTTTGAAAACTTTCAAGTTGGATGTCCTCCTAAACCCTTGGGGTAGAGCATTAAATAGCCTTAGGCTCATGTACAAGCAACTTTTCTATTAAGGTTAAAGAGTGACGTGGGTACAAGTATGTGTATCTGTGCGCCTTGTGTTGTTACAGTTTAAATATTGTTGGAAGTACCCCATGATGTTAAAAATTTGTTCTCTTTAGAATGCCCTCTACAAGTTTCTCTAAAATCTAACTTCAGTATAATTCTCAACATGAATTTTGCCTCAGAAACACTTCCCTTATTACTAAGGGAAATTCTCAATAACTCAACTTTCATTTTCGTTCACATAACTGAATTGGTCATCGTATGACCTTTTATGGGATATATCACATGCAATATCTTTTCGAAAAAAAAACAGTTGAGGTTTGAGGGTATAAACCCCCAACTTAAAAACTGCATGCATTTTTCAAACTTCGAAAATAGAAATCGGCGGGAGGAGGATATCTTTCAAAATTTATTATTTTAAGAATAAGAATCTGACACCAATCACAAATTCTTAATTTTCTAATGAAAACATTGCTTAGCAAATTCTTTTTCAGTCACGCTACTCAATATGCAATGGAATGTACTTCCATTTGATATATCACAATCCATATATTACTATTTGAAAAAAAAACAGTATGGAAAACAGTATGCTTTCGGAATTACAAATCCTTGGATTCGTCGATTTCCCTTGATAATAATTATTAAAAGAATAATGGTCTCTCCAATCACAAATTGTAAATACATTCCAAATTTTTTATTGAAAAACGGTACAACAAATTCTCTTTTAGTCGAATCGCTGAGTAGGTAATCAAATTATCTTTCATTTGATGTATCACAACCCATATATTCCAATTTGAAAAAATAAAGTAGTGGGGTGAGAAATATCAAATTCAAAGAAACACAGTATACATTGCTTTCGGAATTCAAAATCGACGGGTGCGAGGATTTTCCTTAATAATTCTTCGTTCAAAAATTATTGACGATTTACGTTACTTTTTGGCACGCTGTATACTATTCATAACTCATTGGTTTTTAACCCCATAATTTGCAGCGTTTTTCTTTATACCTCAGGAACCACTAGTCGGGAATCATTCGGGTGAGAATTTTTAGGTTGAGTTATGCAACAATAATAAATATTGAAAGTTTCATGAAAATTCGGTATTAAGTTTTTGAAAAATAATTTTTTTTTCCTCCAACCCCCAATTTATAGCTCTTAAGGTACACCGACCCTGCTGAAAAGCTTTGAGGATCAATGCCGAGTGACACACGATTTTTCTACCAAGTTTCGCGGATTTCGGTTCAGTACTTTCAGAGAAAAGTCCCGGACGAGGGACGGATTTTTTTTTCGTTTATTCAAATCTACATACTCCAAAACGTAAACTGTGAAATTTTCAGGGGGGGTTGAAATTTTTTTATTGTTGGTCGATCACTTAGGTTTATTATTTGATTTCATCAAATAATAAACCAATAGCCGGTTATCGGGTTAGAATACTGATTGAAATAAATAAATAAAAATTTGATAACTTACCTTGTTCTGCAGTCGTATACTCAATGGAGGTAAATTTCTGTTCAATATATTCATTTTTTTTCCTCAATTGTTGCAATATTTGCATTTCGAATAGCAGCAACTCTACACCTGGATAAAATGCTACATATTCATGTTCTGATTCAGTTTGTAAGTGGAAGTGATCGCCTCTTGTTAAAATGCCTATAATTTTCTCTTTACCTTCTGAAACACGAAATTTTCCTATCATTCGAAGATAAAATGAAACTGGATCATTATGACTTGGAACGATGTAAGGAGCGATGAATTTAATTTGGAAACCAAAGAGATATTCTTCTCCCAAAATCTCTTCGAAACTTTTAACAAGTAATATCACAGGAATTCTTGGAAATAGTTTGGGACATTTCCTTTCTACAAAGGATGTTGAAGAAACGTAATTAAAAGCCATGATTTCACTCGAAAACTCCCAAATGATCCCTCTGCTTAATTGCTGTTTATGACCACAGTTCAATATTGCTGATGGGGATACTTTCGTCTGAAACGTCGTATGAAGTAATTGTGCAAAAAAGCTCAAATTTTCGCCTACTTTTACACAAGAGTGGCGAAAGAATGTATTATTTTTCCAAGAATTGAATTGAAAGTTATACTAAAGCACTGGACGTGATGTCCGTTGCCAAAGCGTCAACTGATAATCTATTTCCTGATGGAACGACATGGCCATCTTCTTTTCATATGGTCCACACGAAATTCTTCAGGTTCCTAAGCCATCATTTTTTGTTCAAGTACTAGAATATTGGGTAAACAAAATTTGAATGGGTATCTATGTATATCTATGAATCATTGCGAGAATTTTACCCGTTCACGAATCCGACGTTCTTAATTGAGCCCCAATCTAGCTGTATAATTATCGAGTCTTTCACTCGTTCCTGTCAGAAATTATTTATTTACATCCTAACGCCCATCTTAAACACAATATCTACCGAAAGAGTCTACTTAGGTGACTTGATAATTGTCGGGCAGGTTTGTAGTTTAATTACGAATTTATTCACAAATTAATAAGATTCACTCAATGCTTTCGCAAATATATCTATTCGAAATTTTATTCCCCCATTATTTCCAAAAATACAAATTGGATCCAATAGAAATCTAATACTTGATCGAAAAGTAACTGCTCGAAGGATCGTACAGATTTCGATCATGTACTAGCTTGATTGAAAAATGGCAGCTTGGAGGTTCATGCAGAATTTCGTGAAGACCATATGATTAGAAAATACCAGAATATAAATTATTTGGAAACAAAATTTGAATTTTTTTTGTGAATAATTCTGATGGAACGATCAACAAGAATTCTCGTACAATTTTGCATATCAGCATTTGCCAATAAATTAAGTTTATCAAGATCAGGTGAACATTTCTGAGTTATTCAGATAAAACCAGGATACCGAGGAAATATGCATGAAATTTAACTTTTTATTTCCAATTTATCCGAAGATGAATATCTGATCAAATTGAAAACCTAAACACTGTTGTTTTATAGTTAAATAGTAACTCAAGGTATGTGCCAAACTTCATTGCTGGATAATTTAATTTTTGAAAAAACAATTTGTTTGAACAAAATGAGGAATACCCTCGAAAAAACATTTTTTAAATTTTCTACCAGTATACAATTCTAACGAAACTCTGCTCAGAGCAATGTGTGGGTGTGCTATTAAAACTAACAGTAAAGTTCAGTCTTGATAGTGTCAGTTCTCCCAAAGATATTAAGGAAATTATCTCAAAATTTCAAATGGCCAACAAATTGGACATATTTTATTTCGATATCTCTCTAATTAAATATCGAATCTAACTGAAAGTTGGAACACTTTTGTTTCATTTTGACTCCAAAACCTGTGCCAAATTTAATTGAAATTAATTTAAATAGATATTCACAAAATTTTCATTCAAACTTCTTACCTACACTAACACTACTAAGGTACGGACGGATGGATTGAATTTGACCATGGATTCTTCTTAAGGGGAGTCAAAACTACACTTTTAAGATCGTTTCGGTTCGAAAATTTCATAAATTTGGACAAAACGATGTACCCGAAACAAGAGCGCAAAATGACGAGGGATACAGAGGAAGATAATTGAGAAATTTTCTTGCACAAGAATAAAATTCCTGCAAAAAAATATCTGGTTCAGAATTGCATCTATTTTTCTACAAGAGTCATACCAAATTTCATGATTATTGCTGAGTTGGTTCAGGAACAAATTAATAAAATCCATCTTAAAGGTCATATTTTCCAAAAACTGTTGTCTCGTCGAGAAAAATTTTTGGGAACAACTCATTTGAACTTCCGCCAATATTTGTATGCTAAAATACGGTGGTAAAATCCTGACCACTAATTCAATGATAACCTGTATCATTATCCTATAATTCATTTCAATTTATCTTGCTGAGTAGAAATTACATCTGAAATATTTCTGAAAAGTTCGAAAATGTTTTGTTTCTTCCATTATTTCGTAGTAGAATCAGGTGGAAATTGAGTAAGTAGATCAAAGTCTCATCCAAGTGATATAAAATGATCACTACTATCGATAAAATTTTGGAACAGTCGACACTGCAAAACTGAACTTCGATATTTTGCGATTTGACACCACTCGATTATTTTCTGTAATAGTACTAACCTGTTTCTTTCCTGATATGCCCAACGCTGCCATTACTTATAACGTACAGAGTGTTGCTCTTCATGTTTATAACATCGTGTGAACCAAAATATTCAATAACTATAGTTCCTGAAATTCTCGAAAAAAAATCTTCATTTGCATTTTTGAACAATTTAAAACTTCTCAAAACCTCCAAATTGCATTCAGAAGGTCCGACTGTTTTCATAATTAGTTTGAATATTTTTCGATCTAGCATCCATACTTTACATTTCGAGATAGCTGAAAAATAGATTGAGCTGCCATTAAATTATCTAATTCATGAAGGTTTAAGCTACTTTGATTGAGTTTCGAAACTGAAATTATATTAAAAAAATGGTGACGTGAAATCGTAGGATTTTTCATGGTCGTAGCCAAAGCGGTCACCCATCCAGATATTGACCTCTTCTAAAGCAGCTTTACCTCGTTATGCTTATTCCACCCATTCACGAATTCGACCTTCGGAATTAAGCCGTACAAATTTCAAATGGCTTTCTCTGGAAGTTACCGTGTTCACACTCTGCCCAAAGGCCGATCATGAATTAAATTTTTCATTTTTGGTATTCATTGAAATGAATGTTTATCCAAATGAAATAATAATTTTTCGCATGCTGTACGCATATAATAAAGTATTTTTTGGGAAAAATTTCACAGAAAAAAAATTTATTGTAGAAATTTACCTCTGATTGTCCTCAATTTTCTGGTATTCATCAAAAATTCTTCCATGCCATACAATTCTCCTACTGTTCCCTTGAATCCTTCGTATTTTTCGTATTCTTTAACTTTGAATTTTCCAGTCTCTACCACGAAAATGTGTTGGCCTATTTCTTTCTCTTCCATGATGAAACTTCCCTTAGGAAAAACTTTCTGATACATTGAGTGCAGTATTTCCCTTATAACGCCAGATTTGAAATGTTTCGCGAATTTGTGATTCATGATACTTTTGTAAATCGTTTTCTTCGAAAAAAATTTCTCTAACATATCCGGCGGTATTCCTACCACACAAGTTGCAACCAACAGTTCATTGGAAATGAGAGTCTTCGAAATTAAATCTTCATGTGAAAATTCCATATTCGATGTTTCATATATTTGTAAAAAAGATTGAATGGAGTTCGAAGTCTTTCATCAAAATGAATCTTCAAATTTAGCAATAATTTTCGCGTCAATTTAATATTTTATTTTCAGTTCTTCGTCCCCTTTTTCCTTCTTCATATGCTCACGAACTCTCAGATGTCAAAAAGGAGGGATTATTTTTTCCAATTCTTCTCTGAAATTAGTTGCATTCAACTTGAATTTGTCTTTTTTGTTTTTAAGTTGCTTCTCTATAGCATCTGTTTCAATTCAATTTGCTATCTGTCTGGAACGAACCTTCTAGATGAAATTTCAATAAGTTTCATTAAAGATTCAACAGATTAAAATCTCGAATATTAGTACTTTATAAATACCAAATATTATGATACTTACTTTTTTTAACATTATTCAATCAATCGATTCAATTATGAATAAAAATTTAAAATAATAATCAAATATTTAAGAATTATTCATATACAATTAGAAATTTATAGTGAAATCATTTGATAATACCTTGTATATCTAATTTAATAATAGAAACTTGATTGAAAGATGAATGAAATTTAATGGTGACTAGAAAACCATCATATATAGAACGAATGGGAACAGAAAGAAACACTTGATAATATTCACAACAAATGAATGAAAATTAAGATTTACAAAACACATATTGGAGGAAAAAAATATATTTTTCAAGAAAAATGAAAATATATTACTTTGTTTGTTTATTACTGGGCAGACCATGCCCAAGCATTTCGAGACATTGCAATGGTGTGTTCCGTTAAAAATAATAATATATTGAAAAATACCTAAAAGAATACTCAGCAATAATGTTAAAAGTAGGTACATACCTTATCAATTCGAAATATTTTTTTTTCCGACGAGTCCTCCGAACACCTCCACACAAAGCTTCAGTACTGAATTGAGTTCCTAGACTTACAAACATCGTTACTGTAATGACTATTCGGAACTCAAAATTTTGAATGCTTCCGAGAATTGGGATCTTACAGGTACCTTTCAAAGTCACTTTTTCTGCCATAAGCCATAACTGAAAACGCTTCAGCCTGAGCAAGTCGTGTTTTGGATTTATGCTGTACGAATTCCACCAGTGCAACAAGTATAGAATTAAATTTATCTATTTTTTAAGTGAAGTGAGTTAATGTATATTCTTCAGTGAGGTGAGCACAAATTAATTCTTAAATTTTGTTAGTTCTTAATTTTTCCATTGCATTTTCATTCCTTTACTTACTTTGATTATAAAGAATGTGATAGATGGTTTGTTGCGTTGTACGAGTTTAAATTTATTCTATTCTATTCTTCGCTATCTTTAGGCTTTTATATAATAAATTGCTTGATATTTACCGAATATCATTTTAGGAGAATAACTCCATTTCTATTTTCGTGTATCCGTTTTTCATATGTTTATGTTTACGCAATTGTATTAAACGTGATATCTTGCCTATGACACTGTACTATAGTATTATTTTTTTATTGTTTCGAACATTTGCCATTTTTCGATTGGATCAAAGTCATAATTGCCAAAATCATCGATATAGTTGCTTTTCCTAATTTATAGTATTGAAAAAATCTTTGAATCATTTTTGAAACTTAATTTTTTTTATTTCAGAATGTCCAACGAAATAAGTAAAAGTGATAGTGACAAGGAAACATATTTCACTAGCCTCATCAAAAATCATTATGCCAAGAAAATGGCAAAAGTGTCATATTTAGCAGATTTGAGCGTCCAAAAAATGATGCCAAAAGCTGCTGTACACAACCTGAGAGTGTATACTCTAAGGATCCGGTTTCTTCAGAAATTGGAAGAATATACTGATGCCTTTCCGGATTATGATGAAGATGATGATGACTATGATGATGCTGAGAAATGATGAGATTATATCAGAGGTAGGTTTGTCATTATTTCAATATCTCTCTCCATAAATTCAAAACACTAGGAAAAATTATCAGATGTTTTTCTGGGCTTTAACTCCCAATATCTGAAAAAAATCTAAAAAAGCACTGACGTGAGGTCAGGAGCTTTTATACGCGCTTGTTCAAATTATAATATTAGATCAACTCGAAATATTGCACCTGGTTGGGTGTTGGTAATCTCCACTTAATTACGAAGTTTCAATCTCATTGCATTTGTACTTCTTGAGATATTTCGGAAATAACGTTCAAATATGAATCGAACTGAAATTCGGAACATTGTTGTTAAATTCTGACCCCGAGGTTTGTGCCAAATTCCATTGAAATCTAATCAATATTTTCAGAGAAAAAAGTGTTCGTCAAAAATTTTAAAAATTTTCGAATAAATTTTTTTTTTAATTTTCAAACAACTGGTTACACATGAAATTCTGCTCTGATTTGCGCTTTGGTATTCCGAAACTGTCCACGAAGTTTCAATTCGATCAAGTCAATACTTCATGAGATATCGAGGAGCTAACCTCAAAGTTTCAAATAATGGGCCTAACTACGAAACTATTCCACCGATTCCAGCCATTAACGAACTTGACCGAGATATTTGGGCTCCAAACCTAATCTGACAATTTCAAGTATTTTCCTTCGAAAGCTAGAGCACATACGGATGGACAGAATAGATTTTTTATTTTATGACATTTCCTTCAGTTTCTTTCACCGCATTTATGGTAAAATTCAATGGTTTAAATCTCAACATTTAACCCTTACTAGAATTAAAGAACGTGATACCTATGGATACGTTATATTACCTGATGTTGTTTGATAGAGCAGTATTTTCTGTTATGAATAATCTGAAACAAGAATCATCCCAGTATTGAAAATACTCAAAACTTCTAAATGTTTCACATACGTTTCTTCAATTATTTTACACGTTTCGATCATATTTTATATAATTTTCTACTTACCATAATGGAGATAAGATCTGAATTTTTTTCGTACTGTATTTCATCAGAAATGTTCTCGAAAATCCTAAATCATAATTTTGTCAAAATCAAGTGGGTGTCCCGCAAATTTTTATCTCTCACTGACCCATTAGCATACTATCAGATTAGTTCTACGAAGATACTGTTTATCTACCTGAAAAAAGAGTACTGAACATCACTTACAGTTTCGTGTCACTCCATCTTATTATCGTTATCGTTCAATATGTCATTAGCAAGGCATTAAACGGAAGTGAAACCCAGTGAAGTCTTTTTTGTAAGAATATATTCTTTACTATGGTTCTTGCATTTCGTAGTCAGACTTCGGGCGAAATGAGTTTTTAAACGGGTGTAGGGAAATATTGTTATTTTATTGCAATAAAATGTCATCCTTTTTGAGCAAAATGAAGCTTTTGCAGAGCTCACAAAATTTTTAAAATTGGTTCAAATTGCGGGGGTAATAACATAAAATCACAAAGAAAATGAAAAAAAAAATATGAGGGTTATAAAATTTCGTGTGCGGATTAATAAATAAAATTCTGTTCTTCTCATAATGCTGAATTTGGGTAATTCGAGTGCGTAAAATAGGAGCCAGTTTTGAGGTATTTTGATTTTTTAATTGCACGGAAGATATAATAAATATTCTGATAATAAAATAGTTTTCTATATGTCATATATTAGAAATAAATGAAATTTTTGCGAATTTTTCCATGATCACGAAAATTTTAATCTTATCGTTCAAAATAATAATGATAATGATATCTGTGATGATGACCACGTTTTTCTCAATCCATCCATTGGGAATTAATAAATCTAAAATATTCACTACAACTTTTTTTAGCTACGATTTTCAACTTAATATTTTATTTGTTTTTTAATAGTCGGAAGAAATGCCATGACGAAAATGAGAAAAAAACCTGTGGAAAAAGATTGGATTTCGTGAAGATCGCAGTATTTGTTATCTTCTGTCATCTGTTGCAAGAAAACCCTGAAAAATGTATCAAGTGCTTCTACCTTCACGACAGCAGATTGCACCTCCACATCACAAATGATTAAAAGACCAGAAAGAGTTATTATATTGGAATTGATCATAATAGAGATATTCTTTGAAGGATATTGTTTAATTAATTCCACCCATACCATCTACTTACTGTTCCGTTTTAGGATCTTATAGGTGATTATTCAACAATTTTTTTTTCTCGTGTATTATTAGATTATATTTCTTATGAAATTAGGAACATTTACGAATTTTGCCATGTTGAATTACTTATTTTACTGCGCTTGCTCAAATCGCCGAAGGGGTTACCTATTAACAGTACATTATAAAGACTTCATTGAAAAATAATATTATACAATTATGATCATAATGAACACTAAAAAAAATCACAATCTGTTCAGTCAAGTTCAGATGGTGATGAAGCACAATCTGCCCTTCCATTCAATTTCTAATGAAAATCAGACAAAAAATTTGGTAATATAACTTAAGGCGTAACAAAATTGAAGAAGAATAAGAATTCAATAGCTATATTTCAATAATCGAAAAATTTTACATGTGCGATTTTGAAAAAAAAAATTAAAAGCTACCGATGTCTTAACTCCCATTGATCTCTATAAATTCATGTATTTTTCATATGGTCCTCGCGAAATTCTGCATGAGACTTTCAGCAATAATTTTTTAATCGAACACTATATTTCGAAAATATGGGAGAATAAATTAGGAATAAAAAAATAAGAAAATTACAGATTTTTTGGGCAAAACGATAACGCGCTGTTACACAGATTGAACAAGAGAGTAAATAAATTATTAGAAATTGGATTAGAAACTCCAGTATACAGTGAGAATCAATAAAGCCAATTTTCGTAGTAATCCGCCATATTGGACCTTTAATAAAATCGCATTCAGATGCTTATATCGTTAAACAAATGAACAAAAGTTCTACATCAGACATGGAGGCATTAAAACACGTTAAATAAATGCCCTGTCTCCAAGGACAACTCTCTGTTGTCTTCTTCAGGTTTTTCCAGATATTTTCCCCGAACTGGCAACGTAGCAGTTGCCCATAAAACGCTACTTCTAAGGTTGAATTGCCACAAGTGCACTTTCATGAGCTCCATGACGGAGAGAATTAGCGGTTTTTATTCCGTACCGGCGATGGCAGTCAACTTCGAGACCGTGCACTAGGTGAATTCGTTCCCTTCGAAGTAGTAGACGGTTCGCCAAGTGTGCGTGGTAGACAGGTGTACCGTTGCCGAGATAATTTCTGACGTTTGTTACCCGATTGAATCCAGTTGCTAACAGGTGTTTGTTATGTTTGTTCGTTGTTTTTTTCGGAATTTTTCTTAAACAGTAGGATATCCGTGAGAATAAGCAACAGTGGTGAGTTGGAAACTGATACTTTATGTGTACTTTGACGGGCTTTTTTATCTATGATCGAGTAGTTGTTGGTGCGATCATTTTGCCCTAATGCCTGTATTCTTTGATTTGGTACGGAAATTGCTCTCAAACGTTGACACTTATCGAAGTCTCTATTTATGTATGTAATAGTCTCAGTTGCTATCATAGTAATGTCATGATCTAGTGCTAATCTGTTATGACTATGACTATAATTATAACTATGCTTCATCCTGAGATGATTCTATGATGCATTGATATAATACTAGGGTCTATTTATGCACCATAATCATAGGCACAATCATAAGCATAAGATATAATAGTACATGTGACAGTGACATGCTATGATTGTGACTCCTTACTATGCTTGTGGTGCTCAAGTTGACTCAATGATTTATGCATGATTGTCACATCCATTTCTAAGCATGGTCGTATGGCTTAGTGCTAAAGTTTTGATGCAGTAGTCAACAACATAAGATAAAATATGCTATGCTTGTGATACATATTTATAGAATCTTATAGGGACTATTCATGCTTTCTGAGTATAAGACGAAATTGAACCCGTGTGTGGGAGTGTTCATGCATCATATTCGCATATTCATAACATAAGCATTAAGTCATGCTTATGACCTTATTTATGCTTCATTTTCATAGTAACCATCTAGGGCTAGATATCATTTACCTATCAGTATCAGGAGCACAACCAAAAGTATGAGATTGAGATTGAACCTACGCATCTTCCAATAGATTGAGTCTGCGATAATGCATGAGTGAAGAGACCCCTAATGCGTTATGCTTATGACCAAAACATAACAACCAAGCATTACAACCACACTATGACAATGCTTAAGGGTGTCATTGTGTGACTATGATCCTGATGAATAAATAAACCCTTACTGTGATTATATTATCTAAGATGCACTTATAAACTAAGTGGTCTATGAATGCACCTATAATCATAAGAATGATATAAAATGAAAAATAATTTATCTTTCGAGGGAGATTGAAGATTTGGGTACATTTAGGGTACATTCAGAGCACAAATATGAAAATTATGTTGGTGGATTGGCAAACCCCTACCAATAATTCCGAAAGGTTTACAAAATCGAAGTTTAATATCTCATGAACTATAGGTTTCAGGTGATATTCATCAAGTTGGACTGAAACTGTATCCACATATAAGGTATTGAACTGATAAAACGAGTTATCCATGCTATTCTCAAAGCTATTCTATGAAAACAGATAATGCTGTTTTTCTGAAAAACCGTTTACATCGAATAAAGGAAACATGAAGACTATGCTGGTGAATGTTTTCATCGCGTTAACTCTGTAATGTTCGTTCTATGGCGGCTCACCTGAGATAAAGATGCATTGAGTACAAGGTGCGGACACTCTTTGACATATTTTGGGTCCGAAATGGGGTTCAAATGTTGTCAAAATACGACTTTATTGTCCTACTTCAGGTTTTTAAATAATACTGAAACAAATGGATCTCTGTAAGATTCCCTTTCTAACCTATCTTATTATCAAGCATAGCAAGGTCTATTTTGAGGTTGCTAAGATAGCAATATTGATAGCATGATTATTGTTGAAGTGACAGATCATATTGCTCAAAATCGTTGATCAGAATACTAATAATTGTTATGATAGCAATATCTATTTCCTAGCTATATTGCTATTTGCAAACAGAGATGATTTCTTGTCAACGTTCGTTCTCTGAATCATTGTGTTGCTTCATGCTGGTGTTGCGATGCAGCTAATCCATTGTTTTCATAAAATTTTGGTCAGACTACAAATCTTCATCACTTATAGATATGAAATAAATGCCAAAAAAAATCCGTCAAAAACAAGTGAATTATGGAATATAAATGTTCGATTGGAATCCGAAGTGTGAAATTGTTAGGAGATCATCGTTATCAGGGGACAATAACATGTAATCATGACGAATTGCTGCGATAAGAAAGCTGTATATTGATGATAAGATTAGATGAGAAGATTACATCTATGCTATTTCGAATCTGAACCACAGGTATATAATACCGAAGAGGTTTCTAAGGAACAAGATATTGTCTGATTAATGATTATGAATAAATCGAATAGTTCGGCGAAAAAAGACAACCCATGAACCCTATGAAATTACTGAAAATAAGTTAGTTAAGCCAAACCTCTATAATAATTTGAATTTTCACGAAAAATTTAGTTCGATTGTTCATTGGGTATCCATTTACCTGGACGTAATACAAAGCTAGGTCAGTATTCTTTCGCGAAAATGGCTCATTCAGTATAAAAACATGTTTTTTCTTCTGGAAAATAGGAGGATTTCATAAGTAGCATGATAAGAAGGTATCATTGTACAAATGTGCTATAGCCGAGAATGCGAAACCTACACTGAAAGCATGAAATTCTATAATTGATGTATGAATATGCTATAAGGGAAAGGGAATTTGTATTTTCTCACAGCACAGGCTATACCGATTTATAAACTGTTTCGATGGAAGAAATACGTGACTGAGTTGTTTCCGATTTTTCATATTTTGTCAGGCGGATCAAATTCATCTGAGAATCGATTTTTTTAGGGAGTAGAGAGTATAGAAATAGATTTCATTGGTTTTTTTTGGAAGTGGCTGCGTGAGGGTCGATAATACAAATATATCTACAGTATGGTACTGTTATGAAGTAATATAATTCCTTACAGGTCACGAGCAGTTTTGACAGTTGAGAGAGACTGGAGGACCAACAATAACCTAAAATGCATTGTTTACTATGGAAAAAAGCGATTTGGCTTTTGTATTAATTGGGGTGTTTTTGACTGAAATATTTACTATTTTAAGGACTATAGTCTGAAAGGCTCAAGGAAATTTCGACTCTTCTAGGAGGAAATTAAAATAAGCTCCAACATATTCCAATCGGAAGTCTCCGAATATTTTGAAAAAAATTAAAAATTGACCCAGTACGAAATGTATCCTTTATCATTGGCCATTTTACAACGCTCAAAACTAATACAGTATGTGTAGATTTGAAGGCCTACACTAGTTCTGAGTTAAGCCTGTGGGGTCCCTTATGAATCTTAAAATTGGATTTATTAGTAAAACTATGCGTCCCTGTATTTGTATACAGATTCCAATAGATCTTTTCATTTGGCATTTTGACATGGAATATCTGATTCAATTTATTTTTTGCGCGCATGCTCTAGGGGTACAGCGTGCTATCGTTTTGTCCAAACGTCTCAAACGACTAGGATGGACTCACTGAAAACGAATCCGGTGTCAAAATCGATTACGTCTGGCCGGCCGGTGGGCCGGCCGTCCGTATGCACGATTACAGGCCTACGGAGAATCCTATCGACCTGAAACCTTCAGGGGAGGTAGTATTTTGAAATGCGATGCTTAAGTTTGTTAATGGGCGGAATCGACGGAAAGTTGTTGGAGTTGGAGACTTTTAAATTTTTCAAAATGTTTTTTCGAAAGCTGTTCATCATATTGGAGAAAAAATATTTTGCTTAGGCTTTGAGCTTTATATTCCACAGTAGTGTACCAAATTTCAGTTTTGAATAATTGTAATTTTTGGAGATATTGTGAAAAATATATTGAATTTCGTGTTTTTTTTTCTTGGTATCGTTGTTTTTTCCCGGAATAACTCATAACCTAGAAAACCGCATGCTCAACTTCGTCGCCAATTCGTCTCCTTTGAACATGCGCGCAAAAGCTGCTGAATTCACGTCAGTGCTGTTCTAGGTTTTATCAATGGAAACGAAAATAATAATTTGAACTGAATCATTCCAACATTAAGCATCCGTATTGGAACTTTGTAGTTTTCGAAATTCCACTGAACAATCAAAATATGATTGCTTTTCAGTCGTTTTCTATGAATCACTCCCGATTAAATTTTTGTGTTAAATCGAAATTTCCCACTCAGATAAGATAACATTGAATCTTGGATTATTGGATTAATTGTTTTGGATTAAATTCTGGTATACTTCTGACAGTGTTCGTATATATCATAGAAAATTCTAGAAAAGCAAAGACTTGAAGCCTATAGATTTTTCGCGGATTTTATAATTCGTCTAAAAAAATTTAGAATTTTTTTTTCGTATTGTTCTATGACAAAATTTTCATTACGAAATAAAAAAAAGTTAATTTTCCAACTAGTTCCTAAATTTCATCATGATTGAATGAGTATTTTTTGAGTTTTTCCGAAAATGACGATACCGAGGAAATAAACCAAAATTTGACATCTTCTTTCGCAATATCTCCAAAATTTAGAATCAGATCGAAATGACACTTGATACACGGTTGAAGAATTCTGATTGCAAGGTTCGTGTAGAATTTCATCGAAACATTATGATTAGTTTCTGAAAAAAAAAATATTTCAATAAAAATTTTTAAATTTTCGAAAAAAAAATTCAGATTTAATAACAATATATGATCACCACCAAAATTTGCTTGACTTTCAGATGAAAACATTCTTCTTCCAATCATTAAAATCATGATGAAATAAACGAAAAAAAATATGTGCTGCCATGAAGTGCAACACTGTGTACCTTAAATAATTATTATGGAGTAGTTTAACCATAAGAATTTATTCGGGCATATTGTTTGTTTGCGTACAAACTATAGCTGAAATAATGACATGAAATAGGTCGCCGAGAATTCGGATGGATAAAAATAATTAGAGCGTGTATTCGAGGGCTCAAAAGATCTTCATTCGTGATCTTTTATAAAGATAACCTGTCGATTCCGTTTCTTAGATTGAAATATGGCGAATCCTAAAATTTTCCCACGCGTGAATGAAACCATTACAAGTTGTATACAAAGGTACATTATTTCAGCATCGAAATGAAGCAACGGCCTCTATTGTTCGTATGTATATGCTCAGTATTTTTTGGATTATGAAAATTTTTCGTCGTGAAGGTAAAGAAAATTTTCTCTGCAACTTTCGAAGCGATTTACTACACTCAGGGCTGGGCAAAATACATGCTTGGCTTAATTGAATTACAAATTACAAAATACTCTCTCGCAGGTATTTGAAATACAAAATACCAAATACTTTCAAGTCGGGTATTTGAAATATGAAATACAAAATACAGTATTTCGACTATTTGTATTTGAAATACAAAATACAAATTACAAAATACATTTAGGTGTTACGTAAAATGTGAAAAGAGGACAACTAATTCAGCTCAGCCATTTTATCGCCAAATAGAGAATTTCCTTTCAGAAACACGAGATTTTTGAATGTAGTATCAGACTAACAGGCTCTTGTTGGGGAATGAATAAAACCTGCTAAAGAAATCAATCTTTCTACAGCTCCTGATGAGCACAAACTTGTGTTATATTGTATGAACACATTTATATTAGGATAATTTTCAAGGATGGTAAGCTCTCTGCTCTTATCGTTTTTGGAAATTGACTAACTCTAACTCCATGTTGAAATTACCATTGGGCAGGACCTTTTCTTCCTTTCCATTTGCCGAAAACAAGATTGCTAGCAAAAAAACTAGATGAAGCAGATGAACGTTCCGCCATCTGAAGGGATATTCGGAGACTATTTCCTGTAGAGCGCTCAGCGCTAAATGTATTTGTTCGAAAGTATTTCGAAGACAAAAGTATCGAAATACAAAATACTTCAGCGTCAGGTATTTGAAATACCAATTACAAAATACATTTTCAAGAAGTAATTGAAATACAAATACAAAATACGTATTTGTATTTCAAATACGTATTTCAATTACAAGTAATTGAAATACTGCCCAGTCCTGACTACACTAGAACATACGAGCTGGCTGGTGAGCTCAACAACTCAATTTTTTTGCATTCTCGATAAATATTGACTGCAAGCTCTGTGCCGAATTTCATAAAAATCTGATGAATAGTTTTCGAAAAATAATTTTCACATCTTCAAATGGAATTACGACTCACGAATTTTTTTATTGCGTTGTTCGCCATTATTTTATCCCTAATAACCGAGTTTTATCCTATAGCATAAATTCTTGATATTTTGAGGAAGTAACCTCAAAAATTCAAATTGGTATAACTACAAAACATTGACGAAAATTAGCGTCACATTTTGAATATCAACCTACACTGGAAGTGTCAAGTCATTAGCTTGTTCTGTTCCAATTTTATCGTAGTAACGGCCCGCCAGACAGAATTGAATTTCACATCGGGTTCTTCAGAAGTGTATCCAACCAAGTCGAAGACCATTTGACAGATTTATTCCCTTAAATCGCCGAAAGTAAATATGGAAACGATTTGAACTTTGAAACACTGTTATTGCATACTAACTCTATGGTATGTGCTAGATTTCGTTGAAATCTGATCAATATTTACGGAAAAAAAAATTTTTCAGAAAAAATTTGAAAAATTTCGGAATAAACATTTTTATAAATTTTCTGACTACTGAATCAAAACGAAATTTCGCACTTTGTTGCGTGAGGGTATTCTCAAACCATATAAAAATCAATACATCAGGAGATATCGAGAAGTTAACCTCAAATGGGCCTTACTCCGAAACTTTCGACCGATTTCTCCCATTTACGAAACTTTATCGAGATATTTGGACTTCAAACATAATCTGACAATTTCTAGTCGCTAGTACCTTTCCTTCGAAAGTTAGAGCACATGCGGACGGAAGGACAGAATTGAAAACTTTCAGGGAGTCCAACTTAATCGTTTAAGACAACTTTAGGCTTAAAATTTAAAAATTACAGACATTTGGGGAAAATGTTCGAAGCTCAGAAGAAATAAAGTTGAAATGTTCAGTGAATTTCTAATAACTAAAAGAAGAGAATTCAAAAAATATAATGAACTTCATCAAGTTTGAACACGCCTGAAATAAGAATATTTTTACATCTGTTTTTTTTGCATTTAATATCTATTGATATATTTGTAGTTGCTTGAGGTTATGGGAAGTACAACCCTGCCCTGATCATTTTCGAAGACTTCTTAATTGGATATTCATGTTCTAATTCTACAAAGTTTCATATTTCAGTCATGTTACGTAACTCGATCTTCATTTGCTTACTTCCATATACTGAAGGAACTTAATAGGTCAGTTGTCAGTTCCCTTTGCGAATTCTTCACAAGAGAAGTAGTAGATATTGAATTTTGCCAGTTGTGACAATTCGGGTCTCAGTTTCACTCAGGCCAATCTTAAATCAAAAAGGTGGATCAGATGAAGGAGTAATCAATATATAGAATCTGGCCAACAAATCAGAAACCTTCTAGAGGAAACTGCAGTGTCTGTAATTTCGAATTTACCTAGAAATGTTTATTATTGTTACATAATCAAAGTCAGTTCAGAGTACGATTTCCATTGCTTTAGGTTGAATCAATAATTGTAATGTGTCTGCATTATTTATTCTACTGAAGCAGTTTTATAATAATTTCCAACGAATTCTACAAGAGAAATAGAAGGTTCCACCCAATTATTACGCAGACATATCCATTCAAAAGTTTATTTTCTCATTATTGAAAAAAAAAAAGATAATATTGAATAGACGACTTCGGCCCAAGTTGCCAACCCACAATTTTCTTCACAAATTTACTATCACTGGGAAAAGGGAATTTCAGGACAAATTCGACATGATGAGGTTCGCGTCAATTATAAATATCCGTAAAAGATGCCTCGGCTCTTCAAACAAGATAATTCCTTCCAAATATAGGTTTTTGTTAGACTGAAATTCAAGTTGGGATTCCTGATTTCATGTTAATAGTGTCAAGTTTATGCAGGATATGTTCCGCAAATCAACTCGGTTATTTCGGTTGCCGGTTTTCCATTCCGTAAATATGAAATATTCGGTTGGTTCCTGAAAAAAATATTAACTACGAAATTTGATTGATGAAAAAACGTTCTTCCTGTCACCAGAACGACAGTCATGGTAACATATCCATAGCATAGAATAATCTTTATTCAACTTATGATCCATAGACCATACCTAGTAATTTTTCCATTGTTGATTGTTGTTTCTTCTATGTTCTATGGATCATAATGTAAATAAAGATTGTTCTATGCTATGGATATGTTACCATAGAACATTGACTGTCGTTCTGGTGACAGGAAGAACGTTTTTTCATCGACCAAATTCCGTAGTTAATATTTTTTTCAGGAACCAACCGATCATTTCATATTTACGGAATGGAAAACAGGCAACCGAAATAACCGAATTGATTTGCGGAACATATCCTATATAAATTTGACACTATTAACATGAAATCAGGAATCCTAACTTAAATTTCAGCCAATCAGAGATGATCTTAACAAAACCCTATATTTGGAAGGAATTATCTTGTTTGAGGAGCCGAGGCATCTTTAACGGATAGTTATAAATAACGCGAACCCTATCATGTCGAATTCGTCCTGAAATTTCCGTTCCCCAGTGATAGTAAATTTGTGAAGAAAATTGTGGGTTGGCAACTTGGGCCGAAGTCGTCTATTGAATTTCAGTACTTGATTTGAAAATGACAGTTTGACGGTTCATACAGCATTTCGTGAGGATAATATGATAAGAAGCTCACAGAATATTGAATATTCAAAAAAAAAATTAATGTTGCACCAAGTTGTTAATCAGCATATTCGAACTAGTTACCAAGTTTGATCATGATTGAAATTTATTGACTTAGTATTTTTTGAGTTATTCCGGAAAAAACAACGATACCGCGGAAGAAAAAAGATAGAAAATCACTGACGTGAGTTCAGGAGTTTTTACGCACTTGTTTGAATTCGTTGCCGATCATCTGTTCCTGTATTGAACGTGCCAGAAGCAACTTCACTTCGTGATGGAAGGATGTGGCGATCTTCTTTCCGTATGACCCTCACAAAATTCTGCTTGAACCTCATTTTCGATCGAGTACTATATTACATTTCGATCCGATCTGTGATTTTGGAAAACTAATATTTTGAATGGGAAGCTAGCAACGAAATCATTGGACGAATTTTACCCGTTCACGAAGTTTTTCATAATACCGAAAAACTACTCCGAAAGTATATCTACGTCGTTTCTTTCGGAAGTTATGGTGTTTATGAGTGGCCTAACCGCCGATAATGAACAAACCAACTCCCGGAAGAATCTATTCAGAAACTCGAAAATTGTATAGTAGCATTGAGTTTTCAAATAGTAGTAATTAAGTATAATTTGAGTTATTTTAGAAATAACAATGATAGCTGGAAAATAACTAAGAAATTTGACTTATTTTTTTCCCAAAATCTCCAATGATTATTATATAAGATCGAAGTGACATTTTACATACTGTTGCTAAATATAGTCTGCAAGGTCTTTGCTAAATTTCATTGAAATTTGATGAATAGGTTCCATTAAAATTTTTCGAAACGGAATCGGTTTTCCAATTCTCTACTTGTACGATCCTTACGAAATTTTGCAAAAACTTGGACATCGTTATTTTCCAACTAGTTACGAGGTTTCAATCTGATTTCGTCAGAACTTTTCGAGATATTGACGAAATAATCTCAAAATTTAAAATAACAACAAAATTTGACATATTTTTTTGACTATATCTCCTAAAATAAATATCGGATCGAATTTAAATTTGAACCACTGCTCTTGAATATTGACTTCGAGGTCTGAACCAAATTTCATGATCATTTGATCAATAGTTCCCAAGAAAAAATTTTTGAACAAAAATTTATTGAATATTTGAATACATTTTTTTTCCTTATTTTCGAAGAAATAGATCCACAAAAAATTTTGCATTGAGTCGAGAGTTGAAATTTTCCAAACAACTACAAAGTTTGAACTTCAAACATCAACTAAAATCTTCATATTTTTTTTTCAAGTATCTCCGAAATTGAATATCGGATCAGATTGAAATAAGAAACATTAGTGTAAAATCTTGACTTCAACGTCTGTGTGGAATTCCATTGCCATCTGATCAATAGTTTCCGAGAAACATACTTTTTTTATCAACAATTCCTTAAATTTTTTAATTGAAATTTTCTAACAACTAGATCCATACGAACACGTAATTTGAATTTTTTTTAAATATCTCTGGAATTTGAATCCGCATCAAACCGGATTCGTAATCATTGTGTCAAATCTAGTTGTTTGAGATAATTTTTGGCCCAAAATTCAATAACAGATATTTGGACAAAACAATAGCACGCTGTTCTCCAGAACATGCCCGCAAAAATTCACGTTGTTTCCTATGGTTTAGGCCTGAGCCTGGCTCTTTGAATATATGAAGTTCATTGCTTCTCTGCATTCATTCTGATCTCGACTTCCTATCATGCTAGATAATTAATCAACGAAGTTATGCTTATTGAACCAGATGTACAATATACTTTCTTGGAAAGTAGCATTTTCAAGAAGCCTACAATATTCGCTTTCACGAATGCTTTGAACAATAGTGTGAAATGTGAAATCATTGAACAATTTAATCCAGGATACTATACATTTGCGCCACCATCAAAACTTCGGTTCTATTACTTTCAAGTTTTTAAAGAAAATTCTTCCTGATAAAGGTACTATAAGATTAAGATGTTGACATATAATATAGAATACATGCTACTGATGATTAAAAAATGGAAAGATAAAA
Organism: Myrrha octodecimguttata; assembly: GCA_958510865.1. Taxonomy (NCBI): domain Eukaryota; kingdom Metazoa; phylum Arthropoda; class Insecta; order Coleoptera; family Coccinellidae; genus Myrrha; species Myrrha octodecimguttata. Next base: position 19,981,530 of record OY294063.1, read on the forward strand.
GATGAAACACTGTGTCTAGTTTTATTTTCGTATTGTTTTTATTATGTTACCGTTTTTCTAAGTTTTGGACTTCAATCATTATATGCCTGTTAATATAATAATTAAATTTGTCATACAAGATGTGATACGTCGAAGCCGATAAAAATATATCGTAAAGATATCATGTAAAGGTATTAAAAATCTGTATTTTTAATGAAAAAAAATTGTCTTAGCAGTAGAACCTTACAATTTTCAAAAAAAATTTTTAAGTTATAAAAAGAATTTTTCTTAAATTTCGTATTCATTAATCATTTTTGCTACCTACCGGGTGGCCTTATCCATTAATCATTTATTCAATTATCTGAATGACTGATGTTCTATAATAATATTAATAAATGTACCTATGCTACACTGTGATGCGCATAGCTTTGGACCATAGCAATTATCAAATATTGAACCTAATCATTATTTCAATATATGGAGCATATGCTGAGCGATACGTCTTTATTATTATATTTCGAGGTGTTGCTGAACGTTTGCCTATACAGGGTGATTCACGAAGACCACTCTCTAATGGTTAGAATATTTCAAAGAACGACTCGTGGTAAACACTTGAAATTTTTTGGATACGCTTTGTTGGGAGAGCTGAATTTTTGGAAAAAAATTACGGTTCAACCGGAAATGATAGCCAGTTTCTTCTTTCAAATGTAATATCTAGTTTTTCCATTGGTAATCAGATTACCCATTGAATTCAACATTGGTTCAAGGTAGTTCGACTAAAATCTGAAAAAAACCTTAAAATTTACTCAAAGTGCTTCATTCCAATGTTACTGACTCAGAGATTATTGCTTACAAATTTCTAATTTTCTAGTTTCTGTCAGAAGGCATACCAAAGCTTCTCCTCCGTTAATTGAAAACTGAATTGAAAATACAGGATGTTTAAATGTCCATGTCAAAATCAGCCGTGACAGAAACCTTGTGTCTTTATTTGAAATTTCTAAACAACGGTCTTTGTGAACCACCCTGTATAAGATGTCACATGTCATGACGGACAGAAAATTCGTGATGAAGAAAATAGATTATCTTCAGGAAATTTGTTTACAATTATACCATTAATTTTTTCACCAATCTCTGTTTCTGACTTTTGTATGTGATAGGAATGTTCGTATTTCTAGAGTTATGATTCATTTTCTTATTAGTAAGGCATTTTTCACGGAGACAGGGATTTATGGGATTCATTCTTGACTTTTTTCTGCAAGATGGATTGATAAGCTTGAAGGTAAAAATCAATCTTCAGATGTTCTGATATAAATGCGACATCGAAATGTACAAAATATTCAAAAAATATATTAATATCGACATAGATGAAAAATTACATTACAAGAATAAAACAACATTCAACTGTTAATGATAAATCACTAAAGAAAGAGGCAAACCGTGTTCAAAAATTCATTGAATAAAAATCCTTCTCATTTCCTTCTCGAATTTGATTACATTCTTATCTATTGAATTTTACATCGGATTTTCGATCAGTTGTTCGAATCTTATCTGTCTTAGGGCCGGTATTATAAAACTAAACTGGAAGTTATCTTTAACTTCAATCGACAGTTTTGACAGTTATATCAGGATATAACTGTCAAAACTGTCAGTTAAAGTTAAAGATAACTTCCAGTTAAGTTTTATGATACTGGCCCTAAATCATGTTATGGGCTCAAAATTCGAAAACAGACATTTGTGTATAATGACAACGTGCACTTGTCTAGAAGAAGCGCGTAAAAACACTCCTCAATGAAAAAGTAGCATACATCCCATCTTGAATAATACTTACTAGTTCGATGAAATATTTTCTTTATATTATCGAATTTTCAGCTGTATGCAAAATACCTATTTTCCTGCGAGCTTTTTTCGTCTGTTTTGATAAGCATATACAGAATAGATAAAGCTTATACGTGGATGATAGAAAACATCATAGCATTCATTCATAACTCCGGATCAGATATCAAAATCAATAGAGATCAGGTTTCCGGTTGTTTGGTTCAGCTGTCACAAAAATTCATTTCCTGCTAATTGTTCGACAACGGAAACCTGAGTCTCACAGTCGAACCACTGAGGCCTGTCGATGCAGAAGAGTAGTAGGATCGACTCGATGACCTTAACAAGTGCGGTGTTGCCTATGTTCCCCTCGAAAAATACTGGATTATCGAATATGAATCAGAAATGTATAATAACAGCGATTATCTCGGCAAGATCTATTCTAGGTGCTTCGTCAAGACAGCTCATCGTTCTAATATGGGCATTTCTGGTATCTTCAAAGTAAAAATATGGTTTATTGAATTTTAAAATTGCGATTTCCATAAATGCATGCCCAAAATATTCTTCAATATGATCCGATGAGTTTATACTAACAGATGAAGAAGTCTTGCGTTCTCAGTGCGCATGTTCTAGGGTATAGAGTGCTATCGTTTGGCCAAAATGTATGTTATTGTCGATTCACAATTTTTTTTTTAATTTTTGAGATATAAAAGAATTTTTCTTAAATTTCGTATTTATTAATGATTTTCGCCACATACGGGGTGACCTTATTCATTAATCATTAATTCAATTATCTGAATGACTGGTGTCCTTTAATAATATTAATAAATGTGAGCTACACTTTGATGCGCATAGCTTTGGACTATAGCAATTATCAAATATTGAACCTAATCATTATTTCAATATATGGATGTTCGATATATGTGATGTTGTATCTTGAAAACTAAACAAGTGGCTATTGAAGCTATCTGCAATATTTTTTCCGATTTTTCAACAACGATCCGATCCAATAGGTAATTGGTAATAATAATCATAAATTTCGTGAGAATTGTGTCACTAGAAAATAGGAGTACTTGATACGAGTTCGATATTCATACTGTAGTTGATATCATGTGCAGGGTTCCCCAATGATTTTTATTATACCCATTGTATGCATTAAACCACCAATTTCACCTAAACGGAGCTCTTGAAACAAATATTGGACACATTCATTGGAGCTGATAATAACTATTTACACTTGTTCGTTGTTGACTTGAAATAATGAATTAGAGCACCTAATTATTGTTGATAGCAGCTCTAACTATACAGGTTTAAAGGCCTGGGATTATTCGACAATTTGTGGCAAGTCATTAAGCACTGACATAATGAATGTACGGGGTGTGTAAATTAAATTATGTGTTTATTTGCCCAATTTTTACATTCGTGAAAAATAACAATTCAAAATTATCTATTCCCTCAGTATGTCTAATTTATTTCTTCGAGTAAAATATCTGATGAATATTTCATATCATTTTCGTGAATAATTGATGAATGGTTAAAAATTGATTTTATATTTTGTCCATTTTTATTTTCAGAAAATGGATTTGGTGTGGGCTAGGCATCCGGCTGAGGGGTTCATTTTGGGAAGAATTTGTGAAATTTTAGGAGATGAAGTTGAAATCAGTCCCATTGATTTGAAATTTCCAAAAATGACCATACCCTATTCTGATATATTTCCAACATCCAAAGAAGACATCAATAGAGTTTTCGATGATAATTGTGAGTGATAATTGATAGGTTACAGTGAGGTTTAAGAGATTTTCATTGAAATAATTTATTTTTCAAGGTGAAATGATGTTCCTCAACGAAGGATCTCTATTAAATAATATAAGAACGAGGTATTATAAAAATAAAATATATGTAAGTATTATAATCTTTGTGTAGAGCATAGCACCAAATCCCATAATGATTCATTAATTTCTGACGAGTTTTATTCATATCCAGCCAATAAATGACTTCGGTCCAAGTTGCCAACCCACAAATTCCGTCAAATTTACTATCACTTGGGAGGGGAAATTTCAGAACAAATTCGACTCTATGAGGTTCGCGGTATTTTCAAATATCCGTAAATGGTGCCTTCGTTCCTCAAACCAGATATAGGTTTCTATTAAGATGATTTCTGATTGGCTAGAAATCAAGTTGGGATTCCTGATTTCTTGTCAATAGTGTCACGTTTACATAGGATATGTTCCACAAATCTTTTTTTTGATTGGCGATTTTCCGTTCCTTTGATATGAAATATTCGGTTGGTTCTTGAAAAAAGGTTAATTACGGAATTTTATTGATGAAAAAGCAATCTTTCTGTCACCAGAACGACAGTCAATTTTTTATGGTTACATATCCATGGCATAGAACAATCTATATTTACCTGATGATCCATAGAACATAGTTCGAAATTTTTTCATTGTTGATTGTTGTCTCTTCTATGTTTTATGGATCATAAAGTAAATAATGATTGTTCTATGGCATGGATTTATTCAAGATATCAATGGTATTGGGTTATTTATTTGAGAAAATAATGAACCCTTTTGTAAAATTTGCAGCGTTCTTGCATTTTTCTTGGTTTTGCATAGGGTCCCAGATATTAAGTAAGGGTTATACCTCATCATATATTAACACACTGTATATAAAATTCTTCTGTGCGTGTGTATTTGAATATTTTGAATAAGCTCCTCCTAGACGGCTGGGCGGATTTTTATGAAATTTTTTGTGTGTTCAAGTAGATTCGAGGACGTTACAGATGCACAAAGTTCAAAACTTTCGGAGTTAAGATGTGTGTGCAGAACACAACTCTCTGGACCGCCAATTTATTAATAAATAAAACTATACCTATATGCATCATATTCTATGTTTTGAAATAATTTGAATGTCCAAAGATAGCACCTTGTGGAACTTCTCCATTTGTTGTAGAAACTGATTTATTATTCGAGAAGTGTTATTTTGAAGGACCTTGGAACCTCATGTCAAATGGGCCCGACTACATATAAAATTTCTGTTTGCATAGAATTTTTGCTAAAAATTATAATTACAGAAATAGTTACTATTAACTTTTCGCCTTGGTGCTCTACTCTTATGAACACCAGCCTTCTGATTTCAAAATAAGAAAATGAAATCTTAACATATATGCAATCTGAAATAATGATATTCTTTCTAGACGTATGTAGCAAACATTCTGATAGCTGTGAACCCATACAAAGAAATTCCATCCTTATATTCCAAAGAAATGATGAAGAGTTATCAAGGCAGATCTCTTGGTGAAAAACCCCCGCATGTGTTTGCAATAGCCGATAAAGCTTTCAGAGACATGAAGGTTTTGAAGAAGTCCCAATCCATAATAGTATCAGGTGAATCAGGTGCTGGTAAAACAGAGTCCACAAAACATATTCTTGTTTATTTGTGTGATATGTGGGGGGCACATGCTGGGCCAATAGAGCAGAAGATCCTCGATGCTAACCCTGTGTTAGAAGCCTTCGGTAACGCCAAAACTACTAGGAACAACAATTCCTCAAGGTTCGGGAAATTTATAGAAGTTCATTTCGATAAGAAATTCCAAGTTGTTGGAGGACATATTTCTCACTATCTTCTTGAGAAATCTAGGATATGTTCTCCGCAAGGCGAAGAAAGAAGTTATCATATATTTTATATGTTGATGGCCGGAGGACCAGAGAGCTTAAGACAGCAGCTATTCCTAACCAAACCTGATGACTTCAACGTAAGTCAATCTTCTATAGGATAGAAACTGTTAACTGAATCCAAAAGTATTATTTTTCTAGGTCTTCACTCCCAATATCTGAAAAACTACTTTTAGACGAAAACGCCCTTGCGGAATACGGGATCCGAACTATTTGCCAGGGGCAGTTTCAAGAGAAAATGTTGCCTAATGAACAATAGCGGAATAATTCAAACGATCAACGAAGTGAAATGTAACGTTTCAGAGTATATATATCTCTGTATTATCTGGTGAAGGATTCAGATTCATATTTTAAAACATTACAGTTCACTTCGTTGACCGTTTGTTCAGTAGGCAACATTTTTTCTAGAAACTGCCCTGCGAACGATCAACGAAGTGAAATGTAAAGTTTCAGAGTATATATCTCTGTATTATCTGGTGAAGGATTCAGATTCATATTTTAAAACGTTACAGTTCACTTCGTTGACCGTTTGTTCAGTAGGAAACATTTTTTCTAGAAACTGCCCTGCAAACGATCAACGAAGTTAAATGTAACGTTTCATTGTAATATATCTGAAACCAGACAATAAAGAATATATTTATACTCTGAAATGTTATAGTTAACTTCGTTGATCGTTTGCAGGGCAGTTTCTAAAAAAAAATGTTGCCTAATGAATAAACGATCAATAAAGTGAACTGCAACTTTTCAGAGAATATATTCATTATATTCTTTATTGTCTGGTGAAGAATTCAGATATATATTATAAAACTTTACAGGTCTCATCGTTGATCGTTTGTTCATTAGGCAACATTTTTTCTAGAAACTGCCCGGCAAAAGATCAACGAAGTTAACTGTAATCTGTAACGTTTTATAGTATGTATATATCTGAATCCTTCACCAGACAATAAAGAGGTAAATACCACAAAACGTTACAGTTAACATCGTCGATCGTTTGCAGGACAGTTTCTAGAAAAAATGTTGCCTAACGAACAAACGATCAACGAAGTGAACTGTAACGTTTCAGAGTATATATCTCTTTAATCTCTAGTGAAGGATTCAGCTATATACTCTAAAACTGTAACGTTTCAGAGTATATATCTCTTTAATCTCTAGTGAAGGATTCAGCTATATACTCTAAAACGTTACAGTTAACTTCATCGATCGTTTGCAGGGCAGTTTCCAAAAAAAAAATGTTGCCTTATGAATAAACGATCAATAAAGTGAACTGTAACGTTTCAGAGAATATATTCATTATATTCTTTAATGTCTGGTGAAGAATTCAGATATATATTATAAAACTTTACAGGTCTCATCGTTGATCGTTTGTTCATTAGGCAACATTTTTTCTAGAAACTGCCCGGCAGAAGATCAACGAAGTTAACTGTAATCTGTAACGTTTTATAGTATGTATATATCTGAATACTTCACGAGACAATAAAGAGATTAATGCTCTAAGGGCCGGTATTATAAAACTTAAATGGAAGTTATCTTTAACTTTAACTGAAATTTTGACAGTTATGTTAGGACATATCTGTCAAAACTGTCAGTTAAAGTTAAGTTTTATAATACCGGCCCTAAAACGTTACAGTTAACTTCGTCGATCGTTTGCAGTATAGTTTCTAGAAAAAATGTTGCCTAACGAACAAACGATCAACGAAGTGACCTGTAACATTTCATAGTATATATCTCTTTATTCTCTAGTGAAGGATTCAGATATATACTCCGAAACCTTACAGTTAACTTCGTCGATCGTTTCTAGAAAAAATGTTGCCTAATGAACAAATGATCAACGAAGAGAACTGTAACGTTTCAGAGTCTATGTATCTGTCTTAATCATCTCATAAAGAAGTCAGATATATACTATAAAACGTTTACAGTTTTACTTCGTTGGACGTTTGCGGGGTAGTTCCCAGAAAAGATGTTGCCTAATCAACAAGATCGAAATAATGCAAACGATCAACCAAGTGAACTGTCGTTTCAGAGTCTACCGGGGTGACTGAAAAGTTAGTATATTAACACATAGATGGCGCTACTAATATTAAATTCATATGTAATTTTGTTAGTTCGAAAAAAATATCTACGAACTTTTCAGCCTAACCGTTACTTCTCTTTTTGTCTGATGCAAGAGTCGGATAAATAAATAAATAACATTATTCATTTCATTTTTAATAGTTCTAAATCAGATGTTGTGGGTGAAAACATAAAAAACACCTGAAAAATAATGCAAAACCCTCCCTAAATCTCCTCCAAAATGTAGTGGTTCATAAATGATTTCATGATTCATTTCAGTATCTCAAAAAAGGTTGTACCCGCTACTTTACAAATGAAGTTAGTGAAACAAAATTATCGCCGAATCAGAAGAGCGAAGATCATGTCAAAAACGGCCCGTTGAGGGATATACTACTGGATGATATTGGCGATTTTCATGTTCTGGATGAAGCCCTCAATAGAATAGGTTTGAGTCAGTCGGACAGATTCGATATCTATAAAACAGTGGCAGCAGTTCTTCATCTCGGTAATATAGAGTTTGAGGAGGATTCAGATGATAGAAGAGGAGGTTGTAAAGTGGCACAAAACAAGGGAAACAGTTTGAATATTGCTTCCAAATTGTTGAATATTGATCCCATGGATTTGAGGCAAGCTTTGGAATCCAGGGTCATGCAGAGTACTCGTGGAGGCCTGAAAGGAACTGTCATCATGTAAGTCACGTTCAATATAAATACAAAAATCAAAAAATCTAGAAAAGTACTGACGTGAGGTCAGGACCTTTTACGCGCTTCTTCAAATTCTAACTATTGGACCAAAACGAAATTTTGCACCTAGTTGCGTGTTGGTAATCTCCACCTGTTTACAAAGTTTCAATCTGAATGCATCTGAATTTCTTGAGATATTACGGAAATAACGTTAAAATTCCAAGTGACTACGAAATTTGGCACATTTTTTTTCCTTATATCTCCGAGTGAATATCGGATCGAATTGAAATTTGAAAATTTTTTTTTTTAAAAACTTACTCTGAGGTTTGTGCCAAATTCCATTGAAATCTAATCAATATTTCCAGTGAAAAAAAAATTTTCATCAAAAATTTAAAAAGTTTTCGAGTAAATTTTTTTTTAATTTCCAACAACTGGATCCACACGAAATTTTGCTATAAGTTGCGCTTTACAACTCCAAAACAGTCTGCGAAGTTTAAATTTTATTGAATACCTCAATACTTCATGAGATATCGAGAAATTAACATAAAAATTTCAAATGAGCCTAACTCCGAACTATCCAACCGATTCCACCCTTTAACGAAATCAACCAACATATTTGGACTCCAAACCTAATCTGACAATTTCATGTCGCGAAGTCTTTGCCTTCGAAAGTTAGAGCACATACAAGGAATAGAGAGAGAAACATACAAGGAATAGAGAGAGAAACTTCGAATCATTGAGTTGCCGGAAGAGAGTGGGTCAGAGGTCATGCAACTATCTGGCTCCAAAATTGTATGTCACACTCCCAGATGAACTAAAGGATATATAAAAACAAAAATAGAGTCAAAGAATGGATGATTAGTGGCAAGAGAAATTTTATAGCAAATATCAAAAACCTAAACTGAAATAGGCCACAAAAAAAAAAAAAATTATATATAAACGAATTTATTAAAAGTATGATTGATTTTTTATGAACAATTCCAGATTTGCGACAAAATTATATCGAACTTTGAATAGAAAAATACCCAATATGTGACACGTGCCCCGGAGAATACAGAACAGCAACCCTAAAGTGACGGTTTTTATGTAGTGCAGAATCATTATATTGTGTATAAGACAGTTGACTCTGTAGAATGAGGTTTATTTTTAGTCACGTACAGAAAATTATATAATGTAATTATCTCTGTGACTTGTTTATGTTTATTTACTGAAACAAATAAACATATATATCTATCTATCTCTATATATACGGACGGACCACGGATTCTTCTTCAGGGAGTTTAACCCAATCGTTTAAGACCATTTTCGGCTCAAAATTCGAAAATTACAGACATCGTGACGAAACGATAACGCACTCTGTTCCCTAGAACAAGCGCGTAAAAAGAAGTCAGTTGTGTAAACTTTGTCAGCAAAAATATGTTTTTAAAATTCTGCTCGAATCGCTACGGAACTTGATGGATTCAATCGAGTTAGGGCATCAATAACACTGCCAAATTCCGAAAAAGTTAGGACATATAGGCGCACATTCAAATTCGTAACAAAAGCGGTTACAAAGTCTCTAGGTCGTTTATCCCGGAAGTTATTGTATTTACGGTCGGCCTGGTGGCTGATACAGTCTGTCAGGTGGCTGTGACTCTTAAACCATTGGGTGGAATTTGTCCATTCTAGGTTGTTAATTCCTAAAGTTACAACAGCACATGCAACAGAATGGAATATCGTCGGGACAGGATTTTATGAAAAAAAATCAAAAATTCTCTGAATAAGTCCAATTTTGGACGGGACAACGATGTAGGATGACACGAAGAATATTCATATAAGTAACATTCATATTCACATGTGATGAGTGACAAGTGATATGAAGACACATGTATTTTCCATATGGTTAATTCCGAGTGTTTCAGTGGGATTAAAAATTTATGCTGAATTTATTTCTTCATTGTAATGTTCAATAGTTGGGAAATTTGAAATGGACTGTAAAATTTTGAAAAAATTTACATTTTCTAAGAAAAAATACTAAGAATCAAAATGGTTTGATGGAGAAATAATTAACTTTATTATAAAATTCATATTTCTCCTGTATTTCATGAAGGACTCAATGATTTTTATATTTTTAAGTGCACTTTTCTACTATTCTATTGGAAATTTTAAATGCCAATGCGATTTTTTCATGAAAGGGTCCCACTGAAAGTTCAAGAAGCTATCAACGCACGGGATGCGCTTGCCAAAGCCATTTACAGCAACTTATTTGATTACATAGTCTCCTGTATAAACCAAAGTATTCCATTCAAGGTTTCCAGCTACTATGTTGGTGTATTGGATATAGCTGGTTTTGGTTAGTAATTTCAATATTTGTTTCAATATTCTCTAGTTAATAAACACTTTTTTTCCATAGAATTTTTCACTGTTAACAGTTTCGAGCAGTTTTGCATAAATTATTGCAATGAGAAGCTGCAGCAATTTTTCAATGAGAGAATCCTCAAACATGAGCAGGATCTATACAAGAGAGAAGGTTTAAGTGTCCCGGAAATCTCCTTCATCGATAACCAAGATTGCATAGGTAAAAACAAATTAGAATTATTTATTTATCTGATTGATGCCAATGACTTGATTATAAATTAAATAGAATGGTTCAAGGTTTTGAAGTCTCTGAGGATAGTTTGAATTCATTTTTTGTAAATTCTCTTAGTAAATAGATAATATTTTGAATCTGTCTGTATCTGAACACTAAAAGTATAATGCAAGGTGTTACTTACTTGGGTGTTTGTTTAGTGTTTTTTCGCCCCAGATGTCATCACTTAATGCTAATATAATTTTTGTATTTTCTGTTTTCCAGATTTAATTGAAGCAAAATCGAAAGGAATACTTAACCTCTTGGATGAAGAATCAAAACTTCCCAAACCCTCATATGTACATTTCACGAATGAAGTACATAAAAATTGGTCCAGTGAATTCAGATTGGGTTTACCTCGATCTTCAAAATTGAAATCCCATAGGAATTTAAGAGATGATGAAGGTTTCCTGATCAGGCATTTCGCTGGAGCTGTCTGTTATCAAACGGTAAATAATTCAATGCTACTAGGACTATTTTACACTCAATTATAAACGTTTATTTCAGATGCATTTCATTCACAAGAACAATGACGCTTTGCACGCTTCCTTAGAAAGTATTATTCAAGAAAGTAAAAGTAACTTGATACAGAAACTGTTCTCCAACTCCATGGCACAAAAAGGGAAGTTAACATTCATAAGTGTTGGGAATAAGTTCAAGACTCAATTATCTGAACTGATGGAAAAACTCAAATTAAATGTAAGATTTCTTGGCACAAAGCCTACAGAGAACACACCTAATATCCTAACTCGAACAAACTTTAAGCTTCTGAGGGGTTTCCTTTGTGGGTAGCTGTCCTGGGAAATCAAACCCACAATAAAGAAAGAGATTAGCCTGTTTATTTTTCTGTCGAGTGTTACACAAAAGTGAATTCGAAAGGCAATAAAATACTTTTTGTTGAATAGGCACAGTATAACAATTCTGGTTATAAATCTTCTGTAGTGGCGGCAGGTAGTCTTCGTTGTCGTCGGACTAGGAACAAGGGATGCGTAGGCGCCTGTCTTCGAGGGTGGTATACCAGATGTTGGATCTTCTTGAATTTCTTCGCTGGCGCCGGGCTAAAGATGAAATGCAGATGTCGATTAGGAATGCGGCGTCGAGATCGAATATCTTCTTAGCGGTGATATGCAGATGGATTGGAGAGAGTAGTCGAGTCAAGTGATTTTTCAGAGCGGAGCGAAATGTATTTATGCGATTTTTCAGAGATTTGAATTTCGTGTTTCGACTCCGCCCTTTTTTTCGTTTTTGTTGGAATGGATGAATTCGCTACACCTTGAAACCTAGGATAATCGGAAAAATACAAAAATAACTGCGAAAAAATAAAAGTAATAGCCACTTTTTTGACTTCATTGTACTAATTTTTAGGGCACTAATTTTATCCGTTGTATCAAACCTAACAACAAAATGGTGGATAATCAGTTCGAAGGTGCCTTAAGTTTAATGCAACTTAAGTGTTCGGGTATGACTAATGTATTAGAACTTATGGAGCATGGATATCCGAGCAGAACAGAGTTTATCGATTTATATAACATGTATCGAGAATATCTCCCGAAAGGATTGGCTGAATTGAAACCAAGATTATTTTGTGAGGTAAGTGGAATTGGTTATTAAATTTGGTGATCCATTTGGCGTTCTTCACAACTATTGTAGATGGTAAGCGGTAGATCACAAATATTCTGTTCGTTTATTAAAAAAAACGTTGCTTTCATATGGGCTGTGTGAGGAAGCTTTTACATGTTTCATCACATCATTTTTCTAAGGATCTTTCAAAGTAGTAGCTTTTGCAATAGTACTCGGCAAGAAGGGGGCTCTAGGTAAGCCTCAGTCTCTTCCTGAAATTCCTTTGCACTCGTCAAAAGTAACACTTTACTCAGCTGTATCACAACACAAATTGGTGTTATTCATTCCTTTTTTTTTAATGAACGAGAGGGCACTGTTACCATTAGTTCAGATTGTTCAAAGCTGAACTGCGTAGATTAAGAAGACAATATTCACTGCAATTTAGGTTGTTCAAGAAATCATTCCAGGACATCTCATATTGCCTTACAGCGATATACAGGGTTTTTCAACAAGAACTTTGTTTTTCAATGTGGTAACACCGGCACCACATGACAGTTTTGACATTTAGTTTTTTGACGTATTCGCAGTATATGCTTTGGCAATTGTTACAATGAATTCAATTTCGCTCGAAAATCGCATTAAAATAATTCAAATCCACTATGAAAATGGTCGTTCTGTTAAAGTTACATTTCGTAAAATTCGTGATATTTTCGGACAACATAAACGTCCTTCTGAGACCGCTGAATTTTGGCCTATTATTGATGACATGGATGTCACTGAAATGTGGTTTCAACAAGACGGTGCCACATGTCACACAGCCAATGAAACGATCAATTTATTGCACACCAAATTTCCCGATCGCATAATTTCGCGAAATTCAGCTGTTAAGTGGCCGGCCAGATCGTGTGATTTAACACCACTGGATTATTTTTTGTGGGGCTATTTAAAGACAGAGTTTATACGGAGCCAATCGAATCGATTGCAGCCTTAAAACTCAAAATCCGTGATGTCATTAACGAAATAGACCCTCCATCTTGCCAAAAAGTGATTAAAAATTTTGATGAAAGAATCAACGTCTGTCAGCGTGGTCGTGGTGGACATTTGTCAGATATCATTTTTCATTCATAATTGCCGAACTTTTCTCTTTGTAATACAATAAAAATTGTATTCATTTTCCACTAAATTCTTTGTTTTATTTTGTTTTCAAAAACAAAGTTCTTGTTGAAAAACCCTTTACCATGGCCCTCTAGCTCACCAGATCTAACTTTCTGTGACTTTTTCTTTGGGATTGCCCTGAAGAGTGGATTACACTCAAAGAGTCCAACACATATATTTGTCATGCAATTTTTTCTATTGATGGAGGTGTTGTACAGAGAGCATAATAACTTTATGAACCATCTAACGTCTTGTGCTCATTTGAGTGATGTGGCTACCTAAAATGGCATGTAGATGATTTAAGCTGGAAATAAAATCTCTGAAACACAAAAATTGAATGTCTTCTGCCCATTTTCAAATGGTCCTAATCGTGTGTCCCACCTATATGTCAATAATTCGAATTTAATTAATTATTCGATTATGCATAAATATGTTCGTTTTGTAGGCAATGTTGCACAGTCTAAATCTACATGATAAGGATTATAAATTCGGCATAACCAGAGTATTCTTTAGACCTGGAAAATTCAGTGAATTCGACCAGATTATGAAGTCAGACCCTGAAAATTTGAAAGATATGATAGGAAAAATAAAAAAATTCCTCACCAAATCTCGTTGGCTCAAGTGCCAATTTGGTATTTTGGCAGTGATCAAAAGTAAGTTATTAGATTTTTATATTAGGGAAACCAGAAATCATTAACTTTGTTCTAGTCAAAAACATAATGAAATATAGGATACGTTCTCTCATCATGATACAGAAACATATAAGAGGTTATTTAGTGAAGAAACGATATGCTCCAAGAATTAAACTCATTCGACAACTGAAAAGTTTGAATCAAAATCTAAGTAGTATACAAGATAATTCTATTCAAATAAAAAATCGCGAACAAGTGGAAAAATCTGTACAAAGGATGAGAGATACCATATCTTCAGCGTTACAAAAAATAAAGGTAAGAGAAATGTCGGAGATAAAGTAATAAAACCGTTGAACAATAATTTTCCAAAGAGTGAACAGAAATTGTCGGAGGAAGATTGCAACGGCATCTTCAATAAATTTGAGAATGAAGTAGACGCATTAAGGAGAGAAGTACAAAGAAAACTAGAAGAGCAGAAAATGGCAGAAGAACAAGCTAGGTTGCGAAAACTTCAGGAGCAAATGGAGAGAGAAAGACAACAGAGAGAAGAAGAACTAAGAAAAAAGCAAAAAGAGGAAGAAATGAGAAGAATCAAAGCCGAGATGGAAATCCAACGTAAAAAGGAAGAAGAAGAGAGAAAGAAACAGGTATTGAATATATTTACATACTATCATTTCATATATTTTTTCAAAGGATGTAGTAGTTTTTCATTGGTTTATAAGTTTTTTGCGTTGTCTCGTTCTTGCATATGGTTTCTGTTCATAGCTTGACCGCTTTTATATTCTTGCAATTCCCTAGAATTTCTCTATTGAATTTTTCAAGTGTCTTCTGTTGGAACTACATCAATGAGAAATTCTCTTCATTGTAACTTTTTTGTCAATCTCATGGAAACTAAAAATTAGATTCCACTAACCCTCTGCTAAAAAATCCTCCCGTTTAGTAGCATGACTTATCTTGAAAGGCATTTTTATCTATTCACCATATTTTTTCTTTGCAGGAAGAAATAAACGCGAAATCGGCACAAGAGTACAAGGCAAGTCTAGAGAAAGAGGCTCTAGAAGAAAAATTATATCTTGAACGTTTAGAACAAGAAAGACAAGATCATGAATTGGCCCTCAGACTAGCACAAGAAAGTAATGGACAATTAGAAGAAAGTCCACCTCTGACACGAAAGTGAGTATAAAATATATTAATATTGATGTTTGAATAATTCTGCAGCTTTTTCATATGTGAATGACATGTTTTATCCTTTTTGAGTAGAATATATTTGACTGAATTTAAATTTTCGGTTATGGAAAAACCTTTATGGAAAAAATAGCGGATTTATTTTTTATTTAACAATGTCAATATATTTTCAATTATTTGAGAAGAATAAGTGCATCAATAATAATTTAGTGAAAAACTGAAAGGATGTTTTTGCTTCCAAATGCGGTAAACCCGCAAGATTTCCCGTTGCGAAGCTATAAGTAAGATATTCACATCATTGTAAGCAGTGTGAGTTCCTGAACAAAAAATATGAAGGCCAACATGGGCGGTCTCTCTTTGTTTGAAAGATATAGGCCCCCAAAGTTCCAAATTGATGCATTTTCAGATCCCTTTTTCCACCATAAAAATGATCTCTCACTTCTCAAATCTAGTTCATAAATCATCTTTGAACCTTCAACCAACGAATAGAGACACTTTCTTTCAAGAATATTCATTATTTAAAGGAAGAAAAGTGAAAATATTAGACAACCACTTAACCTATATTTCTAGGAAATACTTAAAGCGGAGCTTGGCAACAGCGTCTTTTCATCGCTGGCCAACGTAATATGACCGAAGGGTAGTTGCTGGCGGGAAATATGAAATGATGGACAGTTGAAGGATATGATTTTAAAGAAAATGCTTCTGTCACTGAAGAAGAGGTGGTTATTCTAACATCAAAACAAAATCATTGAGAATATTTGTTTAAGGTTTCACTCTCAATATTTTCGTTTGAACTTTCTTTCTATCCCCTTCAAAATAGGGATGTTTTTATCTACTTCGTTTTTTGTTGTGTCTTCGAGATGGTCCCAGTTTAGAATGAGATTCAGGGTATTCCAATGAAATGGGTTATATAATAACCTCGATTTCATTGGAAATCTGGGAAGGGCGCGACCTATCACATATGAAAAAAATGTACGTTGAAATATATGTCAGGGTGTATTCTCATTCCATTACTATGTGTGTCAACCTTGTAGATTTCATTAGAAACGAATTCTCCTATTGGAAGATTTAGAGTTTCGCAGTTAACAGTAAGAACTAAGAACATATATTTCATTTTCTCGCCAGCAATAACCTGTCATTCACGATGAAATTTGCGCCATTGCCAAACTTCACTTTTAGTCTGAGTCGAAATCAGAAGGAATAGAGATTAAGTGGTTGTCCAGTAATTTCATTATTTTTTTATTAAATATTGATTATTCTTGAAAAAAAGTATTGCTTATTGTTGGTTGAAGGTTCAAAGGTGGTGTGTGAACCATACAGATGAAGTGAGAGATCGTTTTTATGGTGGAAAAAGGGACCTGAAAACGACTCATTTTGGAACTTTGGGGGCCCATATCTTCCAAATTAAGGGAGACCGCCTATGGTCGATTTCACATTTTTTATTCGGAAAATCACACTGCGTACAATGATGTAAATATCTTTTTAATATCTCGGCGACGGGAAATCTTGCGGGTTTACCCCAAAGGCTTTCAATTTACATCATACAGAATTGTGTATGTAGAGATGTCCTTTGTCTTACACAATTATTGTCTTTAAGCTATTCTAATTGTGTCTATATTGCAATGTATTTTGTTGACCACTCAAGAACAATGCTTCTTCTTTACATGATACAGCAGTGGAGTGGATTCTGCTCGACAGTCCTTCAAGCTCAACAGGTATTCCTCAAAAAAAAAATTTAAATAACACTTACTAATATACAAGTTTAATTCTTATGTCCGTAATTAACAATTTTTCTGTTATCATTTTGTAGTGAATGCATATTTTCACTTTTCACACTAAAGACTGACTGTTTTTATCTTATAATAATGTGAACTAGAAGAAAGTATACCTATTCCGTTTGGTGTTACATGAATTCTTTAATGTGAACTTGTGGAAAAATAAGAAAGCTTGCAGATATTATATTATTTCATGAAGATTTATGAAGGAGGCTATTAAAAGTCAACTTGTTATTAAATATTATTATTAAAGGAATAATATTAATAATTTAAACCAACTAACAAATTAATCAACAAAAGTAAGCCTAATTTGGAATAAGTTTCAACATGCATGGAATACAAAATACAATCGAATAGCATTTTCGCCCTGCTGGTGAGTATTCTACTTGGAACTATACAGAGTGTTACAGCCAAATGGAATAAATTCGGTAACGAATAGATGAGGGCGTGTTGGGAAAAACGCTCGGACACGTCGATTTGTAATTTTAAATGCGCATATTTTTCAAGAAAATAATATTATATAGGGTGTTTCATGTGACCGTGGCCAAAACCAACTTTCTTATTTCAAATGCAACCCCCTGTATATTATTTATTTTTTGGATTCTTCAGAGAATTTTAGACACAATTTATGTACAATGTCCTATACCTATCTTTAACTATTTCGGAAATATTAAGTGTTTTCAGATTTAGTGCAAAAATCAACGTTTTAAATAAAAATTATTTTATTTCACAAATTCGGTACATTACACTTAAAACCTAATAAGTAATACTGATTATTTCTTAATAATAAAAAAAAAACAATAATGTCAATGTGGGAAATGTTCAAAACGCTCGCCGCGAACGTCTTGGCAACATGCTAATCTGGTGTAGAATTGTCTTCTAACGTTACTCAACATTTCTGAAAACTCTTTATATTTCCGAAAAAGTTGAAGATAGGTATAGGACATTGTACATGAATTATGTCTAGAATTTTCTGAAGAATCCAAAAAATAAATAATATACAGGGGGTTACATTTGAAATAAGAAAGTTGGTATTGGCCACGATCGCATGGAACACCCTATATAATTTTATTTTCTTGAAAACTATGCGCATTTAAAATTACAAATCGACGTGTCCGAGCGTTTTTCCTAACACCCCCTCATTTATTCGTTATCGAATTTATTCCATTTGGCTGTTACACTCTGTATAAAAGGAACCTAATATAAATACCTGAAAGAAGTGTTTCAATCGAACACTGCAAAAAGATCGATTTTGATGGGTATTTTTAGGCAACTAGCCAGAATCCTGTTTATGAGCACGAACTGAAGTTTTTTTGTAGCTATTCAGCAGACCTTCATGCTTCTAGAATTTCAGCCATTATAATTTAAGTGAGATCAATGAAGTAGCAAACTTTTACAGATCGGAAGCTGTAAAGAACCAACAAGCTGCTCTTAGTAAAGGTAAATATGATTTATCGAAATGGAAGTACTCAGACTTAAGAGATACGATCAACACTTCTTGCGACATTGATCTACTGGAGGCTTGCCGTCACGAGTTCCATCGTAGGCTCAAGGTTTACCATGCTTGGAAAGCAAAGAATCAGAGACGAAGTATCATGAATGAAAATGAAAGAGCTCCTAGATCAGGTAAAATTATAAGTACAATTTTAGAATTGAAAATGTAGTTGCTTGATATCAATTCCATTTCTGATTTTCGCCACAGATGATTCCTCTTAGTTATGCCACTTATTTTGATGAATAGCTTGAATAGCTGGTCCACTATGTTTAGCACAAATATAAGAAGGCCAATGACACTTTGCTGGGAAACTCCCAAGTGCATTAGGAAGTGCTAATATTTCACTACAAACTTGTAAAACAAAAGTAATGTATCCATATTTTTTTAAGTGATGGAATCGGCAAATAAAACTCCAAGATTACAACCAAAAGTAAACAAGGACGATAATTTAAAACAAAGATATTTCCGTATACCTTTCACACGTGGAGATCCCAACAAAAAAGGTTTTTGGTTTGCCCATTTTGATGGACAATACGTAGCTAGGCAAATGGAATTGCATCCAGAAAAAGTTCCAGTATTATTGTTAGCAGGTATGAAAAACTTAGCGGCCGGTTTCACAAAACTTTGATTGTCCGATCAAGGGCTTGATTGTCAACAGTGAATTCTGTGCTCGATTTCAGTTCATTTTCAACCCAACCATCGAATACGAACTTTAATCAACGAGGTGATCGGAACTCAAAAGTTTTGTGAAACCAATGGTAGGAATATTTCCACTAACCAGGTAAAAAAAATTGAAAATCTGCCTGGCGGACTTGTAAAATTGGTAAACTTCTAGAACCATCAAGTATTAAAGTGATAGTAGTTTGATTCTCAATGGTAGAAGGTATAACTGTTATTCGTAGGAAAAGATGATATGCAGATGTGTGAGCTGTCCTTGGAAGAGACTGGATTGACACGAAAGAGGGGAGCTGAAATTTTGGAGAGCGAATTTGAGAAGGAATGGCTAAAAAATGGTGGTAAACCATACACCAAACCGTCAGATAGGAAAAACTAGATTACTAGAACTGGGTTGCCTTGAAAGTGAACGCTAGAAAAATATAATATAGTGGTATTAAATGATGATAATATTTTATTAAACATATAAACTTCTGAAATGTTGCTGTTGAAATTTGTTCTTTAATAAATTATAATTTGATTGAGATTTTATTCTTTTTCTTTCTTGACAAGGTCACTTCATTTCAAGCAGCACTAGAGACCTTGAATGGAACGAAATTCTTTGAATTTCAATCTCCACTATCAGAGAAATAAGATAGTTATAAATTTGCTTGCCAATTGCAAGGAAGGATATCAAGATTATTATATAATCTTTCCAGAACTTAATTGAGCATTAGGAATGTTAGATATCAGTCATGAATATATGAATTATAAAACTTGTTATAGGTATCCTGATTCATATATTTCTATTATATACATTAAAAATGTCATCACTTGGAGAAACTATTTTCCATTTGTAATAAATAACAAATATCATCCTCCTTGAAAACTGGTTGACTGTACGATGAATAACACATAGTGGAATGAAATTAAGGAATTGCTCTGCAACCGTTTCTGGACAAAATGCAATTTTAAGATCTCAGTCGGCATGAATCACCATTTTCAAAGCTCGAGTTCTTATCGAGCTTGTCCATTTCATCATCTTTTTCCAAATTCGAGTTACTAGCTTTACTTTTTCGTTCGCATTTTCCAGTCCGTAAACATTCTAGAGCTGCCTTTTCTCCTTCTTTAGGATTTGATTCCCAGGGATTCCAGAATTTAAGAATTAAAGGCTGTAAGAAGCGATGAAACAGAAAAAGAAGTAATGGAATGATGAAACAAGAAATGCAACCAGCCATATTTACAATGACAGTACAATAAATTTGAATTAAGAAAATAATCACAGTACACTCAGGGATAATTAAATTAAAAGGGCGTGTTTTTAAATTCACCAAACTGGTGTGGTGGATTAGTGGTGGATACAATAACTCGTTTTTATATTATTGTGGTGGAAGTGACAGGGAACCATGTTTGTTTTTTAATTCAATTGTTTGGTCCACCAATTTTTTTATTTTCCACCGGTTTGAAACGTCAGTGGTTTGACATTTGTCTCACGTTGGAGATAACAACCTAACTATCCCGCTTGGTTTATGTTACGAAGTACAGCATTATGAACAATTTCAGAGTGAACTCACAAGTTAAAATGACTTATTCTAATAGAATTGGTGAAGCACTAGGCCAAGTTATTGTGCATAAATGCACAGAGAGACGAAGGAATACAGTTTTTCAGATATGTTGTATTATAAACTTTATGTTTGGACCTTTGACCCATTCCTCAAAGTTTTATTTGTTATTGGAAGAAAAAGAATACTATGAACTATGGTACAGAAGGAAAACATCCTACATTCACGCCATAAATTGAAAAAATAATAAACCAAAAACTGTTCTGACAAAGTAATAAACTATGGTAGAGTTTGTTGGAGACATTTCCACACTGGTGAAGGAATTATATATGTTCGATTCGTTTAATAAGATGAATCATGCTGGGATAACTATGATATAAATAATTGGTGTTAAACACATTTTTTTCATAATAATGAACCAGAAAATTTTCTCTGTTCTCAATCGAACATGTTTTGATGTGGATCTTCTACCCAAAGATGGAACTTCTACATAATGTTCGTAATATATTTCGAATTCTTATAGTCAATTGAAGATTATGAAAGCTTTAACGTTGCATTCCCATAATAAGAAAAATATTAATATGGATAGTGAAGTATTTTGTGAGGATGAATCGAAATCTGTGTTCATTTGAAGATCGGCTAATACAAGGATGAAAGTTTGTTTATATTTACGTTTAAATACTTCAAATGACTCACGAATATGCTGCTTGATTCGTTTTGAATAGGGACGATGTCAAAATCTTATGACTATTATTTTTCCAAAAGCAACCACTGGTTAACAGTATGTTTTTGGGAAGATCTATTTGGAAAAACTTCTGCCCAGTTGAAAGCATATAGGGTTTGTGCTGCTCATTTCGAAGTGCTCTACAGGAGGAACATGCAGAGACCGAATGTCCTAGGAAATCTCCTATTCACAAAGGTTTCATGACATTCGAGATTTTCTTATTTATATTCCATATACCCATTAGATAAGAAATTCTATTATGTATATTTAGTTTGCAGCTCAAGGAATTGTATTTATTTCAAAGATCAAATAGA
Organism: Myrrha octodecimguttata; assembly: GCA_958510865.1. Classification (NCBI taxonomy): domain Eukaryota; kingdom Metazoa; phylum Arthropoda; class Insecta; order Coleoptera; family Coccinellidae; genus Myrrha; species Myrrha octodecimguttata. Next base: position 20,003,388 of record OY294063.1, read on the forward strand.
TGATCTGGAGATTAGGGAATATTCCTTGAAATAGTCACATAAACAAATGGAAAATTTTAGAGTGTATATAGAATATATCACTTAAAACCCATTTTATCATTTCAGATATGGTCATTGATGCTGATGTAGATCTGTCGACTAGTGCCAATACAGGTGAACCAGTATAGTTTGTGAGACTGTGTTTAATCTGTAATCTTGTATGATTTATTACAATCTGTTGAACAAATTCACCATTCTGTAATTTGTCAAATAGAGCTTCTAATTTTAGGTTTGAGATACATGTATTCCTACATCCCTTGATGAGATTTCCAAAATAGTGCCTTGAACATTATATTTGGTTTTTTTTTCAGGTACTGACAGTACCCTACCTTCAATTGCAGACAGATCATCAATTGATGACGGACCACCAGTTGGTGAGGGAATAGCCTCATCAGTAGAAACACAAATTGCTGCCTCTTTGAGTTCATACAGGCCAAGGAAGCAAAAACTCAAGGAAAAAGTGAGAGCCCTCAAAAGAAAAAAAAAGGAAAACATCTGAAGGAAAAGAGGAAGAACTTATGTCTTTGGATCAATTCCACGAAATCTGCTTATTCACACAGGTTTCATGACATTCGAGATTTTCTTATTTATATTCCTTATACCCATTAGATTAGAAATTATATTTATTTATTTTGTAGCTCTAACTGTCGGTTTCACAAAACCTTTGACGTCTGATCAACTCATTGATTAAGATTAGGGAATATCCCTTGCTATACTCACATTAACGAATGGAAAACTTTAGAGTGTATATAAAATATATCACTTAAAACCAATTTTATCTTTTCAGATATGGTCATTGATGTTGATGTAGTGCCACCACGAGGGAACCAGTATAGTTTGTGCGACTCCTACGGCAATATCAAGTAGGTATGAAAGCATTGTTTCAGATGCTTTAATCTGTAATTTGTCATATTGAGCTTCTAATTTTAGGTTTGAATTACATATATTCGTAACAACCCTTGATGAGATTTCCAGAATAGTGCCTTGAACATTATATTTGGTTGTTTTTCAGGTATTTACAGTACCCTAGCCTCAATCGAAGACAGATCATCAATTGATGACGGACCATCAATTGGTGAGGAAATAGCCTCATCAGTAGGAACACAAATTGCTGCGTCTTTGAGTTCATACAGCCCAAGGAAGCAAAAACTTAAAGAAAAAGTGAGAGCCCTCAAAAGAAAAATGAGGAAAACATCTGAAGGAAGAGAGGAGGGGCTACTAATGACTTTGGATCAATTCCACGAAATCTACCTTAGGTTTCTGCCTCAGGAATAAGCTGATTTTGTGAGCATGCAAGCGGAGTTGAACCTGCTTAAGGCGAAGGGTGGGAGATATAATGCAGAATATGAAGAAATTCGCTTTATCTCTGTATTTCTTGGGACCAAGCGCTTATAGTTTTTTGAGAAGCTCTTTTATTCACCTTCTGTGAAGAGCCTTGAAAGAATCGCCAAGGGAATTTGTTCTAACCAGGTCAACGTTTTTATAATTTTCATCAAACTCATTGAACATTTCATTGTCCAAAAATTATTATCAAATAAATTGTTATATGCACACTATGATAATATATTTATGTTGGAGTATATGATTTGAGTGGTTTTATTTATTGAAAGATATATAAGAAATAAATAGGTTGTGTTAATTGTCTGGAAGATGCTGGGTTCCTTAAAGACTCCTACAAACTTTTATTCACAACGTTTAATTGAACATTACTAAAGTGGTATTAAAATTTATTAGGACTTTGTTTGCGTAGATTATAAATTATCTCTTTTGAATAAAGAATGGCATAGAACGTTGAAATTGATAAATAATATCTGGTGAGTATAGTTGTAAAGTTTATTTGATTAATAAAAAAACTGAAAATCACCAGATAAATCAGGCTGCATTTGTCCTGAATTCAGGAAATATTCACCTCCTGTACAGAAAGCATGTCGTTCAAGCAAGATAGTTTTTCTATGAAATGATTGAAGGCTTTTTCATTTCAAATAATGGAATTGAGTCAGCGTTTACCTTATCAGTATGATTTTTAAAAGATTATTGTATGATACAATAAAAGCGATATTCGTATTTCAGGAAAGATAATTGAAATGAGGTAATGAAATTTAAAATAAGGAGACAGTATTTAGTTTCCACGAAACGTTTTGTGGAAACCAAGTACTGTCTCCTTATTTTTAATTGAAATGAGTTTCTACCAAGTAAAGACAGAATCTATCAAACACAAGGTAATAAAAGTAACACGTAGCACATTAACTATATCAATTCTACAAATTTTCGCCGAAAAGACTTCGAAATAAAACAACTACATTCATAAAATTATTCAACGCAGTTATGTCTCAAATATCTTGCAGTAATAATACATATAACATACAAAGTATCCATATGTAATTTCAAATTCGCCGCCTACCAGCCATTTTGGTTGATCTTCAAGGTCACGAATTTTGGGTACATCGATAACAATGGCAATTTCAAAGAGACCATAGATATAGGGTAATTGTTTTGTACCATAGACATATCATCCTATATTTCTATGTTATGTACTTAGCGTAATTGTCAAATTTTTGCTTCGCTTACAAGTGGAAAGTAGAGATATTCCAAAATAATGGCTCAGTCGGAAATAATTCACAAATATCTGGTTAACTTGGAGGTCGATGGTGAAATTTTTTCTACCGAGTTGACCGCGGAGGAAATAGAAACACTTTCGAATGGTAATTATTTATACCTCAGTAAATTCTAGAAAAGCACTGATGTGAGGTCAGTAGCTACTACGCGCAGCTTTACTTTCTGATGGAATGATTTTGCGATGCTCAATTCATTCGGTCCTGATGAAATTTTGCATGAACCTTCCAGCAGTCATTTTTCTATAAAGTACTGGATTTCGATACGATCTAATCTATATTTTGGAAATATTGGGGAAATAAAAGTTTAAATGGGTTAATATCTACGGAATCATTGGATGGATTTTACCTGTTCACTAATTCTGCTTTCGTAATGTCCCAAACTTATGCAAATACCAAGTATCAAAGTAGTTTCAGAAATCGAAAATTTAAATGGTTATAACTGCTCAATTAATGAACTTAACCGTCGTATTTTGATACGGAACCTACCCTGTAAGTTTCGAGTCGCGAGCTCATTCCTTTTGACAGTTATCGGGGCAACACAAGGACGGACGATGGACGGAATAAATTGACTTGAGCAGGGAATCCGACCTAATCGATCAACAGCGTTTTCGGCAAAAAACGCGAAAATTACAGACATTTCGGTGGAGTGATAACGCGCTGTTCCCCAGAACAAGCGCGTGAATTTCTGTCCATAATCTGATTTCGGATTTTACAGATGAAAATGCGTACCTGCAGAAATTTCAAGAAATAAAAATGATGGGGAGTTCAACTGGGCTTGAACAACCGAGCGGATCCAGCGGATCCCAAGAATCGAGAGCAAAGTGGGGCCCTTACGCAACGAAACTGTTAATATCCTTAAGGCTGCAAATGGAGGAGAGTTTTTGCATGCCAAAGTGCAAGAAAACCAAAATGTGGAATGAGATCTCAACGAGCATGAGACAAAATAATTATTTTTATTCTGGCACTGAGTGCCACGCGAAATATAGAAATCTTCTTCAAACATATAAAAATAATAAAGACAAAAGATTAAAAACTGGCGAGTCGAAAATAACCTGGGAATACTTCGAGCAGTTCGACGAAGTTTTGGGATACAAAAACTCAACCATTCCGGCTGAAAACCTGCTCTCTACTCATCTTGAGACAGAATCTACAAGTGAGGCAATTCCTAGCATTATTAATGAATCTCATGATAAGAATAAGGAAAAAAAAATGTCGGTTACACAGTATTTATATGAAAAAAATAAATCTAGAGAAGCACGCGAAGCAAAGGACGACATAAGATGGGAAGAAAAAAAAAGATTGAAAGAAAAAGAAATTGAGGCCATAAATAATTTAGCTGATGCCATCAGAGGAACTTATAAGAGAAGAAGGTCGACTCATTCAGATTCTGAATAATCTGCCAGGTTACCCGTAGCCTATATTTTGCTTTTTTAATAAATAATATTCAATTTTCTGAAAAATACTTTATTTGTTTTGTTTTCATTATCTCGTTCGTTAAATATATTTGATAAACATTTACTGCAATGAATTCTTTATAGTATTTCTTTTTGTGGCTGCAGTCGTAGGTATATTTTCTACTGAGTGTTGTTGTTCTTCATCGTCTTCCTCTTCAGTATCAGTTGGCTCATAATCAGTATTTTTTCTGATGCCAATGTTGTGCAATATACACGCACCAATCATTATATATTTCATATTGGATAAGTTCAAGGTATTTGAATACTTCAATATCCTCCACATTCCTTTCAATCTGCCAAAGGCCTGTTCTATTATTACCCTAGTGCTGCTTAGGGTTTTATTAAATTTCTTTTCTTGATGTGTTAAGTGTCCATTGTCTTTGAATGGAACCATAATGAAGTTCTCTAGAGGATAAGCAGTATCTCCCAAAAGATGGAAGTCGGCAGGTATGAGATTATCAAGTAATTTTTGGTAAATAGGAGAATTTCTCCATACTCTAGCATCGTGCACAGACCCTGGCCAGCCACAATAAACATCAATAAACTCCATTTTTGAATTGCAAATACCCTAAAAAATAGCACCGATTATTAAAAAATTATAGAAAACCACTGACGTAGTCAGTGCTGCCTTTGCGCGCATGGTCAAATTCATTGTTAAAGTCGTCAATTTCTCACGTATTGGTCCCACAAAACCACCACTATAAAATTCTTCAAATCCTCTCATATAAGATCTAATCTAAGAACATAAACCATAGAATTGTCAAAAATTTCGGATTCCATTGTGAATGTTCAATTTCGTGCCGACTTGCGTGCTGAAGTTGCACTTCGCCCGCGAATTGATTCTGAATGCAGCTTAAGGATTTTGTGAATTCATAATCATCAAGGTCGTCCTCAAGGCCGGCCGTTAACGAGTTTCAATCAGTTCACACTAGTAGTTTCTGAAATATTGAGGAAATAATCTTAAAAATTTAAAGGACTATAACTCCAAAACCGTTTGGCCTATTAATTAAGAGCCGCATTCTGTGCGCGGCCCACCCTGAAAATTTTCAAGTTACTAGCTCGTACCTTTTGGCAGTTAGTGCGAGTCCACAAATGGAACACGAAGCACTGACCATGGCACCGACCATGGCAAATACACAAATTAAATCTATAAAATATGATGCTGTGTGTATGGAAAGACAAAATGAATTTTGAGGGAAGACGCTGGATTTAGTTCTTCGGTTAATACAAAGGTCGATTACTTGAATCGAGGATGTTTTGCATTTTAAATCGAGGCACAGAGTTTTACCGGTGCGGTGCTTGGTTCGATTCTGCGGTTTGGTGCGCCGTTGTGGATGCCTACTTATAGTGTATCCGGCTGGTCGGACAGAATGGATTTTAGCACCTGATTCTTCATCAGTGAGTTCAACCTAGTCTTTTGAGAACATTTTCGGCTCAAAATTCGAAAATTACAGACATTTGGACAAATCAATAGCACGCTCTGCTCTGTTCCCGGAACATGCGCGCAAAAACAAACAAAACCAAAAAAAAAACCTGGAGGTGGATGGAATGATAGCCCTTTCTATTATAGAAGGAATTATCTCCTTTTGGTCCTGGGATGGGTACATGCATTCCATCAACGGAACCCACAACATTTGGGAAGGATTTATTATGTCTTAGATTATTGAAATCCTGCACTGTTCGTCTCAATTCATCACCTTCTGGCCAACAAATATATTTATCCTTGAATGTACAAATCTTTTTCAGAGTTCTGATAAAAACTGTATGAGCATGTCCTTTGCTAAATCCAAATCTATCTGCTACACTTCTGAAACATTCCTGGTTTGCCAGTATCCATAGCGTCATGAGAAATGCTTCAGCAGATTGCACTGGGGGTCTTCCAACACGGGATGGTACTGCGTCAAAGTGGAGTTCTAACAGGATTTCTTCAACGCTTGTTTTAGAGAATCTAAAATACGATTTGAAATCCATGTCATTGTATCTGGGAATTACAGATCTAAAATAGTTTGTAACTTTTGCGTGCTTTTCTGAGTTCTGATAGATTCGAACGATTAATTCATCATCGGATGAACTTGATTCCGAGGAAGAAGATGATGAGTTACAACATTTTTTCACTAAAGCAATTGAAGCATACATCTCAACAAAATATTTAAGAGCAACCACGAAGACTGGAAATAGTACGAAAATACGTTTTATTATATCGTTTTTGGAACTCCTTTTTTATTCAAGCATTCAACAAAATAGACATAGACTACGGAATATATTAGTATTCTGTGCTGCGCAATAACACCACGAAATCGATTCCCACCTAGACATAGACAAACCCATGATGTAAATAAAAGATGGTGTGCTCATCTGTGATTGTATTTACCAATGATGATGTAACTTTTTTCATTCTAATTCAAAGCACAGAATATATATTTCCTTGTATTTTAATCTTGCTGACGTAACTTTTTTCAGATGAGCACACCATGTTTTTACATCATGGACAAACCCATGATGTGCTCATCTGCAAAATGAGTGACGTCAGCAAGTTGAAAATACAAGGAATTATATATTCTGTGCTTTGAATTTGCATGTAGTTTCATACGTCATTTGTACGTACGATCACACCATTTTTACTTACATCCTTTCTCCCCCAATGATCTAATAATATATCAGTATTATTAGACCATTGATCTTCCCCCGTAGATATCTTCCTATCCACTTGATGTTTCGTCTTTCGTTTCACATCAGGTCCTTTCGTTTGCATAGAAGGTGTAGCACTTTCTATGCTAACGAAAGGATCTATTGTCTTTTGCTCACAGTTTTGAAGTAAAAGCGCGGTATTCTTGTCTATGGGCGCATTACACTAACCACAAAGTCGAGAATTAATCTATGTTCCTTAGATTTTCATTCCTTGCATGAACACAAAAACCACAGACTATAATCATAAAATCACCAACCTTATGTCACGGAATATTCCGTCCACCAGTGTTGTGACAACAGTCCCACCACATCAGCGGTTTGGTGGAATGTTTGACATTTATATGACATTAGGGAATCCAACGACCTGTCAAAATAATAAAGTTTGTTTACTTTGTAAACTAGTTCTATTTTGGAAGCTTTTTCAGAGTATTTCACACTGATTGGTGTATAATATCGTTTAGTTTTATTGAAAAATATAGTGAATAGTGAGAAAAATGCCTGTAACATGTATAATGGTCAATTGTGGAAGCCCTTTAAATCGGGACCTTAAGAGTACCTACTGTGAAAAGCTCTTTGCATTACCCTCAGAGTAACTGTTGCTCTGAGGCATTACCCACATATTAACGATCTTTCAAGGAAACTAAGGGAAATGTGGTTAGCAGTCATCAAGAGGGAAGATCTAACTAAATCAATTATTAGAAACCGAAGGGTCTGTAGCAGACATTTCACTACAGGTAGGTAACTAAGAAGAAAATAGATATTTCTGTATTTCTATATGAGTGTAACTGACGTTTGATATTACAGTTTTATACAAGCTTGAAGGATAAAGCATATGTGTAAATGTTGTACTCTATTTCAGTTTATGTAAAGCATCCTATTTCCAATACAAACTTATAATTGATTCAATTTGTAGGAGAATCTAGTGCTTTGAGTGATGAAAATCATCCAGATTGGGTCCCATCACATCACCTGGATCATCAATCTAGTCCATTCTAAACGCAACTGTGATGTAAATCTAAATTTGCGGCAGACAAAAGAATGAAATTGAGTCATGAAGTATATGGACCAAGCAAATAGGTAATGTCCTAAGGAAGAAGTTGTGATCTGCAAATTTTAGTCTTATAAGACATACGTAATGAAAAAATATTCTATTTTTCAGTTTAATGAAGAAAGTGATAGCTGGCATAGTGGAAGCATAGTGCTACATAAACAGACGTTACAATGACCATGTTGGCTACAAAACTTGAGCAGCTCAACTTTGCCTCGTTGAAAATTAGATTTGGAAAAAAAGCTAAAAACACTCCCCTGAGACTGATGAGAATTTCAAAATTGTATATAAGTGGGAATATTTCTATACTTCATACATCATTTTAAGCGTTGTAGTTTCTTGGAAATCGTGATCCACATATAAATCATAATTATTTTTAAGTGAAGTTATTCGTTTTGTATTTCTAATAATGTTTATTTTGTTATGGGGGTACCTATGTTTCAGTAATAAAAAAAACATTTGTAAGAAACTAAAATATGTTCTGTATTTATACACTATTAACTTCTCTAAATAAGTACTCTGTATGTTGAAACACCATAACAATTCGATTTAACACTTGAGATGAAAGAATAATTATCCAAAATGCTCAATAAATACAATAAAAGTAGCTTTAAACCTCAGCGCAAAATGCAACAAAACTTTTGTTTGCCCACCAAACGCAATATTTGAGGTTGAAAAGTCACGTGGTTTGAATTGCCTAATTGGTGGAGGTTGGAGGTTAAACAAACATCATTGGTCATTGGTAAAGATTATTCATTCATTTTACGAGTGAGGATATGGATCTTATTAACTGTTTTTCAGTTCCAACGATTCTCATTACAAACGATATAAAGGGAAACTTTCAGTAATTTACATTGATTCTTGGAACCTGAAGAATCGAAATCAAAGATATCATTTATTATATCTATTGAAAATGAAACATTGAAAAATGGTGGCTTACTTATTCCCTGAAACGATTATGAGAATGAAATAAAACATATGCATGAAATGGAAAAACATGAAGAAAACTTTTTCAGTTCTATTTCAGAGTGATATATATTGCAAATGATCAAAATGCTAATTTATTATTCTACAGATGTAATGTCAGTGCTATCCTAATCTATAATTTTATATTATATAATTGTTATACATGACATAAGAAATAATGCAAATGATGTTGCATCCTTGTGTTAGACGATCGTCAAATGAACACCTATGAATCATACATACAAAATACTTTATCATCTATAACAATGTTTTTCATTCTGCAGAAAGAGAACAGAACAGAAAGTTCTTCGATTCGTCACTTTAAAATATTCGCAATATTTTATTGAACCTATTGTATCAATCACATAATGAATATTTTTGATGGCTTCACATAGAATATAGGATCAGGATGGGTTTTGTATAGCAGACCAGCCATGTATCATATATTATCGGGAAGTAATAATTGTTGAAATATGTGTGATAAGTAGCAGAGAACTGTTTTCACCATATTGCTCTCATCACGATTCAATGAATTATACAGAACAAATCGAATAGATTTTCAAACAATTTCCTTCACCAGCGTGGAAAATTTCTCTAACAAACTCCTTCATATTTTGATACTCAGGCCAGTTCTCCCAATTTATAACATGAATCCAAGCTGTAAATCTTCACTAGGAAATTCCACTATCTCTTCTAAAAGGGTCGAAGATGCAAATATTCAAACATAAAACCTACGCCGTATTCCGCTGTCTCTCGATGCATTTCCACAATGGCACAATAACTCGGCCTGGTACTTTGATAATTCTATTAGTTTAATCATTTAAACTAGTGAATTCATCCTGAAAAAGCTGTATTTCATAACATGAACTGAGGTTGTTTTGGATTGATTCACCTTAATGTTTGACAAATGTCAAACCTTGCACCAAACTGATCCATCAAGTCGTTTTTTTATTATTGGTTGAAATGACGTAAATGTCAAATTATCCAATCCACCACTCTTCCACCATAGTCCACCACAACCACACCATTTTGGTGAATTAAAAAACGCGCCCAAAATTATAAACAGATCAGATGACCATTGACCAGACATTTTTAATTTTGACGTATTTATTATTTTTTCTCCACTCTCTGTGCGTTGTGACCATAGAATACAAATATGAGGTTATTGCGCCTACGGCATAGTCATCGATTCTGTGGCGTTGGCGTAGTTAAAACATACAATAATAATAATCTCTAGGTCTATGAAAAACCATAGACAATATGTGAAAAACGAAAAAGTAGTACATGTACTCAATTTAACAAGAAAAATTTAATTTGAGATGGATAATCATGTACTTCCTGATGAATTTTCTAGCATTTGTAGAACATGCTTGTCAAAATATGGACAACTTTCTCTTCTAACAGATCAAAACGTTGTAGGAGTATATACACAGGTCACAAAATTAGAGGTTAGAATCATTTTCTCGCACAAAGATATTTTCAAAATAATACCATCCCAACAAAATATTTGGTAAACCAAATATTAATTAACTGAGATCTCAGTATTATCAAATTTTTTGAAGAAACCCTTCAATTTCATACGATCTTTATTTGAATTTGATACTCCCTTCCAGATTAATTCAGAGGACAAATTACCACAAGGAGTTTGTGCTTTTTGTTTAGAAATACTTGAAACTATAAGTAAATTCATAAATAAATGCATAGCATCTGATGAAATTTTGCATTTAGCTTTGGAGAGAGATAATTCGACTAAAAATGAGTGGATAAATTCCCAAAGCAATGACTGTTCAACTCTTTCTCCTCGTAAAAGCTTCAATGAAGATATTAACATTGATGAACCTATTGAAATAGAAGTGGAGGTACCTATAGAAAAGGTCAAAATCAGTGAAAGTGAAGGTCTCATCAAAGATCAACCAATAGTGAATTGCTTTGAATGTGAATTCTGTGGTGAAAAATTCAATCATGGAAAAGAATTAAAAGAACATTTCAATCAAAACACAACTTGTAAGGAAAATCGCTTCAAGTGCAGTGTATGTGCAAAAAGGTTTTCTAAACGATTTAAGTTACAAGCTCATTCAAGATGCCACACTAAGGAGTCACCATTCCAATGTGAAACATGTTCAAAGACATTCAGGTTTTCCCAAAATTTAAGAAGACATAGGAAAACACATGAAGGAATCAAACCATTTGTGTGCCACATTTGTCATAAAGGTACTTTGATGTTTTAGTTAAAAAATGAACAATTAACATTAGTGTTGCTCCTTAAAAAAATTTATTTACTTCTAAGTTTTAATAATCTGACTTTCCTTCTTTTTTGTTTTATAATGTTTGGCATAGCATTGACCACTAATATTTGCAGGCTTTTCTCGTGCATTTGTTAAAGAAGAGCACATAAGAACCCATACAGGGGAAACTCCATTTATCTGCAAATACTGTGGAAAAAGATTCAAAAGGTACAATAGTCATCGTACACATGTCATCAGACACCAAGTAGAAACTGGGGAGTTACCAGAACATCAGAAATTAATTTACGAAGAAATGAAGTGCAATAAATGTGATAAGAGGTTTTCTTCCAAATCAGCTCTGCGTACCCACGAAGTACTACACACAGATGAAAAAATGTTCCTCTGCAACAATTGTGGAAAAAATTTCTACACCAAAGGAGCTCTTCAGAGTCACATTAAAGTACACACAGGTGTTAAACCATACAAATGTCCCTATTGCGAAAAGAGTTTCTCACAGAAAGGCGGATTGAAAATTCACGTTCATACCCACATTGGTGTCAAGCCACATACATGCAATCTGTGCTACAAATCATTTGTCCAAAGTACACATTTGAAGAATCATATGAGAACCCACAGTGGGGAAAAACCATACATTTGTTCTTTTTGCGATAAAGGTTTTGCTCTTAATTGCAATCTTAAAGTACATATTAGAACGCATACTGGGGAGACCCCTTATCGTTGCCCAATGTGTGATGTAGGTTTTTACGATTCAAGTACACTCAAAAAACATAAAAAGATGCATAATCAGCAGATCTAGACCGACTTATGACCTATTTAAGATATATTTCAACCAAATTCAGAGGTATTTCTGAAATACCTTCTTCAATCAACTAAATGTACATAAATACATCATGTATTAAACATGGTGTGCTCATCTGCAAAGAAATTGATGTCAGCAAGATTACAAGGAAATTTTTTTTCTGTCGAATTTGCATGTAGTTTTTTCATACGTTCTCATTTGTAAAAACGATCACAGAATAGCAGATGAGCACATCATGTTCTACTTACATCATGCATAGATATGAAAGTTGAGTACATATACGAAAATGTGATAATTATTATATAGGAGCATGAAGAGAATTCTGAACACAATTCATGAGAGAAGAAGAAATAAAGATATCCACTTAAAATCAAAATTGTTTCATTATTATTAACCAAGGAAGAGCCTGACGATCAGTAATAACTGTGAAACAGCTGTAATCATTCTCCTGGGATTCGCTTCTTTGGTGTAGATGTTTTTGTTGATTGGATGATTAGCTCTGATCAAGGTGGAATATTTGTGAATTTATCAACAGATATTCGTCCTCGTGATTATGATATTATTTAAAAAAGAAATTCAAATTGTAATTAAATAATCTATTTATTCTGTTGATCTGTCAACTCATCCTACATGACATTTTACTCTATCAGAAACGTATGTTTCAAATTGGTTTCCTCCTGATTTGATTAACCAGTGATAACTTCAGTGTAAACTTCTAACTTTTTTTTTCTCTTTATACATGCATTCTTGTTGAACTGAAATTGACGTATTTGTAACAGATGTTGTATTGTTATAAATGATTATATCTTACTGCGAGGATCGAAACGAATGCATTCCAGTTTATCAGCTAACCTCTCCCTTATTTTATTGAAAGTATGCCCACTTACTACACTTTCCATTTGTACCATTAAATTCCTGTAAAATGAAATGAGGCTTGGCATGTTATAAACAGTAAGCTACTTACTTGCTTTTGGCTTTTTTAAGTAATATATTGGTGAGAAACATTTTCCTCGAATGTAGCTTATGTGTAGATAGTGGAAGTTTTCAAACAAGTGTAAATGAGTATGAAATTATAAAATAGATAAATTTAATTTTATGATAGATAGGTTATGAATCATAGAGTATTCTCTAGCTTACAGCTGGATTATAGTATTCTATGGCTGCTGTCATAGAATAACACTATCCAAAAGGAACCACAGATTACAGACGTTTGAATATCTTTTTTTATCCCCTTTGTAATGTGTGCTAGGAACGTAGATAGATCTCTATCTACGGCTAGGAACTGTCATTATCAGCTGTTTACTCCGTATCTATCTACGGTTTACTCTCCCTCCGGCTGCATGAAGGTAGTTCTTTTAACTCCATGTACGGCTGTTTGCACTAGAACTTCTCAAAGCGTTCCATGTTCTGGACTGGAAGGTAGGCATATTGTACAAAACAAAAGAGGAAATTCTATGTCTATGATTAGAAATGAAGGAAAGAAAATGAAAATTGGTGATCTAATAATATATGTTCATGTTGGTAAAACTGATAATAATTATTATAAAGGTCAATTGTTTTGTTTATATGTAATAAAATAAATATTCCTATTCCTAGAGATTTCCTGAGTTAAAGGAGTAACAATCCGTATAAAATATAATCTATTTCTGTTTTCGAAACTCCTACACGAACGGATATTCCAAACGTGGGGATGCTAGGGAATTAGGTTATTATGCATTTAAGTATGTATTCTCTTCCTCATAATCTTGGCATGAAGCACAATTTTCTTGTAGGAACTTGAATAAAACAGCATGTCACTCACAATTAATTTGGAAATTGGACATGAAGCTTCTTTAAGAACAAAAAATACACCGGAAGGATTTACCCATGACTGGAAAATATTTGTTCGGGGATGTGATGGTGCAAATATTCAATATTACATAGAAAAGGTAGTTTTCTATCTACATGAGACATTTCAAAAGCCCAGAAGAGGTAAGTGTAAATTAGGGCAGAATCTCATTTAACAATAATAACTTTCATTTGTTCGAAAAACGTAAATTTTAGGAGTTAGATTATACACTCAAATCAGTACCTAGAATGTGTTTATGTTGAAAACATTTTAACATTTAAGTGAATTTTATTTTTTCAGTGATAAAAGAACCGCCGTATGCAGTGAAAGAATCTGGATATGCTGGATTTATCATTCCCATTGAAATATACCTGAGAAATAGTGGCGAGCCTAAGAAGATCAAATTCAGCTACGATTTGTCACTACAGAGAACAGGACCACCACTTCGTAAAATTAAGAAAGAGAAGTATTTCTTTACTTCACCACCAGAAGATTTCAAAGAGAAATTGCTCAAAGGAGGTGCTGTTGTGAGTATTCACAATTTTAATATCTCCTATAGGCTTTAGTGATAAGGTATGATTGTGTTATGAGAAAACAATTATTAAATATGTACGATTTTGGAGATTATGGAGACATTGTTCATGTCATGAGCCTAATGAAAAAAAAACATTTTTTTCCCTTTGTTATTATAATTTACAAAGTGGAAGGTAATATTTGGAATCAATTGGCTTAAGAAAATGTTAAATGATGATTTTCTCTCTATTGACCTAATTCATTCTTGCAACAAAGTTTTAATGTGAATAGCCTTAAGAATTTATGATGTGTGGTTACCTTTATTGAAAATTGACCAACAGCAGCATAACATATGTGATTTTGATATAAATAATGATAAATGGATTGGAAGACAAAAAAACACTAGAAGTTGATTCTGTTGCACTTAAGAATTGTCCAATTGTAAATGTTTGTAATAGTTTGTTAAAAAGATAATTTGTGCTGTGTTGGTTATTTTTTCAGTTTTGATGAAAATCTTTAACGAAGGTACAATTCTGCTACCAAGATTTAATCAAGAAAGTTCGATTTATTTGATTTCCATTTTTTCATTTGGGTAGGTAAGATTTTGGAAGCTATGTTAAAAAATATGTGAGTCTGATCATTTGGAAGAATTACAGAGGAATGTGTTTATTTTCAATTAATATAAAAATATTATAGTTACTGGTGCAATTAGCATTAAATTAATCAATTAAATATTTTTCTTTTTAGTTTTTGTTATAAACACTGCCTCATATTTTACCAAAAAATCATTTGAAGATATATTGAATCTTGGGAAGAAGTCTCCAATTGTCGAATTTCATTGATGTTTACACTTTCGATTTTTCAACTATCGTAACAGACTAAAAATGGACCATAAAATTATAGTAGGCTCGCGAACTTCGAATGCAAATACTGACAAATGTTTCAAGTTTCACATATATGAGGAATGTTTTTCTGGAATTATTTCAACTCTTATCTTCAATTTCATTGATAGATGAATAATATTTTTCTCATTCTGTTCAGGTAACCAGTAGCTCCCAAGAAATTAGTGAAAATAAATCTATATTGCATGAAGAAAAGAATCAACTCATAAATAAACCCAAACTTAGCGGAGAATTGCCGACAAAAAAGAAATTGGACCCTCCCATATCCAATAGTTTCCAAGACCTCTTCGGCACACCTATAACAAAGACCTCAAAAGCACCTGAACCCAAAGCTACATTACCATCTTCTAAAGAAAACAAAAACAGCACAAAACCTGACAAAGAAAAAGGTAAGCGGTACAATATAAATCCTGAAGAGAAGGGTTCTTTAAGGAAATGCTTGGCTATAAACAATTTTTCAAATCAAATAACATGATTATAGATCATTTTTTTCTTACAAATTGCAGTTTCAGGTTCTGATAAAATGAAAAGTAAATACAGCCCTCAAAAAGATAAAGAAAGAGAAAGGGAAAAAATAGAGAAAAAAGAAAAGAAGGAGGAGAAGAAGAAGGATAAAGAAAGGAGAGATAAAGACCGCGAAAGAAGTAGAGAGAAGGTTTTGAAAATGGAGAGATCGCCAAAGATGAGATCACCAAGCCCAAAAAATCGTTCTCCTAAGTCAAGCAGTCCAGGTCCTCAATCATCTCAAATTGCATCGACTGAAAAGTATCGTGATAAGGATGTGAAGAGTAAGTAAGAATAATTTTTAAATAAAATATTTTTTAAATCACAAAATCCTTAAGGTGAGAAAGATAAAAGGGATAAAGGAGACGAGGAGGAGAAAAGAAGTAAAAAAGAGAAAAAAGACAAAGATTCTAGTAGGGATAAGGAGAAACATCGAGATTCTGTTAGGAGCGATGTTAAAAGCAAGGAATCAAAAACTAAAGAATCATCCCATTCACTAGAATCTGATTCTTCATCACAGTTACCTGTTGCGTCGGATTCATTTTCGGTCAAGCAAGAAAAGAAGGAAAGTCATAAAGACGAAGAGAAACAACGGGCTGACAAACCAGGTAGGAAAAATTTTTCAAGATATTATATTGTGTTGTTAAAGTGTAGAGAAATCTTTCATTATATAGGGTGTTTGGGTTGGTAGTAATGAGACTTTAAGGGATTTGACACGCAAAATCTATCATATGGGGGTCTTAGCCTGACCCTCATGACCTTCAATTAAACATCTAAGTAATGAGTTTGCATTATCACAAAATCATCATTTTGGTGTCGACTGATAGCCAAGAAGACAAGCTATCAGAAAAGTATCAAAATAACTAATAGTCAATACATTTTCAATGAAAAGCATGGAAGAATTACATTTTATCACTGTGATCTATTAAAATTGCACACAAATTACAAAAACTCCATGTAAGTAAGTATATTTCTTATCCAGAAAAATCTGAGGAAAAAAAACACAAGCATAAGAAGAAGGATAAGAACAAAAAGGACAGACGAGATAAAGAGGATAAATCTTCCAAGACGCCCAGGAAATCGGAGAAAGAAAAGAATTTGGTTACTCCACAACCGCCATCAGTTTCTAACACCTCTGGTACATCGACAGATGCCGAGATGCCAGAAACTGCTAATCTGTTTGGCAGTAGCCCGAAAACAGAGCCTACTTCACCTCCTCCCTCACCTAAAGAGACTGATAAACCTTCGACAAAAATATTCCCAGCATTATCTGACGAACCTACAGACAGGTTAGTTAGTTTGTGTTGAAGTGGAGATATTTCGAATGTTTTTGCAGAATAGACGACTTCGGCCCAAGTTGCCAACCCACAATTTACTTAGCAAGTTTACTTTCACTGGGGAACGGGAATTTCAGGACAAATTCGACATGATAAGGTTCGCATTATTTATAAATAACCATAAAACATGCCTCGGCTCTTCAAACCAGATAATTCCTTCCAAATATAGGTTTTTGTTAAGATCGTCCCCGATTGGCTGAAATTTAAGTTGGGATTCCTGATTTCATGCAAACAGTGTCAATTTTCATAGGATACGTTCCGAAAATCAACTCTGTTGTTTCGGTTGCCGATTTTCCGCTCTGTAAATATGAAATATTCGGATGGTTCCTGGAACAAGCGCGTGAAAAAGGTTATTTACGGAATCTGGTTGATGAAAATGCGGTCGATTTACTGTCACCAGAACGATTTTCTATGGTAAATATCCATAGCATAGCATACAATCTATGTTTACTTTAGGTTTGTTCTGGTTCCGAGTTCAGATCTGTTCGGGACGGTTCTAGCATAGACCATAGATATGTGCTAGAACCGTCCCGTACAGTTCTGAACTCGGAACCTAAAGAAAGTATAGATTGTTCTATGCTATGGATATTTACTATAGAAAATCGTTCTGGTGACAGTAAATCGACCGCATTTTCATCAACCAGATTCCGTAAATAACCTTTTTCACGCGCTTGTTCCAGGAACCATCCGAATATTTCATATTTACGGAGCAGAAAATCGGCAAATGAAACAACAGAGTTGGTCTTCGGAACGTATCATATGAAAATTGACACTGTTTGCATGAAATCAGGAATCCCAACTTAAATTTCAGCCAATCGGGGACGATCTTAACAAAAACCTATAATTGGAAGGAATTATCTGGTTTGAAGAGCCGAGGCATATTTTACGGTTATTTATAAATAATGCGAACCTTATCATGTCGAATTTGTCCTGAAATTCCCGTTCCCCAGTGAAAGTAAACTTGCTAAGTAAATTGTGGGTTTGCAACTTGGACCGAAGTCGTCTATTAGGAATGTTTTTCCGAAAATATCATTGTTCAAATGGGTGCTTCCTTCGAATATCAATTGAGGGATATTTTGAGAGGATTTTGCATTATTTTTCAGTTTTATTTTAGGTTTTCGCTCCTAATATTTGACTAATAACTATTAAAAATCAAATGAAAATTATTATACGGATTGCGAGATTTAAATTATTTGTCAAGGGCAGTTTCTTGGAAGGATGTTGCCCAATGGACAGTATTGGAACACTGCAAACACTTTACGAATAGTACTGTAATGTTTAAAAGTTTACATCAGAATTGTTCATCAGACAAATAGAAAATCTTCAGAATTATTTTCTTGCAATACTTTTATGCTTCAAGAACTTTTGTCAATAATTTTTTTTTCAAATTGTTTCATCATGATTGAATCAGTATTTTTTGAGTTATTCCAAAAAAAAAAACAACGACATCAAGGAAGAATCCTCGAAATTTCACAAATTTTTTTCCCAATTTCTAGAAATATTATTATAGTATCGTACTGAAATTTGGTACACTGCTTTGAAATATAGAGCTCGAATTCAAATACAATGAATAGTTTCTAAAAAACAGAAATTTTTCGAAAAAAGTCATTAAAAATTTTATTTTAATTTATTGACAGTATGATCTCAACGAAATTCCTCCTAAAGTTGCTCGTCGATATACTTCAACTAACCGCCAAGTTGCAATCCAATCGCTTCAGTAGTTTCTGAAATATCATGGTAATAACCGCAAAAAATAGCGGCTGTGGCTCAGTGGTTAGAGCGCAAGCCCCATGATCGTAAGGTCTGGGGTTCAAGTCCTTGGCCGGGAAATAACTTTTCCGGTTTTTAGGGGACCGTCCCACCATTCGCTGTTGGGTAAACAATTAACAGTGCTGTTCCTAACGTGGCGCAAGGAATTAGTAACAAAGCCTACACAGAACACACCCGGTATCCTAACTCTCACAAGCTTTATGCTTCTGAGGGGTTTCGTTGAAGCCTAGGATATTCGGAAAAAAATTACAAAAAAATACAAAATACAAAATTTCAAATGGCCACAACTCAGAAACCGTTCGTCCCATTTCGCCGTTAAAAGGCCGGACGACCGGACAGAATCGATTTTGACACCAGATTCGTCATCAGTGAGTGAGAAAATTACAGTCATTTAGACAAAACGATAGCAAACTGTTCCCTAGAACATAAACGCCAAAATGAGCGCTCCCTGTTCAATTCATTCACAAAAAACATGTTTTCTTATAGTTCGGCTAGCAGCAGGGAAGCCTCACCTCTGCACGAAGAAATAGATAGAGAAAGTAACGAAAATGATAGTGAAAAAAAACGAAAGAGGGCGTCAGATTCGTCCGACTTAGAAGAGCCTCCAATGAAATTGAACAAAGACGAAGAGAACTTGCTGTCTGGTGAGGAGAATGTGTCAGATGCCGAAGAGCAGAGTGACGAGAATATGGATGAAGCTGGTGCTAGTTGTCCCTTTGCCGTGGCAGATACTGAGGAATGCGACGAGTATGAGGAGATGGATGAGGAAACGTACAATACTTTGCATGATCTGAAAGAAAGGATTATGTTGATCGACAACAATGCTGAACTTCAAAAAGTGAGTAAATTAGATAATGATCATGATGTTGTAACTACAAGTGAGATGCCTATAGCTTGGGTCTGTTTATACAGAGTGTAACAGCCAAATGGAATAAATTCGATAACGAATAAATGAGGGCGTGTTGGAAAAAACTCTCGGACACGTCGATTTGTAATTTTAAATGCGCATATTTTTCAAGAAAATAATATTATATAGGGTGTCCCATGTGACCGTGGCCAATACCAACTTTCTTATTTCAAATGCAACCCCCTGTATATTATTTATTTTTTGGATTCTTCAGAGAATTCTAGATACAATTCATGCACAATGTCCTATACCTATCTTTAACTATTTCGGAAATATTAAGTGTTTTAAAATTTAGTGCAAAAATCAACGTTTTAAATAAAAATTATTTTATTTCACAAATTCGGTACATTACACTTAAAACCTAATAAGTAATACTGATTATTTCTTAAAGATTAATAAAAAAAAACATTAATGTCAATGTAGGAAATGTTCAAAATGCTCGCCGCGAACATCTTGGCAACATGCTAATCTGGTGTAGAATTGTCTTCTAACGTTACTCAACATTTTTGAAAACACTTAATATTTCCGAAAAAGTTGAAGATAGGTATAGGACATTGTACATGAATTATGTCTAGAATTTTCTGAAGAATCCAAAAAATAAATAATATACAGGGGGTTACATTTAAAATAAGAAAGTTGGTATTGGCCACGGTCGCATGGAACACCCTATATAATTTTATTTTCTTGAAAACTATGCGCATTTAAAATTACAAATCGACGTGTCCGAGCGTTTTTCCTAACACCCCTTCATTTATTAGTTATCGAATTTATTCCATTTGGCTGTTACACTCTGTATGTAAAAAGCAAAGATGCTCTATCAAAAACTGGAGAAAAATTTCCTTTATTCCGCCTAAAAATATCAATTGAGTATTGAATTGTATCAATCAAAATGAAAATGAATTTTTTGTGATTGCGAGAAATGAAATCTTGAACTTACTTCTATACTCCATTCAATTTTATGAAGTCAGTTGGCCATGGAATAGTTGCATTAAGTTATTTTAACTAAAACTGAGTAATGTTGGCACTCAAGAAAATGTCAATGTCAAAATTATTTGGCGAGACGTTGCCAGTTTATTCATATTTTTATCGAAGACTCTATGGTTTGGTTTACTTACTCGATTACTACGGCATTTATGAGGAGTAGGCATCGTCTCCTAGTTATCTAACTGGAAAATGACTGAAACCTCATATTTTTCAAATATACAAGGTGGAACTTCCATATCCTACCGACTTTATAAGAGAGAGCCGTTGGATTTTCAAGTGTATTAATCAGGTTTTCTGGTATCGATTGAAGGATATTTTGGTAGGATTTTGCATTTTACAAACGTCAATCACACCAATGTTTTTTCTGCAGACTGTCACATCAACAAGAAGCCATGACAGTTTTGTACGTTTCTGACAAGAAATGTCAAAATCTCAAAGAAATAAATAATAAAATAGCATTATGTTGGCTTTTAACCTAAACATTAGGCGAAATAGCTCTTAATAAACATCATGAACCAGTTTCTCAAAAAGTGTCTCATAAAAATGATACTAACAGAAACAAATTGAATTTCTGTCTGGCGCCCTCTACTGAGGTTACCGTGGTAGCATCCAATTTGTATTAGCTGTTGCCACGAAAGTCTGAAACAAAATTGAGAAGTGTTAACCATGTCAGCGAGTATTAACATTGAAATATGTATAATGTGCAATGTTTTTCAGGTTGTGAATGTGATCTCCGACACAGGTCTGTATGAAGTTTCATCACGCACCTTTGACTTTGACTTGCGTCAGTTGGACGCTGATACCATCAACCAATTACTCGAAATTTTACCTGTACCTCCAAAGGAGGATACATCATGAAGAATTTAGAACTCTGTAGTAAAGTGATGAATGTTTTTGAATGACTTAATCATTGCTTTCATTTTTTTAATGTACCTGGTTAGTATTTTAGTATGAAGAATTGAGAACCCACTCTGACTAATATTATATGTACGTTTAATTACTTGCCCCATTTCATTCATTGATATTTATGATATTTACACATTTATTTGTTTTGATTCTTTTGAAATAAAGATCAATATTTCAAGATAAGTTTCATTTATGAACACCTTTTTTGTAATATTACAGGTAAGTGAGTCCTGGAGCTGTCCTGCTAGAACTAGCCGTATTTGATGACTTGGATAGTATATTTGCATGTAATATGAATCGTGTTTCCCTCGAAACAGGCATCAAGTATTCAATTGCATATTGAGAAATTTGTAATCAAGGAAACAATTCTCAATTTAGAATCATTAAATAATTCAATAATAGATAAATAAATTTAATATTTGCTGTGTAAGTTTTTGAAAACCTCATATGTTATAAATAGCATCAGATTCAAATAGTGAATATTCAGATTATTGATTGATTATATTCAAAATGGCCAATATGAAGTAACGCAGTACATCTGTTCCTGACCAACAGTTGTTAAAATAATATACAGAGTGTAACAGCTAAATGGAATAAATTCGATAACGAATAAATGAGGGGGTGTTAGGAAAAACGCTCGGACACGTCGATTTGTAATTTTAAATGCGCATAGTTTTCAAGAAAATAAAATTATATAGAGTGCTCCATGCGAGCGTGGCCTATACCAACTTTCTTATTTCAAATGTAACCCCCTGTATATTATTTATTTTTTGGATTCTTCAGAAAATTCTAGACATAATTAATGTACAATGTCCTATACCTATCTTCAACTTTTTCGGAAATATTAAGCGTTTTCAGAAATGTTGAGTAACGTTAGAAGACAATTCTACACTAGAATTCCTACATTGACATTAATGTTTTTTTTTAATCATTAAGAAATAATCAGTATTTCTTATTAGGTTTGAAGTGTAATGTACCGAATTTGTGAAATAAAATAATTTTTTTTATTCAAAACGTTGATTTTTGAACTAAATCTGAAAACACTAAATATTTCCGAAATAGTTAAAGATAGGTATAGGACATTGTGCATGAATTGTGTCTAGAATTCTCTGAAGAATCCAAAAAATAAATAATATACAGGGGATTGCATTTGAAATAAGAAAGTTGGTATTGGCCACGGTCACATGGAACACCCTATATAATATTATTTTTTCGAGAAATATGCGCATTTAAAATTACAAATCGACGTGTCCGAGCGTTTTTCCCGACACGCCCTCATTTTTTCGTTATCGAATTTATTCCATTTGGCTGTTACACTCTTGATATGTACCGTATATGCCCGATAGTAACCGCTCGGGTTTGCTAGATTTTCAGGTCTGGTTATTGGTTACCAGCTTATTTTCGGGACACGTTTTCTACCATTCATTTACAGTCACTTGTCATTCGTCCACTTCGTCAGTTTTGTTTGTAAGGTTATGACTTGTGTTGTGAGCTTCGAATAAAGAACAACATGCTTCACAATTTTTTTAAAGTTTCAAACAGCAAACGTTAATATTTACTTCAACCCACAGAATACAAACTTCAACCATAACATAACTATTAGAATCTTGTCTATGATCTTAAGATTACCGCTATAACCGATACAAATCGTCGGTTGTTCTGGTGACAGATTTCAGTTAACCAGCTTTCAGGATCGCTGTCCCGTAAACATGTAATTCTGTAAATCTGACATTTACGGGACAGGATTTCAGTAACCGGGTTAACCATGGTGATTTACGGTACATATGGTTAGTATGTACTCTATAACGACTCAACTCGGGGATTCCCCTTTCATTAGACCTCAGTATCTTCTAGGAAACATGGAGAAGCTCTGTAAAGTAAATCTTTCCGATTTCAAAGCTTGTCAACACAAAAAATTAATGACGTTTATATGAAAGTGTAAGAAAATTATACTTGCGAAACGCCATATTTACAAGGCCGTTCTAATAAAAATAAATTAGTCAGTTATAACAAGAATTCTCACGTCGTTTTCCATATATAGAAAATACCAACTATGCTGTAGGTGCCTTTGAATAAAGAACTTCTTTATTCAACGGAATGTGCAAATGCAAATACTGCAAATAGCTTTGGCATCCCTGTCTGTGTATATTTTCCTATTTTGACATTACCCAACAAACTAAATTTGAACGTATACAGATAACATTCAATTAATAATAAATTTATATGAGAGACATATTCGTTCTATTAAATTAGTCAGTTATTTCAAGAATTCTTATCTGGTTTTCCCATGTAGAAAAGAACCAAATTCGGTGGATGCAACGAATTTAAATAGATATGGCATCCATGTCATGTCTGTCGATTTTTCTATTTTGACATTACCCGGCACCAAATTTAAATTACAACGCATACAGATAACCTTCGCTCTTTAATCAATATTAAATAATAAATTCATATGAGACATATTCCACTTACCGTGAAAAGTTCAGTCGACGTTATACCTTCCTGGATGTGCCTGCGAGTGTTTGAAAGTTTTTAAATAGTTAAAACATGGGTGGAAAATATTCTTCTCAAGACCCCATGAAAGTGGATGTGCCGGAAATCAAGAAACTATTAGAACGTGATCCTTATTTGCAACCATACGAAAAAGAAATAAGACGTCGGTACGTATAGTTGTAAGTTGTAAATAACAAAACCCAAGGACCAAGTTGCACTTCATCTTTTTTAGAGGTCGTTGAAGGTCGATAAGGAATGTAAACAAACGCAACGTGTTTTTTGAACAGCCGAATTGAAATGCGAATGGGTAATTGAATGAATTTATTGACTTTCAATTTATTTCTTCATTGTTTCTCGAAAGTTTTCCATTTGAGTTTTATTTTGATAGAATTTTAAGGAACAGTCGACTCGCCGGGAAAATCACCTCAGATTCCAAGGACTACTTGATTCCGAAATTGATTCGTTTTGATCAGAATTTTTATTTCTATACGTTACTTATTTTCGATTTTATTTTTTCCGCAGTAGCAACGAATTGTTTTCTAATAATACTTTTTTGTTTTCGATTATTTTCTCAGATATGCATGTTTCAAAGATCTTCTTGAACTCATTGATGAGAAAGGAGGAGGTTTGGATGCCTTTACTAAGGGATATAAATATTATGGTATGAATGTACAGCCAGATAACACAGTTGTGTGTAGAGAATGGGCACCAGGAGCTCGCCAACTATTTTTGACTGGAGATTTCAGTGAGTTCCATGCCTACAAGTGTTCAAACTAGAACGGTTTTATCCATTACTCTGACACTGTGAATCTACTTCCAGAATTTTAATAATTTTAGAGAATCGTTCAAACAGTAACAGAGTTTTAGATGAAACAGTGTAAAGGGCAAACATTTTTATAAGCTATTAACTCTATATTCATCATCAGATGGTTGGAACAGAGAAAGCCATCCATATAACAAGTTAGAGTATGGAAAATGGGAACTAGTTTTACCTCCAAAAGAAGATGGAAGTTGTGCTATACCACATTTATCCGAACTCAAGGTATAAGATCTTTATGAATATGTTTTAACATTAGTGGAGATAGCTCTGCTGCAGAAAAAATGTTTTAATGCTCTCTTAATGCTTAGAATACTTTTACTGTTGGAATGAATGACATTAATGCTTTCAATAAGATTTATTTATCAATCAAACATTCTTGTTTCTTCCACAGAATTACTTTTATAGTTGACCAATTATTTGTTAGTGCAAAATTTCAGGTTGTAGTAGAGACGCAGAGTGGATCTAAAGAAGATAGGATTTCACCATATGCCACCTATGTTGTAGAACCTCCCAAAGATCAAGGAACAATTTATAAACACAAATTCTGGAACCCTTTCCAAACTCAGGTGAATAATAATATTAATAATCAACTAACATAACCACAAGGACGAATATCCCTTGATAAATTAACAAATATTCCACATATTTGGTGATTTATCGACATTACCCACAGTGAATTCAATATTTCACAAGTATTCACATAAGTAATCTATCTATCTATCATTTCTGTTTTTGGAAAACTGCATTTTTCTTTACAGCGTTACATCTTCAAAAACAGAAAAGTACAACGCCCAAAAAGTTTGAGGATCTACGAATGTCATGTTGGTATTGCTACAATGGAACTCAACGTTGGTTCCTACGATAACTTCACCGACAACATCTTGCCAAGAATCGTTAAACAGGGTTACAACGCCATACAACTTATGGCTGTCATGGAACACGCCTATTACGCTAGTTTTGGTTATCAAGTAACCAGTTTTTACGCAGCTTCCAGCAGGTATGGTAACCCTGAACAATTGAAAAGATTGGTCGATAGAGCACACGAACTTGGCCTGGTGGTGCTTTTGGATCTCGTACATTCTCATGCCAGCAAGAATGTGCTTGATGGGTTGAACCAATTCGACGGTACAGATTCTTGCTTCTTCCATGCAGGACCCAGAGGAGAACATTCTTTATGGGATTCAAGATTGTTCAATTATTGCGAATTTGAAGTGCTTAGGTTTCTGCTCTCGAACATTCGTTGGTACATGGAGGAATACCAATTTGACGGCTTCAGATTTGATGGGGTTACATCGATGTTGTATCATTCTCACGGTATAGGTAAATATATATTTTGAAACGACTCTTCTTTGACCTGCTATAGCAGTTATTGTCTTTCAAATTCGAATGAGTATTTCAGACATCGTCAGAGATCAAAATTATACTTGCTTTCACATATTAAACATAAACATATGGACAAATATTCATTGATAAAAAACATATATGCCTCCTTGGTTCGATCTAGTCATGTCATAATCTGGAGAATACCATTGAGTATTAAACACATTCATACATCATCAACATTGAAGGATATATAACATAATCACAAGGACGAATATCCGTCGATAAATCAACAAATATTCCCCCTTGATCAGAGCTAATCATCCAATCAACCAAAACACCTACACCGAAGAAGCGGATCCAAGGAGAATGACTACAGCTGTTTCACAATTATTATTGATCGTCAGGTCAACTTAACTTGGATAAACCGCAGAGAGTTCTCTCGATACTTGTTACCTTTCAGAAGGACCGTTGCAGTATAACAACTACAGCGCGCCATCTGCCAGGAGCATCTTGGGAGTCTCACCTTCGAGTGCAGAATACTTTGATCGATGTGTATGACGTTCATCCTTTTGTCGCATCAGGTCGCTGTAACTGCGATATTGCAGCATTACAAAAAACCGTCACGACATTGGAAACACTCGGTTCATGTGGATTCCCACAAGACGAATACGTCCAACATCTAACAAAGATAGGAATTGGTTTCACGGAGAAGAAAGAGCTCCAGTAATAATAAATAACATAATCACAAGGACGAATATCCGTTGATAAATCAACAAATAAATAAGTAGAATCCATTCTACTTGGATCCGCTTCTTCGGTGTAGGTGTTTTGGTTGATTAGCTCTGATCAAGGGGGAATATTTGTTGATTTATCTACGGATATTCGTCCTTGTGATTATGTTATTTATTATTACTGGAGCTCTTTCTTCTCCGTGAAACCAATACCTATCATTGAAGGATATCTTTTATTATCCATGATATTAGATTCCATAATCAGACAATAAATTGAAAATCTTTTTCAGATATTGAAAGCGAAAACCCAAACAAAACATAAAAAATAATTCTAAAAATTCCGAACCTCCTAGCGCCGGACCTGGTGCTCATAATTGCTTGAGTCCTAGTGGTATGATATTTATGTCCTCTACTTCAGCTACTCACCGCTAGGTGCAAATGGTAAAAAAACTGATTTTTTATTCTACACCTGCGCCCCTATGAACTAAAGGAGAAACTTAGCCTTAAACTGGCTTCATTTCTTTGAGCCGCGTTGTCTCTTCGTGTTTAATACTAAATCAGAATTAGAGATGGGCAACTCGACCTATCCAGCTCGAGTAACTCGAGTTACGCTATCGACGATTCAGCTCGAGTTGCTTTTGAATGAACTCGAGTCAACTCGAAAACAATTCAGATTTAGAGTTCAGCACCCGACTCGATGCGTAGAAATCACGATTTCGTGAATCGTCGGTGCCTCCCGTCGTCGATGTCGATCGATAAAGCTCGATTTGGTTAGCGGATCGGCAGTCGCAGTCGGCAATAGTTCGCTCTGCTCGATTCAAATTTTGTCATTTTGTATTTCAGTTCAGTCGGGATCGATCTCAACAGGGTGTTGGTCTATTACAGATGAATTAAAATTGACTGCCTATAAACGAAAATATATTCGCGTCGTGTGGGGAGTGATTAAAGACTAGAGTTGGATTGATTGAACTCTATTCATTTATTTATTGTACAATGGCCCCCTTTTCGTTATAAATATTATATTACAGTCATTTTTGAGAAGTGTGATTTTTTTAAACTTTTTTCACGATATATCCATTGTTTATTAAAGTTGGGCACTAACATTTGAACCCTTAATCTTCAATTGAATTATTCCTCATATAAGAGTAAAATGTAATTCAATACATAATATGTGAGTCAGCTGTTAGCGAGACTCATAAAAATTCCAACTTCCGAGTCCCGATTCTACAATTCTTTCAAATTTCTATTCCTACTCACTCCGAGTAGATCGACATCGGGGCATCGAGGCTCTAGTCGGCGAACGAATCATTGTCGAGGCCCGACTCGAGGGGACCCAACTCGACTCGATACGAATCGAATCGCTGGCGCGGAAGCATAAGCACCGAGTCGAGTCAGCTCGAGTTGCAACTCGAGTTGGCCATCGATTCAAATCGAGTAGATCGAGTTGAGAAATAGACGACTCGTCCCATCACTAATCAGAATATATACAGGGTGACCCATTTTAACTTAGGCAGCCAAATAACTCGAAAAATAAGCACACTACGAAAAAATGTTTAGAATCAAAATCTCGTCATTTCGAGGGGTACGTACAATGACGTTAAAATGAGCCCCCCCACCCCTCCCCCTGGGCGGTGAGGGGAGGCAAGTTTGAAATCTTAAATAGGAACCCCTATTTTTTATTGCATATTCGGAATCTTTGGCTAAAAACACATACAATTTGTCTGAAACATTTTTCTCGATTCATGATAGATGGCGCTGTAATCGACGAAATTCAATTTCTTCGATTTCTCTTACTGAGAACCCATGCTTACGATTCTGCAATAAATTAACAATAAAAATACCACGTTTTCATTGTTAATACTCGAAATTAGTCTTAAAACAAACTTCTCATTATTTTTTATTACTCATTAATTACTTCTCAAGAAACTGCTTTTATCGTAACCCAGGAACAACGTCGTGGACGTAGCAGAATTTCGTCGATTAC
The DNA here is from genome assembly GCA_958510865.1 of Myrrha octodecimguttata. Lineage (NCBI taxonomy): Eukaryota > Metazoa > Arthropoda > Insecta > Coleoptera > Coccinellidae > Myrrha > Myrrha octodecimguttata. Next base: position 20,032,245 of record OY294063.1, read on the forward strand.
AGCGCCATCTATCATGAATCGAGAAAAATGTTTCAGACAAATTGTATGTGTTTTTAGCCAAAGATTCCGAATATGCAATAAAAAATAGGGGTTCCTATTTAAGATTTCAAACTTGCTCCCCCTCACCGCCCAGGGGGAGGGGTGGGGGGGCTCATTTTAACGTCATTGTACGTCCCCCTCGAAATGACGAAATTTTGATTCTAAACATTTTTTCGTAGTGTGCTTATTTTTCGAGTTACTTGGCTGCCTAAGTTAAAATGGGTCACCCGGTATAGAGGAAAGTGTCAGAAACCTGAAGCTCTAGATTTCTGCATCACATAGGATTGAAGTTCGTGAGGAAGACCTGAGATGGCGCTAGTAAAACAATTTTGCTAAATAATTACCGTCCCCAAGGATTCTTGCTGATTTACAGTTGAATATTTGCCCTTTTGTTTGTGTTTGTTATCAACAACTTGGAGTCATCTATTGACCTTTCTAATTCCAAAGCATCTTCAATTTTTTGCATATTATTAGGTCAGGGTTTTGGGGGTCACTATGATGACTACTTCAGCATGGGAGTAGATACTGAAGGAGTTGTGTACCTGATGTTGGCGAACCACACTATACATCATTTCCACAAAGATGCAATAACAATTGCAGAGGATGTGTCTGGAATGCCAGGAACATGTAGGCCGGTAGATGAGGGATGCTTAGGTTTCGATTACAGGTTAGCTATGGCTATTCCCGATAAATGGATCGAATTATTGAAGCATTGCCCTGATGAGGATTGGGATATAGGTAAGGTGATGCGAAAAAAGATCTTTTTTTCAATAGGTCAACACTGCTTGTGAACAGTGTTTTCGATACCCAACAGACCATGAAATTTTGGAGATTCGATTAAAAAACAGGAATTAACGAATTTCAGTTTGTTTTGCGATAAAAAATATATTGATTCACTAACATATCTATACATTATTCTTGCCAAATTTTCGTAAGCCGCTACGCAGTATGTTGAGGCCTACGATAGTTTGTCAAAAATGTATCCATATGAGGGGTCAAATGAGATTTGAAAGGTTATGGGCCCACCTCCATTCCACTGTGCAATTTCTCTTAGGTAAACCCGCAAGATTTCCCGTCGCCGAGATAATAAAAAGATTTTTACATCATTGTACGCAGTGTGATTTTCTGAATAAAAAATGTGAAATCGGACATAGGCGGTCTCCCTTAATTTGGAAGATATGGGCCCCTAAAGTTCCAAAATGAGTCGTTTTCAGGTCCCTTTTCCCACCATGAAAACGATCTCTCACTTCATCTGTATAGTTCACAAACCACCTTCGAACCTTAAACCAACAATAAGCAACACTTTTTTTCAAGAATAATCAATATTTAATGAAAAAACAATGAAATTACTGGACAACCACTTAACCTCTATTCCTTCTGATTTCGACTCAGACTAAAAGTGAAGTTTGGCAATGGCGCGAATTTCATCGGTCGGAATCGTGCCATCGTGCGTATTCGTGAATGAGATTATTGCTGGCGAGAAAAATGAAATATGTTCTTAGTTCTTACTGTTTACTGCGATACTCTAAATCTTCCAATAGGAGAATTCATTTCTAATGGAATCTACAAGGTTGAAACACATAGTAATGAAATGAGAAATACACCCTGATATATATTTCAACGTACATTTCTTTCACATGTGATAGGTCGCGCCCTTCCCAGATTTCCAATGAAATCGAGGTTATTATGTAACGCTTTTTATTGGAATACCCTGAATCTCATTCTAAACTGGGACCATCTCGGAGACACAACAAAAAACGAAGTAGATAACAACCTCAGTATTTTGAAGGGGATAGAAAGAAAGTTCAAACGAAAATATTGGGAGTGAAACCTTAAACAAATATTCTCAATGATTTTGTTTTGATGTTAGAATAACCACCTCTTCTTCAGGGACAGAAGCATTTTCCTTACAATCATATCCTTCAACTGTCCATCATTTCATATTTCCCGCCAGCAACTACTCTTCGGTCATAATACGTTGGCCAGCGATGAAAAGACGCTGTTGCCAAGCGCGGCTTTAACATTGAGAAGTGTTTCGTAGAAATATAGGTTAATTTGTTGTCTAATATTTTCACTTTTCTTGCTTTAAATAATGAATATTCGTGAAAGAAAGTGTCTCTGTTCGTTGGTTGAAGGTTCAAAGATGATTTATGAACTAGATTTGAGAAGTGAGAGATCATTTTTATGGCAGAAAAAGAGATCTGAAAATGCAACAATTTGGAACTTTGGGGACCCATATCTTCCAAACAAAGAGCGACCGCCTATGTTGGCCTTTATATTTTTTGTTCAGGAACTCACACTGCGTACAATGATGTGAATATCTTACTTATAGCTTCGCGACGGGAAATCTTGCAGGTTTACCCTTTCCAGTAGAATTTGCTACTATTCAACATCTAATTTTGGTCATTCATACTGTATTTGAGTTACTGAAGATACCTCTTCAAAATTTATATTCTGCTTGGAATGCACAGGTGTTTAATCAACTGAAATTTCAGGCAACATTGTTCACACCCTTACCAACAGAAGGTGGATGGAGCCCAACATTGCCTATTGTGAGTCTCATGATCAAGCTTTGGTCGGTGATAAAACTATAGCATTCTGGCTGATGGACAAAGAGATGTACACACACATGAGCACCATGTCAAGTCCCTCTGCCATCATAGACAGGGGAATAGCCCTTCACAAACTCATACGGTTCCTCACACACGGTCTTGGGGGAGAAGCTTATCTCAACTTTATTGGCAACGAATTCGGCCATCCAGAATGGTTAGATTTTCCCAGAGAAGGAAATAACAGTTCCTACCATTACGCAAGACGTCAGTGGAATTTGGTAGATGATGAACTCTTGAAATACAAGTATCTGAATGAGTGGGATGCCGCTATGAACCATGCAGAAGCTAAATACGAGTGGCTGGGTTATGAAGCGGCCTATGTAAGTTGGAAACATCAAGAAGATAAAGTAATCGTGTTCGAAAGGCACGGGGTGGTTTTTGTGTTCAATTTTCACCCCAGTAAAAGTTTCGCTGACTATAAAATTGGTGTGGAGGGGAGTGGAGAATACAAGATGATCTTGTCATCTGATGAGTCAAGATTTGGAGGTTATGATCGTATAGATACTAAGGTTCGTTTCTTTACTGCAGATGAAGGTTATGCTGGTAGGAGACACTCATTGCAGGTTTGTGTTATTTAGAACTCATCTTTCTTGGTTCTGTAGTGGAAAAAGTTTATTCATGAAGTGATAAATATTAATAATTTTCAGGTATACATACCATCCAGATGTGCCATTGCTTTAGCAAGAGTTTGAAACTGATATAATAAGCAATTATGTTATACTCATTGTTTTTTATAAATAAATTCTATTTTGTTGATGTTATTAAATAATTCACCCACTTTTATTCAGTGATTTTTCGAAAAGTATGTCGAAAGTAATTATAAATAAAATTCTTTGGGAAGAGGGTTGAAAACAGTATTCCATTCATCATTGCATTCAACACTTCATTTAATGTACTTTAAGAATTAGAGTGAACGCAGATTAATAAATACAGCAGCATAAAAACCTGGGTATATATATAAAAAAGTCTATATAATTCAGTGTTGAAATGGACAGTTTATTGAGGAATTTCAAATATTCCATCATAATTCTGGGTAATAGCTAATACAATACTTTATCTTACAAATTTCACCACATTGTGCGGTTGATTTTTGCAAGGAATACTTCAAAAACTAAATGAAAAAAATTCAAATGCTAAAATGACAGAAAAAGCTTCAATCATTAATCGATTTCAAGCTATGGACCAAAAGATCCGGTTATAGTTACGGTTATCCACATTGACGAACCATCGTTTGCCTATATGTCAATTTGCATAATCATAACTACAGGGTTTTTCAACAAGAACTTTGTTTTTCAATGTGGTAACACCGGCACCACATGACAGTTTTGACATTTAGTTTTTTGACGTATTCGCAGTATATGCTTTGGCAATTGTTACAATGAATTCAATTTCGCTCGAAAATCGCATTAAAATAATTCAAATCCACTATGAAAATGGTCGTTCTGTTAAAGTTACATTTCGTAAAATTCGTGATATTTTCGGACAACATAAACATCCTTCTGATACCGCTATCAAGAATTTGGTCGCGAAATTTGAGTCGACAGGCTCGGTACAAAATGTGCCAACACCAATACGTGTTCGACCGGGTCGTTCAACAGAAGCCACAGTGTTGAAGAAGATCAAAAGTTATGAATTTCACGACGTTCTCAACAATTGGGGTTATCCAAAAGCACAACATGGCGAATTTTGCGAAAGGATTTGGCTTTGAAGCCTTACAATATTCAACTGGTGCAGGAATTGAAGCTGACCGACCATTCAAATCGCCGTAGATTCGCTCAGTTCATTCAGGAACAACCTGCTGGTTTTTCTCAAAAAATCATTTTTTCAGACGAAGCACATTTTCATTTGTCAGGGTACGTCAACAAGCAAAATTGCCACATTTGGCTTCTGAAAATCCTAAAGCAATTATTGAGAAGCCTTTTGCATGCTCAACGTGTCACTGTGTGGTGTGCTATGTGGTCTGGAGGTGTGATTGGGCCATTTTTTTTCGAAGATGAGGCAGGAAACAGTCAATGGATCACGCTATCGCGAGATGTTAACAACTGAATTTTGGCCTATTATTGATGACATGGATGTCACTGAAATGTGGTTTCAACAAGACGGTGCCACATGTCACACAGCCAATGAAACGATCAATTTATTGCAAACCAAATTTCCCGATCGCATTATTTCCGCGAAATTCAGCTGTTAAGTGGCCGGCCAGATCGTGTGATTTAACACCACTGGATTATTTTTTGTGGGGCTATGCTAAAGACAGAGTTTATACGGAGCCAATCAAATCGATTGCAGCCTTAAAACTCAAAATCCGTGATGTCATTAACGAAATAGACCCTCCATCTTGCCAAAAAGTGATTAAAAATTTTGATGAAAGAATCAACGTCTGTCAGCGTGGTCGTGGTGGACATTTGTCAGATATCATTTTTCATTCATAATTGCCGAACTTTTCTCTTTGTGATACAATAAAAATTTTATTCATTTTCCACTAAATTCTTTGTTTTATTTTGTTTTAAAAAACAAAGTTCTTGTTGAAAAACCCTTTATAACCGGAGCTTTTGGTCAATCGCTTATTGACTATTTATACTTTATCTCCAATTTAAGTGGAAATGACACGTAAGAAATTAACACAATTTTTAAAGGAAGATGTGACATTTCACATAAAATTGGAAAAGAGGGTATGTTCATCTTCAAAATGCAAGGATCTTTTTACAAAGGACAATTCTTGCTGTATTCAAATCATTCTTTGGCTTTTTTATATACATTTTAATGTGGTAGTTATGTACGCCTTATAAGAGGGGTAGAATAAATATATTACAACCCAAAATTTAACAAGAAATATGACAAAGATGCACATTTTTCATAAAGCAGCTCATTATTGATGTTAAAAAATTTTAACATTTTGAATAAATCTTATATGAATATCACATACGAGTTTAGAACCTGCTCTGGAAAAATTGAAGCATCAATATAGTTTAAGTTACAGATATATTTGGATGATGATATGAAGGTACATTTTCATTGGTATAATACTTTACACACCATGGAAAGGACCATATCTTCACATAAAAATACAATGAATGGAGATTAATTGAAATAAAATCAATAGTGAAGAAGTTGATATGTTTGGTGATAATATTCAGAAATTTTCCGTATCTGCATTATTATTGTACATAACAGTTTTGTAATTTATTTATTAATTTTTTAAGTTTCCACCAAATTCTGAGAAGTTTCACGAGGAATTAATACATATACATATTATATAGTGTGCCTACCTAAAGATGATATTCAATTAAAATCGAATATCTCTACCCTCTTGTATGGAAATTTGTTTATTTTTGATTTAGTACCTATTCTTCGATAGAAAATCCTGTTAAATCAGACGAAAAAGACTAATAAATCTGGAGCATGTATCACAAATATTACTCACCGAGCATTTCACAGTGTCAAATACTTTCTTCGATATATCAATGAAAATGCACAATTATTCATCAACCTTATAAGATTCAATAAAGTTATAAGAGCATCAACAATAAATATTTTGAAACATCAGCTATTCTAGTGAATAACCTTTATATAGTAACATCAAAACTTGAATCAAAATTTATAATAATATATAATATTATATCTGAATGGACCCAGAAGAGTAATATGTTCAAGTTATCTGGTTTGTTTACGGAAAATGTTATAGGTATACTATCCAAGCATTTCCACAACTTTGTCTTATAATATCTATATAGTACGTTCAATAAGTTCGAGGCTGATCAATTCTTTGAATATAAATCCATCTGCGAGTACTCATACTAATTCTTGAAATAACACCATACCGATTTTCGAGGTAGGCTAATAATGGACCAAAAATATACATATTATTTATTAGATGAAACTTTCTTGAAATTATTATAAATTCCTAACATATAACAATGGTCTGTGGGAGAAATGCGATTCTTCTAATTTTTGACGAAGGATTGACAAAACTTTTTTTAAAAATAATAAATATTCTCAATTTTTTTATAATCACTCAATATTAAAAAATAAATAATTGTGAATTGGCATGTTTAATTATATCACTTTGAAGAATAACCAAAAAGTAAAGAATTTTCAATGATGACGTTTGAATAAAAGGAGAGAATCGATTTTGACACCGGGTTCGTCATCAGCGAGTCCAACCTAGTCGTTTGAGAACAATCGAAAATTACAGTCATTCGGACAAAACGACAGCACACTGTTAAACATCTTGAAAGCCATATTATCTGTGAATCACATTCCCATTCATTTTGATGTGTGTACCACATGTTTGTTGGTATAATTTTTTTTTGGAACACACCTACTAGAATGTAGGTCCAAACTCCAGTGTCTGGGATATTCTGACTTTTCCTAATAAATCATATATCAGTTTCATTGGAAGCTCATTGATTTTTTGAGAATTTAACTATATTACCCAACCCTGCTCAGCCTACAAACTTTTTGAACCAAATATACATCTGTTCATTCAGTTAGACTGCTCCAAGATTCTTCAGATCAACAGTGGTAGAATTATGGTAATGGCAGCAAATATTCGTTGGTTGCAACAAGCATTTGTTGCCTTTTTTGTTCAATAAATAAACAAAATTCAATGTGAGGCTACAAAACTAGCCGTGCTGAAATATTTAGAACAAGAAATCACCTCAATTTGAGAAATTCGAGATCACATCAAAGTTCTATATTTGGTACGAAATATCAAATTATATGAAGATGTCAACAGACACACTTGGTAATGTATCATTTTGTACAGTTGGATATAAACATATGAAGATCATCACAATACGGTGTCTAAGGTCTCTAAGGATTTAAGGATTTCTTCGTCTCTGGAGCACCATTGAAGTAATTCTTCTATTGATACTACACCATCCTTATTCGTGTCTATTAACTGAAAAGAAAAAAATATTTAGAGTGAACACTCTTGGATTTCTGAGATTTCTATAGTTTGCTAATTTGAAAATGTATTAACTTTAATATCTCGGCCCGATGAAAATAAATTAGAAAAAAATCACTGAGTTTGTTGTTCCATTCCTCAGTTATTTTTTTCTCTACTTTAGAACAATAAATTAAAGAAGTATACTAACCAAAAATTTCAAGTGCACGACATTTTTGAGAAGGACGTTGAAGTAAACCACGAAATTCTACATATTTCTTCCCAATATCTCCAAAACTAATAGCCGTATCGAATTGAAATTTGGTACTCTGCTGTGAAATATGAAGCTCGAGATATAACTGAAATTCTTCCCGAATACGAACAATGGTTTCAAGTAAAAATTTTTTTCGAAAAAAAATTTTGAATTTTTTTTTTAATTGAGTGATCATACGATTTTCACGAAATTCTGCTCAAAGTTGCGCGTCGTTATGCTCCAACCAACTGCCAAGTTTCAATCCAATCGCTTCGATAGTTTCTGAAATATGAGGGAAATAACCTCGAAATTTGCAATTGCTATAACTCCAAAACTATTCGGCGGATTTGGCCCATTAAAAGCTTAAACGCGGAATTCGGATGCGCAACCTACCCTGGAAGTTTCAGGTCGATAGGATTCTCCGTACGCCGGACAGAATCGATTTTGACGCCAGATTCGTTATCAGTGAGTCCAACCTATTCGTTAGAGATCATTTTCGGCTCAAAATTCGAAAATTACATACATTTGTACAAAACGATAGCACGCTGTTCCCCTAGAACATGCGCGCAAAAATAAATATATTTGTCCTAAACGGTGTCTCATAGACTTGTTCCTACCCTGTTATGAATTGTGAAATATATATGCATACTCACATGGAAGATTTTTTCAACATGTTCTTTCGCAGATGTGTCATCTACCGCAGGACGGGTAGCTCTACCTAACATTTGGTAAATACTAGAAACTACATCGACCATTTCAGTCTTTGAGATAAGACCATCGCCGTTAAGATCATACAATCCGAATACCCATTGAAGCTTCTCCTGTACGCTCCCTCTGGATACTTTCGACAAAATATTAATGAAATCCTGTAAGAAAAAAATCATTAATCAAAACATATTTGGCACAACATTTGAAAATATCAGGAATAGTTGGGAACAAGAATGATTTCAAATCAATTTTTTTTTGTGATCGAGCAAAAAAAAAATTACCCTCCCTGAAAATTTCACAGTTTACATTTTGAAGTATGTAGATTTAAATGAACTAATAAAAATAAATCCGTCCGCCCGCCGTCCGCACTCCGGGGCTTTTCTCTGAAAGTGCTGAACCGAAATCCGTGAAACTGAAATTTTCAAGTCGATATATTTCTCTTGACACCGGATTCGTCATCAGTGAGTGCAGCTTATAGTCGTTTGAGACCATTTTCGGCTGGAAATTCGAAAATTACAGACATTTGGACAAATCGATAGCACGCTGTTCCCTAGACCTAAAACATGCGCGCAAAAATGGAAATTGGATGTTCCGCAATTATTCTCGAGAAATATTAAATGCATCAAATTCAAATTGTATTTGAATCATTTCATTATTTCAATGAATATTTTGAGTCATTCTGGCTTACCGTTTGCTGAACGGATTAATATACAGTGCGCGTCAAAATTATGGAACAAATTCATTTTCAAATGAATGGAAGAAAATCCTGAAACAGGTCAATTTTTTTTTCACTTTTACCAAATTTTATCCATTTTTGAAGGATTTTTGTTGCATTCCCATCAACCCTCTAAATTTTTTTAATAGGGGAAGTGGGTCATGTGGTACTTTTTTGGCAAGGTCTTTGTATCTTCTTCACAGGCGTGCAGAAATTTTCAAGAAAAATATATTTTTTTTGAAAAATTAGTTAGTTCAAAGAGGTTTTCATTATGTGCACATTGTCATGGCTCACTTACTTTGAGACGATGGTACCTGATGAAATTTGTCCCCGAATGAAAGTCGACCATTACGTTTTGTTAATGCACAACTTTCAACCCCTACGAACCTTTTATGGGGAAATAAAAATTTTCACGGGAGGGGGTTGAAAGTTGTGCATGAATAAAACTGTAATGGTCGACATTCATTCGGTGACAAATTCCATAAAATACCATCGTCTCAAAGTAAATGAGCCATGACAAATAAGTGCACCTACTGAAAACCTCTTTGAACTAACTTGAATTTTTCAAAAAAAAAATTTTTTTTCTTGAAAATTTCTGCACGCCTGTGAAGAAGATACGAAGACCTTGTGAAAAAAGTACCACTTGACCCACTTTCCCTATTCAAAAAATTTAGAGGGTTGATGGGGATGGCACAGGGTGCAACAAAAATCCTTCAAAAATGCACATAAATTTGGTAAAAGTGAAATAAAATTGACCTGTTTCAGGATTTTGTTGCCAAATTTTTTTCTTCTGAAAAAAAATGAATTTGTTCCATAATTTTGACGCGCACTGTATAATATCCTGAACCATTGTATAATATATAAACCTCTTTATACAATGCCTGAACTATGTAAGTACATCATTTGGAAAGCCCTCTGCTGTTTCCCAAATCTTTTCTATTCGAATCTCGTCTCTCGCTTCATAGGGTAATAGAATATACGATTCGGTAAGTTCTTCGGCCTCTTTGTATTCTCATAGGTCCTCTTATATATTTCTCTTTTACTCTATGTAGAACAAACTTCTTCCATTCCCTCAACCGGCCTGTTCACAGAACATTTCGGGCTTGTTGTCCCCGTAAGAATTAGAATTTATTAGGTCGGGAACCAGTTCCGAAAGTTTTTGGGTCAAACTATAGAAAATTCTCAGTCCTTGAGGCAAGGATAAAAAAAATCAGTCACCCATATATCGGCCTTATGATTCCTTTCTAAAACGCTTTTTTCATGATATGATTCAGACGAAATTTCGCATGAACGATTACTTCGTAATTTCAAACGAATTCAATTCGATCAGATCTGTATATTTTGAAGTATTAACATTAAATTCCGATAGATTATACAGGGTTTTTCCTGGCTACGGTACCAAACTTCAGAGAATGATTCGGTATAGGTTTTGAGAAGAAAAATTCCTTAAAACATAAGTTACTTCGTAAATGGTGGCTTGAATATTAGCTACCAATGCTTCGAGAGTTGCTGGTTCATTGGCATAAATCAATGACTTAACAATGCCTCATAAAAATTGTTATTGTTATTGAAAAGTAATTGAGAGGAGTAAGTTCGCACGAACAAGGAGGCCAGTTAATAGGACCACTTTTGCAATGAATTTATGGTTATGCGCGCTGTATGGCAAGTCAAGCCGTCGTGTTGGAATTGAATGTCTTCTATTGGTTTGTTTTGGTTGCGAAATTCAGAACTGTCCTAGGACAGTTCTAGAACTGCGTAGAATCGATGCGCTGTTGAAGCCCGATTCTGAACTATCCTAGAACAGTTCTGAAAGCGATGAAACCAAAACACGAATTAAGTTCGGGTTCTCATCGGGATCGTAGAGGAAGAAATACTTCCGTTTGAGTTGGCAGAAGAGAGGGATGTTAATAAGATCTTATATGTTGCCTGTGGTTTAATTAAAAATATGCGAAAGTCCTTGTCGCACTATGTAGAAAATATATGAATATTTTTGGGGATACTTCCGTCCACTTAATTTTTTTTTGTAAAAATCGTTTTTCTGAACTTTCTTCATTACTTAGATAATATTTCAAAATGAACCAACAAATTGTTGATTCATATAATAATGAATTTAATGATGAAAGTATTTCAGATATGTGCTTTCCAGAAAAAAATTCATCCGAAACATCATTATTATTCAATAGAGGAAGAGGGCTCTTGCATTCATAGATTTATTTAAGAAATAGACATCCCAAGTGTGAACAATGGAAATAAAATCCATTAGATTATCCTGGGAGGTCTTAGCGAAGGAGTTATCCTCAATAACAAAAATTTAAATTTAACGGTTTATCATTTCCTCAACAAATATAACAATCAAATCAAAAACCAAATCAACACGACGTCGAAAAAGTCAGGTTCACCATTCAAATCGTTGACAGCTCACTCTACGCTTGTGCGAACTGAAGCAGTTCTGGAACAGTTCGGAATCGGTTCTGAAAATAAACAAAACAGGATTACTCAAATCCTGAACCGGTTCTGAAATGAACCAAAACACAAAATCGCAATCGCTCATATGCAGAACCGTTCCAGAACAGTTCTGAACTCGGCACCAAAACAAACCTCATGTTTAGCTGATTAGCTCATTTCGCACTACAGCAGAAACATTCTATTCATATATTTCTTTGCCTTGTTGATGGTTTTGAATCGAGAAGAGTAAAATAAGAGCGAAACCAATAAACTGCACGAATTGCTCGTCCATTAGGCCGATTATATTCATCGGAAAATGGACGAAGCGCTCCATGGACTTCAACACAGCCTGACATTCCCAACCAAGATAATTACAATATATCAGGTGTCGACACTTTTCTACTAAAATTTTTGGTCCAAAAACGGTCCTAGAATTGTCAAATATTGTCCTACTTGGCTCTGTAAACTATGATGGCGCTATATGGTCACTTTGTCAAGTCCATACAATAGAGGCTGAAAAAAAATGAATTTAGCTATAATCTGACGGATCTGATGAAACTATTTCCCAAAATGTTCCCAAAATATGTATATGAATTTTGTACAGATAGAATAATAGGTACATATTAATAAATATTCAATTTAAAAGTTATGAATTTTGTTACATACTTATGAAAATATTTTGAGGAAATGTTCATGTTCATTATTATTGAAATTGAAATATAAATTTTCACTTTGCTGTTCATGTTCATACAAATTTATCAGCAGAATTTCAAACCAGACAAATTCATCGTAGTATCTATCGTTTCCAATGTTTTCTTGAGGTATTTTTGAAAACGAAACTCTGAAAGACTTCCTTTCCATGAATTGAATATTGGGATAATAAATACCTCTTGTAATAATCATGTATTAAAACCATCATAGTTTCAGACTTTTGTATTTAGAGACGAAGAAAACCTTCATAAATATTATAGCCATTCTCACCGAATGAAATGAATAATCATAATTTAAGTTCTGATTAGAATAGTTTTGGTAAGGCAGGTCGGTAACTTCAGTAAATATTTCAGATTTTATATGGCAGGTTTTCCTATGCCGGCATCTATGGGCGAAAACTGAAATAGGATAACGAAGCCGCGTTTTTACAACATTTGGAACTCATTTCGGACCCAAAATATGTCAAAGAGTGTCCGCACCATGTATCTCTGCATCTATTTCTCAACTGTCAAACCATAGACAACAACCATCGAAACTTCTCATCCAGTTGAAAAAATATCTTTTGGCATTCGATATTCGATCCCCTCCAGACGGAGCATTAGCTTACGTTTAATTAGACAAACGGACAGAACTAGAGAAAGTGTTCGTATGCGAGTTGAATTTAATCATCCCGTTCTTCCTGGAAGAAGCGCTTTACTGGTCGAATGGCTTGAATTATGGAAACATTGAAATTCTGCGGTAGTGCATAGCAGTTCTCGATTGGAGCCAGGATGCTCTGCAGGGAATTCGACATTTACCGTTGACTAGGCGTGAAATTCCATGTAACGTCTACGACCGAGCACGTTTTAGTGAAGCCAGCAGCGTAGCAGAGGTCTAATGTTAATTTTATAGAAGAGTAGATATAAGATCGCGGAATACCGAATATTCGAAATAAAATTTGAAAATATATTTTTCAAATTGTTTTATGACACAATCATCCCGACATTTCCCATAAAATTGTTCCTCAGTATTTTTAAACTAGATACCAAGTTTCATCATGATTGAATCACAATTTTTTGAGTTATTCCGAAAGAAACAAGAATACCCAGAAAACACCCCGAAATTTGACATATTTTTCCCAATATCTCCAAAAATTATTATCATATCGAATTGAAATTTCTTACACGGCTGTGAAATATTAATTACAAGGTACAAGCAGGATATTTTTGGGAATATGATGAATTGTGGAAAAAAATTTTTTTTCGAAAACTATCTCTGATATCGTCTGTAAGCCCATAATCGTGCATATGCATGGCCGACCGGACCGAATCGTTTTTGACGCCGGATTCGTAATCAGCAAGTCCAACCTAGTCGTTTGAGACCATTTTCGTTAAAAAATTCGAAAATTACAGATATTTGGGCGAAACGATAGCATTCTGTTTCCCAAGAACACGCGCGCCAAAATGAAACTAGTGATTTTACTAGATGGTTGACTTCCTTAATTTGCGCAATCCTCAAATGTTTCGAGGATATTCACTCAATGCATCGGATTGAAACCTTTTGCTTAGTTGTAGAATATTGACACGCAACCTTATTCAAAATTTCGTTAGGATTGTACCCTTGGGTTCAAAAAAAGGTTGAACGAATATTTTTCTGAATTTTTTTTCGAAACTATCCATCAGATTTCAATGAAATTTAGCACAAGCTTTGAGCTCGGTACGTTACAAGAGTGTGCCAAACTTCAGCTTGATACAATAACTATTTACCGAAATATTAGAAAAAAATATGTCCATTTTCATTATTGACTCCTCATTATCGTTATTAATTCTTGAATTATTGAAAAATGTAGACATGCGCGCGAAACCTATTGACTTCACGACAGTGTTCTTCCAAAATGTTTCAAATAACTAGTTGTGCACTAAATAAAAGTTCTGGAGAAATTGGGTAGGTTAATTATTTCAGAGAAAATGTCACCAACTGATTGCCATGTCATAAAATAAAAACCTTGAAGAGTAAGTAACACATTTCTCAAGTTTTTCCGCAATATCTTGAGAAATGCAGAAGCTATGAAAGAATCCTGAAAAAACTTTGTTTTTCGAAATTGAAGCGTTTGCATACCCACATTTATGAAATATAAATGGGTCTCTTGCATGTATCACGAACATATTTTTTCATTTTTCTCAATCTGTTTCGACTCGAACCAATATTGTTTTCTACCAACACTTTCATAACTGGCAAATTTTGAATAATTCGGCATTAAAAATGGTTAAATCAAGACTCAAATTAAAATTTGTTGGAACGCGGTAGATCACATCCTACGTCACACGTCACAGCACAATTCTAAGGCCAATACAGCCGACTCTGTTCATTGGCTTGGTAGAGTGGAAGACACACGAGAAGAGAGACAGGGAGAGAGTGATTAAACGACCGTTATGTGGACCCAAATTTAAAATATCGGTTTCTCGATGAAAATTTAAGTTTTCAACGGCGATTTGATTTTTTACGTGTTTTTATGGATCGAATGATCAATTCCAATGATGAAATCACGCAAGTCATCTATTGTACAGATCTAGATGTAGTTTGGGCAGTACTTCAATATCTAATATTGAGAATTGCACATGCGATACCTTACGAAGGTTACGCCACTGCATTCTCTACAACCACTATGAACATTAGTTACGGAAGTTGACGAAAGAAAAGGAAATTCCCTTAGCCTCTGAACCCACCCAAATGCTGTAGAGCTCCCGTTGAGACTTCAAATGACTCTCTAGACTATTCTGGATAGCTTCGAACTTTCGGAATCTATCCCTACTTCACCCCGACTAATATCACTAATGGTAACTGAAAACCGATCCGTTCCGAATGAAAAAATCCTTCTCGGTTGTACAGACTGATTCTTCTCTCCAGTTTTCGTTCCATAAGTTATTGAGTGCTTTGACTGATTTCAGTAGCTAGGTATCTTGAAGGTCGTTCCTTTTAATGAAGGTATACATATACAAGTACTCTCAATCATACGAAACAATTCTCTAAAAGCACTTTCACAGCAATCTCAAACGACTAGGTTGGACTCAATGATGACGAATCCGGTGTCAAAATCTACTCTGTCCTTCCGTCGTGAACACGATGACTATCGAACGGAGCAAGCTAGCGTCTTGAAACTTCAAGGGTACATCGGAAGGCCGTAGTTGAGTTCGTTAATTGGCCAAATGTTTTCGGAGTCATAGCCATTTGAAATTTTTAGGTTATTTCCCCCATTTTTCAGGAACTTTTGGAGCGATTGGATTGAAACTGGGCAGTAAGTTGGAGCATAACGGCGCACAACTTTGAGCAAAATTTTTTTGAGATCGTATGGTCACTCAATTCAAAAATTAATTTTTTTCAAAATTGTTTTCGAAAAAATTTTTTTCACAAAATATTGATCATATTCAGAAAATATTTCGCTTATATCTTGAGCTTCATATTCCACCGCAGTGTACCAAGTTTTAATTCGGTACGGCTATTATTTTCGGATATATTGGGAAAAAATATGTAAAATTTCGTGGTTTTTTCTCGATCTCGTTGGTTTTTTTGGTATAACTCAAGATGTACTGATTCAATCGTGATGAAACTTTGAATATGCTAAAGGACAATTTCGTGATGATCGTGTCATTAGAAAAATTTGAAAAAGAAATCAAAATTTTTTTTCCAAACATTCAATGTTCTGTGATCTTTTTATCATATTATCCTCATTAAATTCTGTATGAACCATGATGTGAGCAAAACATGGTGTGCTCATCTGCTCATCTGTGATCGATTTACCAATGATGACGTCACTTTGTTCCATTCAAATTCAAAGCACAGAATATATATTTCCTTCTATTTTAATCTTGCTGACGTCACTCTTTTTCAGATGAGCACACCATGTTTTTTACATCATTTTCTATAACGTACTGGATTTCAATTCGATCTTATCTGTATTTTCGGAAATATTGGGAAGATACAATTTCGAATGGGTATATCTGCGGAATCATTGAGTCGATTCAACCCATCATACTAATTTCATCTATAATGTAGTCGTCGGTGATCTGTACTTTCAATGTAGCATTATTGTATATGTACTTTAAGATGTTCCTATACCTTGAGTCAATTCTTGCGTTAAAATTGCCCATATTTCAACTGAATAAACTGCAGTTAATTACCTGTCGCATAAGCAGTTCCTGAGATTTTGAGGAAATAAACTCAAAAATTCACATGAGTAAAGATCCAAAACCGCTTAGCCGATTTGCAAATTAACGAACCTAACCGGCAAATTTCAATGCGCGGGGTATTCTAAGAGTAACAAGTCACTAGCTGTTTCCTTTCTTTTTGAATCGATTTTTATATTGGATTCTTCATCAGTTAGTCCAACCTAGTCATTTGAGACCATGTTCAGGAAAACATTCGAAAATTACAGACATTTGAACTCAAAAAAGGAGCTTTTGTGCACTTGTTAAGATTCAGAGCTGAAGCAGTAACCCATTCACATATTGAACTCAAAGCTACTTGCCCAGAAACAAAGCTATTTTTCGATAATCTGGTGGTATAATTCTCAAGAAACTTACATTTTTCAGTGAATAGAACATGAAATATCTTTATCGGGACCCTATTCTTGAATGTGATGGTATGAACATTCTCTATCGTTCCATCAAAAATGCACCGCGTTTCCTTGACAACAGCCTATTTTCTCCCATCCCCGGTTCAAGAATAGAGACCCTGGAACTCTGTAATTGAGTTCTACGTTCATTTACTTTTCAGGGAGTATTGACATTTGAAAATAAACATTACGCGATATTTATATGAAGTTTCTCCGGAAGAATGTTATCAAGTCGAATGGAAAAACAGGAACTTTCTAGAGTATAATGTCCATAGTGGGAAAGTTGGCCAGGAAATGTTCTCCAATTTCCTGTGTTATACGGAATACAATCTGTTCCAGATTATTAAACTTTTCTTATATACCCACTTCGCTTTCGAATTTATCATGAAGCCCTTTTGTTCTTGCTCGAATAGCAAAAGTGTTCGTGTCGATATATTTCTTTTCTATGTTTTAATGTGAGTCAGTGGCGTGACATAGATGCACAGAATATATGGTTCTGACACACCTTGACATATTTTACTTGATTGTCTCAGTCTTTACTTGTCGGAAATTCATCTTGATGATTAAAAAGTAAAATAACAGTTACCATACTCACCTGATGAAGTCATGTTATCATGACGAAACAATTGTTGTGAAAATAAATATATAAAGCGGAAATAAGATATTTTACTTTTTAATCATCATTGACATATTTTGGTTCCGAAAAGCTGTTCTATGATTCTCACAGAATTCTATGTCCTTTTGGTTTCGCTGCCATTTCGAGGTGATGTTGATTGTTTATCTGAAGTCGTCACGGAAAAAATTCCATTTTTAATAACGATATGATAGAAATGAATTTCGTCCAAAAATAACCATACATCCAGAACAAAATACGTCTAACCAGGAATCATAGACAAAAACAGATGTCTATGATTATGAATTATATTTTATAACCATCACAGACGATAGTTGAGTTCCGATATTCCTGGCCAGTACTTGTCAGTAAATTTTGATAGTCGATTTTACTGGCACTGCTTTGGTAACTGTTCGTGTCAGTACGAAGCGTTTCGAAATTACTGATACTGGCCAGTACTGATTGGGAATATCGGAACTCAACTGATAACCTCACTGCACACGTAATCTGCAACCATGATGTAAAAAACATCATCATGTTTTTTACATCATGTCTGTAACTACACCGACTCCCATTTCCGCAACGAACAGAGTGCAAGTTTACAACCGAACAGTATTAGTGGAGTTAGTGTAGTTCATGTAGGTACAACGAACAATCCTATTGTCAAAATACAGAGTCATTGTTCTACTTCTGTTTCGCCGATAGATGTCTTTAAAGTGGTTATTATGGATATTTGAAATGTAGCCCAATTTTTAACGAATTGTCGTTTTTATACAAATACATTATTGCTCACTTTGAACGAGTTGAAGTTAATTTTGAGATGGATACAATCGATTTTAATATTTTCTAGAACTAATTTTTCAATTCCTCCTCCCCGTAGAGTCAAATTGAAACAGAAGTAGATTTATCGAAGACATTCCCTTCTTGTTACGCCACTGTCGTAACCACAACGGACGATGAAAGTTGCCGATGATATATATTCGCACCATTTCGTGAAATTCTCTTTTTTCAGCACGAAATATACCTATATATATATAATTCAGTAGGATAGATGAGCCAACCTTGATACTCTTCCAGCTTCAAGGAGAATGCTGAAAGCACTTGATTTAGTGATTCTTTTTGGTATATATACGTCATTACGTTTTTCCGGATTCCTTTCAATTTCACGATAATAAATTTTGAAACATGTCTCACTTAATTCTTGCGGTTGGATGCTTACCGAAGGATTATGGTAACCAAAACATATTTTAGTATACTTGACTATTTACTGATCTTTCATCTGATATTCATGCAATATCCAATTGTTTCAATCATGAGATTATACGGAATTTCATGATTCTCATATCGAAAATTCCAGAAATATCATTAGTTTTATCAAATCTAAAAGTGAGTCATATAAAATCACATAATCGTTGTCAATACATCAATATAACTCTATGAATTATCCTGTCATAGAATAGATAACAATCTCTGTATATTCTATGGTTTGAATGAACATAGTATAGTTCATTTCAAAATTATTGACATCAGAGCAGGCCATAAAAGTCTAGTCGCGGCTTCATTTCTAGTTACAAAAAGTAACTTAAAGTTTCTGTGTGTTGATCACAGATTAAAATATACAAATATAACCTACGAAATTATTTTTAAGGCAAATTGACTTGAAAACTGATTTGACGACTGAAAATATACAGCCACATTATTTCACTGCAGATCAAGCATGGAAATTCAGGATTGTTGATGGAAATGCGTGGAATGCTTCAACATAAAATCATTCAGGCTTTCGAGAAACTCCAATTTTGAGATTTCATTCATTAAATAATGAAAACTTAGGTAATCAAAGATCACTTGAAGTTCCTGCTCAATAAAGATTTCACTCTTTAGAAATCTTTGTAATCCTGATTACTATTAGAAATTCATCCAAGTTCTAGCCCTGTGCTATTTTTTCCTCAGAATTCAGGAAGGAAAAGAATAAAATAAAAATTATATCAAAACTGATATATTCATTGCTTTTGATTTTGGAATAAATAACGTCGTTTAACGTCTTTGAATGTATAATCATGTGGAATAGGTTTCCTTTCACTGCTAACTCCTGGCTGTACTGACTTGCCTTCTTTTTTCTTCAAAATTCTTTGGATAGTACTTGAAGAAATCTAAAATTTTAAGACTTATTTATATATCAGAAAACACCTTGCTTGAATAGGTAAATGATTGGTTACCTGAAAAACTAGCGAAACGCGATTAATACTAGCAGAAATATCTGATGAATTCCTGAAAAACTCGTATGAACACCGGTACACTGCCCCACGTTCTCTTGTAGTTAAGCGAGAGGTATCTTGATGAACTCCAGCCATTTTCAATTTGGTAAAGTTTATGAAATACTAAAATCAAAAACTTATTTGTCGATTGAATCAAGAACATACAAAATCAGAAATAAATTCCAAATATTTTCCACATAATACAAATATTTTCAGTAAGTTAACTCAAACTTGAAAAAGTCAGTATTATTCTCAATACCAACATGAATCCTGCAAGACAAATGTTACTGATTGGTCTATTACCAACAAAACTTCGAGTTTCCACAGCCACCCGAGATGTCAATCATTCTGAAACGGACTTTGGAAGCCATGATGTAAGCAAAACATGGTGTCGTCATCTGCTAATCTGTGATCGTATTTACCAATGATGACTTCACTTTTTCATATAAATTCGAAGCACAGAATATATATTTCCTTGTATTTTAATCTTGCTGACGTCTTTTTTTTCAGATGAGTACAACATGTTTTTTACATCATAGTAGAAATTGGATTCATGGCCTTCATTAGTTCAGGGACAGATCCATGAATTAGTGGAATTTATCGAATTTATAAAATTCAACGTTGAATATTTCTGAAACGGTAAGTCAGTATTTTTGAATGATTGAATATTCTAATAGTCAATTAAGAAAAACTTCATCATGCTTATTTCTCATAGTTTAATTGCGAGTTTATAACTAGAAAGCCGTTTGGAGACGAATGAAAGTGATTATTGGAGAATATAAACCATATATATTTTTAATACCGAATTATTCGAAATTCACGAAGTGTTGAAGTTTGTGTACGCATTCATTATGATTTTGTATCGGTATAGAATGAGAAAAACATAAAAATTTGATAATTCGTGTTACATGCAAGAGACCTATTGTAATCAGCGACATGCGAATGCTCCGAGATTTGCAGCAGTTTTCGGAAGGAAAATTTCAGACGATACCAAATCCAAACTTCTATCAGGATAATGGTCACATCCCAAATTATTTAAATTATGAGTATGATAGCGGCGGTAGCTCAGTGGTTAGAGCGCAAGCCCCATGATCGTACGTTCTGGGGTTCAAGCCCTTGGCCGGGAAATAACTTTTCCGGTTTTTAGGGGACCGTCCAACCATTCGCTGTTGGGTTAACAATTAACAGTGCTGTTCCTAACGTGGCGCAAGGAATTAGTAACAAAGCCTACACAGAACACACCCGGTATCCTAACTCGCACAAGCTTTAAGCTTCTGAGGGGTTTCGTTGAAGCCTAGGATATTCGGAAAAATACAAATACAAATATTTGAAGAAAACTCCACACCAAAATTAATTCTATTCGGAACACGTCTGTAAAAGCTAGAGGGAATAAACTGATTCTTTTTTCAGAAATTTCAACAGCCTGTATGTGTTTATCTTTATATTTAGGACAGAGATAGGAATCTATCTTTTCATAATATTACCTTACTGCTCGAGCTCGACAAAATGAAGATATGTCACACAGGTTGTTCCATTTTCTTTGGGTGGGTCCTAAAATTACTTTTTGCGCGCATATTCTTTTTTTAAATGGAAACCTTCATTGTTTTTCACTTTTACTATTGAAGATTTTGTGCATACCTCCACATCAAACATATTCAGTGTTCTCTAGATATTCTGCCTGACATGTCCTCGTCTCCAATATTTGTCACTCAGACCATTTCATGTTATTAATTGACAATTATTTTTGGCTGAATATTGTCCAGTACTTTTTCTCTCAAACAATTCATTTTGAAACGAACTTTCATGAGTTTGAATACAGTGATATTTTGATTATCCCGGGTATTTTTTTACATTTTCAATACACAGTAAGCGATCTACCCGGTTCATGCGCCATTTTGCCACCTTAGAAAATCGCACTGGAACCAAAGTTTTTTCTTGAATATTTCACACCAACTCCTCAATCGATCAGTCGAAAATGTTTATCTTTCGCTAGAATTGATAAATGGCCCTAGTTTGTCCACAAAAAAGGATATAAACATGGCTCCGCTATGTATATCGTCCAAAATATTTTATTACCTGTTTCACATTCTCTAAACGACTCTACTTCATATCTAACTTGTATATGTGTGACTGGGCGCAGACATCTATTCAATTTAGAAATCAATTATCCACAGTTTCACGGGGACATCGAGTTGACATGAACAGATGGAAAGTGAATAGCTCAGAACGGCAATAAACATTGGCAATTTATAACTTTATCGAGACCCATGTCAATTCAACGACTAACTGTCGGGCAAGTCCCCGTACAACAGATGTGACGAAGGAGAATGGAAATGGAATCATATATTCGTACCTTGTTGAAAACACGGTTCGGCTCAGTTGACATGTTGCATACAATTTCCATCAACTGAATGTTATTGCTTTTTTCTACTGGTAATCGTTTTTTCAGGCACGATTGGAGTTGAACTGCGGAAATATCACGAAGTGAAAAGATGGAGAAAATTTAATTTTTGAAGGGAAAAACTGAAGAAAATTGAATTTAATTACAAAGAAATAAAAATCTTTCGATAAAACAATTAAAACTCCACCTTGATCTGTGCTAATCATCCAAGCGAACAAAGTGGTTACACTGAAAAAAACTTTCCAAGGAATTCGTTTACTGCAGTTTCACGGGCTTACCGATCATCAGAACGACTGACCTTATTGAATATCGAAGGGGTTCTGAATACTTCATACATGCTGAACGATTTCCTATAAAAACGCTTTTTCAGTGTAGTGGCGTCTGCCGATTGGATGATTAGTTCATATCAAAATGAACTATTTTTGATTTATCGACAAATTCATTTCAATTCTCAATTGATACTACTTTCATTTCCTAGAAAAACCCTCACTGAAATAAATGTAATAAAAGTCTAGGAAAGCAATTACGCGAATTCAGAAGCTTTTGCGCGCATGTTCCAATTCCTTGCCTTAGCGGTCATATTTTCACGTATAGAACCGCCAAAAGCAGCTTACTTTCTGATGAAATGATTTAGCGATTTTCCAATATCATTCACCCGAAATCCCGCCTGAACCTTCAAGCTTTCATTGTTCAATCAAGTATAGAATTTCAATTCGATCCTATTTTTATTTTTAGAGACATTGGGGACATAAAATTTATTATGGGTATATCTGCGGAATCTAGGGTGGATTTTACCCATTCACGAATTTGGCCTTCGTAATTAAGGTCCAAACCTACTCTACAGATTTCGAGTTTCTAAGTGGTTTCTTTCGGAAGATATTGTGTTTACGGATATTTGTAGAGTAGATTTGGGGCTTGATTACGAAGGCCGAATTCGTAAATGGGTGAATCCACCCAATAATTTCGCTGATGTACCCATCAAAAATTTTATTTTCCCAATTTTTTCAAAAATACAGATTAGATTGAACTGAAATCCAGTATCTCATCGAAGGGGTCACACAGTCGTCGTAATCAGTCAGTCCAACCTAATAGTTTGCAATCATTTTTTTGGGGAAAAACCGCATGGAACTTA
Organism: Myrrha octodecimguttata; assembly: GCA_958510865.1. NCBI lineage: Eukaryota > Metazoa > Arthropoda > Insecta > Coleoptera > Coccinellidae > Myrrha > Myrrha octodecimguttata. Next base: position 20,055,608 of record OY294063.1, read on the forward strand.
AGCACGTTGGTCCCAAGAACATGCGCACAATAAAAGTAGATAGATTGCAAAGTACCGCATTTGGCTTTCATTTGGTTTTTTCTATAGTTCTAAAACTCCTTAATTTACCTGAATGACGCAAAAGGCTGCAATAGCGAAAACTTTCAAAATTGCTCCTACAACCTCAAAGGACCTACATAAAAAAAATTTCCATCAGGAAAATCTCTACATCGCAAAAAAATGACCACCAATTCATCATCGAAGCAAAGAGTTCTGTTTAAAAAACTGCAAAATCTCATTATAAGTTTTCCGTGAAGTTGTGCAACCATTACTTCACCCCTCAACATGTTGATATACTCTCAATTAACCCTGCGAGTTAGTTATGTCACTACACCCCGCATATTTTAATCTCGCTAGGCCCTGCTTACACGTGGAAGCGGGTATGAAAAATGCGCCTAGCCACGTCCCAAATATAGCACGCATATATCTTTCCTCTCGTGAGAAGTTTGTTGAAATTGTGACCTGGAATGTATAAATTTCGCGAGATGTCAGCTGCCCGCCTCGTATTTTCCTTTCTGAATCAGTTTGAAAAGGGTTATTGAATAATTTATGGAAATACAACGCTTCTGACACTCGTCTGATTTATTCGGACTGTTTGATTTGTTTGTATACAACAAAGAAAGGATGATATATAGGGTGATTCTCCATAAGATATAAGAAAGAAAGATGGATATCTGAAAGATTATATCTGGAATAAAACTGTTCAATTATCCCTATGAAAAAGATCAGTTTCAGAAAGACCTTATTCTTCTCTGAGGATAGTGAAATTAATGTGCACTAGTTTGTATGAATTTTTTCGTGATTTAGAATGGTGAAAATCTTTATTGGGAGTCCTTTATAATGTTTCCCAACCATAGGTAGGTACAAATAGAAAACAAGTGAATTGGACGATATCAAGTATTAAATTCTAATGAGCACTGGTCAGAAATTTATTAGTTTTTGTGATACAGGGGGACAACGTTTGAATTTTCAGAAGGTTTAAGGTTGAAAATTCAAAAATATATATCATGATTTCTTGGGTTTATATCATATGATATGCCAAGTGCCTGTGAACCTCTACAGAATGATATTTTTTCGGGAACAGTACTTGAGGTGGTACCTCCGGTAAATTTGAGAATTCGTGGTCGAATTTTCAGTCTGGCCGACAGTATAGACTCTAAATTTAGAAGGATAAATACCAAAACCATGTGTAGCTACACTCTTATCCACTTACACTTTCTGCGTGTAACGCACGTTTCGGAAACCACATTTCCTTCGACCAGAGACTTATCGTTACATATCGTGGTTTCCGAAACGAGCGTTAGAAGCACAAAGTGTAAGTGGATTAGAGAACAGTTACACACTGTTTTGTTATCAGTATTCTTTCCACAGTGAAGTCAAATAGCCAATTAGAAGGATGAATACCTGTGTTGAAATGTCCTATAAATATCTTGGAGCTTCGAAGAAAAATTTCAAACCGCTAGTTATCTCGGAATTGAAGAGGTGGCTCGTGAAATGTTTATCATCCAAATAATTATCTTTTTCGTTTTTCAGTTAAATTCAGAAGCTCGTAACGAAGTGATCCTGTTCGACGCAAAATGGCGAATGAACCCGGTCCATATCATCATAGTCAACATTGGGCCCTGCATCACTCATAGGTTAACTGTATTTTATTACACCAGAACAAATGACCATGCACTAAAAGATGCTGAAGTTTTACTACCACCGTGGGAGCATTTCGCAGAATGAATTGACTTGAGGAGCAGAAGGCAACTTCTGTCAAATGTATCCACTGTGGTAGTTGAAACTTCACATCTTTTATTGAATTGTCCCATTTATTCTAATTATTAAATATAGTTCTCCCCATTTGACAACATTCGAATTATTATAGGATCTTCCTCTTCATTGAACGAGCCTATCCATCAAGAACTTCTTTCATTACTTTGCACAATGAATATATGGGTACGGGTTCAAGGGGATTTTAAATTTTTTATCGACGTCGAGAGAACCGTTGCACAAACAAAGATATACGCAAAAGTTGCAACTCATCGAGAAACTTTCAATTCAAAGATTCCGTCCTTATTTAACAAACTCCCACAGATGGGACTTGGCTCAGGTGAAAATCGCCCAGGAGATTTTTGAAAGCACCCAAGAAATCCACCTTCTTGTTTCAACCTACAGTTCAGGAATATCTCGTAGAGTACACAAAAATAGACTCACGCCGTCTCCATTTCAAAATAACTGTATATTATTCAAAATGGTGAATGCACTGCTGTAGACCATCAGAGTTTTTGGCAAGATTTGAATTATATTTGAAGGAAAATCATTATTTCATTGTGCATTATTATTCAAACCTTTAGCATCCGTATATAATGAACGAGGTGTTGGCGAATACATGTGTATACAACTTGTTTGGTGTCCTCCAAATCATCATCACTTCGTTGGGACATTCGTTAAAAATAGTTTTCTGCCTCCACATCGATGTAATCATTACCCAAATAGAAACATTAGATTGTCAGATAGTCAGTGCACTAAATGGCAACTCCAGTAATAGTCCCGAAAAGCATAGCGCATCTAATTATTGGTTCGACCTACTGATGGAATTGAAGCAGTTTGTCTACACATCGTATTGAAATATCCTTACATATGAACCAAACTTTTCGTTTGAAGTTTCTGATTCCATACATTTTTTCGTATCTGTCACTAACCTATAAGGAATATTTTCAACAAATTCACAAGAATTCGTATCATTGACTTCTATAATGAAGACATGGGTATGGTTCATAATAAATTAATTTTCCAAACGTTGAATCGTTAAATAAATGAGAAATAAGCGAAAAAACTGTAATTCATCGAGAATGTTCCAAAAGGATCAAAGATTCTTTTCGTATTTTCCCAACTACAAAAGGCATAGATTAGACTTATCTGGAAGAAGAATTACCCTGTGTTGACTCTTGATATTCCTAAAGAAATACACATTTACATTTTTACGTTCAATTCAAATCTTGAAATGTTTACGCCAGGGCTGGGCAGTATTTCAATTTCTTGTAATTGAAATACGCATTTGAAATACAAATACGTATTTTGTATTTGTATTTCAATTACTTCTTGAAAATGTATTTTGTAATTGGTATCTCAAATACCTGACGCTGAAGTATTTTGTATTTTGTATTTCCATACTTTCGTCTTCGAAATACTTTCGAACAAATACATCTAGCGATGAGCGCTCTACAGAAAATAGTCCATGAATCTCCCCTCAGATGGCGCGACGTTCATTTGCTTCATATAGTTTATTTGCTAGCAATCATATTTTCGGCAAATGGAAAGGAAGAAAAGGTCCTGCGCAATGGTCATTTCATTATGGAGTTAGAGTTAGTCAACTTCTGAAAACGATAATAGCAAAGAGCTTACCATCCTTGAACATTATCCTAACATAAAAAATCTAGAAAAGCACTGACGTGAAGTCAGCAGCTTTTACGCGCTTGTTCACATTGCGAAATGGCGACTTGGAAATTCCAACGAAATAGGAAAATTTTAAAAATAAATTTTCAGAAAAAAACCATTTTTTTTTTGGATTTGGATAATTCTTCTTATTGACACTATCCATATTCCAACCAAGTTTCATTTCGAGCAGATGAAAATTTTTCGAGTTATTGAAAAATCAAAATTTCAAATGGCTGTAGCAGAAAAACCATTCAGCAGATTTGGCCCATTAACGAACTCAACCGAGATATTCAGGATCTCAACCTAACCTGAAAATATTTCAAGACTCTAGGTCCTTCCTTTCGAAAGTTACAGCGCACACGGCCGGACGGACAGAATCAATTTTGACCACGGATTCTTCATCAGTGGGTCCAACCTAGTCGTTTGAGACCAATTTCGGCTCAAAATTCGAAAATTACAGACATTGTGATAACGTGCCGTTCCCCAGAATATGAGCGTAAAAATGTGTTCATACAATATAACACAAGTTCCTGCCCATCAGGACCTGTAGAAAGATTGTTTTCTCTAGCAGGTTTTATTCATTTCCCAACAAGAGGCTGTTTGTCTGATACTACATTAAAAAAATCTTGTGTTTCTGAAAAGAAATTCTTTATTTAGCGATAAAATAGCTGAGTTGAATTAGTTGTACTCTTTTCACATTTTACGTAACACCTGAATATATTTTGTAATTTGTATCTCAAATACAAATAGTTAAAATACTGTATTTTGTATTTTATATTTCAAATACCCGACTTGAAAGTATTTTGTATTTCAAATACCTGCGAGAAAGTATTTTTTAGTTTGTATTTCAATTAAGCCAAGCATGTATTTTGCCCAGCCCTGGTTTACGCCTTATCCAATTGAAAAACATCAGTATATTACACGCAAAATGGCGAATGCGCAAGTTTTTGTTTCGTCATAGTTTTTGGCAAGATTTGAATTAACCACATAGGAAAATCATGTTTTTATATTGCTTCATTTTTCAGATTTCAACCTTCTGTATCTTATGAGCGAGGCGTTGGAAAATCTGTGGGTACGAGACTTGTATTCTTGGCATAATCCAAATGATTACTTCTTTCGCACATTCGATAAAAATAGTTTTCTGCCTTCACACCGATGTAATCATTCTTCAAATAGAAACAATGGATTTTCAGATAGTCTGTGCACGAAATGGAAACTCCAGTAACGGTCCCACAACGCCACCGCATCGAAAAATTGGTTGTTTGTGAAAATGCGGAACAGCAAACGAAAACCACGAACATCCGACTTGATGGCATTGAAGCGGTATATCTGCACATCGTATTCGGCTTTCATAACATCCCGCACAAATCACCGTGATATATGTCTGTTTTCCAATGAAAGTGGTGAAAGCGTTTTCAAGGCAAATCTGATCTGGTTTTCCGGAACCGTGCAATTTCCTGGCCTGAGATAAATAGCGATAAATCCGCGAAAGCGTGCTTTTTTTGCGTATGTTCTGGGGAACAGCGTGGAATCGTTTTGTCCAAATGTCTGTAATTTTCGAATTTTTTACCGAAAATGATCTCAAACGGCTAGGTTTGACTCACTGATATCGAATCTGGTGTTAAAATCGATTCTGTCAGGCCGGCGACACGATAACTGTCGAAAGAAGCGAGCTAGCTACTTAAAACTTTCAGATTAGGTCGCGCATTGGAATACGGCGGTTAATTCGTTAATGTGACAAATCGGTCGAATGGTTTCGGAGTTATGGTCATTTGAAATTTTGAGATTAATTTCCTGATATTTCAAAAATTTCGCATGCAGTTGAATTGAAACTTGACGGATAGTTGGAACATAACAACGCACAAGTGTCAGTAAATTTCGAAAAATTTTTTTTTGAAAGTTTTTTCTAACGAATTTTTTTTTCGGAATTTGTTCATTAAATCCAGAAAAAACTTCCACCCATACCCTGAACATTATATTTTATAGTAATGTACTAAATTTCATTCTGATATAACCATAAATTCTGGAGATATTGGGAAAAAATATGTAAAATTTCGCGGTTTGTTTCTCAATATCCTTGTTTTTCCTAGAGTAACTCAAAAAATATTGTTTCAATCAGTATGAATCTTAGCAGCTAGTTTGGAAATAATGATGGGCAACTTTGTGCAAAATTTCGTGATGATCGTGTCGTTAGAACAATTTTAAAAAAATTTGAAAATCTTCTGATCATATCACCTTTATGGTATTCTGTACGAACCTTCGAACTGTCACTGGATTTCAATTCGATCTTATCTGTATTTTTGGAAATATCGGAAAAATAAAACTTTGAATGGGTATATCTGCGAAATCATTGGGTGGATTTTATCCATTCACGAATTCGGCCTTCGTAATTAAGGTCCAAACCTACTCTACAGATATCGAGTTTCTAAGTTGTTTTTTTCCGAAGTTTTTGGCCGGCGTTAGGTTTGAGGCTCAATTACGAAGGTCGAAGTCGTGACTGAGTAAAATCCGCCCGATGATTCCGAAGATATATCCATTCAAAATTTTATTTTTCCATAATTTCCAAAATACAGATTAGATCGAATTGAAATCCAGCACTTCATCGAAAAAAACCTAGAAAGCACTGACGTAAAGTCAGCAGCTTTTGCGCGCATGTTCGACTTTGTTGTTGTTTGGTTGTGACTTTGAGGCTCAAAACACCGATAGAAACAAGAGACTTATTTGGGTGATTTGACACACACCATAAATAAACCGCTATTCTCAATTTCACAAGTTGAAACAAGAATTCTGTGTGAACTGAAACATAAAGAATTTTCATCAATTTGTGGTCATAGAATAAGAATATGTAATTCTCCTTCCTCCCACCGAATTTCATTCTTAAACTTTGACTATATTTCAAGTTTTTTTCTGGAACCTCCATGTGCATTTTTCTCCATGGAAATGAACGAACCTCCAACTACAAAACTCACTTGCTTTATTTCTACAAAAGATCAAAATTTCCTAGTTATGAATTCAAGAATTCCCCAATATCTAAATGAGAATAGAGGTAGGGTCATTAAGCCGCTGCTGTAAGAAAATTTTCAGATATCAACTTCTCCAATCAGTGGATTGGTCAAAGGGGTCCTACAGAATAGCCAATTTTAAATAAAATAACCTATAGTTATCTGATTTTACCCTCCTGTATTCTCTCTTTTGAATTGTTAAGTATGTTATTTTCCAAGTAAATTGGGAGATTATTTATTTTCAAAAACAAATTTTACGCAAGCAAATCATCGAATCCCAAAGAAATTTTCAAATATCCTACTCAGAAGGAAAAGAACTTTTCAACAGCATGAGGGATGAAAAGCTATGATAATAGATTTCAAGATATTGTCCCACTCAAGAATAAAATTCATGGGTTCGAGCAATTTCCAAAAACCTTGATTTTTTTCTAGTAAAGACATCTGCTTCTTTTTCAATATGACACCCTGTATAATGAATACCAAGGAACTGAATTCAACTATCTGAATGCACTTCATTACTTCAATACAATTTTGTTTATTTCCAGTACCTCGATGAAGCACAAAAAGCAATTTCAAACCTAAATGGACGAAGTAATACTCAACATCCAATAATCCGTGTTGTTTCCAATTTCATTATTCTTTCTAAATCGTGGACAAAGTAGAACACATAATTCAATATAATTTAGCCCCGAACAGAAAAAGTTTGACATTTTCGGATCAAAACATCAGGAGAACTTGTATTGGAGATATAAGGCCGGTTTCACAAAACTTTGATTGCCAGATCAAGGGCTTGATTGTCAGTTAACAGTAAACTCTGTGCTCGGTTTCAATTCATTTTCAACCCAACCATCGAATGCAAACCTTAATCAACGAGTTGATCAGAAGTCAAAAGTTTTGTGAAACCGACGGTAAGTGTTGTTGTGGGCTTGTTCGTTGGGTAAGTATATTTCGAAAGCAATAACTTGAGTTGAAAAATGCAGGAAATGCTTCAGACATAAAAGCCAATGAGTAAAGGAAATGTACGTTTTCGAAGAAAAATAATTATATGGTAAGAAAATAAGAGTGGAGATAAAAATTTTCAAATGGTGATTGACCACAGGTACAAGTTTTACCCAAGAAAATAGAACAATATAGATGAACAAACTTCTAGAATCGATATCAAGCATACCGTTACATTGAATTACTTATTTGTTTAATGCATCTACAATTCTTGTCTTACGGCTTCGCGAGACATCTATGAATTTTGGATATACTGGTGATTTACTGATTCTTCAACAATATGGACGTAGTTGAATTTTACTATAATAATTGGTGGCAGAAACTGTCTCTGCTACCAACGATAAAAGCAGAAATAAAAAGATATCTCTTTACTTCGGAATACCGTATGAGGAAGTATGGAAGAGAGAAAATAATATGAATGTACAGAATAAACTGCAATACTTATTGTTGGAAAAATATCTTCTGAAATGGCCCAAGAGATTCGTTCAACCTTTCTGTAATCAGTTTAATTGAATAATAAGGTTTGTTTTGGTTCCGAGTTCAGAACTGTTCTGATGGAACGGTTCCGCATGCGCGATTGCGATTTTGTGTTTTGGTTTATTTCAGAACCGGTTCAGGATTTGAGTAATCCTGTTTTGGTTTTTTTCACAAAGGAACTGTGAGAGGAGTTCGGACGTAAGAGTCCGAACTGCTTCAGAATTTGGTGGTTCGCACAAGTGCAGAGTGGCTGTCAACGATTTAAATGGTTAACCTGACTTTTTCGACGTCGTGTTGATTTGGTTTTTGATTTGATTGTTGTATTTGTTGAGGAAATGATTAACTGTTAAATATAAATTTTTGTTATTGAGGGTAACCCCTTCGCTACGACCTTCCAGAAAATCTTATGGATTTTATTTCCATTGTTCACACTTGGGATGTCTATTTCTTAAATAAATCTATGAATGCAAGAGTCCTCTTCCTCTATTGAATAATAATAATGTTTCGAATGAATTTTTTTATGAAGAGCACATATCTGAAATACTTTCATTATAAATAAATTCATTATTATATCTATCAATAATTTGTTGATTCATTTTGAAATATAATTGAAGTAATGAAGAAAGTTCAGAAAAATGATTTTTAGAAAAAAAGATTCATTTCATTGAATTCATTATAATATCAATCAATAATAAACGATTTTCACAAAAAAAAATTAAATGGTCGGAAGTATGCCCATAAAAATATTTATATATTATCTACATAGTGCGACAAGGACTTTCGCATATTCTTAATTGAATCACAGGCAACATATAAGACCTGATTAACATCCCTCTTTTCTGCCAACTCAAACGGAAGTTTTTCTTCCTCTACAATCCGGATGAAAACCCGAACTTAATTCGTGTTTTGGTTTCATCGCTTTCAGAACTGTTCTAGAATAGTTCAGAATCGGGCTTCAACAGCGCATCCATTCTACGCAATTTTAGAACTGTCGTAGGACAGTTATAAATTTCGCAACCAAAACAAACCTATAGTTTTCAGGATTTTCTGCGCAAAAAATTGGGAAGTATTTTCGACATGTTTTTTTTTACATTTTTCTACTTCAGGCAGGAATAATATCGTTGAAAGTTATGGCTAATTCCAGAGCTTTTACTGACCAGTTCAGTAACTTTAATGTTGCTCTTTTTCACCCAACTTCTATTTTATCGAGTCTAGTTCTCTAGAACATTTCATTCAGGCGAATTTATGTATACATACGAAATACTCAGGGTGTAATGTGTAATTCCACGAACTTATTCACTTCGGAACTATTTGAAGGTCTATTTACTTGGGCTGTTCATTAGCCATTCATGGATCTCAGTGGAGTAAAGTGTTAATGAAGGAACACAGCACTGTAATCCCAAAAGCTATTTAGTGGAATCCATACAACATACGACAAGTTCTGCTCGACGGGTTGAGTTATAAATTTGTAGAATATAACTTCAATTCCATTGAGATTAGAACCCATTTTAAGATGGGTTTTTCGGAAAACAGTGTTGGAAATGTCTCTGTGAACCACATAAGGGACATTTATTTGGTTTTATGAATTCAGGCTCACCGTTTACACAATAAAGGAAATAGACGACTAGTAGGTTTTGGTATACAGGGGGAGTATTTGAATTGAATATTAATATTAACCGTAGATTCCTCTTATCAAATAAAATACTTTTCTTTATTCAACATCAATTCAGATTCGGTACAGGTGGAAAGATAGAGGGTCTTGAAAAATAAAAAAATCAGTTTTCCCTTGACATTATTATTTCAAATGAAATAAATTTTGATGTGAAGTTTCTCATAACTATAACCTATATACTTCAGTAGTCACTTGTATATATCATACTCAAAGGGTTTCCGGGCTGGTTCATAAAGCTGTAAAAATAAATCTCAATTAGTAATGAGAATCTGAAATCATTTCAGAGTACTTTAATTTTTCTTTATAATTTCTCCTGGAAGAAACCGTTTTTGAGATCCTCGACGTTGAATGTTATGAAATCTGATGAAATTCGAGAAATTTCCCTATTTTTGTGGACCCACCCCTGAGCTAATAAAGGCCTGAACTTAGGCTGCGCCAACATTCATCTGGATCTCGGAACACACAGAGATATTGAACCATAGTGTGACCAGAGCTCAGACATACAGACTACGTCTCCGTGTCTATGGACCAGACTTTCCATAAAATTCATAGAGTTCAATTCATATCTTCACGCTTATTGACCGATATCATATTATATAATTCATTCATAACTTTGATGAAAATTAGAATGATGCAATATTCAATATGAAAATGGCCGATTATAAAATTGTGTATAATCTTAAGGTGGAAACAGTTGGAAATTGCATGGATATCAAGTGGAAGATCACTGTTTTAATAAGTTCAGTAAAACATTTTCGATACAATAATACCGCAAAATGTCCCAAATCATAAGAATTAAGTGACTTAACTAACTATTTGTAGTTGGAAACTAGAGAGAACCATTAATTAATTTTAGCGGAATACAACCTTTTTTGGACCCATCGGATCAGATGTCAGTACCATTAAACTTTGTAAAGTCATCGGTATCGAAGCTATTTCTCATAGTTGCAAATTGGCGCATGATAAGGGTCGAACCATTGCTGTTAGGTCTGACAATTTTTTGAAAAAATATTGGGTTTCGTCAAAAAATCTCCTTTCTTAGTTCACTTATTAGATATTCTCACATCATTCCGTCAAAGAGGTCACAAAACCGTCAGAGTTCTTCTATTTCAATTTCAAGCTTTCTACGATACACACCTAGTATAGAATATTGGTTTTTCGGCATTTTAATATTGAAGTCCGTCTTTCGTAATGATTCACTCGACTCTTTCCATACCCATAGTGAACTCTCACAAGTCTTTCGTACATATTATACATTGTACTTGCTATTTATCTCACTCCAGCGATTCAGCAAACACTGGATCATTGAATTAAGTCCTGAACAAATATAAATTATGAAATTTTCCTCGACACATGGGAACTAGATATTAGTCTCTCCCTATAGGGGATCCAAAGGGAAATCCTGCACGAATCCCTCAGTCGATCATCATTAATTGAAGGATCAATTCAAGGATTTATTTGCCTCGAACAAATGGATCTTTGTGATATCGCATAGATGTCATATAATGGCAGATACTGTGAACCGAATTAAAAGTTATAAGACTTCATCATTACTGAATCGAATAACTGTTCGAATTCAAGTAAAAGGTTTTTTTACGGAGAATTTTTTACTCACACATTACCACTGTATTTTTTTAATTCGAAATTGTCATCGCAGATAGTTTGAATGAAAACCTTTCAATCAACAAGAAAATAATTAAGATTCATTATTATTATTTTACCTTTAATTTCATCATATCTTTCTAGATTTACAGATGCATTTAATATTTCGAAAGGAACTACTTGGATAATAGCTTAACAATTAACACTTTCAAGATAGGGCTAGGGAATTGTTGCGCACCCTTGTATTTTGCTTATAACAGAAACGGGCCAAAAAGTTTCATAGCTATGCCCATGTCAAATTTGTTTGACAGTTATTCAAAAGATACTGATTGCATCAAACTTGAATAAAGTGATTAGTTGTGAAATACACAAGCAACCTAGAACTACTTGACGAAATTTCGTGAGGATACCACTAGCAAAATTGAATCTGTATCTAGGAAACTGGTTGATAAATTTTGCAGCAATTTTGCGAGATACTCCATAGTATCCATACACAATCGAGTACTAGATTTCGGCCTAACGGCCGACTGCGTAAACATAATAACTTCCGAAAGAAGCAACTCAGAAACTCGATAGTTGTAGAGAAGGTTTGGACCTTAATTACGTCGAATTAGGTCGAATTCGTGAATGAGTAAAATCCACCCAATGATTCAACAGATATACCCATTTAAAATTTTATTTTCCCAATATTTCCAAAAATACAGATCAGATTGAATTGAAATCCAGTACTTCATCGAAAATTACAGTTCGAAGGTTCATACAGAATTTAATGAGGATGATATGATAAGAAAATAACAGAATTTTTTTTTTTCAAATTGTTCTTATGACACGATCATCACGAAATTTTGCACAAAGTTGTATTTCAGCATCTTCAAACTAGCTGCGAAGTTTTATCAGGATTGAATCAGTATTTCTCGAGTTATACCGAAAAAATATCGATATCGAGAAGAAAACCTCGAAATTTGACATATTTTTTCCCGATATCTCCAAAACTTATAATCGTATCGAACTGAAATTTGGTACACTGCTGTGAAATATGAAGCTCGACGACCGAGTGGAATTTTTTTCTGGATATAAGGAACGGTTTGCGAAAAAAAAAATTTTTGGAAACAAATTTTGAAAAAATATTTTTTTGAATTCACTGACAGTATGATCCTGACAAAATTTGGCTCAAAGTTGCGCGTCATTATACTCCACCTAATTGCCAAGTCTGAATTCAATCGCTCAAGGAGTTTCTGAAATAAAAAATAAATAACTTGAAAATTCAAGTCGCTATAACTCCGAAACTATTCGACCGATTTGGCCCATTAACGAACTTCACCTCGGCATTCCAATGCGCGACCTACCCTGGAAATTTCAAGTTGCTAGCTCACTCCGTTCGACAGTTATCATGTTCACGGCCGGCCGGACAGAATCTATTTTGACACCGGATTCGTCATCAGTGAGTCCAATCTAGTCGTTTGAGAACATTTTCGGCTCAATCATCGAAAATTACAGACATTTGGACAAAACGATAGCACGCTGTTCCCCTAGAACATGCGCGCAAAAATCGACACTCAAGCTCATCGAGCAAGCTTGCAAAAATCACGTGAAGCGTGAAAACGCAGAGAAAACTTTCTACGAACTCCGTCTTAATACAATCCCAACCTCATCATAGCTGATCATATCGAGGCCTCAGAAGAATCACCCTCGCGAAATTGAGAATCGGCATCCCCTCAGCACCCAATTTCAAGTTTTTATGCCTGATCGTACAAGGAACTGAAGAAGGATTCGGATCTGGAGCATATCATCACGTATAACGTTCGGAAGAGGAGCGTCGCAAGCGTGCAGAACTATTAACTGCGTGAAATATTTCACGACTTCGGCCCCTGAAATAAAAAGCTCGTCGAATTTGATATATTACCTCTTCATGGCGATAGGAATAGTGGTGCTACATTGTACGGAATGTTTGTTTTACGATTCGGGGATGATGTCGATTTGATTAGACAGTGATATACAGCGGTCTGCTTCGGGTTTGAGAGGAAAACGAAGCAAAAAGTTAGTTACATTTGTAACGACTCTCATTGAATGAAAGCTTTCTTAGTCCAACGCCTCAAAAAAATTCGAAAAAAGCTCTACAGAGTTGCGGAATTTACGTGCTTGTTCGAATTCATGGGAATGATGTCGACCATCCAGACAATTAGAAAGTACTACTCGGCTTTATTTTCATATAAACACCATTGCTGTCTTAGAATGGGGGTTTTTCTTTTGAACGAAAATGCAGTAATTTTCATAAAATTGAAAATCACATTTCAAACATCTTATCTCAATATTATATTTCTAAAAAAAATGTTTGATCACCTGAAACTGAAAAATAAAAATGGGGATTTGCATTTAAAGGGATTTGTCTTGAGTGCACGATATGGCAACGTCGAATTCAGCTTTCTCGAGAAGAAAAGGACGTCAAATGTGTTACTTTTTTTTTAGGAAAACAGAGATAGCTATACTTCGATCTGATAAGAGTAGAAAACAACGACCAAGGAATAGAAAAAGAAGAGCACAGACTGTCATACTGTCATATTACTGACAAATCGCAAACGGAAATTGTTTGGTTATATTGACAAAGAATACGTGTGTACCACAGAATAGGAATAAATATTTCATTATTCTATAGCAGAAAAAGCTATTCTACTAAACACCGTTGTAACTTCGTGCATGCCTGGCAAATCCCACACCCCAATTTTGAAAGCTGATTTTGAATACTTTCTGAAGGTAATTTGAGAAAATGATGAATCAAACCCATGATAATTATGTTCAAATTTGCATTTGCAGTAATAACCCAAATTCAGGAAAAACCCCCATTGCAATCATATAAAACTTACGTAATTTTGAATGCAGAAACTCGATCTTTGTAGAGTAGGTTTGGATGTTAATTACGAAAACCGAATCAGTGAATGAGTCAAATCCACCCAATAATTCCGTAGATATATACAATCAAAATTATTTATTTTCCTTACTCTTCAAAAAGGTGGATTCGATCGAATTGAAATCCGGTACCTATTCGAAGAATGACAATTCGAAGGTTAATGTAGAGTTTCGGCAGAATAATATGATTAGAAAATCGTACAGGGACTTTATGGTTCATCTGACAAGAAAATGAATCTTACCTCACAGTTTTCAATTATAAAGAGTGGAATGTGTCAAAACTCCCATGTCCTACCTCCTGACTATGGAAATTAAGAGTGTAACATATACATCATTAATTTTCCAGTGGGTTGAAAATAACAGTTGTGGTACAATTGAAATCAGCATGAGGTTAGACATGAAAGCAAGATGTTTCATGCAAAATTGCAAAATTAGAATTATATGATTTGGAGATTGCAATTCAATCAGCTGGTGGTGATGTGTAAATATATTAATACATGATCGTTTGGGCTGCAAATGTCAAAGCTTTCAAGCTTTTAACTTCATGTTAATGCATTTTATGATTTTTGTTCAATCTCAATTCATAATTTACTTCACCTTCTAATTAGAAGATTTGAAAGATTGGACCTTTGCTTACTACCTTACAATAAAATCGCACCTATATATATATTATTTCAGTACATATTATGATTATATGATATTACTCCATTAACCATTTCCTATCTTTGTTGGATGTTGGACGTTACTGTCTTGTGGGAAATCACATATACGTAGTGTTTCCAAGTCGTGACGGATACTTCAGAAACTGCAATATCTCAGATACAGCGACCTGAAACGACTAAAGAGGAACGTCATGCACATCGATCAAAGTATTCTGTACTTAAGGGTTAGGATTCGCAAGATGCTCCTGAAAGATGGCGCTCTGTATGTTGTTATTACTGCATTGTTCCGTCCAGCAGGTCCTAAGTATCTGGAGTCCTAATTTGCAGATTCTATGGTAAGGTGGTCTGAAGAGCGGTAAAAACCGTGAAAATGCAATAACAATACTCCTTGGACACCGCTTCTTCGGTGTAGATGTTGATTGAATGATTAACCCTGATCAAGGTGGAATATGTTCAAAGAGAGAGAGAGTGAGAGAGAAAATAATTTGCAATCTCCTACAAAATAGTTTTCAGAAATGAGTTCGTTTGGAAGATCTACAGTGGGATTCACAATGTTGAATAATCCTACAATGAACACTTTCATATTCTGTGCTGTCGGTCAAAATGAACTGAAACCGAACACAGAATTATCTTGATCTATGCCCAGACATAAATATAGGTTAGATGGATATCGTATAGACTAGAATGTTTTTCGTTATATCTCTGCATGCCTATTCCTCCGTTTCACATTCACGCAATTTGCCACCTACCGATTTCAGAATTTCTTTCTCATTCCACTGCTGATACTATCTGTATTGCAGAGAGCCTCAATGAATACCAATTGAGTTTTATTCAGAGCTTCTTCGTCCACAGAACTTGGATTCAATTTTGTTTTTGTTGGCTTTTTTCAACTTGTCTTGTATGTCTGACTGCACTGGTAGGTCGTAGGTTGTACAGGGTGAGTCTTTGAGTTGTACATTAGTTTTAACCAGGAATTCCTCACCAAATGAAGGTTTTTTATTCCAATATTTTCAGAATCGGCTCTGTTGAAGATATAGGCTGTTGAAATTTCCAAAAAATAACAGTCTTTTTCTGTGGCTTAGATACGTTCACCAGAAGAATGTTCAACAATTTTAGAATACTTGATTCTCTTCATAATTTTCTCACACATGCACCGTTTCGAAAATATTTGACGTTGAATATCATAAAATCTGATAATAATTCGAGAAATTTTCCTATTTCTGTGGATTCACCCCTGAGCAAGTAATTGCCTTGAATTAAGCTCCATCCACATTCATCCGGACCACCGAATTAAGTGAAGGAAAAGATACTAGGTCTCCATGTCTATGGCACAGAATATGGGGTATTATGTGTCTATGGACCAGACATTCTATAGAGTTCACTTAATGTGTTTATAGGTTGGCCGAAATTTTCATGGTCCTGCGAAAAGGTCCCCGTAAAAGTGGAATGAATCTGTAGGTGACCTTGCAAACGAAGTGCAGAAGTGTATGAGCACATTGGAAAATATTTAAATGTTCATAATTTTTCACCTGAGCCGAATCTGGAAAATGACAAATGAAAAAACAGTTTTATTTGATGAGAGAAATATAAGCTCGATGTACAACTTAAAGTCTCACCCTGTTCATATCAGAGGGATATATAATATGAAGGTAGGTCTGCCTGATTCCTATGAATATTCTTGAGATTTCTGATAAAATTTGACCTTGTATTTACCAAATGCATTGAGTTGATAGAATCCTTTTAGTATGAGAATAAAGATTTCCTCAGTAAATCGTTCATTTTGTTCTATACATTTTTCCATCATAAATATTGTGACGCAAGGATGAGGAATCGTAAACCAAACAATCAGGTATGGTGTGTATTCATGATACGTCAAATCCGACAGTGTTTCGATAGATATATCTAATCTTCTGCAATATAAATCCAAACGTACTTAAATTCAGTACATTTTCGATTCAGAAAAGTCGGCTTGAAATTTAATTAATGCGATACTACGGAGGAATCTGACGAATATTTTCTGGCATATCAAATTTAAAAAAAAATGTTTGAACGAGTTTCAGAAACTTCTGATCCATAGTACTCTCGCAAATAATTATAGGAAGAAAGGTCAGGGAAGAGAGAAGATCAGTAAACATATCTGTTTCTTGAGGTAACGGGATTCAGAAAGCAGTTGAGAGAGAAAGCTATGAACAACTTTGCAATGGCAGACTGAGGAAGTTAAATATATTCCAACATTTTATTTGCAGATAATGCAGAGCACATTTTGGGTATAATTTTCCAAACAACATGACTCAAGGACGAATATTTGACGATAGATCTATAAAATCGTCACCTTGATCTGCTACTCATCCAATCAACCAAAGCATCAAGAACAAAAAACATATTGCATGGGATTCATTTACTAAAGCTTCAAAGTTATTACTAATTATCCGAACGACTCACCTTGAAAAAGCAGAGAGAATTTCCATAACTTAACACATGTTGGAAGACTACTTCGAATATAAAATTGTGATATTTATTGTACCAAGAGAGGAAATAGCAGCCTTTAAGAGAGTTAAGTTCTGAAAACTTAAAAAAACTTGCTCATTTTTATAAGAGTGTATAAGTGTTTCCTACAATAATTTAGAGTCATTAGTACACGAGAACTCATTTTCCCTACAAACTTCGATTTGACTCTGTCATTCTCAAATGATTGATTTTTCCGTTTCGATCAGATAAACCACAATTCTGCCCCCAAATAAAGCACTGTCATTCGAATAGAAGGCATTCAGTCCTCATTTGTTACTCGAATCCTCGTGGATTAGATAAAATCCTTCCAGTTCTACTCCAAACTGTTGTTCGTCTCGATTCATTGTGGAAAAAAACCTCCCGATTAATTTTGTAAACGCAACATTAGCCAATCGGCATTTCCTTGTATTCGTTTAGGTCGAAAAAGTAGCTCTAGTGAGCTTTGAAATGCAATAATTCCCACAATAAAATAGGGATTTTCCTTCGAAAAGAATTCGATTCTTGACGATTAATATCGCGATATAAACTAGCGCCTTCGCCATTTTGTGCGAGTTTTTCCTTTTGCAAAATTGAGAGTTGAGAATTCTACAGGATGGACTTAAACTTGAAGTCCAAATGAGAAGAAGTGATCAGATTAATTGAATACAGAAAAAAATTGTCATAATCATGGGCCAGCAAATACTTTGATTCAATTTTTTTCGCGCTTGTTCTGGCGAGCAAGAGCGTTATAATTTGACCAAAATGTCCTCAGTTTCCGCTTTGAACCGAAGATGGTCCTAAACGATTAGGTCAGCAAACCCTTCTGTCCTTGTAGGTTTGTTTTTACCCTTAGTCCGAGCCGAGGACACATTTCCTGTCTTTTTTCCGACTTGATATGGTGAGTTATAGAAGTGTGTTATTATTACTGGCGCTGTACGATTGCAGGTACGTTTGATTGCTTCAAAGCAGTTGAGTAATAAATATAAAATTCAGTAGGAGTTGATGAAATAATATACAGTGTGTGTCAAAATTGTGAAACAAATTCATTTTCTCAGAAGAAAAATATTTGGCAACAAAATCCTGAAACAGGTCAATTTGTTTCACTTTTTTTTACCAAACTTATATGCATTTTTAAAGGATTTTTGTTGCACCCTGTGCCGTCCCTATCAACCCTCTAAATTTTTGAATAGGGAAAGTGGGTCATGTGGTACTTTTTATGCAAGGTCTTCGTATCTTCTTTACAGGTCTGCAGAAATTTTCAAGAAAAAAGATTTTTTTTTTGGAAAATTTGTTAGTTCGAAGATGTTTTCAGTATGTCCACTTTGTCATGGCTCATTTACTTTGAGACGATGGAACTTGATGAAATTTGTCACAGAATAAAAGTCAGCCATTACAGTTCTGTTCATGCACAACTCTCAACCCCTTTCAACCCCCACACGTGAAATTTTTTTTTCTCCATTAAAGGGTTCGTAGGGGCTGATAGTTGTGCATGAACAAAATTGTAATGGTCGACTTTCATTCGGTGACAAATTTCATCAGGTACAATCGTCTCAAAGTAAATCAGCCATGACAAAGTGCACATACTGAAAACCTTTTTGAAGTAACTGATTTTTCAAAAAACAAATTTTTCCTGAAAATTTCTACACGCCTGCAAAGGAGATACAAAGACCTTGCCAAAAAATACCACATGACCCACTTTCCCTATTCAAAAAATTTAGAGGATTGATAGGGATGGCACAGGGTGCAACAAAAATCTTTCAAAAATGCATATAAATTTGGTAAAAGTGAAACAAAAATTGACCTCTTTCAGGATTTTGTTGCCAAATATTTTTTTCCTGAGAAAATGAAATTGTTCCATAATTTTGACGTGCACTGTATAATCGTTCTTTCTTGTCCACAGATTCCATTCGCAACAAACATAGATACAGCCTGCGCTATCCAAGAGGAACAGCCAAAACTCTCCCATCCGGTAAATGCTGAACAAACAAATGTCAACAAGTTATTCAAGTGACAGGTCTTCGCGTTGTTCAAACATATTTCTTAGGGAGGAATCACTCACCGGAACTGATGTGCGAGTGCTATGATAATTGATCGTAGTTTCCACAGGTGTTTAGGGTACCAGCAGACTTAGTGTAAATATTCAAGGGAAGGAGCGCTTTATATTTTATGTCAGGAATGAATCTCTCCGTATGTACGAAGCGAAGCCACGTCCAATTTCCATGTTCGACCGATAAATTTCCCGTTCCCCTTGCTTACCCGGTATCAGGTTCTCGTATCTTTGCAAATGGTTCCTTTTGGTTTTCATCGAGATTAATAATCTACGAAGATGCTTCCGATCCGAATGTGATTTGAAAAGCGCAGCTTTACGTCCTGATAATTTGGCGATCTTTTTTTAATATGATCCTCATGAAATTCTGCGTGAACCATAAAGATATAATTTCTCAATTAAGTAGTATACTCATTCACGTCGATCGAGTAAGACGGTAGGCCATAGAAGTTTGTTACATTCCCCTCTGTATGATTTGAAAAATTAAGTTATATAACTACTCGACGTTATCCGCTACGCACAAAGTTATATGTGAGAATTGACAAGACTTTGCCGAATCAATTTGGATTGGACGACATTTCACGAGTACCAACCTGAACCAGTTCTGGTTGCAGAAACTTGATAGCGCCAATCCAAGGCCTACCAAATGACTTTATAAAAGTGGATGGAGTATACAGTGCGCGCCGAAATTATGGAACCAATTCATTTTTTCAGAAGAAAAATATTTGGCAACAAAATTCTGAAACAGGTCAATTTTTGTTTCACTTTTACCAAATTTTATGCATTTTTGAAGGATTTTTGTTGCACCCTGTGCCATCCCCATCAACCCCCTAAATTTTTTGAATAGGGAAAGTGGGTCATGTGGTACTTTTTTTCTAAGGTCTTTGTATCTCCTTTACAGGCGTGCAGAAATTTTCAAGAAAAAAAATTTTTTTTTGAAGAATTAGTTACTTCAAAGAGGTTTTCAGTATGTGCACTTTGTCACGGCTTATTTACTTTGAGACGATGGTAACTGATGAAATTTGTCACCGAATGAAAGTCGACACTTACAGTTTTGTTCATGAATAACTTTCAACACCTACGAACCCTTTAATTGAGAAAAAATGGAGTGACATTGGAAATTTATTTCATTTTCAGTAGAAACGTACTAATAACATACCTACTTAAGATCATAAAAGAGGCGCAGTGTTTCACACATTCTATTTTTCACGTGTAGGGGTTGAAAGGGGTTGAAAGTTGTGCATGAACAAAACTGTAATGGAGGATTTTCATTCGGTGACAAATTTCATCAGGTACCATCATCTCAAAGTAAATGAGCCACGACAAAGTGCACATACTGACAACCTCTTTGAAGTAACTAATTTTTCAAAAAAAAATTTTTTTCTTGAAAATTTCTGCACGCCTGTAAAGAAGATACGAAGACCTTGCCAAAAAAGTACCACATGACCTTCTTTCCCTATTCAGAAAATTTTGAGGGTTGATGGGGTAGCACAGTGTGCAACAAAAAACCTTCAAAAATGCATATAAAATTGGTAAAAGTGAACCAGAAATTTACCTTTTTCAGGATTTCGTTGCCAAATATTTTTCTTCTGAGAAAATGAATTGGTTCTATAATTTTGACGCGCACTGTAGATTTCACACATGAGTATATCACTAGATGAAACCACGTGATATCTTGTTGCAAAATATATATGTCGGTAAAGTTCGGATGCGATGAAAGTTCAGATATTCCTCTTCAATCTTCTCATTCGTTACAAAACTCCACTAGTTATATTTCTAACGAGAGCCGTGGGATATAATTTTCAACGGGAAACACTTAAGCGTACGTCGAGTGTTACTTCAGGAAAATGCCAGAATTGCACTTTATACTTCGAGTGGGGTCTTCAGCCTCCGTCATATCCGCCGACGGAACAGTTAAAGTCTTCTGGCATTCACGCTTCCTCGTGAGGTAGTAAATGTATTGGCATTAATGGCAGTTTGTTACAAGAACAACGTTAGTCTTAAAATATTATACAAACTTCGATGAAGCGTAGCTAGATTTCATCCCGAAAAATTTATGACCCACGGTTGGGAGAATCCGCTCTACCTTCCACACGAACAAGATGATTGAAATGCTAAGAAAATGAGAAAACCGAGCGATTTTATAAGGAATGTGTGGTTTGCATTCAAATTCCGATTATAGACCATCTTGGATCTGTCATATTAATTTCAAGCCAGTGATTTTGAATACGGTGGAATTCACTCCGATCGTGAATAATCAATCAAAGTGTAAAATTCAAAGAAACATGATTGAGAAAACTCATTTACTCACTTAATTCTCATGATTAAGTGCCTTTTGTATGGAATCCCTCAACTAACCTATAAACATATCGTAAGTGAACTCTATGGAAAGTCTGGTCCATAGACATAGATACATAGCATCTGTGGTCTGATCATAAACCTAATATAAGTATATTAAGCTCCCTTTCGTGTGAGGGAGATTTGGGTATTTGGGTAATCGGACATTCTTCCCTATTAGGCGACGACGAACATGTAACCGTCGTCGACCAAGCCAGTAAGGAGGCGTTACTTGTTCTCACTGACATCCAAATGAGTTTTGGACCTTGCAATTTTAAAGTTTCGAGGGAAATTTTTGGAACGATCCATTCCTGGAAGATTTCTCCACAGTGCTTCTCTTTCATCTTCTTCCATCTCCATAAACTCGTTCTTACAGTAGCATTGGCCTATACCACAGAAAGGATCTAGGTCAGTTGATAGCGTTTGTGCTCCCTTTCTGGCTGGAGTGTTAGCCTCCCCATTTCTTTCGATTCCTGAGTGCCCATTAACCCAGACTAAGAAGACCTTGTTTTTCTTGATTACTTCATTGAGTTTCCTCCGCCATTACCATATCAGTTTTGAGTCGATAATATAGGAGTTCAGTGCTCTGCTAGCAGCTGGACTATCAGAATGGATCACAATGTCACACCCTTGACAGTTTCTTTAAATCATGATCACAGATATCCGTTTTTGTGTCTGGTACTATTTTGATATCTAGGTAGCAATCATTTGCTTGAAATTGTCCACTTTCTTTCTAGGTTTATTTCAGCTTTATTAACAAGATAAGAATTTTTCCGTGACGACTTCAGAATAATTTTCGTCGAATCAACAAAACAACATAACCTCGAAACGGTAGCGAAAACAAAAGAAGCATAGAATTCGACCCCCTTGGACTTGCTTGAAATCAAGAATCACATGATGTAAAAAACAAGATTAAACTACAAGGAAATATACAGGGTGATTCCGGAGGAGAACGTCAGATTTTGGGATACGTTTACACTAGTCAAGACAGTCTCGGAACAATGTTCGGTTTATGGTTAGGGGTCTCTATTGAGAATATACAGGGTGATTTGTACGATTCGACCGATTTTACTTTTATTGATAACTTTGGTATTGCTTATTCGATTTTAATGAAATTTTCAGCGAAGTACAACAGTAATGAGCACATTCAAAACTTCTTCCAAAATAAGCGGTTGTTATCGTGATATTCCAGAATAATTGTGCAGGTTGAAAAAACACTTCTAGTATTCCGAGAAAATTTTTTCAAATAAAGACAATGTCAAAATTTCGCTCCAATCGATTCTACTTTTATTGATAACTTTGGTATGGCTCATCCAATTTTGATGAAATTTGCAGTGTGGAACAATCCGAATGAGTACATTCAATAATTGCAACAATCCCTCAAAATACAGGGTTGTAATTGTGATAGTTTCAGAATTTCAGATTTATTGTGCAGTTGGAAAAAAAACACAGTGAAAGTATTCCGCACTAGGTAGTAAAGCTGTAGGTATTGTCCAAGGATGCAAATTCATTCGTCACTTCTAAAATATTCTTTTCAAATCCGAAATATATTTTAAATTATATGATTCCATACAGAATATGAGAAATTAAATAAGAATTTGGAATTTGAGAAGAATATTTTAAAACTTAAAAACTGCTTTGCATCCTTAGAATATCTTTACTACCTAGTGTGAAATATTCTCACTGCTTTTGCGCCAAATTTCGATTATGCTTCTCTTCAAACATTTTTTCTCGGAAAACCGATGGTACACCAAAGAAATTGAGAATCTCTGAATAATAACATACTATTGTAGTATCTGGAATTAATAAGAAAGTTTTGAAAAAGCAATGTACAGGGTGTTTTTTTCAACTGCAAAATCAAACTGAAATTCTGAAATAACCACAATAACAACCCTGTATCTTTCGAGATTGTTGCAGTTATTGAATGAACTCATTCAGGTTGTTCCACACTGCAAATTTCATCAAAATTGGATAAGCCATACCAATTATTGATAAAAGTAGAATCGATTTTAGCGAAATTTCGACATTGTCTTTTTTTGATGAAATTTTCACGGAAAACAAGAAGTGTGCCAAAAAAATTAAAAACTCCCAAATAATGACTCATTATAGTAGAATCGTAAACAGAAAGCGTAGTTTTGGAAACGCAATGTACAGGGTGTTTTTTCAACATGCACAATTAATCTGGAATTATCGAAATAACAACCGCTTATTTTGAAAAAAATTTGGAATTTATGAATGTGCTCATCAATATTGTACTTCGCTGAAAATTTCATTAAAATCTAATGAGCCATACCAAAGTTATCAATGAAAGTAAAACCGGTCGAATCGGACAAATCACCCTGTATATTCTCGATAGAAGCCCCAACCATAAACCAAACGTTGTTTCTAGACTGTCTTGACTAGCGTAAACTTATCCTAAAATCTGACGGTCTCCTCCGGAATCACCCTGTATATTCTGTGCTTTGAATTTGCATGTAGTTTCAACGTCATCATTTGTACGTACGATCACAGATGAGCACACCATGTGTTACTTACACCATTACACTAACTACACTCATTCTATGTTATCTGTGACGACACTCAACTACATGCGTGAAGATTATATGAGTTTTTTGCTACACAATTCTCGGGCCCCACAGAAAAAAATTTGCAGATTGTACGAGCAAAATGTTATCTGGGTATAATGCGGACCGCCCTTTGAATCGTTAAGTACTCATTTATATTCCTGCAACAATCATAGTGATTTCTCATGTATAGTTTATAGGGTTATCAGCCATTCCCTAATGCGCCCTAGCTACACACTGTTTTCCAACATCCTGGAGCATCGATAATGAAAATCCTGTCGACTCCCTGCTGTAGATTTTGCGGAAAGGGCTGATATACAAGGATGGCATTTTTATGGTTTTTCCTTCCGCAGGGAATTCAATTCGGCCGTGTCAAGCACACGCGAATTATAATTCGACCATTTCAAGCCCGGAACATTCGAAACCAGTTTTTTATTAACAGCAAAAACGGGTTCTGTATGTCCCCGTATTTATGTTTTGCCTGCTCCGCAATTTCTGATGACAAAAAATGAAGGTATGGAATTCGAGGAAAGCACGTACCATGCTAGAAAAGGATTAATATATCATGAAGATTCGGGTGAAAAAATTCGCTCGAAATAATTCTAGAAAACATTTCTAGAAACGTACTGACGTGAAGTCAGGAGCTTCTGAACACTCTCTCAAACGAACCCAATTCCTCAATATTCTTCAATAAAGTACTTAATTTCAACTCGATCACACCTGCATACTTGATAATATTTGGAGGACAAATTTCGAATGGATTGTTCAAAGAAATAATTGGGCAGATATTAACCATCTACAAATTCGACTTTTGTAATTGAACTCCAATCCTGCTCCTAAAATGTCAAGTAATCTTTTCTGGAAGTTATCTTTGTTAACGTTATCTTCATCAAAAATTATTCTGTAAACAACTCAATCGTCCAATTAATCATTGATAACATACCAAATTAATTTTTTCAGAAGAAAAATATTTGGCAACAAAATCCTGAAGCAGGTTAATTTTTGTTTCACTTTTACCAAATTTTTAAGCATTTTTGAAGGATTTTTGTTGCACCCTGTGCAATCCCCATCAACCCTCTGAATTTTTTGAATAGGAAAAGTGGGTCATGTGGTATTTTTTGGCAAGGTCTTTGTCTCTTCTTTACAGGTGTGCAGAAATTTTCAAGAAAAGTTTTTTTTTTCTGAAAAATTAGTTAGTTCAAAGAGGTTCTCAGTATGTGCACTTTGTCATGGCTCATTCACTTTGAGACGATTGTACCAGATGAAATTTGTCACCGAATGAAAGTCGACCATGACAGTTTTGTCCATGCACAACTTTCAACCCCTACGAACCCTTTAATGGAGAAAAAAAGTTTTTTCACGTGAGGGGGATGAAAGGGGTTGAAAGTTGTACATGAACAAAACTGTAATGGTCGACTTTCATTCGGTGACAAATTTCATCAGGTACCATCGTCTCAAAGTAAATGAGCCATGACAAAGTGCACATACTGAAAACCTCTTTGAAGTAACTAATTTTTCAAAAAAAAATTTTTTTCTTGGAAGAGAGTGTTCTTCTGCACGCATGTGTAGAAGATACAAAGACCTTGCCAAAAAAGTACCACAATACCTACTTTCCCTACCCAAAATATTCAGAGGGTTGATGGGAATAGCACAGGATGCAACAGAAATGCATATAAATTTGGTAAAAGTAAAACAAAAAATGACCTGTTTCAGGATTTTGTTGCCAAATATTTTTCTTCTGAGAAAATGAATTTGTTTCATAATTTTGACGCGCACTGTATATTATCTAAAAGTTTATACGTAAAATACCAAGGGTATCACCATCATTTCATCTCTGAGATACTACGTAATATTCTTAAACTTATTTCGTCTATTCCACAAAAATCTTTCTATTTTAAGTTTTTGAGCTTTTTACCATGATACCATCAGATCAAGACACTAAATGACAAGCCGCAAGAGGAAGTCATACCATGTGAAATGAAAGTCTTATACGAAACATCAAATTTCCTTGAAAAATTTAATTTTTTACGATTTTGCATTAAGATTTCTGAAGAAATGAAAAAGGATCACGAATCAATGAATGCATCCATACAGAACTATACTCTTTCGCTTTGGAAAGGTATCGTCATATACCGGGTGTCCCCGAATACCGTTCGTTAGAATATTTTTGGAAAGGAATTGAAATTCACGTTTGTAATTTCGGACTCAAGCTTTTACTAGAGAGATGAATGAATGTAATTTTTTTGATATTCGTGGGACTTCCGGTCCGGTTTCACCAGAAGTGACAGCAACTTTCGTTTTTCATTATTTTATAATGAAAATAGATACCCTATGGAAATTCTGAGTTGTCTTGATGTGAAATGTTTGAATATCTGTAAGAATTTTTTTTAACGTGAAATTTGAATCGAAATTTGAAACGGCGCTCTGCTGACACATGGATATCTTCTAGGTTTTTATCGTAGAAATACTGTGTTCAGGCTTCCGGGAGAAGTAAGAATAGTGCTCACGTCGCAAAAGTCAGAATTGAAACCCATGATACAGGAGGTCACAAAAACGTGGTCAGAGTTGGCAATTTTGAAGACGTGAGAACTGGATTTTTTAAAACAAGAACTTCATTTTTTTATGGCCACAATGGAATCCACGTTGAAAAATAATGTAGGTGTGGAAAAAACATTAATGCCCCAAAATTAATATTTTCTGAGATATTCGTAAAAAACTATGTACGCGATCTTATTCCGAATTGGTTTCTTCTTAGAAAGAATCTTTTATCTCGAGGAGAGTGGAGGACATATTGAATGAACATTTATACTGGATTGTATTCATTGAAATTCTAAGTTTTCAGTTTTGCTTGTATTTCTGAGGAGATTTATATTAGAAATGTAATTGCGACTGCATATCCCAGGAAATATGATTTTCAGGGCATTGGTGTTAATTATGATGCTTTAACGACCTAAGTTACACTATTGTATGAATAATGGGAGGGTACTTTTTGGTCTGAATTAGAGAAATAAATGACACAATAATTTGGGTGTGAACATGATAGAAAACAATGTTATGATATTCCCAAGTGGAAAAAAAATAAACTGTTAGGAACTCGGAGAAGTAACGAGTTAAACAGAGAATTGATCACAAACCTAGAAGGTGCTAGTTAGGTCCCAAATCTAACGAACAAAGTATAAATAAAAATCGTCAATACAAAAAACAATTAAAATAATTTTGAATCGCTTCATTATGATCGGTATTGTTTCACCCGAATTTTATATTGTTTATAAGGTGACAAGAGAGACCAGCTGACTTATTGTTTTTTCAATGGAAATCGATGTTTCAAAGTTATTTTAATTGTTTCAAAATTATTTTGATTATTTTTGTATTCACGATTTCTATTTATACTTTGTTCGTTATATTTGTGACCTTACTAGTACCTACTAGTTTTGTGATCAATTCTCTGTTTAACTCGTTACTCCTCCGAGTTCCTTACAGTTTGTTTTTTTTCCATTCGAGAATATCATAATATTGTTTTCTATCATGTTCACACGCTAATTATTGTGTCATTTATTGTGAAGCCCTGAAGATATTAAATATATCGAAAAAAAAAAGATATTAAATATATCGAAACGTCGGCATTCCGTCAAATTGAGTTTTTCTCTAATTCAGACCAAAAAGTACCCTCTCATTATTCATACAATATTGGTGTTAATTACACACCTACATTATTTTTCAACGTTAAGTCGATTATAACCATAAAAGAATGGAGTTCATCTTTGAGAAAATTTGGTTTTCACCTTTTCGAAATTGCCAACTTTGAAAACTCTTTAGTGACCTCCTGTATCATAAGTTTCAGTTCTGACTATTGCGACAGAAGCGTTATTTTTACTTCTCACTTCAGCCAGAAAACGGCATTTTTCCAATGGAAAACCTGGAAGATATCCATGTTTTAGCAGAGCACCTTTTTCAATTTTTTTATTATAATTTCACGTTAGGAAGGACAGAAATACAAGAATTTCAAATTGAGACAACTCAGAGTTTCCTAATATAAAAGTAAAGAGCAAAAGTCCGTAAAGTAATTTTCAGGCTTCAAATTTACCCTGAAAATTCAAAGCTTCTAGGTTTGTTCCCTCAAAAATTAGAGCATATATGACCACGAATACCTTTCAGGAAATCCAACCAACTCATTGAAAGAATACCATTGTCCGCTAGAAATTCGAAAATAACGGACATTTAGTTCAAACGATAAGGTACCGTTTCTTAGAACAACTGCCTGAAAGGGGAGGGGAATCAAAAAATGTATTTTAAAATATATGTGATGAAAGTTTATTCCTCTATTGAGTGTTTCGCGACGATCCGAATAGATATTTATAAGTTAAAATGCATAACCGTGGTATTAAGAATTCACAACTAACCTAAAAATTTCAAGATCGAACTGACATAGAGAAATGAAATGAGAAATAAATCGAATTTATTCACCTGAAATTGAGCAACACAAAAATAAACATGCTTAATCCACATGCCTTGAATGAAAAGAACAAACGGGACTGCTATTAATAGAAAAATCAATGTAACGCACAACTGATAATCCCGAGGCCAATCTTTTTGAAAGGGATTTATTATTTTTCGGATGAAATCCGCATCGTGAGCTTCTTTTATATCAGCTTTCGTAAAAATAAGGGTAGTTTTCATCTCTAACAGTTTCCGTTGAGACCCCGATTACGGCCATTGGTCCTAAAACCGTGCCACCTTTCTACTTTCTCCCCTAAAAAACGATTGTTGTATTTTGATCTATGTTCTTGCCGCCACATTTTTACAGTGCGGATATTTTTTTCCGCTGGTGGCCTGAGCAAGCAGGCATGAAAAATAATGTGTTTAGGGCTGCCAAGTATATCATAAAGAATGATACATTAATCGCGAATTTTTAATTCTCTTTTTCGGATGTTCTAGTAAAAAATAAAATACTTCAACTATTTTGAAACAATGCATTCAAATTGAGGTGTTTTAAAACGGATATGTTTCCACGTGCTTGTATTAAGGAACAAAAGTGTAATCATTTCACCAAAATGTCTGCAGTTTTCGAATTTTGATGTCGAACGACAAAATTCAACCCACTGTTGAAGAATCTGTGCTGAAATTCAATTCTTTGTGTGTATCCGAGCAAATTTTGTTTTCATCAGATCAAAACAAGCTGCGTTGAACAGGGCCAATGCATGAATGGTTGATCGATCTCACAACGAATTTCAACGAGGTACATTATAGATTGTGACTTCATGCCACTGCTGTCCTAGGCTCTCAAGTATTTGGGTTCACGCTGATTCACAAATACATGCGGCTAATTTCAAAAATGTTACATACTAACATAAAAACCTATTTAACCTTTCAATTATATTCCTATCAGTGAGCATCATTCAGGTCATTCTTTGAGCTTCATATTTCACAGCAGTGTACCAAATTTCCGTTTGATACGTTTTGGAGATATTGTGAAATAATATGTCACATTTCGTGGTTTTTCCCTCGTTATCGAAGTTCTTTAGAATAAGTCAAAAAAAAACCTAGAAAAGCACTACCGTGAAGGTAGCAGTTCTTTCGCGCATGTGCAAATTCGTTGCGAAAGCGGTGATCTCCATTGAACATGCGCACAAAAGCAGCTGCCTTCACGGCAGTGCTTTTCAAGGTCGCTAATTCACTCCCGCACGTCGTGAACAGATATTGTTTGTTAAATGATCAATCTACTTCTGGAAAATATGTATCTGCAAAAAATGAATTTAAGTTAACTGTTTGAACATCTTATTGGTTTCCACTCTAAGATTGAAACATAATTTCGTCACCAACCATTTTCAAATTGACGATTCAAAAATACCTTAGTTTTCTTCGAATTTATGAATGATTCACATATATGAAATTGGTCAGTCAGCGTGAACACATTATTCACATTTGGAATTCTCAGGAAAGTGTGGTCACAAAGAAAGATGTTACTCTAGTATTATTCTGTCTGGATGTACGTTGGTGGACTTGCTTTAACGCATTTACTAGGCAAGGGGCGGAGCAACTAAAATAGTGAAATCTCCCGAATCTTATATAATTTTATAACATTCAATTTGAAATCATAACGTTTCTAAAAAAAATATGGGGAATTATTATTCTATACTATATACCCACTGATTGTGTAAGAAGTGAATTGCGTAGAGCTTCACATAAAGGAGTTCTAAAGGACCAAACTGAATTTTTATTTACCTAGAAGGAAACAGAATGAACGTTATAGGCTATAATATGTTAATTCATGAAGTTTCCGAATATTTGAAAGAAACTTTCAAAACAGACTCAGTAAGAAATGGGACCAGTCCCTTCACCATTTTGCAATTCAACAAAAAGGCAGGTACGTGTAGATTCGAAGGCCTATTAGTTTTTTTTTGATCATTCGAGATAAACTTCATCCACATTCTACATGTTCATTTCTTATAGCTTCACGAATAGGAGAGTCGATAATTAAAAAAAATAGCATATTAGATATTGAAGAATATGTTACTTTTTGCGCAAACAAAGATGATATATCCATCTCTTTTTGCGCGCATGTTCTAGGGAAACAGCGTGCTATCGTTTTGTCCAAATGTCTGTAGGTTTGGATGATTGAACCGAAAATGGTCTCAATCGACTAGGTTGGACTCACTGATGACGAATCCGGTGGCAAAATCGATTCTGTCCGGCCGGTCGGCCGGCCGTCCGACGACACGATAACTGTCGAACGAAGTGAGCTAGCAACTTGAAACTTTCAGGGTAGGTCGCGCATTGGAATGCCGCGGTTGAGTTCGTTAATGGGCCAAATCGGTCGAATAGTTTCGGAGTTACAGCCACTTGAAGTTTTGAAGATATTTATTTTTTATTCCAGAAACTACTATAGCGATTGGATTCAAACTTGGCATTTAGGTGGAGTATAACAACGCGCAACTTTGAGTCAAATTTTGTCAGGATCATATTGTCAGTATATCTGAAAAAAATTTTTTTGAAAATTTTTTTCCGAAAAATTTTTTTTTGGAAACCATTCATGATATCAAAAAAAAATTTCACTAGCACTTTGAGCTTCATATTTTACAGCAGTGTAACAAATTTCAGTTTGATACGATTATAAGTTTCGGAGATATCGGGAAAAAATATGTCAAATTTCGAGGTTTTCTTCTCGATATCGTTGTTTTTTTCGGTATAACTAGAGAAATACTGCTTCAATCCTGATGAATCTTTGCAGCTAGTTTGAAGAGGCTGAAAGACAACTTCATGCAAAATAGTGATGATCGTGTCATTAGAACAATTTGAAAAAAAAAAAAAATTTCTGTGATTTTCTTATCATATCATCCTCATTAAATTCTGTATGAACCTTCGAACTGTATTTTCGATGGAGTACTGGATTTCAATTCAATCTGATCTGTATTTTGGAAATATTGGGAAAATAAAATTTTGAATGGGTCGGTCGTTAGGGCGACCGTAAACACAATAACTTCCGGAAGAAACGACTTAGAAACTCGATATTTGTAGAGTAGGTTTGGGGCCTAATTACGAAGTTCGAATTCGTGAATGATCAAAATCAGAATTTCATTTTTCCAATATTTCCAAAAATACAGATTAGATCGTGTTGAAATCCAGTTATTTATCGAACAAAATTTAGAAAAGCACTGCCGTGAAGGCAGCAGCTTTCGCCATCTACATCTACATTGAACATGGGCGCGAAAGCTTTTGCCTTCACGGCAGTGCTTTTCTAAATTTTTTTGAAGAAAACTTCGTTACAACATCAACTAAATTCGAAATGAGCACGATAATGCTACAAAAAAACACTGATTCTTTTGGTAATTTTAACAGACTATATATTTTTACCAGCGCCGCATTTGGAAAAATGGGAAACGATGAGGAGAACCTATTGTTGAAATTGCCAAAAGATACGTACTGTGCAAAATGTATATATAATTTTCTTTTGTCACCTATGTATCATATTCTAAAAACCAACAGTCGACATTCCTCGAATTTCAGATGATATCTGTGAACGTTACACCATCGAAAAATGGCCACAAAGCAAACAATAAATCTGTGACAACAACGGTAGAAATTATCCAATTAGGAATTGTGTGTTTACAGTATAATAAATGTGGGGCTTGGGAGAAAAAAAACTTCCTACGGACATTCGATAATGTTCACCACCCCTCAGAACGTGATGAATTGGGCAAAGAGCAAAGCCTCGGGATAAACGCTTGTCCAGACAATCTATCTATCCTCTTCAACTACACCCCACAGAGCAATGAACGTTCACGCAATTGCCGGACGGTTTAAAAGTCAACAACATGGCGAATAGGCTATCAACTATCCCTTCTTGAACTGGAAAGTGATCTTTGCAGCTTTATATTTCACTCAATGGGTCAATATGAGATGAGGTATTGCTCTTTTTTTCGCGCATGTTCTAGGAAACAGAAGAATCAGAAAACAGCTCTGACGAGGGAGCACAATAGACCTCAGGGTCGCAGTGGAATGTAACCCCTTACCAAACTATAAACTATGAACTATTGGCGAATGAAGATAAGCGCTACTCCCTCTGGTGGCTATCCGAGTAACTCAAAGTACAGACATTATCATTGACAAGTCAAAAGAAATGTCGAGAAATTGAGAAAACTTATGCATTTTTCTTGGCGTTTGTGTGATTTTTCAGGTGCTTCTACTGAGAAAAGCAAAGTCAAGTGTCCCTTCCCATAGATTTCCACAGCCCGGTGAAAAACTTCGAGGTAGGATGAAAGAAACTTCCTTTAACAAGTCGGGCCTGAAAGTGTTTAAGAACCAATAAAAACCAACAAACAAGATTTATGAGAGTCTGTTACCTGCATTTTACCGATGATGATCATTTTTATAGAGGTAAGCACGAATTGCTCATGAAACATTAGATCACATTCATGAAGACAATTTTTTCCAGGCCCTTGATCATAGCAGAGAAATTTACGTAAGAGGAAGGCTATGCCTTCCAGAAATCTGTCTGTTGAACTGATCATTAAGGAACAACGTAAATGTTTCAGTGATAGAACTGACTATTGAAAAAAAAAGAGTCTCGACAAGGAAATATCTGGTGATGAATACTGTTCGCTCAGAATGCTTCTGCCGATGAAAGAAAGTTGTACAAGGCTTATTTATTACAGCTTTTTCAAGACCAATCATATGAGAGTTGGAAAATCTATTTGTCAATCCATAATGAATAAGGCTCACGGTACTAGTAGCATTAGTTTTAAGTGAATGTATTCATTTTATTCACAATATATCGAGTATTTAATTCTTCGCTATAAAAATAGTGAAGTAATGAGTATTTGTCTATTATTCCAAAAAGTATATTTCACAATACTATCTGTTTTTCAACTTTCAAGACAGCCTAAGAAATCCACCAATGTCAAGCTTGCCATATTTGGATCTGAAAACAAATATTATTAAAAAACTGTCTAATTTTGGAAATATCCTCGTAATTTTAGAGTTGCTTTTCTCAATAAGATTGAAGAATGATACATACCTATTATACTTTATAAGAATGGAATTTGTACTCCCAGCAATACTCTCGTAAGCTATAAAAGTCTAAAAAGTCTTTGAATAAATCGAGAAATTATCAAACCAAACACTAACAAACAGTACAAAATCGACTATCAAAACAAAATCTATGTCTGTACCTAAGGTCCTAAAACTGGCCATCGTGGCGCTGCAATCTTAAATTCAGACGCCAATCGTATCAGGGTGCAATTTGGTACACTGCTGTGAAATTTTGAGCACAAGGTATGAGTAGAATTTAGCCGACATCAATGGAATTTTTTCCAAGAAAACAAAGATTTTGCAAGAGGTTTCGCGTCGTTATGCTCAAACTAACTGCCGAATTTTAATTCAAGCGCTGAAAGAATTCCTCAAATATCAATAAAATAATCTCCAAAGTCCAAATGACTTCAATGCCTAAACCATTCGGCCGATTTTTACCATTAACGAACTCGAAAACCACATTCGGATGCGTGACCTACGGTGAAAGTTTTAAGTCGCTAGCTTGTTCTGTTTGGGAGTTATCATTTCCTCGGTCGGACAAGCAGCCGGCCAGTCGGAAATAATCGATTTTGACATCGGATTCGCCATCAGTGAGTCCTACCTAGTCGTTGAGACCATTATCAGGAAAAAATTTAAAAAAACAGACATTTGGACAAAACGTTAGCAAGCCGTTCCACTAGAACATGTACGTGAAAAGCCAGAAGTAATAGTGAAGTTTTGCAAGAAAATTCAACACTTACCATTCCACATAATCTTATTCTACTGAAATTACAGATTTATTTCTCGCCACTCCGTGACTTCACACAAACAAGATTTTCCATATTTAATCACTCATCTTATCATCTGAATTATTATTTTATTCTGTTCTTTTCAAATCGTTGGAGATAAAATTGAGTCATTCCTACTTCACTGGACTTTTAACCCAGTTCCGTAAAATTTTTAACAACCTACCGCCATTTCGTTCCTAATAGTTGGCAGCAATTAGCGTCCCATCTTTTACGTGATGCCATTTTTCGCGGTAACCGAATCAAGTCGTTACTTTCGCTAATTATGATTGCATTTCATGTAAACGTGGAGCTGTGTACGATGGCAAATGAGCCCAGAGGATTCTGTACTTCTGTACTCCTCGTATACGTCTAATTGGGGCATCATTGCGAATTTAATATCGTCATTTCTCCATTGAAAGCTTCTGAATTCTCGTGTTTTCAGAGTTGTTTTAATTAATTAGAAAATTTATGTCTTTTGAGTGGAGAGATCTTTATGAGGGCTTGCATTTTCATTCGAATATGTGCAAATACTGAAAATGGTATCGACTGTATTGATAAGATTAATTCATGATGAAAGAATAAGTTGTTAATTTTAATTATAATGATCTTTCTACGCGCTTGTTCTAGGAAACAGCACGTTATCATTTTGTCACGATGTCTGTAATTTTCCAATTTTGAGCCGAAAATGGTCTCAAATGATTCGGTGCTCTTATTTTCGAAGGAAAAGACTTCATTGAAATTGTCAGATTAGGTTTGAAGTCGAAACATATCGGTTGAGTTCGTAAATGGGTGAAATCGGTTGGATAGTTTCGGAGCTAGGCCCATTTGAAATTTTGAGGTTAATTCCTCGATATCTCATGAAGTATTGACTCGATCGAATTGAAACTTCGTGGACAGTTTTGTCATACCAACGCGAAACTTGTTGATCCAAGTGTTGGAAAATTAAAAAAAAAATTATTTGAAAATTTTTGAAATTTTGATTAAACATTTTTTTCTCTGAAGACATTGCTTAGATTTCAATGGAATTCGGCACAAACCTTGGATTTAGAATTTAACAACTACGTTCCAAATTTCAACTCGATCCGATATTCACTTTCGGAGATATAAGGGAAAAAAATGTGTCAAATTTCGATATTATATGGAATTTTAACGTTATTTCCGCAATATCTCAAGAAGTACGAATGCAATCAGATTGAAACTTCGTAATAAGGTAGAGATTACCAACTCGCAACTAGGTGCGAAATTTCGTGTTGATGTAATAGTTCGAATTTAAACAAGCGCGTAAAAGCTCCCGACCTCACGTCAGTTCCGTAGGACCGTAATCGTGCCTACGGACGGCCGGAAGGCCGGTAAGAATTGTTTTTGACACCAGATTCATCATCAATTAGTCCAACCTAGTTGTATGAGACCATTTTCGGCTCAAAATTCGAAAATTACAGACAGTTGTCAAAACGAAAGCACGCTGTTTCCTAGAACATGCGCGCAAAAATGAATTTTTTTTCCCATGAATCTCAACATGCATGCAAAAGCTGCTGACTTCACATCAGTGCTTTTCTCGAATTTTAATACACAAGCTCCATTAACATCATTTCAGATTGAGTCTTCGAGTATATAAATTTCCATATGACATATGTAACGATTGTCGTGTGTTCGCAAGATATTCGGAAATAAGGAATATAAATCATCCAATTTAAAGCTACAAGCTCAGAAAATTTGATGCCACGTTCACTCTCTATTGATTCACTCACTCACGAAGACTCGGATGGTAATTGGAAATGAACCCATGCGAACATTGCATGCATAAATTCAGTGTTATTTAGTCCGACAATCGAATCATTGAATTGCAACATCAATTGTCCTGAAATTTTGGTTTAATGATTTGAATGAATCTTGATATCCTCGATTTGCAAGCAAATGATTTCAGTTTGAAACTATAAAGTTTGTTCGTTGTACCTACATGAACTACACTAATTACACTAACTCCACTGATACTGTTCGGTGTGTTTTGTTGTGAACTTGCACTCTGTTCGTTACGGAAATATTGGCAGTCAGTGTAGTCACAGATGACGTATGCAGTGCATAGAGTGAGGTTATCTTCTGTGATGGTTATGCGTACATATAATTCATAATCATAGACATCTGTGGTTGTCTCTGGATCCTGGTTGGACGAGTTTTGTTCTCTATGTGTGGTTGTTTTTGGACGAAATTAATTTTCATCATATCGTTATTAACTTTAAGAAGAGATTGATGTATTTTACTCTTAGTTCGGGCTTTTCTATATGAATATTCTGTTTAGACAAGATATACATACACATTCAGTAGAGTGCAGAATAAGATATGAATCGGAGAAGCTTAAAATCGAAATGGAAAGATTCGGACGAAAAACCGATATTTTCAGGCGGAATTATTGAAATAAAGCTGATAAATGAACTGAAAAACGTGATATTTTGACGTTTTCGTGTATTTCAAAAAAAATTTCAAAACCGACACAGTGAGTGATAGATACATCCTGACATAATATATGTCACAAGTTTTTCAATTTATTACCGATATTTCGTTAGATTTCTAGGGTAAAATATCAAATTATGGATCTATGGGAGTTGATTCCCCAATATAAAGGGCCTGTAGCGTCCTTCGTTTATCTGAGGATCTGAAAATCATCACTTGGAGGACCGAACCTGGTCGAAGGACTCTCCCGGTCAGAGAGCAAATGTAGGTGATATTATTTACTGCTTCTTGCTGGTTTTCTGTCCCTCTTTCTGTTTCAGATATTATGTCAAGATATTTTGTCAAAATAAATCGAAGATGACGAAGAAATTATTTTCCAATGAAATAGATGCCATCCATGTTCTTCAAATAAATAACAACACTTATACGGGGAGACAGAGTTTTTGCTGAGGTTTTTATCCGTGCTCTTGTATAATACGGAAAAATGTATGGTACCCCGTTTACATTTCCTCTGCAAACACTGTGATATACCAAAGAATGTAATGCTCCCGATATTCTAATAGATTTCTAGATTATGGATCTATGGGAAATGATTTTCCAATATGAGAGGCTTGTAGCGTTTTTCTTTCATCTGAGAATGTGAAATATTCTCGCTTCGAGGACCGGACCTGTTCGAAAGACCCTCCCGGTCATAGAGCAAATGTAGGTAATTTTATTTACTGCTTCCTGCTGGTTTTCTGTCCCTCTTTTTGTTATGCCAAGATATGATGTCAAAATAACTTCAAGATGACGGAAAATTTATTTTCCAATGAAAAAGATTCCATCCATGTTCTTCAAACAAATTACTTATACAGTTATACGGAGAGACTGAGGATTTTATCTGTGCTCTTATATCATACGAAAAAATGTATGGTACCCCGTTTACATTTCCTCTGCTAACACTGTGTTATACCAAAGAATGTAATGTTCGTTCCCAAAGAACATATATACCGACACCTTCGCCTTTTTGTAAACCAAGAAAATTACTCTGGTTTCGATGTCTCTTACTTGGTTTTTGGGCTACCAATTCAGTTGATTTGTCCGAAAAAGTGAATCTATCGTTAGGTTTATCCTAACTGATAGCCCTCATATTTTCAGATATCCAGAGATAATTGCCAGCCATGGCTTACGCACAGGAAGCGCATCAGATTGGGACGTTTGAGTTATTTAATGGGTCGAATCGGACGAACGGTTTGGGAGTTACACTCCTTTGAATTTTCGAGGTTATCTCCTCAATATCTCAGGATTCTCTTGAGCGACAGTGTTGGAAATCATCAGTTAGTTGAAACAAACAAACGCCCAACTGCTCCAAAAATATTGCTGGGATCGTATACTCAGTATACCTACATCTGAAAAAAATTTCAAAATTTTTCTTCAAAAAATTTTTTTTTTCGAAAACGGTTTATTATATTCCGACGAAGTTTTGCACAGACCCCAAACACGGCATTTCACAACTATACAGCGCGCGTCAAAATTATGGAACAAATTTATTTTCTCGGAAGAAAAATATTTGGCAACAAAATCCAGGTCAATTTTTGTTTCACTCTTACCAAATTTTTATGCATTTTTGTTGCACCCTGTGCCACCCCCATCAACCCTCTAAATTTTTTGAATAGGGAAAGTGGGTCATGTGGTACTTTTTTGGCAAGGTCTTTGTATCTTCTTTACAGGCGTGCAGAAATTTTCAAGAAAAAAATTTTTTTTTCAAAAATTAGTTACTTCAAAGAGGTTTTCAGATGTGCACTTTGTCATGGTTCAATTACTTTGAGACGATGGTACCTGATGAAATTTGTCACCGAATGAAATTCGACCATTACAGTTTGGTTCATGCACAACTTTCAACCCCTACGAACCCTTTAATGGAGAAAATAAATGGAGCCATGACAAAGTGCACATACTGAAAACCTCTCTGAACTTACTGATTTTTCAAAAAAAAAAAAATTTTTTCTCGAAAATTTCTGCACGTCTTCAAAGAAGATATGAAGACCTTGCCAAAAAAGTACCACATGACCTACTTTCCCTATTCAAGAAATTTAGAGGGTTGATGGGGATGGCACAGGGTGCAACAAAAATCCTTCAAAAATGCATAAAATTTGGTAAAAGTCAAACAGAATTGACCTGTTTCAAGATTTTGTTGCCAAATATTATTTTTCTTTTGAGAAAATGAATTCGTTCCATAATTTTGACGTGCACTGTATATCAAATTTTAATTTAATTCTATTGATTTCCTCTGATTGCAATTTCAGGAAATGAAATATTTCAAATTTCGTGATTTTCTGCTCAGTATAATTATTTCCAGAGTATCTCAAAAATGCTCATCCAGTCACTATGAAACTTGGTATCTAGATAGAAAAAGTTGATGCTCAATTCATTGAAAAAATTTTAAAAATGAGTTTTACTCACATATTCTCTATTCCGCAATCTTCTACTCAAATAATACATTTGAAATTCTGCATGATCGGCCGTTAAGCTGAGCATGAGCATAATAACTTCCGAAAATATTGAGGGCTTAAATACGTATGGCGAATTTTGGAATGGGTGAAATCCACTCAATATTTTCAAAAATACAGATTTTATCAAATTGAAATCTAGTACTTCATTGAAAAATGATATCTTGAAGGTTCATGCAGAGTTATATGAGGATCATATAAAGATAAAATCGGTTTATACGTGAAAAAGTGACGAATTCGAACATGGGTGTAAAAGCTGCTGAGTTCACGTCAAAGATCCCCTAGAGTTTTCGTGTTTTTCAATGAAAATTTGAATATCAATTCCTTTTTAGTAGTAATTTTTTTAATGCAACAACAATTGTACGATACCTTTTTTGGACACTTTGTAATTATTACTTTCTCCCTTATCGATTGTCGGCTGTCAAAACGTACAACAGGGTATATATATATATATTCTTTTGAGAACGAGCATTACAATTCTAAGATATATCACAGTGTTAGCAGAGGAAATGTAAACGGGGTACCATACATATTTGCGTATGATACAAGAGCACAGATAAAAACCTCAGGAAAAATTCTGTCTCCCCGCATAAGTGTAGTAATTTGTTTATAGAAGATGGATGGCATCTTTTTCATTTGAAAATAATTTTTACAGGGTGAAACAAATCTTCTCGTAGAATCAAGTGTACGGAAAAAAGGAAATCCTTCTTCAGAAGCAGAATAGGAGGGAAAACGGCTTCTGGAATTAATTATGTAGGTCCTGGAGTTGCTCAGATCATTGTGTATAAGTCCTGAAGTTGAATTGAATCGAAATCCTTCGCTACCTTCATTATACTAAAGTAGAATGGATAACTTCTGTTTCAACTTCCGAATTCAAATTCCAGATTGATTGCTTCCATT
Source organism: Myrrha octodecimguttata (assembly GCA_958510865.1). Taxonomy (NCBI): domain Eukaryota; kingdom Metazoa; phylum Arthropoda; class Insecta; order Coleoptera; family Coccinellidae; genus Myrrha; species Myrrha octodecimguttata. Next base: position 20,095,955 of record OY294063.1, read on the forward strand.
GTTGGAATTGGCCCTTTGCTTTATCGGTGAATTTTCTAGAGGATCGGTGGTTCACGGTGGAAAATTTGGTTTGTAAATTGATCATCATCCAGTTACTGTGGGGGAAAAATACATTATTTCTGCGGATATGTTCCGGAAAACGATGTGCTATAGGTTTGTCTTAATGTCTGCAATTTTTGAGTTTAGAGCCAGAAATGGTCTCACTAGGTTGGACTCACACGAATCTGATGTCGAAATATATTCTGTCCGGCAGTCTTAGAACATGATAACTGATCGAACGAAACAACCTAGCGACTTGAAACTTGACTTAAGTTATTCCCCCACTTGTATTTGGATTTAAATTTTAAGTCGGGATCCTGAATTTGAAGAATTTTTCTTCGAAATTTACCTTCAATTCACAATTTTTGCGCACATGTTCTAGGGGAACAGCGTGCTATCGTTTTGTCCAAATGTCTGTAATTTTCGATGATTGAGCCGAAAATGGTCTCAAACGACTAGATTGGACCCACTGATCACGAATCCGGTGTCAAAATCGATTCTGTCCGGCCGGCCGTGGACACGATAACTGTCGAACGGAGTTAGCTAGCAACTTGAAACTTTCAGGGAAGGTTACGCATTGGAATGCCGCGGTTAAGTTTGTTAATGGGCTGAATCGGTCGATCAGTTTCGGAGTTACAGCCACTTGAAATTTCGAAGTTATTTAATTTCTATTTCAGAAACTGCTTGAGCGATTGGATTTAAACTTGCTAATTAGGTGGAGTATAACAACGCGCAACTTTGAGCCAAATTTTGTAAGAATCATCAAACAGTTTTTTTCAAAATTTTTTTCGAAAAGCGTTCTTTATATCCAAAAAAAAATCCACTCGGACTTTGAGCCTCATATTTTACAGCATTGTACGAAATTTCAGTCCGATACGATCATAAGTTTTGGAGATATCAGGAAAAAATATGTCAAATTTCGAGGTTTTCTTCTCGATATCGTTGTTTTTTCGGTATAACTCAAGAAATTCTAATTCCATCCTGATAAAACTTCGCAGCTAGTTTGAAGATGCTGAGAGACAACTTCATACAAAATTTTATGACGATCGTGTAATTAGGACAATTTGAAAAAAAATGTTCTTATCATATCATCCTCATTAAATTCTGTATGAACCTTCGAACTGTAATTTTTTGATGAAGTACTGGATTTCAATTCGATCTGACCTGTATTTTTGGAAATATTGGGAAAATAAAATTTTAAATGGGGATATCTGCGGAATCATTGGGTGGATTTTACCCATTCACGAATTCGGCCTCCATTATTAAGGTCCAAACCTTCTCACAAATATCGAGTTTCTTTCGGAAGTTATTGTGTTTACGCAGTCGGCCGTCAGTATCGTTATTACTTCACAATAACTCTATTGCGGATATAACGTTGAAATTCCAAATAAGAACGAAATTTGGCATATTATTTTTCTTATATCTCCGAAAGTAAACATCGGATCGGATTGAAATTCGAAATGTTGTAAAATACTGATTTTAAAGTTTATGCCAAATTCCGTTGAAATCTAGTCAATATTTATGGAGAAAAAAATTTTTCCACCAGAATTTTGAAGAATTTTCGAATATATATTTGCCATTTCCTCATTTCAGTTGTTATTCCATCAATAACTCAAATACCACTCTGACAACGAATTTGAACAAGCACGTAAAAGCTTTCGACTTCAAATCAGTGCTTTTCTAGAGAATTTCATACCTTAAATTGTTCGAATATCATCGTAACCTGAACTGACTATTCACTTGAAAGGAGGGTGAACCAGATGTATGAATATTTTCGGTATTCAGGTCTTCAATGTAAATTTCACAAAATGGCCGCCTCCGTGCGTGTGATCGATCAAAGCGTGAACAATACACCATGCTCCTAACAGATTGTTCATAAATTATAAATTGCGGGGCTATATATTATGCCACGCTAGACCCACACAAGACCTGTACTTGGCAATCAATCCATTTACCAAGTATCTATATCAATTATCTACAGGATGTGCCATCAATTGGGTGAACGCCGTAGCATGATTTATTACCGGTAAGCGCCATCTGGAATACCGAAGCTAATCAGTTAATCGAAAAATATATCTCATAATATCGAATAATAGGTGTGTTCTACCAGGTAGTGGATAATTACCAGAGTCAGAACTACGAATTTAGCGTCTGTAGCGAGTTCGCAAAATGCAGCCCTGAGGAAATTTATTTTTCAATAACTACACAATTAACATAATTGAAGGTATTCATTCTCAATAATCTCCCATACTTTCATCAAGTTATGAATACATCTCAGGGACGTATTGGAATAGTATTATTAGTATGAGAAAAATCATCATAGTCCAAAGTACGGATTCTGTTTATTACGAACTCAAACCAAACTACCTCATAATATTTGAGTCTCTAGGATATATCTTTTGAAAATTATAGACTATCTTTTTGACAGGCTGATGACTAGCCGGATAGAATATAAAACGACCAAGAATTCTTGATCAGTAAGTTCAAAGGAGTCGTTCAAGACAGTGGCGAATGAAGATAAGCGCTACTCCCTCTGGTGGCTATCCGAGTAACTCAAGGTACAGACATTATCATTGACAAGTTAAAAGAAATGTCGAGAAATTGAGAAAGTTTATGCATTTTCTTGGCGTTTGTGTGATTCTACAAGTGCTTCTACTGAGAAAATCAAACTCAAATGTCCCTTCCCATAGATTTCCACAGCCCGGTGAAATATTTCGAGTTAGGATGAAAGAAACTTCCGTTAACAAGTCGGGCCTGAAAGTGTTTAAGAATCAATAAAAACCAACAAACAAGATTTATGAGGGTCTGTTACCTGCATTTTACCGATGATGATCATTTTTATAGAGGTAAGCACGAATTGCTCATGAAATATTAGATCACATTCATGAAGACAATTTTTTTCCAGGCCCTTAATCCAAGCAGAGAAATTTACTTAAGAGGAATGCTATGCCTTCCAGAGATCTGTCTGTTGAACTGATCATTAAGGAACAACGTAAATGTTTTAGTGATAGAACTGACTATTGAAAAAAAAGAGTCTCAACAAGGAAATATCTGGTGATGAATACTGTTCCCTCAAAGTGCTTCTGCCGATGAAAGCAAAGTTGTACAAGGCCTATTTATTACAGCTTTTTCAAGACCAATCATATGAGAGTTGGAAAATTTATTTGTCAATCCATAATGAATAAGGCTCACGGTACTAGTAGCATTAGTTTTATGTGAATGTATTCATTTTATTCACAATATATTGAGTATTTAGTTCTTCGCTATAAAAATAGTGAAGTAATGAGTATTTGTCTATTATTCCAAGAAGTATGTTTTACAATAATATCTGTTTTTCAACTTTCAAGACAGTCTAAGAAATCCACCAATGTCAATCTTGCCATATTTGGATCTGAAAATAAATAATATTAAAAAACTGTCTAACCTTGGAGATATCCTCGTAATTTTAGAGTTGCTGCTCTCAAAAAGATTGAAGAATGAAACAAACCTACTTTATAAGAATGGAATTTTTACTCCCAGTAATACTCTCGTCAACTATAAAAGTCTAAAAAGTCTTTGAATAAATCGTGAAATCAAAAATTATCAAACCAAACAATAACAAACAGTACAAAATCGACTATCAAAACAAAATCTATGTCTGCATTTAAGGTTCTAAAACTGGCCACCGTGGCGCTGCAATCTTAAATTCAGACGCCAATTATCAACCGAGATTTCAAAATTATAGACATCTGTTCTATGTCGAAATTATATGATAGCGCCCTGGATGAGCCTCTATCGTGAATACTATGACCATATAGGCGCAGAAATCAGGCTGGTAAAGATGCCCAGAGATTCATTCAATGAGTTGAGTATTTCTGATTGAAGTTTGAAAAAAATTTTCCAGTAGGAATAATTTTCAGGTCTACTTTTTAAATTAATGCGATATGAACTGGGATGCATTGAATTGGCCTTGATGCGAGGAAAGAGGCGTTCTCAGAGTGGGTTTATCTAGCCCCTCGGCCTCGGTCGGGAATTCCTCATGATCTTTGAGTGAATCTTTGTCCCGATCGAGAATCGTAAGGAGGCGGCCACTGATTTACGACATGAATACAGCCTGGGTGTTCCAACAAAATAATTTTATTGCTTTTTGAGTTCACTTCTTTTGTTACTGTTGAAAGGAAAATAGACCAGGCCTATTTATTCCTTTGTTTTATTGCTTGTTTGATTCCACAACAACTCCAACTACACCAGAATGAGTGTATAGTCAGTGTAGATCAAACTGTTCTATGATCATGGACAAATTCAACATGACAGAATTCTATGCTTCTTTTATTTTCACTACCTTTCTGAGGTAAAATTCATAGCATTGCTTACATGGCCATGATGGATTTCTGAAGACGCCACAGAAAAAATAGTATCGTTTAAATAAAGAGAATGAACGTAGGAAGAAAGTGGACAATTTCAAACTAATGATTGTCACCGAGATAACAGAATATGACCAGAGTCTATAAGATATGTCTATGATCACGATTTATATTCAGGCATAACCATGACGTAAAAAACATGGTGTGCTCATGTGCCAAAAAAGAGAGGTCAGCAAGTTCAAAATTCAAAGGAATATATATTTTGTGCTTTGAATTTTCATGAAATTTTAATACGTCATCATGTGTACGTATGAACACAAATGAACAGATGATCACACCATGTTTTTCTTCCATCATGCGCATAACCATCACATTTATTCATTCATTCATTCATTCATCCGTCACATGAGCTGCTACAAGAATTGTATTTTTTTCCAATTCATACATTGACACTCATTCAGATTCATACCAAACTCAGACTTTCCATATATAGACACACAAACATATGCCCTAAACTTTACAAAACATCCATAACCTCGCCGGGATTCGAACCCAGTACTTCCGATTTTACAAGCAAGCTATTGGCGAATGAAGATAAGCGCTACTCCCTCTGGTGGCTATTTGAGTAGCCCGAGGTACAGACATTATCATTGACAAGTTAAAAGAAATGTTAAGAAATTGAGAAAGTTTATGCATTTTCTTGGCGTTTGTGTGCTTTTACAATTTCTCTACTGAGAAAAGTAAACTCAAATGTCCCTTCCCATAGATTTCCACAGCCCGGTGAAAAATTTCGATTTAGGGTGAAAAAAACTTTCTTTAACAAGTCGGGCCTAAAAGTGTTGAAGAATCGATAAAAACCAACAAACAAGATTTATGAGAGTCTGTTACCTGCATTTTACCGATGATGATCATTTTTATAGAGGTGAGCACGAATTGCTCATGAAATATTAGATCACATTCATGAAGACAATTCTTTTCCAGGCCCCTAATCCAAGCAGAGAAATTTATTTAAGAGCAATGCTCTGCCTGTTGAACTGGTCATTAAGGAACAACGTAAATGTTTTAGTGATAGAACTGACCGATTGAAACAAAAGAGTCTGAACAAGGAAATATCTGGTGATGAATACTTCGCTCGAAGGGCTTCTGCCGATGAACTCAAGGCTGTACAAAGCTCGTGGTTTACTGCTTTTTCAAGACCAATCATATGAGTGTTTTGGAAAATTTATTTGTCAATCCATAATGAATATAAGACTAACGATACAAGTAACATTAGTTTTATGTGAATGTATTCATTTTATTCACAATATATTGAGTATTTAGTCCTTACCTATAAAAATAGTAAAGTTATGAGTATTTGTCTATTATTCCAAAAAGTATGTTTTACAATACTATCTGTTTTTCAACTTTCAAGACAGCCTAAGAAATCCACCAAAGTCAATCTTGCCATTTGGATCTGAAAATGAATATTAAAATACTGTCTAACCTTGGAGATATCCCAGTAATTTTAGAGTTGCTACACTCAATTAGATTGAAGGATGATACATACCTACTTTATAAGAATGGAATATGTACTCCCAGTAATACTCTCGTCAACTATAAAAGTCTAAAAAGTCTTTGAATAAATCGTGAAATCAAAAATTATCAAACCAAACACTAACAAATGGTACAAAATCGACTATCAAAACAAAATCTATGTCTGTATGTAAGGTTCTAAAACTGGCCACCGTGGCGCTGCAATCTTCATTTTCAGACGCCAATCAACTCACTGCACCAGCGAGGCAGTCATAATCATCACAGGAGATGTACTACACTCGTAATCTGTGACTACACTTACTTTCAACATGTCCGCACCGAACAGAGTGCAAGTTTACAACAAAAGACACCAAAAGGTATAAGTGCTACACTATCTACACTAGAGTATTGTAGTTGATGGAGTCTACATCAATGAACGCTTTGAATAATAATGGATTTTGTTCGCAATGTAGAAATTTGAAACTCACAAATTCTGTACCAACGGCAATGAAATAAGAGCTTAACCTCGCCAACTCTGTCTTTGATAGCGATGAGCGCCACGCCTCCTCTTGTTTGAGCTACCATAAGGATCTTGCGATCTCACGTCTCAAACTTGGAATAAAAGGAGTGAATCATGGCGCACCGCCATCGAGATGGCTGGGGGAAATTGAATATTTAAGATATACAAAGTTACCCATTCTCCTCACAATGCAAAGACATCTGAGGAAGGAGCAGAGTATAAAGCCAGTTTCGTGTAAGAAAGAGATGATGTCAGAATTACAAAGTTGGCTACTTTTTCTACTCGAGTGTACGGAGAGACAAAACGAGCTTCTCATAATAAAAAAATAACTGGATAATAAATTTCGAAGCATTCCGTTGCCTCGAAAGATTATATTTCCATTTTAAAATCTTTGAGGTTAGTTTGTTTCTAATTTGAACGTGCGCATATTTATCAGGTGGAAAATTTCAGCTTCTGCGAAATAATACATGGAAGAATCAAAAGAATGGGGTGAAATGCTAGCTTGCAGGATATAGGGTGAGAAAGTTCATTGAAGTGTTTAAACAATGGAGTAAAAATGTATCCATAAGTAGTACCAAACATTCTAGAGAGGCACTGACATGAGATCAGAGGCTCTTATGGGCTTGTTCAAAATAGCTTGGAAACCGATTACCCATTCACGTATTGTGCACACCAAATGCAATTTCAGATTTAGGGATATCATTCATATATATAATGGCTATCACGAAATACTGCATGATCTTTCAAGCTATCATTTTTTGAAGAATTTGGTATTAGCATCTGCAACTATATTCTTGGAAAAATTGAGAAAACAAAATTTTTAATGGGTATGTTTACGGAATCATATGGCAGATTTTACCCCTTCAGGAATTCGAATTTCTCAATTAGGTTCCTAACTGGAAATATCGAGTTCCCAAGTCGTTCCAATCGGAAGTTATTGTGTTCACTTGAAATAATATCATGAACACCTACTTGGGGACTTGAAATTTGAAGAGCAAAGTTGAAACCCTATAACGAAGGCCAAATTCGTGTACTTTTAGAAATTTTTAGAATAAAATCTATGGAATCATTGGATGGATTTCACCCTTCTTGAATTCTACCTGTGTAATCAAGCCACAACTAACATCACAAACACCACTAATACTTGTTATTATTTCTGTCTGATGGTATCTTGTTTAGGGAAATATAGCGGCTGATAGTGAACAGAATAACTTCTTAAATATTCAAATTCTAGACTCCAAATTTTTTTTTTGAGTCTTAAGAGAGGAATATCATAATGTTCCTATTTTAAGGCGCTTGTTTCAATCTGATCGTTTCAGAATGATCCCTGTACCGTAAGCCTCTGGTACTCCAGAGAATTGTCCAGGGCTCGACAGAGAGCCTGCGGAAGGGATAATTTTGAATACCACGAATCTGATTAAAATATTACTCTGCGGCAACGCTGGTATACCCCCTCCATTCTAATGGGTCCAAAGTGCAAGCTTCGAGGTTATTAGCTGCCTGGGAATACTCCTCCTTATCAGGCGGATGAAAAATTCGTGTATATATTATGCATTCGAGCTTGTTGGCTTTTATATTTCAATTTCGAATGGAATCGCTTATATTCCGGTATAAGGAGTTTATTCTCGTGAATTGTTGCCATGAAAAAACATTCAGCATTATAATTTATTGTTTTCTTTTGAAATATCTCAAGAGTTGTGTATTTTCAGGTTTTAAGCACCACAAAAGTGCTTCTAAGCCCCCATGATGACCAAACTAAAAAATTTGTGAAATTTTTTTTTATTGACAACTGTAACATATAGGGTGTAAAATTGAAAAGAAAGCAGACGTGTTTTTCAATAGAAAGAACGGGATGTTGAAAAATCGCTCAGACCTGTCGATTTTTTTCCAGGGGGACTTTTCCTCACATGAAATCCTTCATAATATTCATTCACTCAAACGTGAATAGGGAAGATAGGTCTTGCGATATGTTGTATAAAATTGTCGTAGACTATCAATCAGATTGCTATGAAATTCAGCACAGACCTCGGAGTTGATGTTGAACAACAGTAACTCCAAATAAATTGAATTTTATTTTTGGAGATATCGAAACAAATTCGAATTTAATTGTTGTTTCAAATTCTGAAGTTCTTTCTCGATATCTCAGGAAGTACCAACGTGATCAGATTGAAAGTTTTTGACTTGCTGAAGAGCACGGAAGAGCTTCATGTGTAATTTTTTGTGGATCGTATCAGTACAAATAAAAAAATTTTTTCCGGAAATTTTGAACATTTTTCTTGAAAACCCATTATTCATGGAGTTTCAGTGAATTCATATCAATAAATCATAATCAATCTCATTCTCTAGGAGAAGAGAAAGAAAACGAAAAATAAAATGTATTCATTCCTTCGACGAAAGAGAATCAATCGGGAATGATGCAGCAGCATCTCAATCAATCACCTCGATCCCAATGATTGAAGAAACCTTCATTAACGTTGTTGAATCTGAGCGATCCCATACAGACCTTAATTCGATTAAAAATGTGTACCTACTTCCCCTTGATGCCAACATTATTTAGGAACAACCTCAGAGCTGCATCCATTTATCTGGGACCCAACTGCGAGACTGTTGAATTCACGTCACTAGTTATCTGGTCTATTGAATGGAAGCGAAGGGACAAGCCAGGGAAATAATACAGATTAATAGCGATTATTCGACCTTATCATCCTCGAACCTGGAAGAGCTCCATCTGTTTAGTTCTGGCGTAAAGCCACAATAGTCTTCGACGTCCATTTTGGCTTTCCGAACTGGGCTGGTCTATAAATTACAGTTGCAGCAGAGGTAAATCATCATATAGTCAACTTAGGAGATAGAAAGATATGTTACCTACTTCACCCCATCTAGGCAGACGAAAATGATACTTCCGCATCGGAAGATTTATTATTATCATTATTATTATTAAAAGGAACTACAGAGTAGAGGCAAAAAGCCTATGAACTCAAAGAAAGGTGAAACGTTGCACATACAACAAATACGGAAAACAATAGCGAAAAAAAGAAACAGCAATAAACACAGAAGTATGCAAGCACAAATAAAATGTTAAAAACAGAATGTTAAGATGCGAAACCCGTTGCAAAAGCAGGCATCAAGTCGATATTTGACGGTATTAACCGAGGGTGTATTAATGATGCCACCGGGGAGTCCATTCCAGACACTGAACACTCTATAAGAAATTAAATGTTCACGGCACTTCGCACGAAAACTCTCACGCCTAAGTTTCAAGCTATGACTACGCAGATTGTTTGTGTTCAGTTGGTAAAAATGCGAGATATCGGTACCGAACATTCCATGAAGCGCACGAAAGGTGATGATCAAATACCCGCGCAGCCGTCGATCCTCCAATGAAGACACATAGGGCAGACGAGTCACTTTGCGCTCAAACCCCTCCAGGAGCATCAGATCGCCTCTCAGCCAAGGGTGCCAAACAGGACCAGCAAATTCTAAGATTGGCCTCAGGATTGTTTTATAAATTTGGCCAACGATAGCAACATCACATCCCTGAAAGGATTTCTGTATAATGAAAAGTAATCTCATTGTTTTAGTTATATGGCTTGACCAGGACAGATCACTGCTGATAGTCACACCCAAGTCAACATGTGTGGTACAACCCTCCACCCTATTTCCATCAATATAATATCTGTGATGAGGATCGTTCGTGCCCAGATGGAGCACACTTTGACTTGTTGAGAGGTATGAGCCAATGAGACGACCAGATGGATACCCTATTTAGATCTTCTTGGAGTTGCCCCTTCCAAGTCTCAGCTTCCCCAAAAAACTTGACATCATCGGCATAGGACGCACTTGGTGAGGCAATGGAAAAGGTCAGATCACTTAACTATGCTATGAAAATAAGAGGGCCAAGTACCGACCCCTGAGGCACGCCACTGAGCACTTGCTGGGAAATAAGAATCCTGCTGCTGCAAGCTAGCATTAGTCCTCCTTGTGAAGAGTGTATTTGCTGTTCAGTGACAACTTTTTGTTCATCAATCGAGATGGCCAATGTGACTAGAAGGGTTATATTTCCATGAGTACATTTTTCTCGCAGTCATCAGTATGGGAACAAAGTTTTTTTTCTTGGTTAGGTAAGGTTGAAGTGTGCAGCATCCTGAGCAATCACCTTGACCCAAATGATTGGAGAAACCTGAATTAACGATGTTGAATTGTCGGTTTATCTGGGGCCAAATAGGGGGCTGTTGAATCCATATTACTAAATGTTTGGTATATTGAATGAACGCAAAGGGACAAGCCAAGGAAAGAATAAAATTAATAGAGATAATTCGACCTTATCATCCTCGAACCTGGAGGAGCTCCATCTGTTCAAAGCAACGGTGAATCATCATATAGCAAACTGAGGAGATAGAAAGATATGTTACCTACTTCACCCCATTAAGACAGAGAAAAATGATACTGCCACACAGGAAGATACGCTGAGAAATATGAATCCTGCTTCTGCAAATTGGCATTATTTCCCCTTGTGGATAATGTATTTGCTGTTCAGCGGCAGCAGTTTGTGTATCAATTGAGACGGCAAATGTGACTAGAAGTGATATATTTCCATGAGTATATTTTCCTTGGAGTCATCAGTATACAAACAAGGTTTTTTTCTTGGTAAGGTTGATAAAGTGTGCAGCATTCTGAGCAACCACCTAAACTCAAATGATTGGAGAAACCTGAATTAACGTTGTTGGATTGTCCATGTATCTGGGACCTAAGAGGGGACTGTTGAATCCATATCACTAGTTCTTTTGTCTATTGAATGAAAGCAAAGGGACAAACCAGGGAAAGAATGAAGATTAATAGAGATAATTCGATCTTATCATCCACGAACCTGAAAGAGCTCCATCTGCTCAGTTCGAAGTTCATTTTGGCTTTCCGATTCTGGGAGTTGCAGCAAAGGTAAATCACCTTATAGTCAACTGAGGAGATAGAAAGATATGTTATCTACTCCACCCCATTTAGACAGAGAAAAATGATACTTCCGCTGGTAAATAAGAATCAGGCTTCTTCAAATTAGCATTATTTCTCCTTGTTGAGAGTGTATTGGCTGCCCAGTGGCAACTGTTTGTATATCAATTGAGATGGCAAATGTGACTAGAAGGGATTTTTCTCGGAGTTATCAGTATGCAAACAAAGTTTTTTTCTTGGTTAGGTTGAGTTGAAGTGTTCAGCATCCTAAGCAAACACCTTGAACCAAATGATTGGAGAAACCTGAATTAACGTTGTTGGATTGTCCATTTATCTGGGACCAATTAGGAGAACTGCGCGATTGTGAAATCCACGTCACTTGTTGTTTGGTTTATTTATTGGAAGCAAAGGGACAAGTAAGGAAAACAAAACAAATTTATAGCGATAATTCCGCCTTATCATTCTCGAACCTGGAAGATTTCCATCTGTTCAATTCTGGCGTGAAGCCACAATAGTCCTCGACTTCCATTTTGGCTTCCCGAAGTCAGTTGTTTCATAAGCGATTTTCGAGTTGCAGCAAAGGTGAATCATCATATAGCCGACTTGTTACCTACTTCACCCTCTTTAGACAGGGGAACACATTACTGCCGCATTGGAGGAAAAGCTGGGAAATGATAATACTGCTTCTGTAGATGTGGCATTATGTCTTCTGCAGAGAGCGTATTTGCTGTTCAATTCCGAACTGTTTGTGGATCAATTATGCTGGGGAATAGGGAGAGAAGTAATATCTACCTGTATTTTTCTCGGGATCATTAAAAGCATACAAGGGTTTTCCATTAAGGCAAGTTGCCACTGGATTAAGTTTTCATGTGCTTATTCTTCTAGAGAACAAGAGTGCTGAAATCAGTTCCAATAATCTGTTATTCTCGGAACTGGACCAAAGAACAACTGTTTCAAGAGGATTGTCTATACTATACAGTGTGTTGGGTGGAAATGTTATGATCCTCAATATGTCCGTTCTCACGCAAAATCAGACAAAATGCAGAAGCTTCCTTTAAAAGGCACTCAACATGGAAACCTACCGTTAAAGATTTCCCCCTCTTATTGCATGTTTTCTGACTTTACATAAGGGTCTAGATTCTATTGGGGGTACATCTTCAAAAAGACATACTGTATAGTAATCGAATGAAGATACTTGTACTGAGAGAGAATTGGAATATCGGACTGATCAATAAGCTATGATATTTTTGCCAGAATCCGATGATTTTCGAAATGATTTCAAAAATTGACAATCGCAAGCTCATTGAATTTCAAAAAAATTCAATTCTGAATCTTTGCATCGAAAAATTAACAAAATTTCACGTAAAATAATGATAAGCACGAAAGCTTATAGCGTTTGTTACAATTGCTCCTAAATTCTGTGTAGAAGGCAGAAACTTATCAAATTTTTTGTATTTCAAATATTGAGGTGAAAGAAACAGAGACTCATTTCCAAGATCCTCAAGATGCTCCGTGAATAGGAAGCTGCAGACACTGGACGAAAATTTTCAACATCTGGGTTATAAATCACTTCGATATCCTTAAAAGGACGAGTTTAAAAATCACTCATCCCCCTCATCGTGAAAAACTGATCTTAGCTGAATCCACATTTGACGTATGATTTATGGTCTCGAACAAGGGAACAAATATACGCCTTAGGAAGGGAATGACTATGAAGGGTTCTCTATATATCTTCCGCGGCTTTGTTAGGGTCTAAACGCGAACTTACTTCCCATCATTTGCCTAAAACACATTTCGATGGAGTTGAAACAAATGGAGAAGCATTCCGAGAACTACCAGAATGCTGAAGGAATTCGATAAAATGGGGAAACATTATTGGAGAGGGAATTGAATATAAAGTTGGTTTGTCTGCAGATATATCTTTCTGCATAGTTTCTATACCTTTCGAAAGAGGGCACGTAAGGTAAATACGAAATATTCTATTCGAATTTCTTTTCAATTTTCCAACTGATTCCGGTGGATTCACAGAAATACTTCAGAATGCCAACAGCATAAAATCCTATTTCTCATAAAGATAGACGATAAGTTATCGAGATATGAGGGGACCAATCCCGAAATTTGATTGAGATATCGGACGTTTCATTCCCACTTCAGGTACAGGGTAGTGTTTCAATTCAGTCAATTGATTAATTATTTTCGAAACTATCAGTTGTTTCGAATAAGCGTTTTTTTGAGAATAAATGAAATATGGATGCACATTGAATTCGTCTGGGTATTTTGATATTCAAGAAGTGTGATGTATGACAATTATAACAATGGCTTCGTACACGATACAACATGTTAAAATTGATGAATTATCTTATGAAAATCAGCGTTCTGTGAAAAGTGTTTCTAGAAAATTACGTGAATTTTATGGTTTACATAATCGTCCATCTCAAATCACTATTTGTCGAATTATTCGAAAATTTCAAGAGACCGGTTCGGTGGAAGATCAAAAAAGTGAAAAATACAGTCGTAGCGGTCGTTCACACGAAAATATTGATTTGATTCGTGAAAGTGTTGCTGAAGACCCTGGAATGTCCATTAGACGAAGTTCACAACAAGTTGGACTTAGTGAGTCCACAACATGGCGCATTTTACACGATGATTAAGCTCTGAAGGTTCAAATAACACAGGAACAAAAGTCATTAGATCATTTAAAACGTCGTTGATTTGTCAATTTCATCAATGAAAAACCAGCTCCAGAAACGGTGATGTCAACAGAGATCCATTTGTTTCAGTATTATTTCTTCCAAGAATTCGAAAATATTGAAGATAGGGAAGAATGTGCTAATAGAAATTTGTTCAAGGTTCTCTAGAATATTTAATTTTAAGGAAAATTCTTAGACTAAAATACCGGCATAGTAAGCAACAACTGACCTGATTATGATCTCAACAACAGCCATTCCTTTGAATTCCCAACAGAAAAGTTCATTGAATTTCGAATTATTATCGCCTGCATAAAATTGCTGCATTTGATTTCTGGAAACCAAAATTCTATCGGTATCCAGGAAATGGGTCAATTTGACTTTAATTGGTTTTTCTGTTTCATAACATTTTCGAATAAGTCGATGTTTACATGAATAAAAAAAAGTATATGCTAATGGAAATGTGTTCAAGGTTCTCTAGAATATTATTTAATTTCAAGGAAAATTCTTAGACTAAGATACAGGCATAGGCAACAGCTGAGATGATTATTCTAAACATCTCAACAACAGCAATCCCTTTGAAGTGCCAACGAAAAAGTTTATCGAATTCCGAATTATTAACGCCTGAATAAAATTGCTGCAATTGATTTCTGATAACCAATATTTTATTGGTATCCAGGAAATTGGTTATTTGTCAATTTGACTCGTTTCGTTTCCTAACATTTTTATGTCGATGTTTACATGAATAAAGAAAGCCGTAAGTGGAGGTTATATATGCGAAACCATAAAGAAAACTCACGAGTTAGGGTTATTTTCTTCTTCCTTGTAGTTCTAAAGTCACAAAATACAGTGTTGTCAGCTCTAAAATCACCAATTATGGAAGTCTATGAGAGCAATATTGTTATGACAAAACTCATAACATACATTGCTATAACACTCGAAACAGAATACGTTACATCATGGGCATATTGCTATAAATTAGAAAGATAGCAATATGACTAGAATAGCAAGGTTCATAGCAATACGCAATACGCAAACAGAATCGACCTGATTGTAACGAAAGGATCACGCGCTGTTTCCCAGAACAAGAAATATAATGGAACAACCTCTTCTGACCAAAACTTCTTCACTCTTCATTCAAGAGGTTTATAACATGGGTTCATTTGTAGTATTCTTCTTGATATAACCCAGGTATTCAATCAATCAATTTGGAATCCTGAAGTCATTCCTTTGAAAATTCTCACATTCACAGCTGGATCGACTGCGGTTGATTTCGTACAATTTCGATTGTTGTGGGACCAGAAGATCCGGACAGAATTGTACATCCACACAAAAAGCCACCCGCCGCGTCCAGAGCTGCTTCAGATCATTATTCCTCTCGAGGCTTGTCGAGAAATTAGGTAGAAAAGGCGAGAGAAACACTCTGGTGTGTTTGCCAGCGGTTTCCCTCGCAGTTGGCGTTATTTCGGGGAGGTTTGCGATGCGGCCCCGGACTTTCAGAAATATTGAGAATAATTAATTGCAGCTCGAGCTGCATACGTGTTTACACGTGCTGACGGTGAAGTGAGCAATGTTAATTCAGGTGGGGAAGCTGTCAGAACCTGTAGTTGTATATTACGCACATCTGACGTATGAAAGAATATAAGCGAAGGAGATAAATTGGATGACTTGTCTGGTTCACGTGACGTGACGTGTTTCGTAGTTTGAATGATGCGTAAAATTGTTGCTTATATTGAAATCCGGCTCGAGGGACCATGAACAGATTTCGCAAGTGCAAATATGATAAATCAAAAGATGGTGAGATTAGGGTTAGTTTTCTTACAGGTAGGAATACTACATTGTGCGTTTGCTGATCAACCCATTGATATTTTGATGAAAGAAATAGGAGCTGGCAGATCAATTTTCATGGTAACTGATGAATTCACAGGGCCTTCAATGAGAATAAATAGGAACAGACAAGTACAGGTGATCAATTAATCCAACTGTTATTTACTCTTTGGACAGATCAATTTTGATGGTAGTGCAAAAAACCACGGAATCAAGGCCATGCTGGCTATTTTGAGGGTTACAAAATGGCGGAAGAACCGGGATCAAACACTTAGTATCTCGACATTGACAGTTTTTTAAAGAATTGTAGCTGAATAAGGCACATTATTATGACCGAACATTGGACACACTACACGAATAGTGAATATTTTGAATATTTTGATTATAATTTCCGACGAAAAAGCTGCGTTGTTCTATCGTGCAATGTTCCATGTTTACTAAATCCCATCTGTCAAGTCTTAATCATATGACATTTTGGCTGTCAAACGTGGCATGCAATTCGAATCTGGAGTTCTTATTGAAGCACTTTTTATGAGGGAAGAGTCGACAAATGGTATTCTATGCATCTTGACCTCACCTGAACTGTATGTCGAATTGGTTCGTTTTCAGGGTTGACATCACTTTACTGCAGAAATGTCGGCAAATTTGGAACTTGTTTTAGTACATTTTTCATGAAATATACCATGTTTTTTCCCGTTTATTACTTAAAATTGCGAATTGAACAACCTAAATATAACATTCTTCCGAAACAATCCCTGTTCGCAAACATTCATACTCCCAGATATTCAATCGAAAGAGATTATGCCATAAATTTTTCGTACGTCGCAGAAAACCAGTACAGGGAAGCAGGAAATAACCCTCCACATTCAGAGGCTTTTTTCAACGAGTTGAATTTCCGTCTCCCTGCTGGCCTATTTCGAAAATACATGTGACATATCCATTAAATTGGATTAAAATTTCGTCTCACGTACAAACATGTCAACTTGGGCGATTTTCTTGGTCGTATCTGAACGAAAATGCAGCTTTGGGATATTCTGTGCCCTCATGTGGCCTGTAAATTCAATGCTTTGTGTTCTGAAAACAGGCAGGTCTGCGCTTTTGATGATAAGTAAAAGGGACACGAAAAAACTTGTTGCAGATTATCTTTCACGATCGTTAAAAACCTAGAAAAGCACTGACATGGGGTCAGCAGCACAACATTTCAGTTTTAACCTTCACGCCGTAATTTTTCAATCAAGTACTTGATAACAATTCGATCACATCTTTATTCATAACTATATTTATAAAATGAAATTCGAATGGACATACCTACGGAATAATGGGTTGGATTTCACCCAAATTGGACCTACGTAATGAAAATCCGAATGTGCTTTGAAAAATCGATTCTCTGCGTCGAATTTTCCGAAAGTTAATTTGTTCACAGTCCGCCTAACGGCTCATCGTAAATATGACGAGAATCCATTCAAAGAGTCGTTATTTGTAGAGCCAGTTCTGTTATGGAGCTCGAATTTAGGAATTGGTAAAATCAACCCAATTATTTCGCACATATACCCATTCGAAATTTTATTTTGCCTCAAATCGCTAGGAAATTTCAACACTATAGTCAAAATTTTTCGAAGAACAAGTCAAGGTTTCTCAACCTTTGGGAAATTTTAAGCTACTTACTGTGAGGAAATAAATATTTTATTCGCGATTTATCGAAGATATTACTTTAACTGCACTGTTACAATGTTTACTATTAATTTATCTATGAAATAGTTTTTCATTTGCTCCAACTTAATACATTCATCCCACAGAAATCCTTACATCTCAATTGTGTAATGTTTTCGATGTAATATCATCTGATTAACACTTTCGATAACTGGATTAGAGGACAGGAGTTACGAAATCCTTCAAAAATCAAACTTTGACAACCATGACAGGAAGTCATGTCATATGAAATCGAAGAATTATAGGAAATATCAATTTCTACTAGAAACTGATTTTTTGAATACGTGGCAACAACATTTCTGAAAACCCAAAGAGCATCAGAAAATATTTTATTATTTATTTATAGTAAATCGTTCTTCATTCTGCATCTATTCAAATCTTTGCGATTCTCTGATCCTGTCTGAAATTTCCGAAATGAACACACGAAAACGTTGTATCAAAAAAACCAAGAAAAACACTGACGTGAATACTTTTACGCGCTTGCTCACATTGTGAAATGGCTTCTTGGAAATTTCAGTGGAATTCAAATGAAATATGAAAATTTTCAAAAAATACAATTTCTTTAAAATTTTTCCATGGATAAATCTACTCATTGATAACTTTAATCTTCCAACCAAGTTTCATTTCGATCAGATAAATATATTTATAATTATTCGCAACTACTGCTAAGCGATACGCCCTCTGGCGATAGAAATTTGAACACTCCCAAGCTAGTAGTTTTTCGACGTGCCTGTTATTCTTACGTAATTTGCTTACTTTTGGAGTTCATTTTCGAGCTGTTGTGTTGTTCTCCGAGTTGAAATTTTGGTAAACCGAAGGTGTTTGTAATATTTATCAATCGATTCCGTTCTTTCCGATTAAAATTTTCGATTGTATTAATTCGAAATGGCATCCTCCCGAAATGACTATTGTTGTGTGCCTCAACTCAATGTTATTCATGGTCAAAGAAAAAAGGATCATCTAGTGCCCCTAGTTTTCATTTTTTCCAAAGCCAAATGAAAGTAAAGTTAATTTCGAAACAGCATTTGGCAGGGAACTCAATGATAGAAGAAAGGCCTAGCTTTAGAAATTGGAGATTGGAAAACAGGTCACGAAATACATGAAAGTATGTTCACTGCGTTTCTCTGAATATGTTTATTTTCATAAAGGTAAATTACCTACAATGTATTCATTTCGAAACAACTCCATATCATGGATGTTTTCAGGTGTAAAAGAAAATAAGAGAATTTTGAAGAGAAATGCTGCGGAGAAACTTCGAGCGCTTCTGCAGCTACCTAATTCACATACTACACAAAAATCATATTCTAAAAGAGTGATCTGGTTGAAAACCTGACAAAAACTAGATATACTGTTAGAGTTAATAATAGCTGAAGTTATTCATATAAATACATTAATACTTTTCATTTCTATATATATATAGAACCAGCTGTGACATTTTTCATTTTGTATGTGTATCTTGACCTGCTGTAATATGAAAATGAAATCAATTATATGTCCGTTTCCTTTTCTTTAGAAATACGATTCAAAAGAACTAAAGCAGAAAATCTCTTTTCATTTGATTGATTCACTCGTTTGTAAACAAAGAACAAGTCATATCATTTGGACTGATTCTAGATTCACCACATAATATAGCCTGCATTCAGCACTTCTTCACATGAATAAGAGTCCTTAAATTACTTATTGAGGTGCCTATTTTTCCAGGAATTCAAGTAAACTTAGATATTGGTTCATTTTGATCCACCAAGCAACATACACTAAAATAACACCGAAATTATCCTCCAGGAACCATTCAAAGTACGATTATATCGTTATATCGTGATCCAAACGAAAAGTTCCATTTCAAAATCTTACACAAAATTATAATAATTTCTTTAAATATTCAAGCTCTGCTTGATAAATATTCTTTCTCCACCACATTTCTAAGGTTTGTTTACATAAAACTACTAGCTTGGACAGGTTCCAAATTTATCCGTTAGGGCGCTGGCATCTTCGCAGAAGTTCCCAATTGAAAAATCAAAATTTCAAATGGCTGTAACACAAAAACCGAGATATTCAGGATTAAAACCTAACATGAAAATTTCAAGACTCTAGGTCCTTCCTTTCAAAAGTTAGAACACACGCGGACGGGCGGCCGGACAGAATCAAATTTGACCACGAATTATTCATCAGTTAGTCCAATTTAGTCGTTTGAGACCGATTTCAGCTCAAAATTCGAAAATTAGACATTGGGACGAAAAGTATGCCTCATGCAAGTTTCATTAAACCTCGTTAATATCTCAAGGTCAATATTCCTTCTCGCTGTCTGCCTAATTCAACGTTGCCAATAACCGCGAGAAATATTGGAAATGCGTTAAATTTAGGAGGTGCCGTTCTGCGATTTGTTTTTGAATTTTGTTTGGGGACGTACTTAACTCATTTCTCACTTTGTTTCAGTTTTCATTTTACCGAAAATTCTTGAATGTAAAAAGTGGCAACATTGTGTATTCTAACAATTTTTTTCAACCCTTTGCACCCAAAAAATATTATTTGAAAAAAATGATTTCTGTTATCCGAAAGTCACCTCGTTTTATTCGAGGTATTGTTCGTTTTTAACTCCTTCGATAGTTGAAGCACATACGAGCGGATAGTCGGCCGGACAGAATGGGGGTTTTTGCTTCGAACGAAAATGCAGTAATTTTCATGAAAAACCTTCAGAACATCACATTTCAAACATATAATTTCAATATTATATTTTAAAAAAAATGTTTGATGACCTAAAACTGAAAAATAAAAATGGGGATTTGCATTTGAAGGGATTTGTCATGAGTGCACGATATGGCAACGTCGAATTCAGCTTTCTCGGAAAGAAAAGGACGTCAAATGTGTTACTTTGCTTAGGAAAACAGAGATAGCTATACTTCGATCTGGTAAGAGTAGAAGACAACGACCAAGGAATAGAAAAAGAAGAGCGCAGACTGTCATACTGTCATATTACTGACAAATCGCAAACGGAAATTGTTTGGTTATATTGACAAAGAACACGTGTGTACCACAGAATAGGAATAAATATTTCATTATTCTTAGCAGAAAAAGCTATTCTACTAAACACCGTTGTCACTTCGTGCATGCCTGACAAATCCCAATCCCCAATTTTGAAATCTGATTTTGAATACTTTCTGAAGGTAATTTGGGAAAATGATGAATGAAACCCATAATAATTATGTTCAAATTTGCATTTCCAGTAGTAACCCAAATTCAGGAAAAACCCCCATTGAACTTTACCACGAATTCTTCTTCAAGTACTCCAACCTAGTCTTTTGAAACCATTTTCGGTTCAAAATTCGAAAATTACAGGCATTTGGAAAATAAGATATCTGGAACAACACGGAATTTGCATGAGTTCACGTTCCACCGATTTTTTCGCAACTGAAATCAAGGTAAATCCTGGATTCTTATGACAATTCCAGCCGCCTTTTTGATATATTTATTTACCGGGCTCTCGCCTCTTTTCTGTTTCTGATCTAATAAATAAACTCGAGTTGGAATCCGGAGAGAAATAAAAGAAGAGCGAATTAGAGCCAACATCTGGTGGCAACTGCTCTTAAAGGATGGGTCGGAATTAAGTTTATTATTTTTTATTTCACCCCGTCGGAAGTTTCTGAATCTACATGCGCCTTCGGGAGCTCGAAGGAACTTCTTTAAGTATTTCACGAATATAGAATTTTTTTCCTTTTGAGGTTTCCCTCAATGAAAAATAGTTGACATGGGCGCAGAATTGAGTTGCCTGAAATAGGTATCATGAGAAATCCTCGGAAAAAGATCTTATGAACGTTTATTATCAGTGTTTTTACAAATTGTATCTCACCTAATGGAATTACTATGAAGAATTTTCGAAAAGCACTGACTCGAAGTCAGAAGCTTCCAACATAACCTTTAACCTTCACGCCGTCATTTTTCATCAAAGCTCTGAATTTCAACTCGATCATCTACATTTGTGGAAATATTGCGAAAACGAAAGTCGAATGAATATACCTACGTAATCATTGGGTGGATGTCACCCATTCACGAATCGACCTAGATAATTAAACTCCAAACCTGCTCTAAAATTATGAAGTCTCTGAGTCGTTTTTTCCAACAGTTATTGTGCTTACGATCGGCCTAACGGCCAATGGTAAACACGATGAGAATGCATTCAGAGAATCGATATTTGTAGAGCCGGTTCAATAATTTTAAGAGGTCGAATTAGTGAACTGGTAAAAACCCAATGATTCCACAGATATATCCATTCGAAATTTTAATCTGATATATTAATCTTTTCCAAATAAAAACACTCGGGAAACCAAGTTTCAATTTAATCATATCGGTATTTTCCGAGTTATTGAGGGAATAAAATTTCAGCTGCCTATCATACACCGAAACTGTTGGACGGATTTTGTCCCTTAACGAACTCAACCGAGATATTTATTATTATTATTATTATTATTATTACAAAACTGAGAAGAGAGGAGGCATAAGCCTATTAACTCTCAGATAAAATACAAAAAACAAAAAAAATCACAACATCAAAACCCTGAAATACACAAAACAGAACTAAGAGTTTATTGCATCCAACCGGTTCTTGAAAGAATTTACACTCGGGGCGCATACAATCCGACACGGCAGTGAATTCCACTTATCGAAAATCCTGTTGCACAAGAAATGTTGTCTATGTGATGTCCTGTAGAATTCGTGGTACAACTTGAACTGGTGGCCACGCAGACTGTTGGCATTGAGGACGAACAAACCACTCAGATCACAACCGAAAAAGCCGTACAACGCTCTGTAAGTCACTATCAGGTCACCACGCTCACGGCGCTCGTCAGACGAAGGAAGCCCGAAAAGGCGTAATCTTTCGTCATAGCACGGACGAACCGCACCATATGGAAGACGCGTTGAACAACGCTGAACTTGCTCGAGTCTATCACGATTCCCCGCGAGTGCCGTCGCCCAAACAGGACCGGCGAACTCCATGGTGGGCCGTACATAAGTGGTATATAGCGTACTCGCTGTACTCACTGAACACCGCGGAAATGCTCTCCTGATAAGATAGAGCATTCTTTTAGCTCTAGCCACAACATTCCCGATATGAGCCGACCAAGAAAGGTCCGATGATATAATCACACCTAGGTCACTATGCTGTTCGACAGCCTGAAGCGGAACACCATCGATGCTGTATCGCCTACGAGGATTGTTCCTGCCCAAATGCAGAACCTTGCACTTATTCACATTCACGGGAAGAAGCCATTCGCGACACCACTCAGCAATACCATCCAGATCACTCTGTAGCGTAGAGGAGAGCGCTTCAGAAAATAATTTGAAATCATCCGCGTATGCAGAACACGCAGACGAAACAAGCTGTGGAAGGTCAGCCACGTAGATGAGAAAAAGCAGAGGACCGAGCACGGAACCCTGGGGTACACCACTCGTTACAGGTTTACTGCGAGATGAGGACGCACCGACTCTAACTGAGAACTCCCGATCACTCAGAAATGACTCGATCCACTGGATTAAGCTGCCTCTGATTCCGAAATGGTTCAATTTTGACAGAAGTCTTCTCAGAGGGACACGATCGAACGCTCTTGAGAAGTCCAAATAAACCACATCCACTGGAGAATTCGAGTCTAGAGATCTTGTCCACGAATCCAAACACTGAAGCAGACACGTTATCACAGAGCGACCAGGAACAAATCCGTGTTGACAATCCGGAATTATTTTATTGGACATTAAGAAGGTAAGCATACGCGAACAAATTACTTTTTCAGCAATTTTTGATACAATAGGTGTTAAGCTGATGGGACGATAGTTAGATACTGATAGTCTGTCTCCTGATTTGAAAATGGGGGTTATCCTCGCAGTTCGCCATGCCTTTGGTACTCGGGCAGAACTCAGGGAAGAGTGGATAATCCTAGTTAGGGGTCTCGATATCTGATCGGCGCAAGTTTTGAGTACCAAGGCAGAAAGATCATCAGGTCCCGGGGAACTGGAGGTATCGAGCTGAACCAACAGTCCCCTGACTTCCTCCTCGGTTACTTCTATGGAATCTAGGGAGGCGGAAGACCGTGGGACCTTTATCTCTGGCACAGCTCCAGGCGGCTCATGAGTGAAAGCCTCGGCAAAGCAATCAGCAAACATAGCAGCTGTCTCATCTTCATCGCGACAATTAATATTTGGTGATTTTCGCAAAAGAGGAATAGAAACCTTTGAATTCAACATGGAGCGCACATGCTTGAAGAATTTCTTCCGATTTTTGGATAAGGCCAATCGATCCTCATAGCTCACCCTGGCCCTTTTCAGAATTGTGGACACCTGATTCGAATACTGTCGATGACCATCATACTCCTCTTGAGTTCTATAACGCAGGTAACGCTGCCAAAGATTTTTTTTGGTACGAATCATATTCAATATGTGGTTATTTATCCAAGGCTTAGATGGATTTATCTTGGTGGTTTTAGTATACGAACATGATCTCACTTCCTGGGCAAGCAGATCTCTGAATGATTCCCACATAGAGTCTACCCCCCCAACGTCCAAAGCCTTATCCCAGTCCACACAAGATAAACGATGCCTCAGCTGGTCGAAGTCAACTCTTGTGTAGGTTTTCAACTTTGATCTCACAGGCAAGATGGGACTGAATTGTACTGTACCCGTTAAGACACTTTAGGCTTCAAACCTACCCTGGAATTTTCCAGGTATGTTCCTTCGGAAGTTGGATCACACACGGATGACCAGACATAATTGATTTGGGCCACCGATTTTTCTTCAGTCCAATCATACGAGACCATTATAAATGTATGTAACTAACGAAATGAAAAAGTATCATGTTGATCTGAAAAAATGTTACATGGACATAAAAAGCTCAACTTCAACAAAAACCATAAACTTATCTGCACTCGAATATTAGTGTTTTCAAGGTGCTCAAAAATACCATTCAACAGGTATCAAGTATCTAGAACCTTTTCGTAATTCAAGAAGGTGAGTCATTCTGATGATCCGTAAAACCGTGTAACTGCAATTAGCATTGAACTATGCTTTTCAGGAGTTAATTGTGTTAATTGGATGATGAGTGGGGTATTTGTTGATTTACCGACAAGTATTCGTCCTTGTATTCATGTTAATTTATTCTGTCGGTGATGGTTTGATTGAGGTCCTTTTGAGGACCTCTGTATATGTGTATAACATTAACATAAAGGCATCAGTTTGCTAGGTTACTTGGCTTATATTAATTTATTTTGGACGAACTTAACTCTTTTCGAATTTTGAATTATTCTTTACTGGACCTTTTGTGAATAAGAAGTAACGGAGATTTTATGCACTTTTTTCAATAAGTTGTTCATTTATAGGTTCCAGAAAATGCTTTATTATAAATTTTTCACGCGCTTGTTCTGGGAAACAGCGCATTATCAATAGGATATCATTGCCGCACTATTTTATTTGTGAAGTAATTTTTGTTCGTTGATATCTACTTTCATATAATAAAATCATATTTGAAAACTTTAACACTTGTATAATATCTGAATTCCTCATGGAATTACGGTTGTTCTATAGCCATTAGAGGAGTTAGGATGTCTCCGCACTAAATCATAAAGTATAATTCCTCTGAAGGCATGTAGATCTATTATGAAGATACCAGATTGTACATAATTACGTGACAAGTTTATACGTGACCGAAAATAGGTTATGATGATATCTACCCACCCACGTTCTCGTTACTGTATCAGCACTGTAAAATAAATAGTATATTAATCATCGAGATCGGTAGTACATAAAGGGGCCCCTTGTGCGAGGAAGATTCGGGTATTCGGGGAATCGGAGATTCACCCTATCGGTCGAGAGATTCACCCTATTGGCTGACGACGATCATGTGATAGTCGTCGGCCAATATGGAAGAATCTCCGATTACCCAAATATCCAAATCTCCCTCGCACAGAAGGTAGCTTTATGTTCGAAATATTTATAGGGTTTTTTGCACGGTAGATACACTTTTCACTATAATCTCTAAATTGCATTCGCTGTTCGGATTACACTCATCTGCACCCAGCTTTATGCGAACAGCGAATGCAATAAATCACAGGGAGTTTTATGGTTCGAGGCAGCGTTCTTTCTGCTCCGTCAGGACTCGGTTTTCAACTCGAACGATGCGTTTGAAGGAATTATTCGAGACTGAGCTCGAGTGCCGTCCACACTATTCGCCGAATCGTTAATCAAACTATATTGCATTCGCTGTTCGGATTACATTTATCTGGACCCGGCTTTATCAAATCTTATTGCATTCGCTGTTCGGATTACACTCATCTGGACCCGGCTTTATGCGAATAGCAAATGCAATAAATCACAGGGAGTTTTATGGTTCGAGACAGCGCTCTTTCTGCGGCATTGTTCTACTCGAACGATGCATTCGAATGTATTATTCGAGGCTGAGCTCGAGTGCCGTCTACACTATTCGCCGAATCGTTTAAGCCGGTTCGAGATGAGTGTGATGCGAACAGCGAATACCATAAATCACAGGGAGTTTTATGGTTCGAGGCAGCGTTCTTTCTGCTCCGTCAGGACTCGGTTTTCAACTCGAACGATGCATTTGAATGTATTATTCGAGGCTGAGCTCGAGTGCCGTCCACACTATTCGCCGAATCGTTTATCAAATTTAATTGCATTCGCTGTTCGGATTACATTTATCTGGACCCGGCTCTACTGCACTCATCTGCACTGAGAAGTGAAAGTCAGTGGAGTTGATGTAAAATAACATTTGGATGCAGGTACAACGAACAAACCTATTATTTATATCTTGAACTACACTCACGTGAGTGTTTCAGCGCCATGTATTGAAAAACAGCGATAAGTCGTAAAAGTTCCATTCGAATGATCAAAATTGGACATCTGTTGCCAATTAGATTTTTGTCGTATAAAATTTGTCCATCGTGTGAGTAGAAGGAGTTGTATAAATTATTCACAGAATGGAAGAGATGAATAAACCAGCGTTAGTAGATTGGCCCTGATCTTTCTCGGATATCTTTCTACCGCCAAAGGTTTTTTCTGGACCCATGTCATCGGGAGTAGAGTTAAATAATGAATGATTCCGTTGTTTCTCCTTCAGATCCAAAATCCTTCGTCTTTAGACCTGTGAGATTATTCCCAGTAAAGCTATCCGAGTATAGGCTTTTCAACAGAGAAAAAATTTCAAAAAGCACTGCCGTGAAGGCAGCAACTTTTGCGCGCATGTTCAATGTAAATGACCGCTTCAGCAACGAATATGAATATGCACGCAAAAGCTGCTGCCTTCACGGCAGTGCTTTTTGAAATATTTTACTGATAAATTACTGGATTTAAATTCGATCAATCGTATTTTTGGAAATATTGGAAAAATAAAATTTTTAATGGGTATATCTACGGAATCATTGGGCGGATTTTACCCATTCACAAATTCGACCTTCCTAATTAAGCCCCAAACCTACTCTACAAATATCGAGTTTCTAAGTCGTTTCTTCCGGAAGTTATTGTGTTTACGGTCAGCCTAACGGCCGACTGTGCAAACACAATAACTTTCGATAGAAACAACTTAGAAACTCGATATTTGTAGAGAAGGTTTGGACCTTAATTACGAAGGCCGAATTCGTGAATGGGTAAAATCCACCCAATGATTCCGTAGATATACCCAATCAAAATTTTGTTTTTCCAATATTTCCAAAAATACAGATCAGATCGAATTGAAATCCAGTACTTCATCGAAAAATAACAGTTCGAAGTTTTATACAGAATTTGATGAGGATGATATGATAAGAAAATCGTAGAAATTTTTTTTTAAATTGTTCTAATAACACGATTATCACGAAATTTCGCATAATATAATGAGCTGCGAAGTTTAATCAGGACTGAATCAGTATTTCTCGAGTTATGCCGAAAAAATCAACGATATCGAGACGAAAATCTCGAAATTTGACATATTTTTTCCAGATATCTCCAAAACTTATGATCGTATCGAACTGAAATTTGGTACACTGCTGTGAAATATGAGGTTCAAAGTGTGAGTGGAATTTTTTTTGGATATGATGAATGGTTTCCGGAAAAAAAAATTTTTTGGAAAAAAATTTCGAAAAATTTTTTTTTTTTAATTTACTGCCAATATTATCCTGACGAAATTTGGCTCAAAGGTGCGCGTTGTTATACTCCACCTGACTGCCAAGTTTGAATCAAATCGCCCAAGCAGTTTCTGAAATAAAAAATAAATAACTTCAAAATTTCAAGTGCCTATAACTCCGAAACCATTCGACCGATTTGGCCCATTAACGAACTCAACCGCGGAATTCTGATGCGCAACCTATCCTGAAAGTTTCAAGTTGCTAGCTTGCTTCTGTCGACAGTTATTGTGTCTACGGCCGGACGGACGGCCGGCCGGACAGAATCGATTTTGACACCGGATTCGTCATCAGTGCGTCCACCCTAGTCGATTGAGACCATTTTAGGTTCAATCATCCAAAACTACAGACATTTGTACAAAACGATAGCACGCTGTTTCCCTAGAACATGCGCGCAAAAAGAGATGGATATATCATCTTTGTTTTATTTTCTTGAATTCTCGTTTAGGAGAGTCTTTGAGTGGTACATTAATTCTAATCATAGATTCCTCTCATCAAATGAAACACTCTTATCATTTTCCATTTTTGCCTCTGTAATTTTCGAATTTTGAGCCGAAAATGGTCTCAAACCACTAGGTTTAACACACTGATGAAGAATCCGGTGTCAAAATCGATTCTGTTCGGTCAGCCGGCCGTCCGAATGCTCGATTACCGGCGCACGGAGAATAATATCGACCTGAAAATTTTAGGGTAGGTTGTATTTCCAAATGCGAAGGTTAAGTTCGTTAATGGGCGTAATCGACCAAAACTTTAGAACTCTTTGAAATGTTATGGTTATTTCCGTGATAACTCGGAAACTACTGAAACGATTAGATTGAAACTTTGCAGTTAGTAGGAGTATATCAACGCGTAACTTTTTGCAAAATTTTGTCGAGGTCGTACTGTCAGTATATCTACAAAAACTTAATTTACGAAAACTGTGCATCATTTTCGGAAAAAACTCTGCTTAGGCTTTGAGCTTCTTATTCCACAGAAGTGTACCAGATTTCAGTTCGATCCGAAAATGAGTTTCGGAGATATTTCGAAGAAAATATGTAAAATTTCGTGATTTTTTCTCGGATATCGTTGTATTTTATGGAATAACTCAAAAATCAGTGATTCAATCATGATGAAATTTGGCAGCTGGTTTGAAAATGCTAATTGACAACTTTGTGCGAAATTTAGTGATGATCGTGTCATCGGAACATTTTGAAGAATATAAATGAATTTTTTTCTTCAAATATTCCGTGAACTTTTGTTCATATTATCCCCATGGAATTCTGTAGAAAAATCTCAATTCGATATAATCGTATTTTTGGAAGTATTGGGAAAATTAAATTTTGAATGGGTATACTGCGGAATCATTGGGTGGATTTTAGCCATTCACGAATTCGGCCTTCGTAATTAAGGTCCAAACCTATTCTACATGTATAGAGTATCGAAGTCGCATTTATATTTCATCTCAAGTCATTTCAAGAACCTCCAATCATTTCACCTAATTATTCCTTATGATTTTTACTGAAACGTACCATTTTCGAGATATTTGACGTTGAATGTTAAAAAATCTGAAGAAAATTCGAGAAATTCCCTTATTTCTGTGGATCCATGGGTGAGCTGATTAAGGCATTCGATTGAGCTTAGCCAACGTTTATCCAGACTACAGAATACATAGTTATTTACCTATTTTTTGACAGGAGCACAGACATCGGGACTACGTCTATGGACCAAAATTTCCATAGAATTCATAGATTGCAATTAATGTGTTTACACTGCTTTTATATGATCCATTCAAATATGAAAATTGGGACAATTATGGAATTTTCAATGTGAGAATGGCCGAGGATGGAATTGTGTATAATCTTATGGTGGAAACAATTGGATCTTCCATTAATATCAAGTGGAAGATCAGTGTTTCAAAAGCCAAGAGTAGTGTAATATTTTTATTACAAAAATACAGCAAAAGCACCGAATCATAGGTGAATTGATGTGTTTTTACAATCATGTTCCTTAGATCTACAAGCAATAGATTGGTTTTTCTGAAATACAGATTCCTCATAATTCAAAATATCATTATATTCACGAATTTGAACATGCGTGGAAGACTTGCAGACTTTAAGGCAGCTGTTTTTAGAATGTTCAAAACTTTATTCGTGTGTTTTCCATAGAAATATAAGGAAAATTAAATTCAAACGAGTCTACTTAGGAAGAGCTATTAGCAAAATCATTAAACATATAAATTATCTTTTAATACCTTCACAGAATATCTTGGGATATTGATATACCACGATAAACTTTCATTGGCTTCAACGTACTACGTCTCGAATAACAAAGGTAATAATTGAATCAAGTGGCGTATAATGATTGAAGTCAAATGCTTGAGAAAAAGTTCACAAAATAAAATATAATACAAAGATAATCCAAAACAAAAGTTTCATCTTTCTTTTTTCGATTTAGAATCATCAGTAGCATTTATTTCTACTCAAACTTAAAACTTTCTTTCACAACAAAAGAACTAAGCTAATAAAGATCTACTGGCAAGCTTTTTAAATAGTGCATAGAACAACATTGACAACAATTCAACACCTTTTTTCTCTGATAAATTAGAAGCAGTGTTTCATCTTCTTTCTTTCTGACGATTTAGAATCATGAATAGCATTCTATTCTATGTTATATGTCAAAATCTTACAACGCGCTCCCACAACAAACGAACTAAGCGGATGTAGACCTACTGGTAAGCTTGTTAAATGGTGCATAGAACAATACTGCCACTAGTTCCACATCTTCGTCTTTCTCTGATAAATGAAATGAGGTAAAAAATCTTTACAGAAAAATATTTATTTCAATGATTATACAGAAAATTAGCTATTATATGTTTTTTTATCGAAGCTCCACTCCCTGAGAATCGTATAGAAATCCGAACGCAGTAAAAAATTGGCTAGTCCGTTGAAATGTAATCGTGGCCTAACAGAGTCGACATCAGCTAAAACTGGATTGGATGGATTTTCTCGAGCTAGAGTTACTGGATTTTTTACCTTCGTTCCAAATCCATTTGGTCATTCTCGGCATATTTCACAGCATTCCCTGGTGAAAAATTGATGGGAATCACGTCTTTCGGCATCAATCGATTTCCAGCTTCTGTTCATTTCTTCGTAATCCCCTACTATTCATCATAATCCATTCTCGGAAAAGTCAGATCGTCAAATAATTTCATTAAGTTTTTTTGCGGGAATTCTCTTAGACCATATCGATCAAACTGACTTGATGCTGAGACTGCGATAATTGAATTCTCCGACAGAAAGTTGGGATATTTCCTTTCAGAGACGTGGTCATTCTTTTTACAGGCTATAATATTTTTTACCACCGAAGAAGTTAATTTTGGTACATTATTTTCGTGAATAAAAAGCTACGAAATCAAGCAGATAATTTTTTGGCTATTTCTGAAATTTTCAATCATCGAATTCGGGATATGGTTTTGTTGAGGGGATTTAAAAATCCTTCATATTGACAGGACTATCACGAAGTAGTTCACAAAATAGTGAATCAGCCGTTTCCAACTATACTCCATTCACTTTCATAAACTATCCCGGTTGGCCTTGACATTCTGACACATTTCGCCTTTTATATTTAGAAAATGTTAGGTTATAGTCATTTTCCTGTCATATAACTACACAATGTTGCCCTCTCTACATAGAGATCGTATTAATAACGTATTTTTCAAAATGTGAATTTACTTTGGGAAAATAATGAATTTGAGAAAATATGTGGATTCAATAATTCCAAAGACCTGGCGAATGTTGAAGAAACATTTTCCCTGTTAATACTGAAAATATTTCACGTATATAAACATAGATTCACTTATGCTATTTTCTTGTACGGAAATCATGAATCGATAAGTGTTGAAATTTACTGAAAAATAATGGATAGAGTAGTCCGTTACTTTGTGATAGTTCATTCGAAAAAAATAAAAGTACTCGAATAACTTTGCAGTAAAACTTCTAAATGAACAGACGGACCAATGGAATTCCCCAGTGTTCGAAATTCTCGCGAAATAAGCCTACAGAAAACATTCAAATACCTTGTTGCACAACTTGGAACACTCCAGTATGAAAATTTTGGATAGCTTGTGATAAGTTATTGATACCAAATTATCAGGATTATTATCAGAAAGAGCGGATTTCAATTCTACACAGCACTTCCTGATACTTTGTCTCTGTTTCTTCAAAACTACCTTCGCCATTTTTGGTTTCCAAGCGTGATGATTATGTTGAGATTGTGAGTAAAAATTGGCATTGACATTTGATAACGTCTCTGAGAATTATTTTGGCATTGCCGATATAAAATTGCGTCAGGTTCAAGTGAAAAAAAGTCGATGGACCTAAATAATGGCCAACCGGGATGGTTAATGAAAGTGGATGCAGTATACTTGCAATTTTCCGCTTCTTCTGAAGGTTATTAAATATCAGCAATAAAAGTTTGGTTACATCTAAAACAATGTGAATATCAGGGAGTGTCACTTCCGTTATACTTCTCTATTCTGTGGCATTGTCATGTTAAAATTCAAGACATTTGATTGAGGCTTGCATACACCAGAGACGTAATTGATAGAAATTCGAAGCTTCGGAAGTTATTTGTTGTTTTCTATTCGAAACAAACCCACCACAACATGTTTCGTCTCAGGGTCATAACGCTGACGACAATTAGGAAGTTTTAGATGATAGAACTCATTGACATCCGCATTTCTCTTTGTTATTTCAACCTCCCGCGTTATTCCATTTGACGTGTCAGGAAAGTTCTCTGCGTTTTCTCTGTTATTTGTAAGGGTTGGCCAGATATCAAACTCGAGAGCATTTCGGTGTTATGGATATTATTCTGGTCGGTCAGCATGATGCTAACAATGTGACCGATGTGCGTTGTTTGAAAAACGTTGAGGAAATATATACAGTATGAGCCATGAGAAGTGGACGAATCACAGTTCCCAGTGTTCGTAATAGAACTGGAAGGGTCTTCAACACGTAAGACACATTCTCACATTTTCCAATGAAAACGTTAACATAACATGGCTGTCAAAATAAGCAGTGTTGCCAAGAGATAGCAAAAAACTTTGGCACCAGTATTTTGATTAATACAATTAAAATATTCATGGTATTTAAAAGGTATATAAAATTTGCTTCATATTTTTCATCAATTGTTGAATTTCGACGAAAAATGATCACAGTTCCAAAAATCTCAATTCCATAGCCACATCAGGTATATTCTCTAATGTAAACAGAATGGGCAGTAAATCTTTCTGGTTAGAGCTTAATTCATGCTACTGCGTTTTTCCTATTTAGGTTTATTAAGCTGGGAATTAGCCGAGATAATTTTTTCCGAGTTCTTTAATTAAATAATCTAGAAGCAAAATACTGCCTCGCTTGGCATTTCAATTTATAGCGAGTGCATCTGAAATAATAACATTATTATGAAGAACTGGGCAATTTTGTTCCCTCTTAATGAATGTGACAGAAAGAATCGTTTTCTTTTTCGCTATTAAACGGATTGCCATTTGAAAATATATTTTTGTGTTCTATTTAGAGTAGAAATTTAAATGGAAATGATGGAAAAAGGAAACAATGGTTTATGGTTGGATAAAAGGAATAGATACCCTCCTTCCAGGAAAAAATTGAGAAAACGAAATTTCATAGAATCACATATAAAAATCTAAAGCATGCACCTTTCATTTCTGAACTTTGACTATCGATGAATTCTAATACTCACATCAAAACTAATTTTTTCTGTATGTTTCTGCTTCATCGTGTTGAACACATAGTGTGCATAATTTGTGGCATCTGAAAAAAGAAAAGTATACATTGATCATCACACACACGAGTAAAAATATGAAAATTCTAAAAATGACTATAACGTGGGGTCGGGAAAACAACTATACTGAGGAAATTTGACATATTCATTTTCTGAGAAACTGTTTATCATATGCCGAAATATGCTCAGGCCTTGAGCTTCATATTTCACAGTAATGTACCAAATTTCAGATTGATCCGATCATAATTTTCGGAGATATTCGGAAGAAATATGTCAAATTTCGTGGTTTTCCCCTGGATATCGTTGTTGTTTTCGAAATAACTCAAAAACTACGGATTCCATTATAATGAAACTTGAAAGCTGGTTTGGAAATAACGATGGACAACTTTCTGCAAAATTTCGTGATGATCGTGCCATCAGAACAATTGAAAAAAAATCAAAATTTTTTTTCGAATATTCAATATTTTGTGATCTTGTGATCATATTGTCCTCGCTAAATTCTGTATGATCCTCCGATGAAGTACTGAATATTAAAACGATCTAATTTGTATTTTTGGAGATATCCAGAAAATAAGATTTCGAATGCGGAATCATTGGGTGGATTTCACCCATTCACCAATTTGGCCTTCGTAATTAGGGTCCAAACTTACTCTACAAATATAGCCTTTCTTAGACGTTTTTTTCGGAAGTTATTATGTTCACGGTCGGCCCAAAATCTCTAATGGAAAGCAGGTAAAAGCTGCTGACTTCACGTCAGTGCTTTTCTAGGCTTTTTTATTTTTCAAAGTGCTATTAATGAGCGACAAGTGTTATGGATATTTTAGAAAATGTAATCGAATAACCTTTGGAACATTGGAAATTGATTGATGAAATGTCCAATTCCATGTACCTTGAACAGATTTTCAATTCAGGGTGGTTATTTAATACATAAAGTATTTTGTAATTGAGGAAGTGTTCTTAGAGTGCATAGAGTCCATAGGGTTCAAAATATTTTCGTGCTTTGAGCAGGCTCAGTCTTCATGAGCGATTCTTGACGATAATTAAATATTAACAGGGGTGAATAGGAGGGAAATCGATTCAGTGCATAAATGATGTGGATATGCTGTTCTCTGGGCACATAGCTTCTAGTACCGCTCGTTTCCTAATAAAGTGTCATACCCGTTTAAAATGAGAAAGTGGACTGTATTCCCTGCTTCCGCCTGGAAGAAATAACCGACTAAGTTTTTTATGAGTTTTCGTATATTGTCCTTTGCAAATCCCATCAAGAAGGTTATAAGCAGACGCGGAGGTAGGAATAATGAACTTCTGTACAGGGACGTAGTATTTCGTTGGGGAAAATTGAAAAAAAAATTGCGAGCATGTTTGTAATTTTCAAATTTTTTCCCGAAAATTATCAAGTATGGTATATTGATATATTTTAAAAATGGTAATTTCAAGGTCTATCGAAACATGTGAAAATATAGTGGGGGGGCCCATTTGAGAGAAATGTTTTCCTAAGCGATAACCCATATATTATTTGTTTGAAGAAAATTCGATTGACGTCATTGAATTTCACGTAGGAATTTTCAACAGAAGACAAGTTACAGCAATATTGCTGAAATTTACATTTTCGAAAAACACCCAGTAACTATGTTACGGGGATAGCAATGGACTTGCAGTTTCGCCAATGACTTCCTCATGAAATTTGGCCCTTGGAAACCGACATCTGTTTTTTTTTCTATCTAGTACAGAAATAGGACTTTCCATTCTGAAGTGTCGAATTTGGCCCACCCTCTACAGAAAGGTAAATTTCGGATGCCGTCAAATGAAAACTCGAAATTCTGAAAAATTATCAACTATTTTTTTTGCTTTTACATATTTTCTTGAATGGTAGATGGAAAGTTGCCTAATTTTTTCCGTATCTCAACTATTTTAGGACGAAGTAAAATGAAAAGCTTAAATCCTGGACGAAATCTGATTGAAGAAGAGGACACTCAGAGTAGAAGAAAGGCAATAAGGAAGTCGGAGTAATGTCAAATGTCAAAGTCGCAGTGTCAAAGACAAAGTGTCAAAGTAAATGTCAAAGTCATTTTCGGAAAATTAGAATCAAAGAGTTAGAGTCGAATCATAGTGCCAGAGTCAGATGATTTTTTGATCATCATTAAAAAATAGTTATTGAAGAGTTTTGGCCTCGAAACTATGCAGCGAAAATGGCCTCCTGTTCAATATTCACTTCGGTCCTAACACCCTGATTCGGGCTGTTGAAAACCAAAATCAGTGCGATATATACGGGCCAATTATTCAGATTACTGCATTAAAACCTCAACCGACTAGTAAATTGGACTTTCTCCTGGATTTTCCCGTTGTGGACCAGCTGATATGTATCCGTTTTATTTAGTCCGAACGAGGCTTTGACATAAATTGAAAAATGGCGGAAATTATCAATTTCAATTATCCACGCAGCTTCCGCCTGTATGAAAAAAGTTCCGAATGAAGCTGTCTGTATGATGGCAATGCTTATTTTAAAGATTGAAATATTTCGAACTCATTTGAGGCACACGAATGAAGATTTATGAAGTGTGATAAAATCAGTTTTTTATGTCCAATCAATTCGTCGGGCAAATTAATTGCAAGCTCTACCGGGTGTCCTATAGAGATCAGGTCCTCAAAAAAATCTTCATTTTCACGTGCTTGTTCAAGATATTCTATCGAAAAAAAAACGAACTCTGGTCTCCAAAAGTCCCTGCGTTATATTTAAGGTATTGTTTGTTCTTGATGTCAGTATCTCACCAAGTTTCATCATGAGTGGATAAAATCCTTTGAAGTATTTCGCTAATATCAAAGAAACATAGGAATAACCATGACATTTTACAATTTCGAACAGAACCATTATTTTCAAAATGAATTTTCACAGTTTGGAAGCGTTGTTAGGCGTCAGTCTATTGATGCTAAAATTCCGGACCAAACTAAACACAATTCACTTGGCAGCTGACGAAATGGCCGCCAGTTAAAACAGTGCTGCCAACTTGAAGTTTCATACCTCTTAAAAAGCACAGTTTACCTCGAATTGAGGAACACCCTGTATATCCACAAAAGCTTTCATACAGCGTTAATGAGAAATTCATCGATTATTACCGTAGAAAGCCTTGATTAATTGATGATTCTTTCCCGAGTTATTTTAAATAGCCTCTCGTATAAAAATACGTGGAATCGATAGATCAAATATGGATGCGCTCATCGTATATTTTGAAGTGAAGCTCTTTGAAAGCAATGACTAGGCATTTTCATCGTTACTCGTGAAATATTACTTTCCGCAGTACTTTGGAGTCAATAGCGATCGCCATGCTGACTAAAAGGCCATATGAAATCATTAATGGATTAAAAAACAAGCCCGTAAAAAGCTTGGAACAGCGCTAAAGATGCGAAGCAATCTGATAAAGAGGTGCGAGTTTGGGTCGTTTCGACCCTAGAGAGGAATAATAGGAATTATGGTAGTATTGGTTTATCGGATTTGTCCACAGTTGTTCGTGAACTGTTCGCAGTTTCCCAACAATCATTCGATTAGAGAACTTTATTACGCATTTGGCTGATTTGGCGCGTGAGGGGATGAATCGATTACTTCCAAGGCGCTATTTCCGAACCCATTCAAACAAATCTTGAAGAGAGGAAAATATAAAACTGTACTATCGCTAGTGCTAATTTGACATCTCAATTGAAGATTGCAACGCCACGGTGAGCAGAATGAGAACCTTATACAGGGTACCCCAACAGTGGCTCGGTGTCCCATATCTCTAGTTAGGAAACATATGGAAATCTGGTTTTCTATGATGTTACTTAATTGCTCGAAGTCGACAAATTAAAAATGTTTTCGGTAACACAGGGTCTTCCATTTTTTTTGGGCGGGTCAAAACTTGTTTTTTTTTTGATGGAAATGAACAAGCACAATCAAATAGCATCGAAGTTTTGTCCAAAAATTGATATTTGGTGTTGTCATTATGATACATTATGGATAACACAATGCAAAACTGGGTACCGAACTGGCACACTGCAAATTTTACACAAAGGTTTATTATTTTCTTAGTTAAATAACCCAATATACCATTGACAACTTAAACAACTTAGAACCGAATGCTATGATTCATTTTCGACATTATTGGAAATTTGCAGCGTTTTTATTTATAACTCAGTAACCGCTTGTCGGAAATCATCCGGGTAAAATTTTTTAGGTTTAGTTATGTAACAGTAATCAATGTTTGAAATTTCATGAAAATTGAGTAATAAGTATTCGAGAAATAATTTTTTCCCACCCAACTCCCCATTTAGAGCCTTTAGGGTACACAGATCCTGCTGAAAAGCTTGGAGGATTAATCCAGAGTGACACACGATATTTCCACCAAGTTTCAAGGATTTCCGTTAAGTACTTACAGAGAAAAGCTCCGGACAACGGACGGCGACCGGTGGACGGCGGACGGCGAACGGTGGACGGCGGACGGACGGATTTTTTTGTTTGTTAATTCAAATCTACATACTCCAAAACGTAAACTGTGAAATTTTCAGAGGGTCCCAAATTTTTTTTTGGTTGGTCGATCACTGAGGTTTATTATTTGATTTTATCAAATAATAAACCAAAACTGAAATGAACTAGGTAAAAGTGGTTCTTCTTTCAAACAATAAACAAGTAAACAAACACGGTTTCTAACCTGACCTATTTTCGACTGGGAAATAAGCTCTAGCTTCAAAAGTAGAAAAAGCGAGAACGAGCTAGATATTTTCAAAATGATGGGTTAATGGGTCAAATCTGCCTTATGAAAAATATTTATCTGATCGCAATGAAACTTGATAGATAGATGAACAGTATCTATAAGAAGAATTATCCATGAAAAGAATTAGAAGAATTTTTTTATTTGAAAATTTTCATATTTCATTTCAATTTCACTGAAATTTCCAAGCAGCCACTTCACAACCGAGTACTTTATTTCAGGCCAACAAATATTTTTCGACAACATTTTTTTTCGAGAGATAACTAATCAGATCTGGATGAAATTTTATTTAACAGCTTTTCAACACGATCAGATATTAATTTTATTCCATGAAATTCCATTGAGCAAAGAGTTATTTTCTTTTATTACGCGCTTGTTCTAGAGAACAGAAGCGTTATCGTTTTGCCCGGTGTCTATGATTTTTGACTTTCGAGCCAAAAATGGTCTTTATCGATTAAAACAAATTTTTTTCCGAAAAATATTCATCAGAATGCAAGAAAATTGTCACAGACCTTGGAATCAAAATATAACAATAGTGCTTCAAATTTCAGTTCAAGCGAATATTCACCTTCAGAGAAATTGGAAAAAATAAGTCAAATTTCTTGGCTATTTCGAATTTTGAAATGATTTCCTCAATTTCTCGAAAAGAAGTGAGGTCGTCAAAATTGAACTTCTTTAAAATAATGCCAACGCATAAATTTTGAGATTTGGGTTGAAAAAATTGTTTCTTCGAAAACTATTTATAACCATGGAGTTCGGCACAAACTTTGAGGTAACTATTTAAAAACAGTACTTATATCAAATTTCGGAATCTGATCGGATATTCATTCATCTTGGGAGATATTGGGCAAAAATATATTCAATTAATTTCGTGCTGATTTCATCGATATCATTGTTAATTATTTCCGAAATAATTCAAAAAATTCATATATATTCGATCCGATGGATTGAAAGAATTTAACGTTCGTGATTGAATTCCAGATCTGCTCTACAATTATTGAGTCTCCAAGCAGATTCTTTCGGTACTTATTGTGTTTACGATCAGCAGTAAGGCCAGACTTAAAGAGATTGATTATGGCATTTGAATTCGTGAAATTGAACAAGCTGCTGACTTCACGTCAGTGCTTTCCTATGGTCTTTTTTCAGGCAAAGTTTTTCTTTATCTCCTGCAGTTGTTCGGTGGCGTTTCTTGTAACGCGTTTAGCAATATTGCCTAAAAGGTTGATAACGCTATCATAGCTTGCTTCAAATATTGGTAATTCCATTGACAAAAATTTAATTTGCAGAGTTATTTCTTCTGGATGTACGAGTAACTCTTCTGATGTCACTGAGTGAAGTTGAAGCATAGCAATCATCTAATATCATGGGACTCCACTATAAACTTCTTGTTTACTTTACCCGCTGATTTTTGCTTTTTTGACTCAGTAAATTGAATCCTGAAAGCTGAAACGGGTTCAGCAGCCACTGGCACATTCAAAATTATGTTCCTACCGAAAAGTAATTTCGGCAACATCAAAGAAACAATTTTTCCATCCAATAATCGTCCGGTTCTTTGATCTAGCAGAAATAGTATTCAACCAGTAGTTCAAATTTCGATTAAGTCACAATTTACTGTCTGGATTAAAGTATTATTTAAATGATCTTACCTCCAAGAGGGAAGAATTGTGCGAATATATGCTTGAAGGAATCCTCATCGACCATTCCAGTAGGACATTCCTGAAAAAAAAGAATGTCTCATCAATCGACCAAGAATAAAAGTGCACGATTTTTTTTATTGAGACCACACCGTGTTACGTGAATGTTAATGAGAAAGGTTATTGTGTTAAAACACAAAAACTTCCGAAAGAAACAACTTAGAAACTCGATATGTGTAGAGAAGATTTGGACCTTAATTATACAGGCCGAATTCGTGAATGGGTAAAGTCCACCCAAATATTCTACAGATATATTCATTCAAAATTTAATTTTTCCAATATTTCCAAAAATACATATCAGATCGAATTGAAATCCAGTTTTTAATCGAAAAATTACAGTTCGAAGTATAACATGGAATATCAGGAAGATGATATGATCAGAAGATCACAGAATACTGAATACAACAATTAAAAAATACAGATTTTTCTGTATTACCTTTACATAATATCTTTCGATATTGATTCGATCTCTTACGATATACTTTTATGTCTTCGACGTACTACATCTTCAATGACAAAATTATTATATCAACTGGCATATAATGATCAAAGTGAAAAACTTGACTTTACTTTGATTATTATATGCCAGTTTATATAATAATTTTGTCATTGAAGACGTAGTACGTCGAAGACATGAAAGTATATCGTAAGATATCGAATCAATATCGAAAGATATTATGTAAAGGTAATACAGAAAAATCTGTATTTTTTAATTGTTGTATTAATATCCTTTAACAAGTTGACTTTTTGAGTTTAATATTTGAATGAAAACTTACAGTTTTCAAGGGTCAATATCAACTGTCATTTAATTTTTGAGGTTATAAAGATTTTGGAAAATGTTTTTTACCGCATTTCATTTGTCAAGGAAAGAAGAAGGTGTAAGCAAAATCTGTGGCATTATTGTTTCTATGCACAATTTCAGCAAGCATGCGTATGGACTTAAATCTGCTTATTTCCGTTGAAGTGTACGTTAGGAACACGTGGTGAGTTTTTGATACATAATATAGAATAAATGCTACTGATGATTCTGAATCGAAAGATAGAAGATGAAACACTGTGTCTAGTCTTGTTTTTAGGTTGTATTTCATTTTTTTACCCTTTTCTTAAGTTTTTTACTTTGATCATTATATGCCAGTTAATATAATAATTTTGTCATTGAAGATGTAGTACGTCGAAGACATAAAAGTATATCGTAAGATATCAAATCAATATCGAAAGATATTATGTAAAGGTAATACAGAAAAATCTGTATTTTTCAATTGTTGTATTGAAAGCCTTTAACAAGTAGACTTTTTTGAATTGAATATTGAATATTTGAAAAAAAATTTGAAATTTTCTTTCAAATTGTTCTAAAGACAAGATCATCACGAAATTTCACACATAGTTGCAAATCAGCATTTCCAAACTAGCTACTGAAGCTTTTGAAGGTTTGCGAGGTAGCTTCAAC
The DNA here is from genome assembly GCA_958510865.1 of Myrrha octodecimguttata. Lineage (NCBI taxonomy): Eukaryota > Metazoa > Arthropoda > Insecta > Coleoptera > Coccinellidae > Myrrha > Myrrha octodecimguttata. Next base: position 20,137,340 of record OY294063.1, read on the forward strand.
CTCTTTGGGACAGTTTCACGTTTCGTCCCGGCTTAGTTTGGGGGAACTCGTCAGGGCATGCACCAAACTAAGCCGTTTACATGCCTACGTGAGTGGACACCTCTTGTGAGGAACACAAGGGAGTGTACCAGACCGATGGGGATGAGCGTATATCCAAGATCTTGAGAGAGTCTAACCGGGACAGCGTGTGCGCTAGCGCCCCCTGTACGCTGACCGATGATGTTGGCCAAGCGTTACAGGCAGATAACGCAGGATACTTAAGACGCAAGATGGTACTGCGCGCGCGACTTAAGTAAGAGCTGAGAGAGGGCGCTCGCTACAGGACTCCCCTTCCAGTGAGAACGATACCAGAAAGATGTATCTGGAGGAGTGTGACCAAGACCGAAAGGGTGTTCTCCTCTAAAACGCGGCTGTGAGCGAGCCGTTGTGCCATTGCTGCGCTGTTGAGCACGAGTCTACGGCGTTGGATGCACGGTTGACCAAACCGTTTTGTGATGAGCCGTGTAGACTGTGTGCTAGAGCGCTCTGCCTCGTCGTTCGAGGAGTGTGACCGATTTAGAGGAGGTCAGCTTTTGACGGAATGTAGTCGTGGCCGTATTGACCAGGAGATTTCCCACAAGGTGCGGCCGTGATGCGGAGCAGTTGTGTGCTTTTGAAACGTGAGAAACCCGGATTGAGAAACGCTGCGCCACTTGTGAGTTCCTATACCACTCGATGTCGTGCAGTGAGCTGGGTGCATTAGTGAGCACATCTTTGATCAGCGAGTTGCAGCACGAGAGCGAAGTGGCGGTGTGGAACCTCCTCGGGATGGTTGCCGAACTATCGCCGAGGGAGGAACGGATAGGATCACACAGTGACAAGCGAGGTTCTCACTGGAAACGAAGATGATCGCGGAGGGACAGAAACTGTGACACCGTCGTTGAAATACATCACGTCGGGGTCACCACTGAAGCTTTTGAAGGTTTGCGAGGTAGCTTCAACCTCTTTGGGACAGTTTCACGTTTCGTCCCGGCTTAGTTTGGGGGAACTCGTCAGGGCATGCACCAAACTAAGCCGTTTACATGCCTACGTGAGTGGACACCCCTTGTGAGGAACACAAGGGAGTGTACCAGACCGATGGGGATGAGCGTATATCCAAGATCTTGAGAGAGTCTAACCGGGACAGCGTGTGCGCTAGCGCCCCCTGTACGCTGACCGATGATGTTGGCCAAGCGTTACAGGCAGATAACGCAGGATACTTAAGACACAAGATGGTACTGCGCGCGCGACTTAAGTAAGAGCTGAGAGAGGGCGCTCGCTACACTACCAAGTTTCATCATGTTCAAATCAGTATTTTGTGATCTCAATGAAGTTTGTTGAAAAACTGTGCGTTGTTTGCTTCAACTAACTGTCAAGTTTCAATTCAATCGAATGAGATGTTCCTGAAATACCAGGAAATTGATGTCAAAATTTCGAATGACCATAACTCCGAAATCATTCGACAGATTTGTCCCATTAACGAACTTAACCGCTGCATTCCAATGCGCAACCTTATCTGAAAGTTTCAAGTCGCTAGCTTGTCTCTTTTTACAGTTATCGTGTCGTTAGCCAGCCGGCCAGACATCTGCGAGACCAACCTAGTCGTTTGAGACCATATTTTGCTCAAAATTCGAAAATTACAGTCATTTGGACAAAACGATAGCACGCTGTTCCCCAGATAATGCGTGCAAAAAGATAACGATCGCCCTGTATCTTGCAAAACAATCCATCCCGAACAAATGTTCGTATGAAAACTTTATCCTGAGAATCACCAACTGAAATTTGTCAACGTACTCAATGAACTACCTTCACATTTCACCCTAATAATCCCACATCTGAAATGACCCATCCCAGTGCGAAGTGCGAACATTCCAACATAACAGCAAACTGCCTGAATATTCCCAAATTGAATTAATTAAAATACAGAACCTCTCCCGGGGTAGATTTCAATGACGCTCGAAAAATATCCAAACTCCGTTTTGAAAGCAGTCTATCCTTCCACATCCATTCAAAGCATTGAAGCAAGAAGCCAAGCTTTTGTTCGCTCAGAAGTTTCGTCAAGTATTTCGGCTAAATGAGACGACAAATTATGTTGGTACGAAATGAAAGGGTTCAGCCTCTGATATCGCTTCATATCATCTGCGAAAATTAGATGGAATCCAGGTGCCTACTGTGTTCCTCCCGGTATTCGCATCGGGAATTAGAGGATTAAAGTTAACGTTATGAGTGAAGTGTTGAACAGTTTCATATTGTGAGGTTGGTGCGGTTGGCAACCTCACCTGTGTTATCTATGGCCTACAGGCCACAAGCATATCTGCTTGGTTTATTTGACATGGCTGCTAAATCGGGAAATCCATAAGCCAGGCTTGTGGAATTGTTCATTCTGGGTGATACAGGTTATTCCAGATGATGGTCCGGTATCGTTACACAGAGAACAAGTAAAGATATTTTCAGGGACAATAGGTCTCATATCGATTGAAGGGCATTTAACGAGGATTAAACCATTTTTCAGGTTTCCTCCAAGTTTTCACATCCAATATCTGAAAAAGAACTATGAAAAGGAAATGGAAAACCATCGCTTCGAGGACCAGACCTGGTCGAAAGACCCTCCCGGTCAGAGAAAAACTGTAGGTAATATTCGTTACTTCTTCCTCTGTTTTCTGTTCCTCTTTCTGTTTCAGATATTATGTCAAGATAGTTTGTCTGAATTTAATCCAATGAAAATGATGCCATCCATGTTTTTTAAACAAATTACAACACTTATACGGGAGACAGAATTTTTGCTGATGTTTTTATCTGTGCTCTTGTATCTTACGTAAATATGTATGATACACCGTTTACATTTTGTCTGTCAACATTTTGATATACCAATGAATGTAATGCTCGTTCTCGAAAGAATATATATATTAACCGACAAAAAAACTGTAACACCCAGAAGGAGCTGTTTAAATTTTGAATTTTTTTTTGCTGAAACATAGATAGACTTTCAAGGACTAAATGATTAAAATATGGAGAAAAAAACGGAGGGTATACAATTTATTTTATCAAGTTTATTTATAATGTGTTTGTCCAACGCGGTTATCTATACAGTCCCCAACACGCCTTGGCATTGATGCAAGAAGATGGTCTATTTCTTCTTGGGGGATTCGAAGCTACCTGTACTTCATGTCTCAGAGCCGCCAAAGTCCGAGGGGTCTGGGGTAAATTTCCAAGCCTTCTACCTATGATGTTCCAAACATGATATTGGCGGCCATGGCAAAAGATTCTCATGGGTCGCTTCAAAAAAGTTTAAATTAAATCTGGCAACATGAGATCGAGGATTATCTTGCTGAAATATTGGATTCTCGGGCCGGTTAAGGTAAGGGAGAACATATAGCTCCACTATTTCTTGAAGGTAACGCAGCGCTGTCATTTTACCTCGAATAAAGATAAAAGGTGACCTACTCGCATGTGCAATAGCACCCAATACCAGAACGCCTACTGTCCGGAGTACATGACGCTCAACATCAAAATGAGTGTCACGTCTTTCTCCCCGACGTCGTCTAACCCTTCTTCGGCCATCATGTGCATCCAAGGAGAAGCGAGATTCGTCAGAAAAGACGACCTGATGCCATTCTACATTCCAATGTTGTCGTTCTCTGCACCACTGTAATCGTTGCCGGCAGTTCTCAACCGTAAGAGGTAACACAAGATGGGATCGATAATGCTGCAGTCCAAAATATCTTATACGGCGGTAAACCGTTCGGACAGTTACAGGATGGCCTTGTTCTCCTAACCATTCATCAGCCAAAGATCGAGTTGTTGCAAATCGGTTTCTAAAAGCCATAAGTCTTAGACGTCGATCTTGAACTTCATTTGTGCCCCTTCGACGTTCGGTGCCTAATCTTCTTCGATTTTGGGCATTATCAAACTACGCTTGACAACATCCCATAACAGTACTTGGATTTCTGTTCGTTCGGTTAGCGATCTCTCGAAATGTCAACCCCGCCTCCCATGGACCAACAATTCGACCTCTTTCCAATTACTTAGATGGTGATAAATTCCGCGTACACGTGCTCTGGGCATTTTAACAACAACTAAACATCGACTTTGGATTTCCTCGATCAGCTGGTTTGTTGTAAAATTTAAAAAATTTGCAGAAAACGACTACAATATTCAAGTTACAAGAAATTTTTACATGAAAAAACCTTCACAATTTTCTCTCCAAATTTTAATCATTAACTCCTTGCTATACTATGTTTGTTTCACCAAAAAATTTGAAATTTAAACAGTTGTAGTTTCTTTGTCAGTTAGTATATATCTATAAACCAAGTTATTGAAAAACCAAAATTACAGATGGCTTCGACTCCAGAAAAGTTAGGCGAATATTGACATAGGACGTACTCAATCAAGATATACATGCTCCAAACCTATCAGAAAATAAAATGCCTTTCAATTGAAGTCAATTCGATAACAGAGCCCAACGCTACCTGGACTTAAAGAACCTTTAGGAGTTTTACGCAACAATTTTTCAATTGCTGAAGAGTAGATTGTTCGACTCAAACCAAGAACTAAAATAAAATCCGACCAGGAATCCTTTTGCAGCGTGTGTGGAAAGTACAAACATTCGGGCAACATGAAAGCTCATAAAGTTGTTTTCCGGAATATAAAATATTACCAACATGCCAAAAGTATATTCCGTCAGTTTCAAACCAAAGAGAACCTCTTGAAATTCAATTCAAATATGACAACAAACTTTGTGTTTGTGGTACACTTCCCATGAATTTCAAACGATGCAAACTTACTTTTCAGTACGCGCATCATAACTGTTGGAAATTCAAATGTATTTGAATCCAGTGCTCATTCCGAATAACTTTCAGTCTAGAATTTCGCAGAAGATGTATTCCCGAGGTTTGCGTAGGTTCCTTGTCTTGCCTTTTTGTGTGTTCTGCGTGACTTGATTCAGAATATGCTAACGAGTCAATTTTACTTTTCTTGTCGATATCTATTTTATCTCAAATATTACACATATCCAAATGGACTAACATAGAACGTATAATGGAGTCCCGAATTCTTTCAAGAGGCTGGATTCAAAGAGATTCAGTTTAGAAATGAAGAAGATGCTATTGACAATTGCCTCCTATAGCTTTCAGGAATTTTTAGAAAGAGATATTTTCACATATCTGTTGAATTTTGTCTATAGTTGTATCTGTCATATACACCTATATGTTATTGTAATTATTTGACGTTTTCCTATATCTTTATGAAGCGAATGAAATGAATTATTATTATAACATGAAATTTCAACGGTAAAACACATTTCTGGCTAAGATTGATAAGCTTTTGGAAAAAAGATATGTATTCCCAACTCCATTATAAAACTCGAATAAAAAATGAGAAACAATTTGTCAAATCAACATGTATATTATATGATGACGTCACCTATATGACGACTAGGTTGGACTCACTGATGACTGATGACGAATCCGGTATCAAAATCTATTCTGTCCGGCCGGCCAGCCGACGATACAGTAACTGTCGAAGAAGTGAGCTAGCGACTTGAAACTTCAAGATTAGGCCGCGCATGGAAATGCGCCGGTTCGTTAATAGGTCACATCGGTCAAATGATTTCGGAGTCGAACTCATTTGAATTTTCAGATTAATTTCCTGATTTTTCATATTAACGCACAACGTTTCACGAAATTTCGTTGAGATCACAATGTCAGTAAATTTTGAAAACATTTTTTTCTCAGAATTTTTTTCATTAAACATTTTTTCCCCGGAAACTAATCAATGAATCCGTAAAAACCAAAGCAGTGAACCAAATTTCATTTTGATACGATCATAATTTCTGGAGATATTGGAAAAAAATATATAATATTTTGTGGTTTTTCTCTCGATATAGTTATTTTTCCGGAATAACTTAAATAATACTAATTCAATCTGAATGAAACTTGGCAGCTAGTTTGGAAATGCTGAAGGGAAACTTTGTGCGGAATTTCGTGATGATCTTGTCATTAGAATAATTTGAAAAAAATTTCAAATATTCAATATTCTGTGAATTTCTGACCATATTATTCTCATGATATTCTATATAAACCTTCGAACTGTCATTTTTCAGAAAAATAATGGATTTCTATTCGATCTAATCTGTATTTTTAGGAATATTGGAAAAATGAAATTTTGAATGGGTATATCTGCGGAATGGGTGGATTTTACCCATTCACGAATTCGGCCTTCATTATTATGGTCCAAAGCTACTCCACAAATATCGAGCTTCTAACGACGGAATAAACGACTTAGAAACTCGATATTTGTAGAGTAGGTTTGGGCCTAATTTACGAAGGTCGACTTCTTGAATGGGTGAAATCCTCCCAATGATTCCGTAGATACACTCATTCAAAATTTTATTTTTTCAATATTTCCAGAAATACAAATTAGATCAAATTGAAATTCAGTAGTTCATCCAAAAAAATCTAGAAAGCCTCTCACGTGAAGTCAGCAGCTTTTCCGTGCATGTTCAAATGATATCACCAAAAGTGAACATGCCCGCAAAAGCTGCTGACTTCACGTCAGTGCTTTCTAGGTTTTTATGGACATATTGATTACATCTGGATTCAATACAATACATTTCATCGGGCCAATATCACAAATAGGTTGTCTATCGAATTAAAAACTATCCAAAAACATGAACATTACACTGTCCAGTCCTATATCGAAAATCCTCATCGTGAAAAGAAACAATTCCTCAAAGTAATGTCTCCCTCATCAGCACTCTATATTTTACACGCAATTGCTTTACACTCAGTTTTGCGAACTTCTAGATTTCAGTCTAGCGAATAGTTTTCAGCAGTTCAGATTCCGCTTTCGTGACAAAAAGAAATTCTATCAAATGAACAGAAAAGAAACTTTTTATCGAAAACACGGATATTCTTCTGAATAGTGTGACTTACTGAGAAACTTGCAAGAGTCGGAAAGTTTAACAGAAATAGTTCCCTATAAAATGAAATAATAGAGTGATTTTACCGGAAGTCGTATGAAAACACATCAGATCTGTCTGTCTTTTTGGAGTTTCCTGTCGTTCTTATATTTCACCCGCTAATCCAAGTCAGACAATACAGGGGTAATTTTGGAACCCTGCGGTGGTTATTTTCGACGTTCTTGTAGCAATGTGGTGATCTTTTGTTCGCTTCGAATGCGCTGTGGAAATACGAAATAATTACTCTCTTTTATTCTTTAACAATGTACAATTCAAACATTCAAATTGTAACAACATGGAATTGGCGACTCGTTGCCTTTTGAGGTGAACAATTGTTGGTTGTTTTTTTTTGATTCATCAGTTACCTACAGCAATTTTTTTCGATGGAATACTGAAATGTGTCTTTGGAACTTTGATTCACTCTAAATATGTGATAAATATAAACCATTAGTTCTCGAAGAAACAAGATAAAAATTTAGGAAATCACAGACGTGAGGACTGGAGCTTTTACGCGCTTTTTCGAATTCTAACTATTAGATCAACGCGAAATTTTGCACCTCGTTGCGTGTTGGTAATCTTCACCTGATTACGAAGTTTCAATCGGATCGCATCCGAACATCTTGACATATCGCGGAAATAACGTTAAAATTCCAAAAAACAACGAAATTTGGCACATTTTTCCTTTTATCTCCGAAAGTAAATATCGGATAGAATCGAAATTTGGAACATTGTTGTGAAATACTAATTCTAGGATTTGTGCCAAATTCAATTGAAATCGAATTAATATTTTCGGAGAAAAAAAGTCATGAAAAATTTTGAAAATTTTCGAAATTTTTTTTTTCAATATTCTAACAACTGAATCCACACGAAGTTTCGTTTTAAGTTGCGCGTTGGTATTTCAAAATTGCCCACGAAGATTCATTCTGATCGAGTCAACACTTCATGAGATTTCGAGGAATTAACCTCAAAATTTCAAATGGGCCTAACTCCGAAACTATCCAACCGATTCTACCCATTAACGAACTCAACCGAGATATTTGGACTCTTAACCTAATCTGACAATTTCAACTTATTATTCCTTTCCTTCGAAAGTTAGAGCACATACGGACGGACCTACTCGTTAAGACCATTTTCGGCTCAAAATTCGAAAATTACAGACATCGTGACGAAATGATAACGCGCTATTCCCTAGAACAAACGCGTAAAAAGTATAGTATTCAGATAAGTTTTTCGGTGTCGAATTTTTTTGCATTCCTCAGTAAAATTGCCTTCAATTATTTCTTCAGGAAGTTTTTTGCATTTCTAGTTTGGAATTATTTGAACCTACCTGTTTGAAACCTCTGTACATCAACTGAATTTCTTTTCTAGTGAACTTTGTTCTGGAAGCAAGCTTATGTAGTTCCTCTGGACGATATCTTGATATATGAAAATTGAACTCGTCGTTTTCATCCTCTGAAAAAAAAAATAAAATTTTCAGACTTCGACCTTTAGTTGAATGTTTGGAGAGGGTTCCCTACTTATTTTTTTTTTCACGAAACTATTCATCAAGTTCGAAAAAACATTTATCTCGCACCTTCAGCTCAATGCTCAAAGTCTTAAATTAACTTAAATAATTTAAAAATACTACACAAAGAAAGTAATTTTTTCAGACTAACATTACTCGAACATCTAAAGATACTCAAAAATAAAAACAATCCTTTTTTCTTAACTGACAATCGAGAATTTACCGGAAAAAATGTATTCAAACTTATAGACATCTGAGAATAAATAAACAACTTTTCAAATTTCCCACCCTACCTAAGAGAACTTCATTTTATCAACATAACCGGCGCATATTCCTTTTACCGGTTCATTACAGATGACACTACGCCATCAAGAAATTGAAAAAAGTATCACATTAATTTGGAAGAATAACAATAATACAATTAAGAAATTCGAAAAACAACCTACATAAGAGAAAAAATAATCATATAGACATAATATATCGATGTTAATTAGATCCATTTTAACTCAATTAACGGTAAGTTACACACTCTTAACCTAAAATGTAACTTTTTATAAGACGTAGTTTGTGAAAGGAATCATATATTTTATTCAGTATACTTTCAGCTGGCCTGATGATGGTTAATTAACCGAAATCGATAGCCTAAGATTAAAATAAATTCAAAAAATAGTGTGTTTCTTATGATTACTACTTACTCAAGGTCTAAGTTGAACATTCTCTCAAATATGACAGTTTCCGAAAAAAATTAAAAAAATGTTTTTCTGAATTTACTGACTGTATGATCCCAACAGAATTCCACTGAAAGTTTGGCATAGTGATAGCCCTACTTAATGCCAAGCTCTGATCCAATCGCTTCAGTAGTTTTTGAAATATAGGGAAAATAACTTCGAAATTTCGAATGACTATAACTCCGAAACTTTTCGGCTGATTTGGCCCATTAACGAACTTAACCTCGACATTTCAATCCGCGACCTCACTCCGTTCAACAGCTATCGTGTCCACAGCTGGATGGACAGAATCGATTTTGACAACGGATCCATCATCAGTGAGTCCAATCTAGTCGTCGGAGACCAATTTCAGGAAAGAAATCGAAAATTACCGAGATTTGGACAGAACGATAGCACGCTGCTCCCTTGGATAATGCGCACGAAAAAGCCCACACTGCGTATGTACTTTTCCAGAATTTTAAACAACCGACTTCTGGATTCTTTTATGACGCTATGTATCGACCTTGAACAATAATAAATCAGAAAAGCCGTGTGTGTTCTAGTATGGCATAATTTTCATCAGGCCTATTGGATTCTAGAATGCCCTAATGGATATTTGTAGCATTGGCATTTGAATTTCAAAACGGAATTAAATTCTACCCATTCAATTTAATATATTTTATCGTATCAAGCCTATCGGGGCAACGCAACAAAGGGCCTCATTGGGCTCTGTTTTACATAAAGGAGGAACTGATAGGTGGGCAATTTTCATTTACCTACAAGTGGATGATCCTAACAATGAAAATTACACAATTATTCGGTGGTTCATAGCTGAAAATACCTCGTTATGTCTATTGGCATTCTGAAAATGCGAAACTGCTGGATGACCAACACCAATTAATTAGGGCTCTCGAAATAAACAGGAATTTTCACTGGAAATGTAGGCATTTCGACATATCCCTCCGAAAACAAGCTCAAAAACCTGTGATAAAAGGTTTGTTTTGGTTCCGAGTTCAGAGCTGTTCTGGAACGGTTCCGCATGCGCGATTGCGATTTTGTGTTTTGATTCATTGCAGAACCGGTTCAGGACTTGAGTAATACTGTTTTGGTTATTTTCAGAATCGATTCCGAACTGTTCCAGAACTGTGAAAGGAGTCCGGACGCAAGAGTCCGAACTGCTTCAGAATTGGGTATTTCGCGCAAGCGTAGAGTGGCTGTCAACGATTTGAATGGTTAACCTAACTTTTTCGACGTCATGTTGATTTAGTTTTTGATTTGATTGTTGTACTTGTTGAGGAAATGATTAAGTGTTAAATATAAATTCTTTTTAATGAGGATAACTCCATCGCTTCGACCTCCCAGGATAATCTAATTGATTTTATTTCCATTGTTGACACTTGGGATGTCTATTTCTTAAATAAATCTATGAATGCAAAAGCCCTCTTCCTCTATTGAATAATAATAATGTTTCGAATGAATTTTTTTCTGGAAAGCACATATCTGAACATCATAAATTCATTATTATATCAATCAATAATTTGTTGGTTCATTTTGAAATATAATTAAAGTAATGAAGAAAGTTCAGAAAAACGATTTCTACAAAAAAAGATTCATTTCATTAAATTCATTATTATATGAATCAATAATTCGTTGGTTCATTTTGAAATATAATTTAAGTAATGAAGTTCAGAAAAACGATTTTTACTAAAAAAAATTAAGTGGACGGAAGTATCCTCAAAAATATTTATATTTATATTGTCTACATAGTGCGACAAGGACTTTCGCATATTTTTAATTAAACCACAGGCAATATATAAGACCTGATTAAGATCCCTCTTTTCTGTCAACTCAAACGGAAGTTTTCTTCCTCTACAATCCGGATGAGAACCCGAACTTAATTCATGTTTTGGTTTCATCACTTTCAGAACTGTTCTAGGATAGTTCTGAATCGGGCTTCAACAGCGCATCGATTCTACGCAGTTCTTGAACTGTCCTAGGACAGTTCTGAATTTCGCAACCAGAACAAACCTTATATTTTTTTCCTCGCATGTTCTAGTCTAGGGAATTAGAGGGGTATGGTTTTTTACAAATGTGTGTAATTTTCGAATTTTGAGCAGAAAATGGTCCCGAACGACTAAGTTGGACTCACTGATGACGAATCCGGTCACAAATCGATTCTGTCCGGCCGTATTCACGATTACGGGAGTACGAAGGATCCGATCGACCTGAAACTTTCAGAGTAGGTTGCATCTCAAAATGCGACGGTTAAGTTCGTTACTGGGCGAAATCGGCCAAGTGGTTTCGCAGTTAAAACCATTTGAAATTTTGAGGTTATTTTCGTGATCACTCGGGAACTGCTGAAACGGTTGGATTGAAACTTGGCAGTTGGTTGGAGTGTATTGACGCACAACTTTTTGCAAAATTCTGTTGAGATCACACTGTCAGTAAATTTTAAAAAAAAATTTCAAAATTTTTCTCGAAAAAATTTATTTGTACTCAGAAACGTCACAGTTCGCTTTGTTTATCGTTTATATTATTCCTGAATTGTTCATTGGGCAATCTGTTTTCCAAATAGTTCTATTCTGCAATCCGCAAAGGCGTTTTCCATTAGAAACAATTTTATTTAATTTTTAAATAGTTCTGTTTCAGATATTGGGAGTGAGAAGCCAGAAAAAACCTAAAAAATGATGCAAAACCCTCCAAAAATAAGCGTTTATCGATAATTAATGGAAATGTCCCTATAATTCAGCAGTTCATTGCTCAAAATGCCCCGTTATGTCGATTGGCATTCTGAAAATGCGAAACTGCCCAATAATCAACACGAATTCATCGAAGCTCCCGAAATGAACGGGAAATTCCACTGGAAAATGTAAGCAATTCATGACACGGATATATCTCTTCGAAAACGAGTTGAAAAACTTCCGAAACGTTCATTGGGGCAAGAACGAATGTACTTCGTGTTTATTTGGTATTTGTTCCGGCGCTTCTGGAGTGAAAATGAATATTTATAGCAAGTTCCAACCGCAAGGGTAATAATTTGTTGCGCTGAAATGTACTTAACAATTTCAGAGCAATATGGGGAACTTACATGTGAATGAAACTATTTTGGGCAAGTAACGGACCGACAATGTAGATGACACGATTCCTGTCTACTGGGTGTTTTCGAAAAAACGTGACCCCGTTTCTAGGATAGGTAGAAAACTGAAAAATAATTCGGGTTTGTTCATTAACGCCACCCGTTTTGAAGACCAGGGGCGTCCACCTTGATCTATGTGGCTATGTTAGTTTATTACTACTGGAGCTCTCATTTCTTCATGAATCAATTCCTATTTTCAGAAAAAGTTATTTTCTCTTGATGTGGAACAGCCACATTGCCAAAAAATAAAGTTCGAGAACTTATTTCGTCCACGACCATTGAATAATATACAGTGCGCGTCAAAATTATGGAACAAATTCATTTTCTCAGAAGAAAAATATTTGGCAACAAAATCCTGAAACAGGTCAATTTTCGTTTCACTTTAAACAAACTTATTTGTATTTTTGAAAGATTTTGTTGCACCCTGTGCCATCCCCATCGCCCCTTTAAATTTTTTGAATAGGGAAAGAAGGTCATGTGGTACTTTTTTGGCAAACTCTTTGTATCTTCTTTACAGGCGTGCAGAAAATTTCAAGAAAAAAATTATAATTTTAAAAAATTAGTTAGTTCAAGGAGGTTTTCAGTATGTGCACTTTGTCATGGTTCATTCACTTCGAGACGATGGTACCTGATGAAATTTGTCACCGACTGAAAGTCGACCATTACAGTTTTGTTCATGCACAATGAAGGATTGGAAGACGCGGTCCCATAGAGTGGCCAGCCAGGTCTCCAGATCTGACACCACTCGATTGTTTCTTATGGGGCTACCAAAAATCTAAAGTGCACATTAAAAGGCCCGAAAATTTGGAAGACTCGAAAAACCGAATAAGATTCCAGATGGAAAGAATAACTCCAGAAACTGTCCAGAAGGTACAGGAAGAATGTGTCAAGCGCTTTGATTATTGCATCCAGAACGATGATGGTCATTTTGAACATTTAATTTATCTTATCTTGTTATGCACAATGATTCTCAGGGTGATACTTCAATGCCGAAATAAATTTCCAATGTCCCTCTTTTTTCTTCTCATTAAAGGTTTCGTAGGGGTTGAAAGTTGTGCATGAACAAAACTGTAATGGTCGACTTTCATTCGGTGACAAATTTCATAAGGTACCATCGTCTCAAAGTAAATCAGCCATGACAAAGTGCACATACTGAAAACCTCTTTGAACTAACTAATTTTTCAAAAAAAAAAGGAATTTTCTTGAAAATTTCTGCACGCCTGTAAAGAAGATGCAAAGACCTTGCCAAAAAAGTACCACATGACCTACTTTCCCTATTCAAAAAATTTAGAGGGTTGATGGGTATGGCACAGGGTGCAACAAAAATCCTCCAAAAATGGATATAAATTTGGTAAAACTGAAACAAAATTAACCTGTTTCAGGATGTTGTTGTCAATTTTTTTTCTTCTGAGAAAATGTTTGTTCCATAATTTTGACGCGCATTGTATATATTTCGATGGCTTTTTTTGAAGGAAAATGATAGTCATTAATGAAGTCGAAGATAATAATAGGTGTGTAAAATATTTGCACTCGGATATTCCCAATCAGTAGTGGCAAGTATCAGTGATTTCGGATCGCTTCGTACTGATACGAAGATTTACCGAAGCAGTGCCAGTAAAATCGACTGTCAAAATTTACTAACAAGTACTGGCCAGGAATATCGGAGCTCAACTAATTAATATTATATACTCCATGCATAGATCAAGTGAAAGTTTTGACGTTTCTCGTAGGCTTGACAGTTTCCAGCAATCACAGAATTTGAAGTTTAGCATTCTGACAACTCTATTATAGGTTTTTCAAAATGCAGAATTATTCTTATTTCACCAATGAAGTCGTGGACAAAGAATAGTATTCAACTCGCATATAATTGCTATTATCCACTTGCCGCAGGCTCGTGTCGCAAACTTCCCACTCGTGAATAATAGCAGTCATTATATGTTCGTTGATTAATATACTATTTTCTACGTGCGACACTTCTAATGTCACTGACGTCATTGCACACGACCGGAAATAGCGCATCCCTGCTATGCTCACTAGATAGGGGCACATATTTCATCAATAGTTGAATACAAAATGCATACAAAGGCCAAACTCCGACGAACAGAAGCATCAGCGTAGAATCTCCTTAATAGACCACATCAATCGTGGAGGGAAAACTGAATAAAGTGTCCCATATCGATCGAATTAACTTGGAGCCTCATTGAGTCCTCAAGGAACGGTTGAAAGTGATAAAGTTCCCATCGCGACTGAGTTGATTGCGTGCCATAAGCCAGACATTCCAGTAAAATTAGGGAAATTAGACCCATCCGAAACGACAGGTGGTCTCCAAACTTGAAAAATTTATGCGACTTTTAATGCTTTGTCATTTATCACTAACAGTCTGTTTTTGACCCAAAAGAAAAATGGGAAATAAACTTTTCCGGAGTTTAAATGGCTAAGTGGAGATAATGCAAGAGGTAAAACAGTTTGAGAAGTCATTCATATTGGTCGACGTTTTCCTCATTCAATAATCGAATATTTATAATAATTTCGAGGATATTTAGGGTGTTTCAGAATAAGATTATCCTTAACGGTTTGAATCCTTAGATGCATTTGGGGAGAAAAGTTCAATTAAACCTCAAAGTAACAGACAACATAGAGTTAGCATTCATCATATTTAGAAGGCGATTGCTGTCCGTAACATAAAATACAAAATTTGACACTTTGACCGCAATCAAAACAAACTTGTTAACAAAGCAGTTACCAACCTGTGATACGATATTTCACTCAATTCACGGGAATCTCCACAAACAACACACTTCTTACGTCCCATAGTGAATTAAAGTATTGTAATTATTAAAAAAATATTGAAGTTAACAGCTAGAAATATCTAAAAACTCGTTAGAAACTCACCAAAACAATGAATGACAGATTGGCCGGCGGTATACTGTTAATGCGGCATCGTTGCCAAAGCTTGGATTTCAGCAGGTAGATACTGAAAAGGGTAAGTAATCTTCTTACCACAAATTCGAAATTAAAGAAAAATATCGATCGTGAAATGTTTAAATTTCCATATTCAACCGAGAATCATTAAAATTTATATTTTTTATTCCATATAATATACAATTACAATAATATAATATCATTGCGTATTTCCAAATATATCACAATCTGACTACGTCGACAAAAGGATGTTGCGGACACCCAAAAACTGCGTACTGTCCCTCTATGTTGTTTGTTACTCTGAGAATTAAACCAACCCAACGTCTCAAACATCCTGAGTTTCGAGGTACAGGGTGTTTTGATGACTTACCTAGTGGTTTTCCATACGACTCGCGATTGGCGCGTACGAACAAAAATTTATTTTTATGCAAGATCGAATTGTTACAACTTCTACTATCATTATTTACCAATTGTCACGTTTACCCAACCATTGTATACACAGAAATATTCATCTATTTCGTATAGACTAATTATTAATCTATGCTATTTCGTGACCCGACCACAGACTTAGTCCATGTCTTTGGAGCAGACGTTCCATATAAATCTAGGGTTCAATTAATGTTTTTAGGTTAGTTGAATGATTATGGAATTTGCAATATGAGAATTGGCAAGATTGAAATTGTGTTGAATCTCATGATGGAAACAACTGGATATTGTACGAATTTCAAGTGGAAGACTTGTGTTTCAATGATCAAGTGAAGTGAAATATTTTTCCACAATAATATCGCAAAAAGTAACAAATCATAAGAATTAAGTGAGTTGAAGCTAGCTTTTGTGCGAGGGAGATTCGGGTATTTGGATAATCGGAGATTCTTCCCTATTGGCCGATGACGATCACGTGATCGTCTTCAGCCAATAGGGTGGATCTCTCAGCCAATAGGGTGAATCTTCTATTCCCCAAATACCCGAATCTCCTTAACACAAAAGGCCCCTTAATGCCTAGTCTATGCTATTTCGTGACCATACCACAGACTCAGTCCATGTCTATGGAGCAGACAGTTCAATTAATGTTAGTATGTAATGGTTAGTTGAGTGATTATGGAATTTGCAAGAATGGGCAAGATTGTATTTGTGTAGAATCTCATGATGGAAACAACTGGATATTGCACGAATTTCAAGTGGAAGATTAGTGTTTCGACGTTCAAGTGAAGTGAAATATTTTTCCACAATAATACCGCAAAAAGTACCTAACCATAAAAGTTGAGTGAGTAAATTAGTTTCACCAATCATATTTCTTTGAATTTCAGGCAATGGATTGATATTCCTGCAATACAAATCACAGTAAGTGATAATAATCTGTGTTGAACTTGCAAACAGAGTGCAGGAGTGTATTAGCACATTGAGAAATATATAAATGCTTATAACTTTTCACCAGAGCCGAATCTTGAAAAATTGTGAATGAAAAAAGTTTTTATTTTATGTCCATGGTAACAATTGATGTACAACATGAAGACCCACCCTGTATATGTTTTGTATTATAATTTAAAGCTCTCAAGTTCCTGATTCACCTTTAGCCATGTTCTTTGTGCTTGAAAGAGAACAATAGAAATCGAAAGACTAAAAACTATGTTTTCAGTTTGAGTTGAACATTGCTTTAGTTTTGCGAACCCTTTATAGCGTCTCATGTGGTATATTACGCACGAATCCACGTGTTTATTCGTTTATAAGATGTTCCCAATTTTCTGAACATTTGGTTGGAGTTAGTGTACAAGCATAATAAAAATTTTTGGACGATTAATGTGCAAGCGCTATATAGACCTTTAATAAATTTTCATTGACAGAATCCCATAAATATCCTGGTAAATTCCCATGAATTCTTCCTAATTCAAGTAGAACATCTCCATTCTAAACGTGACAGTGCCCCATCTGGGTTATGTCCCATGCACTGTGAACGAATAAACGATAACTCTTTCTGAAAATATGACTTTTTATCTCCTATTCATGTCGTTCTCCGTTCCTCAGGGATCCACAATTTATTCCGCTGCTGATACCTGACTCTAAAATATCCTATACGGGAATAGGGATCACGAGCTTTTATACGATATTGCCCCATTTGCAACGTTCAAACAACTCTCTAGCAAACACAGAGAAATGCCATTTCTGTTGACGTTTTCGGTATAAACACACACATTCCTTTTTGGGATGAGAGTTTCATATTTCAGGACAGGATTTATCGATTTCATTTCAGTTTTCATATCTATGAAGGAATATTTAATTATAAAATATAGTTATGTCCTCACAGATAAGCACTTGAAGCATAGACATATCAAACTCTGTGGACACGGGCTACGAATTCATTTCCAAAGAGTCGAATGCGGATGAAACAACGAAAGAGAGGTCCAAGAGAGAAATGGAACCGCTCCGGGCAAGACCATAGACACGATACAAATATATATACCCGGAATATTTGTATTCTGTGCGTGGTATTCTATGTTGTATGGAGAGGGAGATGGAGAATGACCTAACTCGCAAAATATGACGTAAGCTAGAGATAAAAGACATTTACTCCAAGAAAATGACTTTTGCTTGGTATTAAATTGGAACTGAAGTGTACAGTTTTGAAAATTGATGATTATTATTCGGATATGAATGTTTAAAATGATGAATTAACAAGAATATTTTTTAAACCTTACTTTTAAGGTATCCTTAATGATCGATTATGCCTTAAGCAGACACATATATTCCTAAACAAAATAATATAAATTTGTCAATCGTTCTGGAAAAATCCTGTAACATCGCATCACTAACGTGAAGTCAGCAGCTTTTACGCGCATGTTCACTTATGGTCATATCCTTTGGACATGCATGCAAAAGCTGCTGACTTCACGTCTGTGCTTTTCTAGGTTTTTTCGATTTCAATTCGCTCTAATCTGTATTTTTAGAAATTTTGGGAAAATAAAATTTTGAATGGGTATATCTACGGAATCATTGGGTGAATTTCATCCATTCACGAATTCGACCTTCGTAATTAAACTTAAAACTACTCTACAAATATCAAGTTGGCCGTAAGGCCGACCGCAAATTCAATAACTTGGAATCTCGATATTTTCAGAGCAGGTTTGGACATTAATATCGAATGCCGAATTCGTGAATGGCTAAAACTCGTCCAATGATTCCGCAGATAAAACCCATTTAAATTTTATTTTATCGAAGTGAAATCCAATACTTCATCGAAAAGTGGCAGGTCGAAGGTTCATACCGAATTTCATGAGGATAATATGATCAGAAGATCACAGAATATTAAATATTCGAAAAAAAAATTGTTTTATCACGATTTAGGTGATAGTTTTTGGGTTATTTCATAAAAACAACGATATCCAGGGAAAAAACACGAAATTTGACATATTTTTTTGAAATATCTCCAAAACTTATTTTCGGATCGAACTAAAATTTGGTACACTACTGCGAAATATGGAGTTGGAGACCTGCTGAAATTTTTCGAAAAAAAAAATGTTTCCGAAAAAAATTTCGAAAAATTTTTTTTTTTATTTACTGACAGGACGACCCCGACAAAATTTTGCGAAAAGTGGCGGGTTGATATACTACAACTAAGTGCTAAGTTTCAATCTGATAATTCCATGACTTTCCGAGTTATCATGGAAATAACCACAAAATTTCAAAGGGCTCTAACTCTGAAACCTCTTGGCCGATTTATACCATTAACCAACTCAATCGTCGCATTTTGAAATGCAACCTACCGTGAAAGTTTCAGGTCGATAGAATCGTCCGTACGCCCGTAATCGTGCATAGGGACGGACGGCCAGACAGAATCGATTTTGATACCGGATTCGTCATCAGTGAGTACAACCTAGTTTTTCAAGACCATTTTCGGCTCAAAATTCGAAAATTACAGACATTTGGACGAAACGATAGCACGCTGTCCCCCTAGAACATGAGCGCAAAAACGGGCATTATTACGTCGAACAAAAGCTCACAACAACAAATATGAACGCCGATTCAGTCCACCAAGAAGCTCATAACAAAAACACGGCTGTAATATATTGGGCCTCTTGGGGGTGAGTACAAGAAGATACTCTCAGCGGTGGAATGAGGAGGGAAACTCCTGAAATCAGAAGTGGCGAATTGGGTTAATGCCCTTTTTGTTAGCAAAGTGTTTTGCAGATGATAATGAAATTGTATCATACAAGATAATGGAATAGAAGGAATGGGAAGGCTGAGATTCGACCAAAAACATTTTAGTCTGAAGGATATTTATCTCACTTATATCTATTCTGTTCCTCCGTGTAGGAAGGAGTTGGTAGTTTCAAATTGAGTTCTTTCTGTTGGAAATTTTAATGCCTCAACTTGAAACTTGTGGAACAGATCCATTATTGAAAAATACTGACGTGAATCCTGAAACAGGTCAATTTTGTTTCACTTTTACCAAATGTTTATGCATCTTTGAAGGATTTTTGTTGCACCCTGTGCCATCCCCATCAGTCCTCTAAATTTTTTGAATAGGGAAAGTAGGACATGTGGTACTTTTTTGGCAAGGTCTTTCTATCTTCTTCACAGGCGTGCAGAAGTTTTCAAGAAAGAATTTTTTTTTTGAAAAATTAGTTAGTTCAAAGAGGTTTTCTGTATGTGCACTTTTTCACGGCTCATTTATTTTGAGACTTTGAGAAGGGGTTGAAAGTTTTGCGTGATAAATTTCATCAGGTACCATCATCTCAAAGTAAATGAGCCATGACAAAGTGCACATAGTGGAAACCTCTTTGAAGTAATTAATTTTTCAAAAAAAAAATTTTTTTCTTGAAGGGTTGATGGGGATGGCACAGGTTGCAACAAAAATCCTTCAAAAATGCATAAAAATTTGGTGAAAGTAAAACAAAAATTGATCTGTTTTAGGATTTTTTTGGCAAATAGTTTTCTTCTGAGAAAATGAATTTTGAGGCGCACTGTATACACTTAGAGTTGAGGTTAAATGTGTTTTAGGTGATCTATTGTTAAGGATATTGTGTAAGTGACTTCGTTATTTGCTCTGTTCAGTTTTTTCTGCAAAATTGTAATCCCATCGGACATTGAATGAAAGTTGATGTTGGATTATGATGATGTAGAGGGTGTATAGAACTTTGAAATGGAATAAAACAAGGATGAATTTTTGAAATTTACATGAAATTATCTTCATTGAAAAGATAATCTTTTAGCATTATAATTTAAATATAATTTCTGGCATATGACCACCGCGGCTGGCTCGGACGTAATCTAATCTGGAGGTCCAATTTTCAATCACTTTTTCCAACATTTTTGGCCGTATATCGGCAATAACGCGGCGAATATTGTCCTCCAGGTGGTCGATCGTTTTGGGCTAATCGGCGTATACTCGCGACTTCACATATTCCCACAGAAAATAGTCTAGTGGCCTTAAATCGCACGATCTTGGAGGCCAAATCACGTGCTCGGAACGTGAAATTATGAGGTTATCAAACATTTCCTTCAGTAAATCAATTGTGGCATGAGCTGTGTGACATGTTGCGACGTCTTGTTGAAACCACAGCAGCTGCATATCATGGTTGTTCAATTGAGGAACTCCATAGTGGTCACCATTGACTGTAAAGTTCTGGCCAGCATCGTCTTTAAAGAAGTACAGACCAATGAATCCACCAGCCCTCAAAGCACATCAAACAGTCAGTTAGAGTAAACGTGGTGCGAAAACGGTCCATAGTTAGTCAAATGAATCGCTCCGATGGACAATTATGTTGACCGAAAAATGGACGTAGAGCGCGATTCGTATTTCGAACAGAACCATTAGTTTCAAAATAAATTTGCACAATTTGGAAGCGTGGTTCAGGCGTCCGTCTATTCATGTTGAAATGCCACACCAAACTAAACACAAATCACTTGACAGCTGACAAAATGGCCGCAGTTAAAACACTGTTGACAACTTCCATACCTAAAAAAACACCCTTTACAAGATACATATGGATGGATCTTCAACATATTATTCTACCTGTTGCATGTTTTAATCATTTGCACTTTAATAGATAAAAATCTTAATTAAATTTATGTTTTGGTTCCAACAAAAATTAGCTCATAATAGCTTGCATTGTATACATAATATGTAGGACTAATGAACAAATTTCTCCTTGTTTCAGATAATGAAAGGAAAATGCAGTTTTGCGCGCAAAAGCTGCTGACTTAACGTCAGTGCTTTTCTAGGATTTTCTCAATAAAGTACTGGATTTCAGTCGGATATAATATTTTTGGAAATATTTCTTAAAAATTTCTTAAAAATTTACTGAAATTTTTTTTTATAGAAAATAAATATATAAATAATATAATTTTTAATAATGAAATATTAATAAATTCTTATAATAATAAAAATAATAATTTAAATTTAATTAAATTTATAAATTTTCCAAATTCAAATATTTTCATCTTAATTATTTTTTATTTATTAATTTTTATAATTGCAATTGTAAAAATTACAAAATTAAATTTTGGACCTTTACGACAATTAAAATATGAAAATACCATTACGAAAACATAATTCTTTAATAAAAATTGAAAATAACGCATTAATTGATTTACCTACACCATCAAACATCTCCTATTTCTGAAATTTTGGCACGATCTCAACAAAAGTTCTCAACAAGTGTTGAATCCTCATGCTCCTACTAATCGCCAAGTTTCAATTCAATCACTTGAGTAGTTCTTGAATTATCAGGGAAACAATCTCAAAACTTCAAATGGCCATAATTCCGAGATCGTCGAATTTGCCCATCAACGAACATTTTGAAATGCAACCCACCTAAAAGCCTATAAATTCCTCCGTACATCGGATAGCCAGCCAGCCAGACAGCCGATATCAACATCAGCGAGTCGAACCTAGTCAGTTAAGACCGTTTTCGGGAAAAAATTCAAGAATTACAGATGTTCTGTGAAAACAATAACACGAAGCACCCAAGAACATGAGCGTAAAAAGCACGTGATGCTCAAAAATCAAAGTTTGAGCTTTTCTTTAATTTTAACATTTCAGGTAAAATTTCATGTAAAATGTTTATGGTTTAATTTCTTGGAACTTTCCATGATGAATGTTTACACTCCTACATTGTTCTGAATAGACTGGTTCTAAATAACACGTTTTTAACATCGTCTGCCTTTTATTTGGAAATTTCGTGCTGTATTCATTTCAATAATCGTGCTTGATCAATTCCCGAGGTGAAGCTTAGATTTTTCCGGCAGCAAATTTTTCCAGGTAAGGGAAATTCTTTCGGAGTGAATATTCAGGCATTGGGACATTTCCAAGAAAATGTTTCAAGGAGATAAATTTCCGGAACAGTCCCCTTAGAGAGACAATGGAGAGGTTTCATTAAAGAAATGGGTTTGTTTCTTGAGAAGGCTGCTGGAAAGACTCATGAAAATTCAATTAGGACAATATTATAATATTCAAATGGAAGCCTACATCAAAGCTTTGATTGGCAGTTAGAAAAGCTCACTTCGTCGAAAATTTCTATATTCTACTCAAGGAAGTGAAAAGCTCGGGAATTTTTTTCTTGATGAATGAATCCAATCGGGAAAAACTACGAAAATTATACACATTTTGGCAAAACGATAGCACGCTGTTTCCTACCACAAACGCACAAAGAATGACAAGATTTATTGTATCTGGAACTCTTGCCGCGTGACTATCGAATAAAAAGTTTCAATTTTGGTTGACTGGATGATCTGATCACGGCGGAATATTTGTTGATTTTTGGATAGATATTTATCTTCGTGGTTCTGTTAGTTTATTAATACTAGAGCTCTTTCTCTTCCATGAACCAATTCGTCTCCTTGTAAGATGTTGCACGTTATCGTCTTGTGGGAAACCACATGAACCGAGTGTCTCCAAGTCGTGACGGATGTTGTAAACTGCGATATCGCAGATGCAGCGACCTGAAACGACAATAGGATGAACGTCATGCACGTCAATCAAAGTTTTCTGCACTCGAAGGTTAAGATGCGCAAGGTGCTCCTGAGAGATGGCGCGCTGTATATTGTTATACTGTAGTGTTCCGTCTGAGGTGATAAGATTTAGAATTCTATTCTGAGGTTTACTAAGTAAGGTGGCCTGAAGATCGGTATTAACCGTGAAACTGCAGTAACTATACCTCTGAACGGTGTGGATGTTTTAGTTGATTAGCTCTTATCAGTTTGGAATATTTGTATATTTATCGATAGATATTCCTCCTCGTGGTTATGTTAGTTTATTATTACTGCAACTCTTTTTTCTCCATGGACCAATTCCTATCTCTGTTGAAAAACTTCAGTATCCATTTGTTCACGATATTTGATGAGCCAAATTAGGTCAGTTCCCTTTTGTTGATGAAAATCAATGTCCATTTTAGTTTAGAACAGCATTTTTAATTGGAGCCGAAATCATAACATAATATACGCCAACAATATAATCGCCAATACTGCAATATTTACATTTATAATACATATTTAGTTTCAGAAATCCCCATTATGATGAAAAATTGCATATTACACGTTTATTATAAAATATGAAAATAGATATTGTAGTAGGGTAATTATAATCGAATTTGTTTATGACATGCAAACAAGTGTTCGCGTCCTGGGTCATATCAATCCAGGATCCAGGAATTGCCAATTTCAGATGAGTACTGCAACAAATTTTATTCCAGCGTATTAACATAGCGATATTCGATTTAATGAAATGCCATGAAAAATGTGCAAAATGGGGTTTTTAATTATATTCTTACGTGATGAGCTATCCATAGCAAGGCCATTCTATACTCCATTCACTTTTATAAACTATCCCGGTTGGCCATGATTCATGTCTATCAAGTTTGGTTACTTAAAACTGTCACAAGTTGGCACTCATGAAATATCGGCAATTTCGAAAAAATTCTCAGAGACGTTGCCAAATGACAATGCCAATTTCTACTCTCAATCTCAACATAACACGCTTGGAAACTAACAATGCCGAAGGTAGTTTTGAAAAAGCAGAGACAAAGTATCAGGAAGTGCTCTGTAGAATTGAAATCTGCTTTTTCTGATAGTAACCCTGATAATTTGGAATCAATAATTTAGCACAAGCTATCCAACATTTTCGACGTATGTACAGAGCCGGATCTAGGATTTCAGCGCTCGTGGCAAGTTATGGAAATGCGCCCTTTTCAAATTTTTTTTTCAATGACTACATACTTTTCATAAATGATAGTTTTCATTCTATTCCTAAGATATTTTACTATTACTATATTCTTTTAAGAACGAGCATTAGATTCTTAGGTATATCAAACAATATGTTTATAGAAATTACTATAATCTCCCATGTATCCTATAAGGTAGTAAAGAGAACTCACAAACGTATTAATTACAGTTACTTGAGATATTACTAGTATTTTTTTTAGGTCTAAAAATTTTTTATCCTGATCTTCCGAGATTGCGATCCTGATAGTTTCTTGGGCGGCATTTCAGTTGGTTATATCAACCTAAAATTATATAAGATTCTGAAAATGCATGGACGTCGAAGCGGAATGTTTTGCGCGCTCGTTTATATTCATATCTGGATTGTCTCAATGCTCGACAAATGTCCGGAGAACAGAAAAAGGTTTCATGTTTCAGTGAAACTCAAGAATCATACTATTCATTCGATCGACATTTGATCCTGTTTCTGTAGTACCCATAGCTAAGAAGCTGATTAATAAAATACTAGAGATACGATAAATTCATCTTATACTTCTCAACATTTTGATTTTTTTTTCTAACTTCTTCTTACACATATAAAAAAATCGTGTAATTATGGTACAACGCAACTTTAATTGAATCGTTATAATTTGGGATCTCGCAAATGAAATTCGAACGTTAATATCGCCGACATATTCCCAACCCAAACATAACCTTATAAATTGTGCAGTCTCTAAGTTATTTCTTTCGAAAATGATTGACTCTCGTGTGCACGGGCAGAATATAATTTGACCGAACGCGCAAAAATCCTGTTCCTGGTTCCTATTCCTCTTATTGATGCCATCAACTGCGCCGCTGCATGGAAGTACCCCACATGCGAGAAAAAAAGTAGTATTAATAAGACTGAACGATTCGGCGAATAATGTGGACGGTCTGAATCTCTTTTTCATGCCGTCAAGAAACCGACCCTAGACGGAGCGCTACCGCCGCTAGCTCCAACCATTAAACTCCCTCTGAACTTGCCGCTAATTGAAGTTTTCAGTGTTCGAATAACAAACATCTGGACGCGATCGGGAATCGTAGGGCGACCGACAAGTGTAAATTTATCATCTGTTAATTTATTGGCAACTACTTGTCGCCGCATATTGTACAACAGGTGCATGCACTATAGCACCGCTCTAAAATATGAATGGACTTTGAAAGAAAAAACATCATTTCAAGAAAAAAAAATCATAATTTTGCGCCCCTAGTTGGTTGGCGCCCGTGGCAAATGCCTCCCTCGCCACGCCCTAGATCCAGCTCTGCGTATGTGAGAGAAAACCCAATTCAGTATTGTTCCCAAGAACTTTGTAAATCGGTTTAGTTCTTTCATGGTGACATAGGTTTTTGTAGTAGTACTTCATTTTCATTCTGGAGTATTTCAAGTTGTGCAACAAGGTATTTAAATGTCTTCTGTAGACTTTTTTTGAGAATTTCGCAAAGAAGGGAATCCGTTACTTTTTGGTACTTCGTTCGAAAAAAAAATAAAAGAACTCGAATAACCCTGCAGTAAAACATCTAAACAAACAGAAAAACCTATGGAATTCCCTACTTTTCAAAATTCTCAAGAAATAAGTCTACAGAAGACATTTAAATAACTTGTTGCGTAACTTGAAATACTCCAGTATGAAAATGTAGTAGGACAACAAAACCTGTGTCACCTTAAAAGAACTGATTCAATTTACAAAGTTCTCGGGAATCTATGTGAACGATACACTGGGTTTTCACTCACATATGTTGAAAATGTTGGATAGCTTGTGATAAATTATTGATTCCAAATTATTACTATTAGAAAAAGCAGATTTCAATTCTAAATAGCACTAATACTTTGTCTCTGCTTCTTCAAAACTACCTTCGGTATTTTTAGTTTCCAGGCGTGATAATTATTATGATGAGATTGAGAGTAGAAATTAGCATTGGCATTTGGCAACGCCGCTGAGAATTATTTTGACATTGCCGATATTTCACCAGTGCCAACCTGCGTCACTTTTAAGTGAAAAAAAACTTGATATACCTAAATCATGGCCAACCGTTATAGTTTTAAAGTGAATGGAGTATATGACGACTCACTCGATGACTACTCACTTACAACTCTCAATTGAAGCTGTTCCTTTCATCGTCTGCCGATGTTTCTAATTTCGAATCAGCCAGAAGATTGATTAGACGTCAGGCTTTGAAATAGTTTAGTTAAGACAGATTCGCCTCCAAATAATACGAACCAATGAACTTCTCCAAACTTTCTCCATTAATATCTTTCTAGTTAATATAGAAAAACGGCGTGAGGAAGGAAATGCCTCGAAATACACCAAATGTGAGGCAATTACCCATTGAATTAGGATCTTGTTGCTACTTTAGGATTCATTGAATGTGGCTCAGTCATTATCATAAATGAAAAGTTAGATGGAACGCAAGTTTTAAATGAGCATTAGGGATTGGGTTTCAAGTGGAGTATAACATATACAGGGTGAGTCTTGTTGTATATTTTTTCAACCATAGATTCTTCTCTTCAAATAAGACATTTCTGTTATTTGCTATTTGTCCAGATTCAGCTCGGGTGAACATACAAGCTGTTGAAATTTCCAAAAAACTGAAATTTTTTTTTTGAAGCTTAAACATCAGATTAAACAAATTTAATGGATTTATTAGAAAATTGACATAGTAACCTTCCCATGCACCATTTTGCAATTTCGAATCTTGGCCTGTTAATGATCTGTTACAATGTCTTCCACAATGCTGGCTCAATTAAATCCTCCAGAAAGTCTTACTTTTTGCTGAAAGTATTGAATTGGATATTCTCGTCTCCTTTACATGGAAATCATCTGCTCAATTCTCAATACAGTACACATTAAGTTGATAAATCGCATCGAATATCCCAATTCCAGTTCCATGAAAATGAAAGCACTGTTCTCCATAAAATTCTATACTTCGGAAAATGCAAAAACAAGAAAGCAACAATTATCGAGTTAAGGAACCGGAGTTGTAGCCATTTCAAAAAGATACAACTTCATTTGGTTCGAGAGATTTCATTCTCACGGGGTCTAATTTCAAATGAAACCATTAAAACAATACGAAGGCGTAGATAACGATTCCTGCGAATAATCAAGTTTCCCACAGAGAGAAAGGGTTACCAACATTAGGGACAGAAATATTTCGACTATTAAGGTTTCGTTTGCTGAAATTCCCAGAACCGACATAGTTTGGAAATTCTCTTGGGATAACTTTGGAAGAGGTTCACTGCCTACTTAAGAGCATACATTATCTTGAATATAACGAGGTGACTTTTGGAGACCAGAGTCCGTTTTTTTCAAGACTTTTTCGGGTGCAAATGGTTGAAGAAAGTAGTGAGAATGCGCAATGTTGCCACTTCTTATATTAAGGAACTTTCGAGAACATAAAAACTGAAATGGAGTGAAAAATGGAAAAATATCAATTCTCACAAAACAATTGAGTACATCCCCATGAAGAATTCTCAAAGAATAATCTTTATTAATAATAATTAATGAACTTTGCTCTTTCGATTTAGCCAAGAAAAGTTCAGAAAGTATCCATATTTGCATAAATTCGGGTGGATTTAACCCATTCACGAAGTCTGCCTTCGTGACCAAACGAAACTATTCGACAATCCAGTTGCTATATGTTAGAAAAATCAAGGATTTTCGAATATTCATCAAATTCGAAAAATCTGTATCCGTCATTTCTCTATTCACTTTATGGAAAGAAGACTTTCAGAGTTCTGTACTCAAAAACACCTATAGGAAACATATGGAACTTTAGATGAAGTTAATTCACCGGATTTGAAATTTTTCTGACAAATAATTCATATTTCAGTGATAATATCATAAACATTTCCCAGAAATATTTTCCCAAGTATGTTTCAAATTCATAAATTCTGAATTCAATGATTATTAAGAGGTACTTACAAAATGTACACATTTTTGTGAAAGGAGATGCAAACTTCCCAATAAATTCATGTGGCGAACTGAATCTAACACAGACTGACAACATAACTGAAAATGTTACCAAAAGTCCCCACACACAGGTCGAGAAATTTAAACAGGAATCTGACCAATTAATCACAGGCATGCAGTTCTGAGCGTGAAACAATGAATTGAAATATTATCCGTGATATTACAACTTCCAGTTGTGTATCCAACAAATCTATCAGCGATATAGGATCGATCAATTCGAAAATACTGCACTACCACGTGACGAAACACAGAACTAGCGTTAGCTCATATACACCATGCGTCAAAGATACATTTGGCAGCTGAAAAATATTGTTGCAGCTACGTGTACAGGGTCCCGCAACAGTGGCGCGGTGTTCCATATGTATAGTTAGGAAACAGATGGAAATCTGGTTTTCTATGATGTTACCTTATGGTTCGAAATCGAAAAATTAAAAATGTTTTCAGCAACACAGGGTGTTTTTTAGGGTTGTCACAACTTTGTTTTTTCTAATGGCAACCTGTATTTTTTATTACTTCTTCGGTTTCTACATGAAAAACGCTGCAAATTTTACACAAGGGTTTATTAGTTTCTCATTTAAATAACCCAATGTGCCATTGATATCTCAAAAAACTTATATATTATGCATAACTCATTGGTTTCTCAATACACAGAAACCAATTCCATGAAATAATTCTTGTGAACATTGAAATCTCAATAAATACACTTGTATAATTGAATAACATTTCGACATGCAGAACTCTAACTGAGTAGCAAAATTTAAAATATTTTGAATGAGAAGACACGTTCCACAGTCGTTTCACCTCTTCGAAAATCTTACTATTTTCCACAATTATTAAATTTCGTGTCAGTATTCTACAACTGAAAATGAACTACAAATCAGATAGGGTTTGTCTTTTTTGAGATATTAGGGAAATAACCTCAATATTCAAAATAGTCACGAAATTTTTTGCCAATATCTGCACAAAGAAATATCGGTCAAAACTGAAATTTGAAACACTGGTTCTAAATGTTGACTCTGAAACCTGTACCAAATTTCATTGAACTTTGATGAATATATGTCCGAAAAAAAAAAATTTTGCATTAAATCGAGTGTCTATATTTCACAATTAGTCATGATGTTTCAATCCTAACGCGTTCGTATTTCTTGACACTCAGGAAATAAACTCAATCTTTCAAACTAACACCAATACGTAAAACAAAATTCAAGACTTTCCGCTAATATCAAATGTGTAGATGTGATTTCTACTGGGATTCAACTTTGTTTTGAAGAATATTAATGAAATGGGAAAAAACTCAATCTTCCTGTGCAATTGATCTGAAAAAAATTTTTTCCACAGCAGATATCCGATTCACTTGATTTCCACCACACAAACTGAAAAACTAAAGTTATTTTCAATAACATTTCTGTAACAATTAAATATATAGTGAACCTCATCAGGTTGAATTCGAAATAATAATTCTAGATTATAAATTTCGTTCGTTGTTATCGTTGTCAGATACACTCAACCAAGAGGGTGTCAAATCCGAAAGTCTGATGTAAAGACGTGAAATTCAAACAAGTAGTTTGCCGACAACCAGATGATGATACATATGGAATATTTTTGTCTACGCTATATCCCTTGTCTAAATTCACAGACCCCATTCAGAACAGGTGTTTAACTTTAGTCTAAGGCTCCAACCGTCAGTATTAGATTCTCGATAATCGACAATTGATGAGATTTGCGGTTTGCTATTGATTTTTTTGCATATTATATCCTCCAATTTGATTTATCATATAAATGCTCATTGTTTTCTATATTCTCGCTTATTTCAAACTGTCAGTACGAAAGATTTTGGATTTCGATTCAAACCAGTAACGGATATCCACAGGTTGACGATAATCGTATTACGCAAACCGAAATTAATGGAAACCTCCGATCAACCGAAATTTTTTGAAATCTGCATTATTTTAAATTGCGCTACTTAATTCGCGTTCTGCATGTAAAAGTGTTATTCAGTTATAAAAGAGTATTTATTGAGATTTCAATGTTTCAAATGAATTTTTTCATGAAATTGGTTTTTGTGTTCTGAAAACCAATGATTTATGAATAAAATAAAAGTGTTATTCAAGATATGAATGAGCTTCATGAAGAAATTTAATCTTAAATCCCGTAACCCGCAGAGTAATTTCTATAAATAATAATTTGATCCGATTTTCAGTAGTTATGTTTAAGATATTGGGAGAGAAAACCCAAAAATATTCAATCTGAACTACTTACGATTATGAAATTGTCAAGAACATCGATGGGGCATTTGCAAATTGTGATTATAAAATAATAACGCATCCATTAAACATTTTTCGATATGTGTTGAAAATTTGGTAATCAATATTTTCATCTCCTTTTAGATGTATGACTCTGGATGAAAAGTAAACCGATTATTCCAGTGAATTACAATCTTAGAACTGAATGCGATGATGTCATTTTCGACTTCATTGGAAATTTGCAGCGTTTTTCCTTATAACTCAGGAACCACTGGTCGGAAATCATCCGGGTGAAATTTTTTTGGTTTAGTTTTGCAACAGTAATCAACGTTCTGAGTTGCATGAAAATTCGGTGGTAAGTTTTCGAGAAATAATTTTTTTTTTCCCCCACACCCCCATTTTGAGCCCTCAGGGTACACCGATTCTGCTGAAAAGCTTGGAGGATCAATCCCGAGCGACACACGATTTTTCCATCAAGTTTCACTGATTTCGGTTCAGTTCTTTCTGAGAAAAGCCCCGGACAACGGACGGCGGACGGACGGATTTTTTTTTTATTAGTTTATTCAAATCTACATACTCCAAAACGTAAACTGTGAAATTTTCAGGGGGGGTTAACATTTTTTTTTGTTGGTCGATCACTAAGGTTTATTATTTGATTTGATCAAATATTAAACATTGGGTACTGTCTCAAACGATATATCTAAAATCGAGCTGGGATATACAGGGTATGAAAAAGAGCCTGCCACATATTGGAAATAAAAATTAGCAGAATCTTCCTCATTTTAAATGGAACACCCTATATTCTATCGATTTATAAGAAGCGTCAAAAAAAGTTCCCCAAATTTCGACAAGTAGTTCTTAAGGTTAAGTTCACTAGTTTTACTTTACAGAGTTTCAGTGGCAATTATTCATATTCCTTCGCTATGATTTCGTTCCACGACTTGAAATTCAAATTATAGTTTTAACTGTGGTGGTCCGCTAGATAACCTGATTTCACAAGACTAATTTTTACTTACAGTGATGCATAATATATGGGTCACATGTTAAACATATGTTTCAATATGAACTTTAATTAAACTTATGTACCCTTAGCGATAGATGAGTTTTTTTCGACCGATCACTCGAGATGTGGGTACAGAAAACCTAGTAAAACTCGAAACCTCACGTTCTTGAGTCTACTGGTTAGCTTTTTCTCGCAAATTTCTCCAATAGAAATCGAAAGGTCGTCAGAATTAATCTCTTTCGAGTTCAAACTCTCCACATCTTGTAAATAGTATGGTATAGAAATAGTCTTCAGAAAAGAGAGTTGTTTTAGGAAAAACTAGTGAAATTAACCATGGGGACTACTAGACGAAGTTTGTAGAGCTTTTTTTGGAGCTTCTTATGGATTAATAAAATATAGGGTGTTCCATTTGAAATAAGGAAGGTTTTTCCAATTTTTATTTCCAAAATGTGTTATGCTGTTTTTCATACCCTGTATATCCCAGTTCGATTTCAGATATACTGTTTGAGAGAGTTACCAATGTTCAATAAATGATCAGAAAAAAAATCCAATTCGACGAATACTGGAAAAAAGACATGTCAGGCAGAATATCTTGAAAACCGTTGATATTTTTGTGGTGACGATATATATAAAGTGTATTTCATTCTTCATGTAGAAACCGGAAAAGTGATAAAAAATACAGGTTGCCATTTAAAAAACAAAGCTGTGACAAGCCCAGAAAAAATGGAATACTCTGTGTGTCTGAAAACATTTTTAATTTGTCGAGTTCGAGCAACAATTAAACATCATGGAAAACTAGATTCCTATCTGATTCCTAAATAGAGATGTGCGGGATGTTGCGGGATTCTGTATAGGTGGTTGAAACGACATTTACTCTAGATTAGTATTTTCAGTAGACTCATTCCGCAGCGTGTATGAAAGCCCTTTAAATCAGTTATTTCACTTTTTATTTCCATTCCAGTTTCCATTGAGCTGTCAGTTTATAGTTGAATTCGGGAGTGAACGAAAACAATTATAGAAAAGCACTGGAGTGAAGTCAGCAGCTTTTAGGCGCATTTTCAAATTCGTTGCCAAAGCGGTCATCTTTTCACGTATCTACCTCGCCAAACGCAGCTTTACTTCGTGATGGAAAGATTTGGCGGTCACTTAACCATATTTTCCCAATAAAATTTTGCATGGACCTTCAAACCGTCATTTTTGGATCGAATACTGGAATCCAATTCAATCCAATCTGTATTTTGGGAAATATTGGAAAATCAAATTCTGAAGTGGTATATTTACTGAATCGTTGGGCGGATTATACCCATTCACGAATGCAGCCTTCTTAATTATGCTCAAAGCCTACGAATTCCGAGTTTTCACGGATATGTTCTAGGGAACAGTACGTTATCGTTTCGTCACAATGTCTATAATTTTCTAATTTTAAGCCAGAAATGGTCTAAAAAGATTGCATTCAACACCCTGACGAAGAATCCTTGGTCAAATCCGATTATATCCGTCTGTCCGTATCTGCTCTAACATTCGAATGAAAGGACCTAGCGACTTGAAATTATCAGATTAGGTTTGCAGTCCAAATACCTCGGTAAAGTTCGTTAATTCGAATAATTTCGGAGTTAGGCCGATTTGAAATGTTGAGGTTAATTATTCGATATCTCATGAAGTACTGAATCGATCAGATTGGGCCTTTGTGACTCTTTTGGAATACCAACATGCCTCTTAGTGAAAAATTTCGTGTGGATCCAGTTGTTAATTCTAAAAAAAAATTTCTTCGAAAATTCTTCGAAATTTTGATTAGATTCCAACGAAACTTGGGACCAACCTTAGGGTCAGTATCTAACAACAATGTTCAAAATTTCTATTCGATCCGATATTTACTTTCGCATATATAAGGAAAAAACTGCCACATTTTGTTGTTATTTAGAATGTCAACGTAATTTCCGCAATATCTCAAGAAGTACAAAGGCAATCAGAGTGAACCTTCGTAATCAGGTGAAAATTACCAACGCGCAACTAGGTGCAAAATTTCGTGTTGATCTAATAGTTAGAATTTGAACAAGCGCGTAAAACCTTGTCACGTCTGTGTTTTTAGTGAATTTTAAAATCGATTCTTTCGGAAGTTATTATTGTGTTTACTGTCGTCCTTAAAGGTTAGCCTGAACACAAACATGATATTAAAAGAGTAGTATTGCAATCACAAGGAACCGAATTCGTGAATGGGTAAAATCCACCCAATTCAAATTTTTTTTTTTCAATGCTTCCAAAAATAAACAACATTGGATTGAATTGAAATCCAGTACTTGTTCTGGGCCGAATGTCATTAATTTTCGAATTTCTTTCTCAAAATGGTTTTCAACGACTCACGTCGGATCAAGAATCCGATCTCAAATTCAATTCTGTCCCTTCAGCCAACCGTCTATCCGTTGATACGATAGCTTACGAACGGAATGAGCTGGCGATTAAGATCTTTCATAGTAGGTTGCATATCAAAATATGACGGCTAAGTTTGTTCATGGGTTGAATTGGCCAAACACTTTCAGTAATTGCCATTCGAAGTTCATGTTACTTCCTATATCTCGAAGATATGCCATCAGATCAAATGTCTGTAATTGGTTAGTAAAAAAACCCACATCCAAATCTCATGAATGAATAGTGTTATCAGAAAATTAAAAAAAAAGATTGAAAAATCACAAATTCTCTTGAAGAACCTATTCATCAGATTCCTGCAGAATTCAGGCCATACCTTGATGTGGATATTCAACAGCAAAGTAAATTTCTACGGTGATATTCAGAATTGACCGTTATGGAAATGTTTGTTCCGCAACAAGAAACAAAACTAAGTTTTTTCCTGTTCTTCATAATATCAGACGATGAATCTTCCTTTCGGAAATCTTATAAACGGAAATGTAGCTTTTATATCTTGTATACATTTATTCGAATAAACTTTCATAGAGTCGACCGGACTGGAGAAAAAAGTATCAGAAAGTTATGCTGCGACATGTTATAGCCTAGTTTCTGATGACTAATGGGCATCCCTTAAAGGCAGAAGTGAAAAAAACACCTCTGTTTTCAGCTTGCGAAATGGTTATTGTTTATGTTTTTTCAACGTGAGCAGATTGCATTCACTTTTATGAACGTTTTATTTTGGCAACGTCGTAGGGAGGCCCATTTGAATGTCTTAACTGATGTTTGAAAAATTTTACTATAAATAAACCGTTTGCAGTCAGATTGATTCAATAAGGGCTATTTCACGATGTTTTACTATAATATACGCGAGGAGGGAAATTATTAGGTAAGCAATGTGAAATTATTTTACAGAATCTATTGATACATCGATATCATGCGATAGCTTGTTCAAATATATTCATATTTTTCCAGATTTTGCATATATACAACGGAATGCGGTAAAGCGGCGGGAAGTTTATGGAAGTTGAGACAGAACAACCTTACTTTAAGTCAGACTGAGACCTATCAAGAGTTGGAGTTTCACAGAGAATAAAAACTCATTGAATAGGACATACTATTGAACCAGTTCAATTTGAGTTCTTTCCCATTTAAATTCATAGGGTTCACAATTAGAAAGCAGGAGTTTTATTCAATGGTTAATTTTATTTCATCGGATTTGAAAACTGATAGCATATAAAGGGTTTTTCAACAAGAACTTTGTTTTTTAAAACAAAATAAAACAAAGAATTTAGTGGAAAATGAATAAAATTTTTATTGCATTACAAAGAGAAAAGTTCGGCAATTATGAATGAAAAATGATATCTGACAAATGTCCACCACGACCACGCTGACAGACGTTGATTCTTTCATAAAAATTTTTAATCACTTTTTGGCAAGATGGAGGGTCTATTTCGTTAATGACATCACGGATTTTGAGTTTTAAGGCTGCAATCGATTCGATTGGCTCCGTATAAACTCTGTCTTTAACATAGCCCCACAAAAAATAATCCAGTGGTGTTAAATCACACGATCTGGCCGGCCACTTAACAGCTGAATTTCGCGAAATTATGCGATCGGGAAATTTGGTTTGCAATAAATTGATCGTTTCATTGGCTGTGTGACATGTGGCACCGTCTTGTTGAAACCACATTTCAGTGACATCCATATCATCAATAATAGGCCAAAATTCAGTTGGTAGCATCTCGCGCCAGCGTGATCCATTGACTGTTACCGCATTTCGTCGTGAAATTGATAACTTTTGATCTTCTTCAACACTGTGGCTCACGGCAGCGATGTTTTCTGTTGAACGACCCGGTCGAACACGTGTTGGTGTTGGCACATTTTGTTCCGAGCCTATCGACTCAAATTTCGCGACCAAATTCTTGATAGCGGTCTCAGAAGGACGTTTATGTGGTCCGAAAATATCACGAATTTTACGAAATGTAACTTTAATAGAACGACCATTTTCATAGTGGATTTGAATTATTTTAATGCGATTTTCGAGCGAAATTGAATTCATTGTAACAATTGCCAAAGCATATACTGCGAATACGTCAAAAAACTAAATTTCAAAACTGTCATGTGGTGCCGGTGTTACCACATTGAAAAACAAAGTTCTTGTTGAAAAACCCTGTAGTATACTAAATTTCAATTTTAAGTGAATGAAAATTGTTAAACAATTCATGTAGCTACATTCAATAAAGAACCAAGAAAAATAAAACACATTCAATAGTGAAAATAATATGCATAATTATTGTTGGTTAATAACTCGATCCTCGATTAGTGATAATGATTGAAAGACAATTATGAAAAGAATGATATGCTCCCGAGTATCATGAAGATTATACCTTGTATAAATATGATTCTTTTTTTTTGAACACTTACTTCCATATACAATTCAGTGTCCGAACAAAATACAGAAGGGACCCATTTAACAGTATCTGAGGATCTACACAAACAGAAAAAGATTTCACGCACTTATCAATAACTAAAAAAAAATCTAAGAAAACATGAATTAATTCAAAATGACAATTGCAGAGTTCTCATTAATTGTGTCATGCGCTCGGATTGGTCGATTGGTGGCGTTCGTGTCGGTGGTGAGAGTATGAAATACAACCGGTTTCCCCAGTTTGTTCTGAAGATTCAGTATGAAAACAAATGAAAATAAGAGCACCATTGTTCTGAGCATCCCACTTTCACCTAACAACAGTCAACTCTGTGCTCTGTCCGTTATGTCTCAAACCATCGACGAAGCTTGATATCGCACAAGGAGAGCGAAAATTTTATACAGCTACGAAATTCCTTTAATCACCTGAACTCTTTTGTTCTATAGTGAATTTCGATTGTGTTACAGTTCGTTATTCATAGTAGCCAGAAGGGTTCCATTGTTTTTCCGAATTGAGGACCTGTTTTCACGGAGAACCGAGTGAATTTTAATAAACTTGCTCGTTGGAATCGCGATTTAGGAAGCGGCTTGAATTTAATGATTTATAGGGGGATAACCGGAGGAATGGACTGGAATATTGAAGTGGTTAAGGGGAAAATTCATAAGACTGTAGTTGAAGAAAATCTGTGCACGATCTTGAAGTTTTCTTTTACTGTCCTGCTGTTTTAGAGGAAAACTTTTATATTTAATAATTCAAAATGAAATTTTCAATTAGGACTTGATTCATTTATATTGATGAGTAGTGAATAAATTCAATTTCCACAATATTTTTATTTATGAATGACAATTGTTTCGCCACACTGTGGTTTAATCCTGTTGTACATTCGGACTGATACCGTCTGAAAATTTAATTTAAATAGGTTCATCAATATTCTAGATTCTACAGGAAGCGTGACTTAGGTTGGAATGCAATTATCGGTTTCAAATACGTGCAGATAAGAAAAAACCTAGAACAGAACTGAAAGTTAGCAGCTTTTGCGCGCATGTTCAGGATATCAGCAAGAGTGAACATGCGTGCAAAAGCTGCTGACTTCACAGCAGTGCTTTTTCAGGTTTTTTTCGATAAACTTCCGGATTTCAATTCATTCTAATCAGGATTTTTGCAAAAATTGGGAATATAAAGTTTTGAATGGGTATAACCTCGGAATCATATGGTGGATTTTACGCATTCATGAATTCGCCCTTCGTAATTAAGCCCCAAACCTACTCTACAAATTTCGAGTTTATAAGTCGTTTCTTCCGGAAGTTATTGTGTTTACGGTCGGCCTAACGGCGAATGTTCGTAGTAATCGGGAGAACTCTCATCAGATGATTTTTGGCACATACTTTGAAGTCAATATTTAACAACGATGTTCCAAATTTCAACTCGATCTTATATTCATTTTATTTCATGAAACATATTGAGCAAAAAGATATTTTCTTTCATTACGAGCTTGTTTTAGGGAACAAAGCGTTATCGTTTGGCCCAGTGTCTGTGATTTTCAAGTTTTAAGCCAAGAATGGTCTTCATCGATTAAAAAAAAAAATTTCCGAAAAATATTTCCAGAATTTAATGAAAATTGTCACAGTACTTGAAGTCAAAATATTTCAATAGTGCTCCAAATTTCAGTTTCATCAAATATTTATTTGCATAGAAATTGAAAAAAAATATGTCGAATTTCCTCAATTTCTCGAAAAGATATAAGATTGTCAAAATTGAACTTCTTCAATTGTAATGCCAACGCAAAACTTTCTAGATTTCTGTTGAAAAAATTGTTTTTTCGAAAACTAGTCATGATCTTGCCATGGAGTTTGGCACAGACCTCGAGATCCCTATTTAACAACAGTATTTAAAATTCCAGTTTGATCGGATATTCAGCTTGGAAGATTTTGGGACAAAATATGTCCAATTTCGTGCTGATTTTATCGATATCATTGTTAATTATTTCCAAACTAACTCAAAAAATACCTATCCGATCATCCACTGAGATGGTATGTACAGGCTGGGCAAAATTCGTTGTCTACTGAAGGGATCTCGAGAACTATAGCAGCTATAAGAAAACTGATAACACATTCTCCAGCTCTTTTTTCCTGACTAATCTGAATCTGAAAACAGATCCAGCTTATCCTTCATAGAACTTGAGTTATGAGCGAAAATTGAGAAATTGTCATTTTCAATAATGCTGAATATCTCGCTTGTTTGAACTCGTATTGGAAATCTGTTGATACATTCTACAGGCACTTTTTTAGGAGTAATTCAAATATGATATGACTGAATTTTTCAATCCAGCCATTTTCGAGAAATGAGAAGGATTTTGGATTTCCTGAATGTAAACTATGGTCAAAAGATCTCTTATCTTGCTACAAAATTTTTGCTGATTTCAAAAATGTATCATATGTCGCTATTCACATGAATATTACATGAGAAAATATTCATTACTTTTTTCTTGCTTTTCTATTCACTGTTGAATTATGAGTTACCATAGCGACAATTCAATATACATTAACTTTGTGTGAACTTGCGCCTCTATGATTGGAATCAGCGATTGCTGAATAAATAGTCTATGGTTAATTTGTCATAGTTCTTAAGATTCGCAATATTTCGGGTCATTAGGGATAATAAAAAGATTTTCTATTGCTAATCTATGACAAATTAACCATAAAAATATTTATTCAGCAATCCCTGATTCCAATCATAGAGGTGCAAGATCACACAAAGATAATGCATATTCAATCGTCGCTATGGCAACGTCAGCCTACTCATAATTCAACAGTGAAAAGAAAACCAAGAAAAAAGTATTGACAATTTTCTCATGTGATATTCATGTAAATAGCGACATATGAAACATTTTTGAAACCAGCAAAAATTTTGTAGCAAGATAAGAGATCTTTCGACTATAGTTTACATTCAAAAAATCCAAAATTCTTCTCATTTCTCGAATATGGCTGGATTGAAAAATTCAGTCATATTATATTCAAATTACTCCTAAAAAAGTGCCTCTAGAATGTATCAACAGATTTCGAATACGAGTTCAAACAAGCGAGTTACTCAGCATTATTGAAAATGACAATTTCTCAATTTTCGCTCATAACTCAAGTTCTATGAAAGATAAGCTGGATCTGTTTTCAAATTCGGATTAGTGAATGTGTTATCAGTTTTCTTCTAGCTGCTATAGTTCTCGAGATCCCTTCAGTAGACAACGAATTCTGCCCACCCTGCCTCCCACATCTGCGGGATCAGCCTTAGTAATTTAACTCAAACCCTGTTCCACAATTATTAGGTCTCTGAGCAGATTCTCTCCGTACTTATTGTGTTCACGATCAGAGGTTAGGCCAAACGCAAAGAATGAATGACTTTTTACCTTGAGACCTTTGTTTTTCATAAAATAATTGATCCGACAGGGTTGAAGGTCAGGTTGTTGGAACAAAAAGCACCTCTCCGACCATTGCCGACATGTATCGATTTTATTCTAAAATCCTTCAGGGCTCTGAAATGAATTACAACATTTTTTTAACACTTATGTACAATGCAGTCATGGGACAACATGTTTGTACAATAAACGAATAAATAATTACATAAATATCAGTATACTACAATGCAAAAAACAAACCTTAACTAGAACAGTGAAAGAAACATTGAAAATAATTCAGCTCAGCATATATGTACTCGATCCAATATTTAAAGTGGGAAAACAAACTACTTACAATCTTTTTGTGGTTTTATAGTCATAATCATGAAAGATATGAAAAAAATAATGAAACTTGGACACCATCAAACGAGAAATGAGCGATAGAATTGACAAATCGGGAACAGACTGTTTTCATCATACATTCATATGTTATAAGTAATAGTGAATATTGTTTTGATCTACACTATTGACAATGACATTCAGTTTGAAGAATTCCTTCAAGTTATTTCTTCTTTTATCTTGTTGATGAGATAGTAACAGGCCGTCTTCACACCTTCAATGTTTATTTTATAGAAATCATCTCATGTTCTATAAAATAAGATAAAAAACATTAACAAAAGAACAGACTTTGAAGGTTTAAACACGGCCCATTACTATCCCATCAACAAGATAGAAGAAGAAATAACTTGAAGGAATTCTTCAAATTGAATGTCATTGTCAATAGTGTAGATCCAAAAACAATATCACTATTACTTATAATATATAAATGTATGATGAAAACAGTGTTGATTATTACTATAAAACCACAAAAAGACTGTAAGTAATTTGTTTTCCCTCTTTTAATATTGGATCGAGTACATATATGCTGAGCTGAATTATTTTTGATGTTTTTATCACTGTTCTAGTTAAAGTTTGTGTTTTTCATTGTAGTATACTGATATTCATGTAATTATTTATTCGTTTATAGTACAAACGTGTTGTCCCATTACACATTACTTCATTGTATATAAGTGTTAAAAGAAAAATCTTGTAATTCATTTCAGAGCCCTGAAGAAGATTTTAGAATAAAATCGAAACATGTCGGCAATGGTCTGAGAGGTGGTTTCTGTTCCAAAAACCTGACCTTCAGTGCTTTTCTAGATGTTTAATGTGACACCATGTATAAAGTGTTCTCCTGTGACATGATAGATGTCAACCAAAGAACATATCATTTATTCCATCGGATGAATTCAGAACGAATGAATAGGATTCGAACAATCCTATTGTTTATACTGGACATATACCGGAGCACGATAATCATTCATTGGAAACAACTACGGCAATAGCTTAGCATGATTTGTTGTTTGACAATATAGAACAAAACTCGTTAAAACGAGGAATTAATTCAACACCAATACACGATAACTTCTGATTTTGACGGGACAATCTCTTTCAGTATGATTCACTACTAAATTTTTGCGCGCATGTTCTGGGGAACAGCGGGCTATCGTTTTGTCTGTGATTTTCTAATTTTCTCCCGAAAATGGTCTCAAACTACTAGGTTGGACTCACTGATGACGAATCCGCTGTCAAAATCGATTCTCCCCGGCCGACGACACGATAATTGTGGAAAAAAGCAAGCTAGCGACTTGAAACTTTCAGATTAGGTCGCGCATCAGAATGCGCCGGTAGAGTTGGTTAATGGGACCAATCGGTCGAATGGTTTCGGAGTTATGGTCATTTGAAATTTGAGATTAATTTCGTGATATATCAGTAAACACTCATGCGATGGAATTAAAACTTGACAGTTAGTTGAAGCATAACAACGCACAACTTTTCACGAAATTTCGTTGAGCTAACACGGTCAGTAAATTTTACAAAAAATTTTTTTACAAATTTTTTTCAAAAATTTTTTCGGAAACTGTTCATTGAATCCGAAAAAAACTTCTACTCATACCTTGAAAATCATATTCCACAACAGTGTATCATCTTTGTGCAGAATTTCGTGATGATCGTGTCATTGAATTTGAAAAAAAATTTCAATTTTTTTTTATATTCAATACCTATTCTGTGATCTTCTGATCGTATTATCCTCATGATATTCTGCATGAACCTTCGAACTGTCATTTAACGATAAAATACTGGATTTCAATTCGATCTAATCCGTATTATTGGAAATATTGTAACAATTTTGGAAGGGTATATCTGCGGAATCATTTGGTGGATTTCACCCATTCACGAATTCGGCCTTCGTAATTAAGGTCCAGAGCTACTCTACGAATATCGAGTTTCCAACTTCCGGAAAAAAGTCTTGGGAACTCTATATTTATAGAGTAGGTTTGGACCTTAATTACGAAGGCCGAATTCGTGAATCGGTAAAATCCACCCAAAGATTCCGCAGATACACCCATTCAAAATATCAATTTTTCAGTATTTCCAAAAATAAGACGAAGACGTTTACGACTGAGGCCGAGGGGCTAAAAGAAATTTAGCAAATTTAAAAAATTCTTTTTT
Organism: Myrrha octodecimguttata; assembly: GCA_958510865.1. Taxonomy (NCBI): domain Eukaryota; kingdom Metazoa; phylum Arthropoda; class Insecta; order Coleoptera; family Coccinellidae; genus Myrrha; species Myrrha octodecimguttata. Next base: position 20,179,800 of record OY294063.1, read on the forward strand.
GTAGCATCTGGCGTAATTCTATATAGTACGAAGAGCATCACAGTTTATATTGAAAAAATAGAAACTTTTTATATATAATGTACAGGGTGATTCATTAAGGTTGGCCACCGGCCGTATCTCGGAAACCGTTTATCTTATGACTTCCGGAAAAAAAATCTAATAACTAACTCGGCCCCTAGAAAATGATTAAAAATATTTTCAAGTTCGTAGTTCCCCACTAGAGGGCGCAATCTATCACTTGACAAATATAATCTAATTTTTTACGAAATATTCTCCAGCTAACAGTGGTAAAGAATAATAAAATAAGAATCTACACTTTCTATTCAACAACTTTTGTTTCAGTAATTTTTCTATATTTCCTATTTTTTAGTGATGGGATGGATAAACTTTTCTCCACGAAAAAAACATTCTTACTCCAGTATGGGTGAACCGATTTTCACGTAATTAGATTTCATTCGAAGGCCATCGGAAGCAGATCACAGAAACATATGACAACAATATACCGGGTGATCCAATTAAAAACTACAGACTGTTTTATGTCACTTCGTCGTATTTGTGCGTTTCACTGGAAAATTTCAAATGCAACGCTATGATTCTAACCAAGTGAGAATAAGCCAAGCATTATCACCTACTGACTTTTTAAAATCGCAGACAGATATCATAGGTCGTTTCGGAGTTATTGACATTTTTGTAAATTTTGATAAGTATTGATCAACCCTGTGAAATGCAGGAGGAATTGAGTTATTTCATCTCTAAACAATTAGATGAAAGGAAAAAACTCATCAAAACAACGAAACAAGCTGATTTAGAACCAGTAAGCTTTGGCGATACTGTTCATTTTCGGTATCTATAGCTGTAAAAGTTTTTTAGGACGATTGCAAACCACTATTTTATGATGCCCCATTATTCAAACGAAGAAGCATATGATATGCTTAATGTTCACTTTGAATGTTTAGAAAATGCAGTAGCTCAGAGGAAATACCAGATACGATATCCTGAAAGACGTCGTCATTCCAAAAGGGTATTCAAAAGATCGACACGAAGAGTGCGAGAAACTGGTAAGGTTCAATTCTTGGAAGAAAAAATAGAAAACGTAGAAGCCGTAATGAGGATAATATCATAAAAGTTTTGGCTTATTAACAAGACAAAGGTGCTTGAAATTTTAACGGAAGATCTCCCAATTCTTTTAGAAAATATTGCTATTCAAAGCAGGTTAGATATGTGGTATCAACAAAATGGTTGCCCGGCGCATTATGCTGCTAATGTTAGAGAATATTCATATAACGTCTTCTCAAAGAGGTATATTAGACGAGGGAGTATTTTTCCATGGCCAGAAAGATCACCCGACCTCACAGTATTAGATTTTTATTTTTGGGGGAGAATGAAAACTTAGTTTTCCGAACACCCCCACTACAAGTGAGGATATTCAAAATAGATTTCGACAGGCAGCTTCTTCTCATACTGAAATTGTGGCCAGTGTCAACTTGACGAAAGAAAGACTTAATTTATGTGTAGAAAATAATGGTAGACATTTTAAATATTTGAATTGATTAGGTGTAAGTGTTGTTTTTCTGTTCAAATATTTTGTTTGTTGCTAATTTTTGATTTATTTTATCGCATCATTGTTATTTCATGCGTGTTTAGTATTTTGCTGCGTTGTCATGACGCATAAAGTCACTTCCTTGTTTATTCAAGCTCACAGAAAGGATCAACATTGATCAAAATCTACAAAAATGTCAATAACTCCGAAACGACCTATGATATCTGTCTGCGATTTTGAAAAGTCAGTAGGTGATAATGCTTGGCTTATTCTCACTCGGTTAGAATCATAGCATTGCATTTGAAATTTTCCAGTAAAACGCACAAATAGGGCGAAGTGACATAAAACAGTCTGTAGTTTTCAATTGGATCACCCGGTATATTGTTGTCATATGTTTCTGTGATCTGCTTTCGATGGCCTTCGAACGAAATCTAATTACGTGAAAATCGGTTCACCCATACAGGAGTAAGAATGTTTTTTCCGTGAAGAAAAGTTTATCCATCCCATCACTAAAAAATAGGAAATATAGAAAAATTATTGAAACAAAAGTTGTTGAATAGAAAGAGTAGATTCTCATTTTATTATTCTTTACCACTGTTAGCTGGAGAATATTTCGTAAAAAATTAGATTATATTTTACAAGTGATAGATTGCGCCCTCTAGTGGGGAACAACGAACTTGAAAATATTTTTAATCATTTTCTAGGGGCCGAATTTGTCATTAGATTTTTTTTCCGGAAGTCATAGGATAAACGGTTTCCGAGATACGGCCGGTGGCCACCCTTAATGAATCACCCTGTATACCCAATATATATGGCGCATATAATAATCAATGGATTGCGAGAACTAAATTGTTCGTCAAATAATTAAATTCCAAATAGTTCTTCTTCAGATATTGGGAGCGAAAAACTTGAAGAAACACCGGAAAATTATAAGCTGAATTGTGATAAATCATCATATTTAGGCCTATACTTATGCTATTGCATTTTTCCCAACCTTACTTGATATGTTTCAGGCTTGCATGCAGTTTTGGAACTCAATTCAGTAAATTCATCAATGATTTACCTAATATAATACATACCCTATGGATCGTAAGATTGTGCATAATTGAAATTCTAGCTTGGTCATTTAATAAAGTTCCAGTTCTTACTACAGCAAGTCAACATATTTTATACTCATGATACTTGAATTAAAACTCAAGTTGAAAAAAAACGGTTGCGCCTAATTTATACATACAACAAATGAAGAAATATACAATTAACTGAACAAAAAAGAAAACAACTTTAATGTATAAAAAATAACTCATATTCATTCTCAATCAACACCAAAAAACTGAGGATGAAGTAGTTGTATAATATCACACAAAAAGTAACAAAATATGCGAAACATCAAAATGGAAAAAATTAAAAATACAGAACACATAGGAAAATTTAATTTCTCTCTCAATCAATGATTGAGGATTTCTGAACACTGGAGGTGTAAGTATTGTGAGTAAACAAAAGTTATTGTTCTCTCAAAAAAATCTCAATTTAAATTCTGGAAAATCCTGAATTAAAGAACCACCAGAAATCTGAATTATTACAGCCGAAACCATTTGTTTATTGAGTTTCAATCGCATTGTCAAGTGTAACAACTGTTCGTTCCAATAAGATTTGAAAATGAATGAATGCAAAAATATAAATATCAACAACACATAATTTCTGATTAATTTTTCTGTAATAATTTTAAATGAAATAACTGTCCTGGAGTTATTGAAGAAAGTTAAAGTTCAAATTTTATGGTTCCTCCTGTATGTCGAATCCAGTCATTAATTAAAGAAAAACAGCGATAACTTCAATAAATGTCCCTCAGAATATTTGAAGTATATAAAAAATGTTAAAGAATTAACAATTACCCATGATGCATCCTAAGCTAGTCCGAGCGCGTAAGCAGAAAGGACTCCGACAATCCCGACACAATTTTCTTCCCCGAGAGCTGAATTTGTACTAACAGATCCCTGACGAGAGCATGTAGCGCAACCTGACGCGCATTTCCACATTTTCCAGCTTTTCTCTACGTTCAGATACGATGAATCTCGGGTATTGGGATTTCCCGAATATTCCTGTACCTCATTTGCTTAATTGACTAGATTTTCCCATTTGTTCAGGTCCATGAACGAAATACAACTTGTAATTAGTAAGATTTCGAAATTAATTTCAAAATTTGGGACAAGTTTTCCTCGGTGTTACTGGTGATTTAAGCAGGATTAAAACTATTGATTCGATTTGTAAGTCTGTTTCGAGGCTCTTAAAGGGACTAAATGTCTGAATTTTCTTATTGTGGACTGAAAATACCGAAATATTACCACATTTTACGCGCTGGTCCTGGAGCAGCGCGTTATCTTTTCGTCACAATGTTAGCGATTTTCGAATTTCCAGCCAAATGGTCTTAAACGATTAGTTTGGACTCTCTGAATGGGAACCCGTGGTCGAATTTTATTTCTGTCTGTCCGTATGTCCGTATGCGCTCTAACTTTCGAAAGAAAACACCTGGCGACTCGAAATTGTCAGATTACATTTGGAGTTCAAATATCTCGGTTAAATTCGTTAATGGTGAAATCGGTCGAATAGTTTTGGAGTTAGGCCCATTTGAAAGTTTTGGGTTAATTTCTCGATATCTGATATGAAGTCCTTCATTAAAAATCTAGGAAAGCACAGACGTCAGGTCAGGAGCTTTAACGCACTTATTCGAATTCTAACTATAAGATTCACACGAAATTTTGCACATAGTTCCGCATTGGTTATATTATATTTCCCTGCTTACGAAGTTTCAATCTGATTTCATTTGTACTTCTTGAGATATTGTGGAAATAAAGTAAACATTCCAGATAACAACGAAATTTGACACATTTTTTTCCATTATATCTCCGGAAGTAAATATCGGATCGAATTAATTTCAAAACATTGTTGTTAGAAACTGACTCTGAGGTTAGTGCTAAATTTTATTCCACTGCAATGGTTATATTAGAAGGAAAAAAAATGTTCAAGAAAAATTAAAAACATTTTTGAATAAATATTTTTTAATGATTTTCTAACAACTGGATCCACACGAAACTTCGCATTGAGTTGCGTGTTGGTATTCCAAAACTGTTAACGAAGTTTCAATCTGATCGATCCAGTGCTTCATGAGATATCGAGAAATTAACCACAAAATTTCAAATAGGCCTAACTATTCGAAAAATTTCAACCATTAACGAACATAATCGAGATATATTTGAACTCCAACTCGGGTTGCTAGGTCTTTTCCTTCGAAAGCTAGAGCACATACAGACGGAAGGACGCCAGGCGGACGGACAGAATTGATTTTGGCCGCGAATTCTTCTTCAGAGAGTCTAACCTAGTCGTTTGAGACCAATTTCAGCTCAAAATTCGAAAATAATTGACATTGCGACGAAACGATAACGCACTGTATCCAATAACAAGCGCGCAAAAGGAGAAACCGGTAAATAAATAAAAAACCCTTCTTGCATTTCGAAGGGACTGGAGAGAAATCCAAATCCATTACAACACTGAGCAACGGTCGTGTACGATGATAACATTCAAACAACTGATGATATAAAACGATAGTTGAAGAATTCATCTTTACTATTTCGATTTTGCAAGGAAAAGTTCAGAAAGTATATACATGTCTTCATAATCTTTGGGTGGATTTAGCCCATTCACAAAGTCTGCCTTCATAATCTAACCCCAAACCAACTCCACAAAGATCGAGTTCTCTAATTAATTTTCGAAAGGAACAACTTAGAAATTCGATATTTGTAGATTAAGTTTGGATCCCGTTTGTGAAGGACGAATTAAATGAACTAAATTTTTTAAATTGTTTTGCGGAGATGGTGATCAGGTACATTTTGGCAAAATTACTGTATTTGAGGTAATTGAGGAAAAAAATCTATATCCAGGAAATGTCAACTAGTCTTGACATGATTCTTTCTAATGATTTCGTAAATGAATGTCAGATCAAGGTGAACAATTTATGAATATTGGCATCAAGGTCTGTGTCAAACTTCGTAGCAATCTGACGGATAGATTAAAAAAAGATTTCATCGAAAATTTGAAAAAATTCAAAAAAAATCAATTTATAGCATCAAGATTCCTGCAAAATTCTTCATAAAGTTGCACGTCAGTATTCAACAACTAATTCGAGCTGATCACAACAGTTTTTTTCGATATATTGAGGAAGTATTTCAAGACGGTATAACCACAGACCAACAAGACAAATCACTTCATCGTTTGCGGGAATCGCGTCTCTCCGACCTTGAGAAATGTAACAGACATAACCACATTTTCTTCTTCCTCGAAACAGCTGTCAAATTGAATACTGGATTTTGGAATATCTGAAATCGAAATGTAAAAACGGATTTGTCGGGATTCAGGAATCACAAAATCAAAATCAGACTAAGATTTTTCGATGAAACCATTTGAAGAGCAAATTTCCAATACCAAAGCGAGTGTTTTGTCACATCTGAAACTCCTGTAGAAGAACTCGGTTGGAGTAAATGAAAATTTTGGAAAAATGTTATGGAAAACCCGTTAACCTTAATCAGAGAATCTTTGTAGTTTCACATCAAATGAGATTCATTTCAATATAAAATCAAACTATGAATAGACCAACTTTGTTCGATTCCAGTCCATCGTTTTAATTGAATAATGGAGGTTGTAATGCTTTCACTTCAGTTGCGATTCCTTTGTATTAAATCAAATCAAATCAAATCAAATTTATTTCGATAATAATAGTACATACATTCTCATTATAAAATATATATGAAACACCACAAGAACGCACAAATGTACCTAGACAGTCGTCTGTTTGTACCCCCGCACATTCCCTGGTGCTTTGTGAAATGTAAACGAATAAAGAAAAATACTTAAAACATATAATGAGGACTGTCATCATAAAATAGAACCTCAAAGATGACTTAACAATTGATTTGGTTGTAAAAAACTGTTTGGATTATATTCTAAAATGGAACAGATACGAAATTATTCATGAATAAATAGGATGAAAAATTCATTTCAGTTTGTTTACATGTCTATAACCTCTTCAAGCGAGTCCGAAAGCGGCGATAGTGACGTAATCCTATTCCTGCAATCTGATTGGCACCCCAAAGCACCCCAAACGCCTGCTAAAATTCTGATTAGCTCGATTCAGGGTCATATCTGCGTTGACATAGATTTCCTAAGTAAATGACGCGAGTGGTTTATCTGGTTGATCTGTGGTATAACTCTGGAACTGTTTGGGCATTTGGTTTACCCATTAACGATACATTTTGATACGCAACCTCAATTGGAAGTTTCGAGATGCTATCCTATTCTTTTTCAAAAATTATCGTCTCAAGGAACGGACCGAACTTAATTCGACATCGAATGCTGTCCTTGAAGATGTTCGGGTCCAAATCCGAAAACTACAGACAGAAACCGCGTATAAATAAACCTAAACAATGCTAAATGTATCGCAGAATCGACGAGATATTTGATACTGGAAAAACCCCAGAAGAAAACGCTCCAAAAATTGGTTTGAAGGTTGAACCATAAGGGATGTAGCATTCAAATCTCTCAATTCCAAAAAGGGTTCACAGTCTCTCTGTGTAAAACGTTAAAATGAAACCAGAACAACTCCTCTCCAGGAAAAGTCCTATTATACCAAAATCTTAACGGCGGAAGGTACACTCGACTTCAATTAAATCATCATGCGCTGTTTCCCTCACCAGACTCTGGTTCATTGTTGGTTTCGTTCTTTTTTTTCTTGATACACCCACTCGCAAATTTTCCGGCGCGAAAAAGGAAACCGCCATAGTGGTCCTTGAGTTTTCACAGTTATGTTTGTATATCAAGAAACAATGAAGCGTGTTTCTGTGAGAAACAGGTTTTCCCAGCAAGGAGAAGCATTGTGTTATGAGTTTCTGTGGTTTTAAGCGGAATGAGTGTGTGAGCGAGGGAGAGTTTCACAGGGAAATTCAAGTTATTTTTCTCTTTTATTACATGGAATTTCGTTGGAATCGGCATATAGAAGTCGGCCCCTTCGAATGCTTGGATCCCTTTGTAAATAACGATGAATTGTGAGGAATCTGCCGGAAATCACTGAAATATATCAAGATGATTGCATTTCACGAAGAGAAACGTCTTGGAAGAACTGGAAAATCTATCGTTTTGAAAATTGAGAAAAATTCAACATTTCTTATCAATTCTAACTAGAAAAACGCTGAAAATTATACGCAAGGGTTCATTATTTTCTCAGTTAAATAACCCAATACCATTGATATCTTAAATAAAATTTATATATTTATCATAACTCATTGGTTTTTCACAACACAATTTGTAGCATTTTTGTTCATAACTCAGGGACCACTGGTCGGAAATCATCCGGGTGAACATTTTCAAGTTGAGTTATGCAACCGTTATCAACGTTGGTAGTTTCAAATGAACTTCGGTGGTTAGTTTTCGAGAAATAATCTTTTTCCCTCCTACACCCAGTTTTGAACCCTTAGGGTACACCGATCCTGCTGAAAAACTTGGAGAATCGATCTCGAACGACACACGATTTTTCTACCAAGTTGCACGGATTTCGGTTCAGTACTTTCAAATCTACATACTCACTATAAAATGTAAACTGTGAAATTTGGTAATTTTTTTTGTATTTGACTTTGTCAAATAATAAACCAAAATATCACATTCGCTATACTCTTTGAGATAAATGGTTTCTTTCGAACTAAAAAGAATATTTTCAAGGGTGACCATGTAATTGGTAATATGGGTCAATTTTCCTTTTCTCACCTGTTTCAGGATTTTCGATATGTGAAAGACTTTCGGCTAGTTGAGAATCTGCAATATTGGGTTCGCAACATCAAAATTGCATCATTTTTTGACCTATGGCATATACAGGGTATATCTGAATTACACCGAAAAAGTGGTGATTTTGTGATGAAAATAAGGTAGGTATTTAGTGTAAATTTTTTGAAAAACATCCCCCCAGAAAAGTTACACCCTTTTGAAGATTAACAAAAGAGAATGTCCCCCTTTTTTTTATTTTCCCTGTATATTATGTATGTGCTTACCAAATTCACGTGTAACCTGCGGAGGTTATACAAAAATGGGTGTTGAAGATAATTCATCAGAAAAAGCTTAATTTTCCAAGTCAACAATTATTTGAGTTGGCAAATGTGCAGGACGTGAGACAAATATACGCCACAAAAATTCTTTTGAATATTGCTTCACGTAAAATATCTGTTAGTACTTTGCAACATAATTATGCAACCAGAGGAGAAAATACCTACCAACCACCAAGATGCCACAAGAGTATCGGACAAAGAAGTCATATCTATTTCGCACCAAAACTTTTTAACTTGATTCCCGGACATCTGAAAAATATAAATAATATAAAAACGTTCAAAAAGAGAAAAAAGACTTGGTTAAATCATGAAAGGAGAGAAACGATCAATTACTTGATAAATTAAAAAAAAGGAATGAAAATTTGTAATTTCATATAGCTTCCCCATTACCAGGATTTTTGCACTGGATTCATCATGGAATGGAAATAAATAAGTAGCTATGAGTTCTACTTACTAGATTTTTGACATTGTACAGCCCGATTGTGTCATAAACTTGCCCGATTTGATTCATTCATTATTTTCTTCAAATATTTCTGTGGATTTATGGTTGTCCATATGTTAATTTTTTCTTTTCATTATAGAGCATATTTAAGAATTATATATTGTTTTAAATATCACATACAGATTATAATATTATTATATATCTCTGTGATGAATTTGTTTATTTACCGAAACAAACTTTATTATTATTATTATTATTATTATTGAGCTAATGACACGAATATTCGTAATATTATTTGTCAATAAAATCACACATTTTGGCATTTTCTCAAATAAACTTAAAAGGGGTCGAAAGAGTGAACCACTAAAATATTTTTCTTTTTTTTTGGATGGAAATTATTCTTCAAAAAAAACATGGCTCAAAAACCCAATTCATTCACTAACGCTTTCATCTCTACAAGTTTTGTCGAAAACTTAAGCATTTAAGAAGAAACATAACTCATTTTATTGAACAACGGCCAACCAAATAACAAAACAGTGTGTAACTACTCTCTAATCCACTTAAACTTTCTGCGTCTAACGCACGTTTCGGAAACCAAGTTTCCTTTGTCAAAGACATATCGTTACTAACTATATTGCAAGCGCACCTGTTGCACTAATGAGAGGATGGTATACAGGACCAATGGGAAAAGGTTGTTAAGGTCATTGGTGTAGCGCTGGGCTATCAAGGGTGAGTCAGGTAAATATTTGGAATAATGGGTTATTAATGGGGGTGAGATCATTGTCTAGCAATCTGTCTTTTCTCCTGAACATATGTATACCTTCCAAGGTTTTTAGGTAAATTTTGCCCTAGCTTTTTAATAGCTTAACGGATTTTTCTGAAATTAAATGACCGGTTGTTAAAACGTGATTCGCGACCGCCGATTTGTCAGGATGGTTGTTACGGATATGGCTCATGTGTTCCTTGAATCTCGTGTTGATGTTCCTCGCTGTTTGTCCGATGTATGATTTGTCGCAGTCTGGACATTTCATTTTGTATATGCCCGATTTTAGTTCATCCGGAATTTTATCGAACGTATTTCCCAAAAGTTGTCTGGTTTTCGTGGCGGTTGTGAAAGCTAATTTAATATTTACTTTTTTGAAAATGTTAATAAGTTTCTTGTAGGTTTCAGGGTGATACGTAAATTCCCTGAAACCGTGATCTTCTCCCGTTTCTTTCATTAAAGTTATGTCTCTGAACCCCTTCCCCATTGGTCCTGTATACCATCCTCTCACTGGTGCAACAGGACATTGCGCTTGCAATGTAGTTAGTAACGATATGTCTTTGACAAAGGAAACTTGCTTTCCGAAACGTGCGTTAGACGCAGAAAGTTTACTTGGATTAGAGAGTAGTTACACAGTGAACTCAAATAGTTATAGGCCAACCAAATTATGATTCTACTAGTCAAAGACTTTCGCAACTTAAATAAGAGCGAACAATGAACGAAAACCTATCGAATATCGACAATACAACTATAATGAATGTTGAGAATTACCACCTTAAGATTCAATACAAGCATTTGCTCTTCTCCTCATTGAAATGCGTATGCGATGAAATATGCCTGCTGAATTTCTTATCGTTTCACACGCTGCTAAAATCATCGAAATTTTCTTCAAGTAAACGCTCAAGTTTATGAAAAAACTTGTAGAAATACAAAGGTGAGTAACTGAATTGGGCATTTCAAGCATGTGGCTTCAAAAGGGAAATGCGCATCAAAAATAAAGTTGTAAGAAAAAATATCTTAGGGGTTGACTATTTCAACCCTTTCTGAGCATACCTCAGGGTTGAAGAAGTTCCAAAATGTGTAGTTGTGTAGTTTAATATACAGGGAAATTTGTTAATCTTTGGAGGGTGTAATTTTTCCGAGGGAAAGCTTTCAAAAAATTTTATATCAAATACCTATCTTGATTTTCATCACAGAATCACCTAGTTAAATTTGTGTTATTTGGATAAACCCTGTATATATCTCCTGACCTCACGTTAGTGCTTTTCTAGTGGAAAAATTTTATGAGCCAGAGAGGGTTTCACGGGGAAATTGCGGTTATTATTCTCTTTTATTACCTACATGAGGCATTGTTAGAATCAGCAAATAAAATTCGGCCACTTGGAATGCCAGAATTTCCCACCGTAAATATCGATGAATTATGTTGAACGTCAAGGAAAATCACAGAAATATTTCAAGATGATCACACTTCAAGATGAGAAACGTCATTGGAAAATTGGAAAATCTATCATTATGAAAATTGAGGAGACTTCGAAATTTCTCATCAATTCTATCGCGAAGAAATATCACATCTGGTCTACTCCTTGCGCTTAAATGGTGTCTTTTAAATTGAGAGGAATATTTTTGAGGTTATCTTTTACTTGCAAAATTCTATTGGGATCTTATCGTTAGTATATTTATTTCGGAAACCACTCAAGAGATTCCGATGAAATTTTGCACATTGCAGGGTTCTCCAATAAGAGGTGTTATTTTGATATTCAAAGAAAAATGCCATTTTTCAATATAAATGATTGGATGACCGTTTATAGTGGAAAATAACAACAGGCAAATGACCACCACTACCACGCTTATAGGACCATATCCTTTTAATGAAATTTTCCATAACCAAATCGCAAAGTGGCTGCCCTATGTCCTCGATAGCCTCACGAATTCCATCCTTGAGGTCTTGAATCGACGCTGGCCTATTGGCGTAGACCTTCCTTTTCACGTGGCCCCAAATTAAGAAGTCGCAAGATGTTAAATCACAAGATCTCGGTGGCCAATTGCGATCACCTCTTCGAGAGATAATACGGTCCGGAAACTTTTCCCGCAAAAGATCATTGGTTTCGTTGCTTGTGTGGCACGTAGCGCCGTCTTGTTGAAAGTAAACGTTGTCCAGATCAATACCATCCCATTCCGGCCACAAAAAGTCATTAATCATCTCTCGATAGCGCAATCCATTCACCGTAACTTTTGCTCCAGCCTCATTTTCGAAAAAGTAAGTTCCAATGACTCCTCCGGACCATAAACCGCATCAAACAGTCACACGTTGAGGATAGAGAGGCTTTTCAACAATATCTCTCGGGTTTTCCGAGCCCCAGATGCGACAATTTTGCTTGTTGACGAAGCCACCGAGGTGGAAATGGGCCTCATCACTCCAGATGATTTTTCGATGGAATTCCGGATCATTTTCATGCATTTCAACGACCCAATCAGCAAAGACACGACGTTGTTGATGATCGGCGGGCTTGAGTTCTTGTGTTAACTGAACTTTATAAGCCTTAAGACCCAAATCTTTATGCAAAATACGGTGTAATGACGTTTGTGGAATGCCTAATTCCAAAGAACGACGAGGAATGGACAAACCTGGGATTTTTTCAACACTTTCGGCTACAGCAGTACGGGTTTTATTCTTCATATCGCTAACTTGTCCCAACAGCTCGAATTTTTCCACCAATTTCTCTATTGCGGTCCCACAAGGTGCTTCACGACGATCCAAAAATGTTCGAGTTTTACGAACCGTCTCTGCCAAATTTTCACCATTTTTATAGTGAATATTAATGCGTGTATCGTTCCATTTTTATTAATGTCAAAAAATTACAGCTTCAAAAGTGACATCAACCGAAATAGCGGGCTATTCAAAATACCACCTCTTATTGGAAAACCCTTTACCTTGAAGTCAGTACTTTACAACTGTGTATCAAATTTCAATTCGATCCGATTCGGAATTTCTGAGATATTGGGAAAAAATATTTGAATTTTTTTTTCGCAGTTATTCAAGGAATACTTTTCTGGTCATGATTATGACCATGAAATGAATGATTAAACTTGGTAACCAATTGGTAAATGCGGATGCACAAATTTGTTGCTGATTTTCTGGTGATTGTGTTGTAAATACAAAAAAATTCTAAACTTTGGTCTCTTTGATCTTTATCACCATTATCAAGCAATGAATCATTGTAATTGAAAATGAATTCATGAAAAGTCCCGTAAAAGGTAAATTATGAGGTTATGAAATTATGATCATAAGTAGTCATCTCCATTATCATTATCAAGCAGTGAATCATTGTAATTAAAAATAAATTCATTAAAATTCCCTTGAAAAGTGAATTTCGAGGTTATGAAATTATAATCATAGGTAAATAACCCAGAGGTAAGGTTGTTGGTTGACAATCGGATTGTGAACAAGGATCTGTTTCCAGGCGTCATCCGTTAAACTGAAACTGAGGTGAGACGAACAATAAGGGTCGACAATTGTGAACGCACCCCTGGACACCTTGTAATTAACTGTCACAAACGCAGCTGTCAGAAAGCTTAAAAGCGGAAATAATTCAAATATGAAAATGATTCCACACTCAGAATTTCAAATGAATCATAAGAGAAATTGGTTGTATAATCGAATAAAAGCGAACAAGTGCGGCGTTTCCCCGAACAGATCTGAAACTTGTCGTCTGCGACATTTACAATTTACGTGTTTCCCGCAGTAATATTTTACACTGACGTTGTAAGGGCGTAATGATCTCATTCAATTGTCTCCTTCGAGGTGGGCCCCACAATGAAGCCTTGTGGCTCGCTTGGAATTAGTCTGCGAAATTTCGTTCACAGCATTAAGATAGGAAAATTGTCATAATTCCTCGAATTTCGATGATCAAGAAGAAATTGAGCGAGAATTACTTCAAGATTTGCCAGTAGATTTTGGATAACAAATGAGGAAAATTGAGGGGGCGATTGAAATATCTGAAAACTTTTCCAAACGAGAAAAGTGAACTGCCGGGCCTCCAAAAATCCTAAACAATAACTGAAGTGAGGTCTGAAGCCAGTGGCGGATCTAAGAATTTTACGCCCATTGTGAATTTTCTTACCTTCTCATGTGAAGAATTGACGAACTTATTTTCGTATAGCCCTCATGAAAATCTGCATATAAACCTTCAGTCTTCCATTTTTCAATTACTAGAATTCAATTCGATCTGATCTGTATTTTTGGAAATACTAGGAAAATAAAATATTTATGGGTATATCTGCGGAATCATTGGGTGTATTTTGCCCATTCAAGAATTCAACCTTCAAAACTAACATCCAAATTCACTCTTCCAATATCGAGTTTCTGAATTGTTCCTTTCGGGAGTAATTGTGTTAAGGATCGGCGGTTGGGTCAACGTGACAGAAGGTTATAGTTCAGGTTAAATAAATCCCATTAGTCTTGAGCATAGATATAGAAAGACCCAATTTGTTCAACTCTAACTGCTTTCAATTTAGTCCCTTAGCGAGAAACCAACTAGAGATATCGCAATTTCTCGTGCACTCTGGCCGTATACTCTAATTGTATATTATTCAACAAGCATATCATTACTGCTATTATTCACGAGGGTAAAGTTCACCCGATTACCCAAGTGAATAATAGCAAATATATACGAGTTAAATACTATGATTTGTCCACGACTTCAATGGTGAAATTGGAATAATTCTGCATTTTCAAGAACCTACAATAGAGTTGTCAGTAGGGTCAATTTCATTCTCTGTGATTGCTGGAAACTGTCAAGCTCACGAGAAACGTCAAAACTTTCACTAGATCTATGCAGGAAGTGTATGATATTCATTATACACGTATATTATCCATTGTTTTGATTAATGACTTAATTTTGGTCTCTAAGATATACTAACTGACAAAGAAATTGCAATATACCCAGAAGAGTAGGCACAGGAAATCGAGGGGGCAAGAATGAAGTTCAAGATCGACGTCGGTTTACCGCCGTATAAGGTCTTTCGGACTGCAACATTATCTACCCCATCTTGTGTTACCTATTACGGTTGGGCATCGCCGGCAACGATTACAGTGGTGCAGAGAACGACAACATTGGAATGTGGAATGGATTCAGGTCGTCTTTTCTGATGAGTCTCGATTCTCCTTGGGTATACATGATGGCCGAAGAAGGGTTAGACGACGCCGGGGAGAAAGAAGTGATACACATTTTGATGTTGAGCGTGATCTACACCGGACAGTAGGCGTTATGGTATCGGGTGCTATTGGCGAATGAAGATAAGCGCTACTCCCTCTGGTGGCTATCAGAGTAACCCAAGGTACCTACATTATCACTGACAAGTTAAAAGAAATGTTAAGAAAATGAGAAAGTTTATTCATTTTTCTTGGCGTTTGTGTGATTTTACAAGTGCTTCTACTGGGGAAAAGCAAACTCAAATGTCCCTTCCCATAGATTTCTACAGCCCGGTAAAAAATTTGGAGGTGGGGTGAAAGAAACTTCCTTTAACAAGTCGGGCCTGAAAGTGTTGAAGAATGGATAAAACCCAACAAACAAGATTTATGAGAGTCTGTTACCTACATTTTGCCGATAATGATCATTTTTATAGAGGTAAGCAGGAATTGCTCATGTAATATTAGATCACATTCATGAAGACAATTTTTTTCCAGGCCCATAATCCAAGCAGAGAAATTTACTTAAGAGGAATGCTATGTCTTCCAGAAATCTGCCTGTTGAACTGATCATTAAGCAACAACGTAAGTGTTCTAGTGATAGAACTGACTATTGAAAAAAAAAATCCCAACAAGGAAATATCTGGTGATGAATACTCTTCACTCAAAGTGCTTCTGCCGATGAAATCTAAGTTGTACAAGGCTTATTCATTACAGCTTTTTCAAGACCAATCATATGAGTGTTGAAATATTTATTTCTCAGTCCGTAATGAATAAGGCTTGCGGTAAAAGTAGCATTAGTTTCATGTGAATGTATTCATTTTATTCACAATATATTGAGTATTTAGTCCTTCCCTATAAAAATAGTAAAGTTATGAGAATTTGTCTATTATTCCAAAAAGTATGATTCACAATACTATCTGTTTTTCAACTTTCAAGACAGCCTAAGAAATCCACCAAAATCAATCTTGCCATTTGGATCTGAAAATAAATAATATTAAAATACTGTCTAACCTTGTAGATATCCCCGCCCCGTAATTTTAGAGTTGCTACACTCAATTAGGTTAAAGAATGATACATACCTACTTTATAAGATTGGAATATGTACTTTTAGTAATACTCCCGTCAACTATAAAAGTCTAAAAAGTCTTTGAATAAAAATTATCAAACCAAACACTAACAAACAGTTTAAAATCGACTATCAAAACAAAATCTATGTCTGTATGTAAGGTTCTAAAACTGGCCACTGTGGCGCTGCAATCTTAAATTCAGACGCCAATTGCACATGCAAGTAGGTCACCTTTAGTCTTCATTCGAGGTAACGTGACAGCGCTGCGTTACCTTCAAGAAATAGTGGAGCATGTCCATAAAGTTAGCAGAGCCACTTGCACGGAGGTCAATGAAAACCATCTCATTAATTGTCGTATATTTGTCGAGAATTTGTCGTGAGAGAAAAAAATTTGTCGCGCTTCTAGTTTTTTTTTTAAGGGGTGGCTCTGCTAACTTAATATTAAGTTAGCAGAGCCATTCTAAAATATGCATCGAATTCGATCAGAAATGTTATGAGTAATTGTCGAGTATTTGTCGTAGACGATCTAACCTGAAAAAAACAGAAAAAAACATTTTTTTATAGCTTTTTTATAGGTTTTAATGAAATTGTCTGGTTTCTCAGGAAATTTGTCAGATTCGGCAACACTGCATTGGTAAATTGATATTTCAAGTATGTTTTTCGTATCATTATTGACTGATATTGGGTTGTATATGTTGAATCTTCTATTTCCTGAGATGAACAATTTTCGTTTCAATGCTGAATACTGGAAATATTCCATTCTCACGGATATACATCGACGTAACTTTGTGATACAAAAAAGTTGATTAGATGACCGTTTTTTCTTCCGGAAATGAGCTGAACGATTGGAGGACGACCAAAACAAATTTGTCGTGAAAGAAAAAAATTTGTCGCGCTTCTAGTTTTTTTTTTAAGGGGTGGCTCTGCTAACTTAATATTAAGTTAGCAGAGCCATTCTAAAATATGCATTGAATTCGATCAGAAATGTTATGAGTATTTGTCGAGTATTTGTCGTAGACGATATAACCTGAAAAAAACATTTTTTTATAGCTTTTTTATAGGTTTTAATGAAATTTTCTGGTTTCTCAGGAAATTTGTCAGATTCGGCAACACTGCATTGGTAAATTGATATTTCAGGTATGTTTTTCGTATCATTATTGACTGATATTGGGTTGTATATGTTGAATCTTCTATTGCCTGAGATGAACAATTTTCGTTTCAATGCTGAATAATGGAAATATTCCATTCTCAAGGATATACATCGACGTAACTTTGTGATACAAGAAAGTTGATTAGATGACCGTTTTTTCTTCCGGAAATGAGCTGAACGATTGGAGGACGACGAAAACATATTTGTCGTGAAAGAAAATAATTTGTTGCGCTTCTAGTTTATTTTTTAAGGGGTGGCTCTGCTAACTTAATATTAAGTTAGCAGAGCCATTCTAAAATATGCATCGAATTCGATCAAAAATGTTATGAGTAATTATCGAGTATTTGTCGTAGACGATCTTACCTGAAAAAACCAGAAAAAAAACATTTTTTTATAGCGTTTTTATAGGTTTCAATGAAATTTTTTGGTTTCTCAGGAAATTTGTCAGATTCGGCAACACTGCATTGGTAAATTGATATTTCAGGTATGTTTTTCGTATCATTATTGACTGATATTGGGTTGTATATGTTGAACCTTCTATTTCCTGGGATGAACAATTTTCGTTTCAATGCTGAATAATGGAAATATTCCATTCTCAAGGATATACATCGACGTAACTTTGTGATACAAGAGAGTTCATTAGATGACCTCTTTTCCTTCCGGAAATGAGCTGAACGATTGGAGGACGACCAAAACATATTTGTCGTGAAAGAAAATAATTTGTCGCGCTTCTAGTTTTTTTTTTAAGGGGTGGCTCTGCTAACTTAATATTAAGTTAGCAGAGCCATTCTAAAATATGCATCGAATTCGATCAGAAATGTTATGAGTAATTGTCGAGTATTTGTCGTAGACGATCTAACCTGGAAAAAACAGAAAAAAACATTTTTTTATAGCTTTTTTATAGGTTTTAATGAAATTGTCTGGTTTCTCAGGAAATTTCTCAGATTCGGCAACACTGCATTGGTAAATTGATATTTCAGGTATGTTTTTCGTATCATTATCGACTGATATTTGGTTGTATATGTTGAATCTTCTATTTCCTGAGATGAACAATTTTCGTTTCAATGCTGAATAATGGAAATATTCCATTCTCAAGGATATACATCGACGTAACTTTGTGATACAAGAAAGTTGATTAGATGACCGTTTTATCTTCCGGAAATGAGCTGAACGATTGGAGGACGACCAAAACATATTTGTCGTGAAAGAAAATAATTTGTCGCGCTTCTAGTTTTTTTTTAAGGGGTGGCTCTGCTAACTTAATATAAAGTTAGCGGAGCCAATCCAAAATATGCATCGAATTCGATCAAAAATGTTATGAGTAATTGTCGAGTATGTGTCGTAGACGATATAACCTGAAAAAACCAGAAAAAAACATTTTTTTATAGCGTTTTTATAGGTTTCAATGAAATTTTCTGGTTTCTCAGGAAATTTGTCAGATTCAGCAACACTGCATTGGTAAATTGATATTTCAGGTATGTTTTTCGTATCATTATTGACTGATATTGGGTTGTATATGTTGAATCTTCTATTTCCTGAGATGAACAATTTTCGTTTCAATGCTGAATAATGGAAATATTCCATTCTCAAGGATATACATCGACGTAACTTTGTGATACAAGAAAGTTGATTAGATGACCGTTTTTTCTTCCGGAAATGAGCTGAACGATTGGAGGACGACCAAAACATATTTGTCGTGAAAGAAAATAATTTGTCGCGCTTCTAGTTTTTTTTTTAAGGGGTGGCTCTGCTAACTTAATATCAAGTTAGCAGAGCCAATCCTTAAAAAATAAACTAGAAGCGCGACAAATTATTTTCTTTCCCGACAAATATATTTTGGTCGTCCTCCAATCGTTCAGCTCATTTCCGGAAGAAAAAACGGTCATCTGATCAACTTTTCTGTATCACAAAGTTACGTCGATGTATATCCTTGAGAATGGAATATTTCCATTATTCAGCATTGAAACGAAAATTGTTCATCTCAGGCAATAGAAGATTCAACATATACAACCCAATATCAGTCAATAATGATACGAAAAACATACCTGAAATATCAATTTACCAATGCAGTGTTGCCGAATCTGACAAATTTCCTGAGAAACCAGAAAATTTCATTGAAACCTATAAAAAAGCGTTAAATAAATGTTTTTTTCAGGTTAGATCGTCTACGACAAATACTCGACAATTACTCATAACATTTCTGATCGAATTCGATGCATATTTTAGAATGGCTCTGCTAACTTAATATTAAGTTAGCAGAGCCACCCCTTAAAAAAAAACTAGAAGCGCGAGAAATTTTTTTCTTTCACGACAAATTCTCGACAAATATACGACAATTAATGAGATGGTTTTCATTGACCTCCGTGCAAGTGGCTCTGCTAACTTTATGGACATTAGTGGAGCCCTATTTTCTCCCTTACCTTAACCGGCTCGAGAATCCAATATTTCAGCAAGATAATGCTCAACCCCATGTTGCAGGAGTTACTTTAAACGTTTTTGAAGTGACCCATGTGAATCTTTTGCCTTGGCCGCCCAGATCCCCCGATCTTTCACCCCTAGAACATGTTTGGGGTATCATGGGTAGAAGGCTTTGAAATTTACCCCAGCCCCCACGGACTTTGGCATGTCTGAGACATGAAGTACAGGTAGTTTGGGATTGTATTCTTCAAGAAGATATAGACCATTTTCTTGCATCAATGCCAAGACGTGTTGGGGAGTGTATAGATAACCACGGTGGACAAACACATTATTAAAAAATTTGATAAAAAAAAATTGTAAACCCTTCGTTTTTTTCCCAAATTTTGATCATTTAGTCCTTGCTATAGGTACTATCTATGTTCAATAAAAAAAAAGAATTTTAGCAGCTCCTTCTGGGTCTTGCAGTTATTTTGTCAGTTGAGTAAAGTAGTATAGTTGTCAGATACTTTTCGATATCTAGATGTTTTTCGTTATCTCAAATACTCTTTGAGATACAAGATACAGTCCCTTTTGAAAATTATCTGAGATACTCGTTACTTTTCGCCAAAAGATAAAGGAACTGATATACAGTAACTCAGATATTTGACAATAATTAAGTAACTGTAAAGTAACTCAGATTTTTTGGCAGCCCTGATAGATAGTGTGAAAGTATTTCTGAGGGTCATCAATTTGCGAAAGAGTTCGAAACATACGCCACTAAAAGGTTCGTTCTGGGAGATAACGTGAATCTGGTGAATAAAACATGGAAATAACAAAACCCTGACTCAGTATTTCTCATTTCGAAATAGTACATTTTTCCTGGTCGAACATCCATTGGTAGTTAGCTCTTTCATCCTCATAGCCTGTTCTATAATTCACTTATTTAACAATGAATGAATTGCGGAGAGTCTTATGGGGTCAAATATATCCATTTCTGATTTTTCTCAAATATTGGAAATTTCCGAAAATCGACCGCTAATAAATCGACCGGCCCATTCGCCATTTTGCAATCCGCCAATTAGTCTAAATTTGAAGCTCAAAAGATCGATATCCTGTCTTGCCTCCCCTACTCGGATATTTCAATGTTCAATAATTGGAATATGATCCCTCCACAAAGTACTCCAAAATAAAATTCGCTTCAGTAGTACAACTGAACGTACTACTGAAACAAACTCAAAGCCTGCGGAGGTATTCCGAATCCAATGTGTAGGACCACAACAAACAGAACTTCACGAAACCACAAGATCAACGACGAGCAACGCAGGCATCGACAATGAATTTCAGACTGTTTACGTCTGATAAGTATGACGTAACACTGTTGTATATAGTAAACAGTTCATTTTAATCTTCGCTTGAACAGGAGCACCGGGACCCGGACGTTTTAATACTATAACGATTATCAGTTCACGCGCCATCATTATATATAGAACGGAAGAGGGAGTTAAAACAGATAACACTGAGTGACGCCGGATTCACAATGAAATCTTGCCTTGAAGGCTTGTGACTCTTTATTAATATTGTATGGAAAATCTGATCTAGACGTGCGCTAAAGATTTTCAGGCTGGACAATTCTTTTATTATAAATGCACTAATGTTGTGGAGAACAACGCGCTATCGTTTGGGCCAAATGTCTGTATTTTTCGAATTTTGAGCCAAAATTGGTCTCAAACGACATTGATCCAGTGTCAAAATCGATTCTGTACGGCTAGCCGTAGGCACGATGAGGTGAGTATGGAGAGCAAATTTCCAGGGTAGGTTGCATTTAAATTGCAGCGGTAGAGTTCATTAATAGGCCAAATCGACCGAATAGTTTTAGAGTTATTCATTTGAATTTTCGAGGTATTTCCTCAATATTTCAGGAACTACTGAAGGTTTCGTAAAATTAGTAAATTTGAGAAAATATTTTTTCAGAAATATCTTCCGGAAACATATGTTGAAGCAAATTCTCACACATCTGTTATTTCATATTTCAGACTTGAACACTAAATTAGAGATATTGAAAAAAAAAGTGTCAAATTTCGGGGATTTTTTCTGGGTGAAGTTATTAGTTCCGAAATGATTAAAAAATTGCTTGGAACAACTCGAAAAACAATCCAACAAATTTGTTTCAAATATTTTATAATCTGCTGTCTTCTGATCGTATTATCCTCACGAAATTCTGAATGAACTTTCAAGCTATCATTTTTCAATCAAGAATTAGTTTCTAATTCGATCTAATATGTATGTTTGGAAATACTCGGCCAAAAAATTTTGAATCGGTATATCTGCGGAACCATTGAGTGAATTTTACCCGTACACGAATTCTGCCTTTGTGAGTAAGGTCCCAGCTTACTCTTCAAGTATCAAGTTCCTAAGTTGTTTATTTCAGAAGTTATTGTGTTTACCACCACCCACAACCTCAAACACAATTGATCAAAACGCTGCAATCTTCACACAAGGGTTCATTATTTTCTCAGTTAAAAAACCCAATAACATTGATATCTTAAATGAAAATTATATTATATATTATTTATAACTCATTGGTTTTTCACGACACAATTTGCAGCGTTTTTCTTTATAACTCAGAGACCACTGGTCGGAAATCATCCAGGTGAAAATTTTAAGGTTGAGTTATACAACAGTAATCAACGTTTAGGGTTTCATGAAAATTCAGTGGTAAGCTTTCGAGAAATATTTTTTTTTCTCTCCTCCCCCTAGTTTTGAGCCCTTAGGGTACACCGATCCTGCTGAAAAGCTTAAAGGATCAATCTCGAACGACACACGATTTTTCTTCCAAGTTTCACGGACCTTGGTTCAGTACTTTCAGAGGAAAGCTCCGGAGAACGGACGGTGGACGGACGGATTTTTTTTATTAGTTCATTCCATCCTACATATTTCAGAATATAAACTGTGAAATTTTCAGGGGGGTTTATTTTTTTTTTGGCCGATCACTAGTGTTTTTATCAAATAATAAACCAAAATAACGACATCGAGGAAAACACTACGAACTTTTACATATTTTTTCCCAATATCTCCGAAAATAATAACCGTATCGAATTGAAATTTGGTACATGCTATGAAATACGGAATCGATTTTAACACCGAATTCGTCATTAGTGAGTCCAACCTAGTCGTTTGAGACCATTTTCTACTCAAAATTGGAGAATTACAGATATTTTGACGAAACGATAGCGCGCTGTTTCCCTAGAACATGAGCACAAAAATATGTCGAATTTCGTGCTTATTTCCTCGGTATCATTGTTTTTTTCAAAATAACTCAGAAAATACTGAACATAGTCATATATAAGCCTGAGAAATTTGCACAACCTTATGACTATGCTACGTTCATGATTTTGACTCGTACTGTGGATCATAATTTTGGCCTTACAACCAGATATGTTTGACAGCTGTCACATAATAAGGTTTTCAAATAGATGCATAGAATATATCAGGTGTCGACACTTTCCTACCATTACCCACTAAAATTTTGGGTCCAAAACGCGGTCCTTGAATTGTCAAATCTTGGGCTACTTGGCTCCGTAAACGATGATGGCGCTTACGTCGCTTTGGCAAGTGCATACATTTAATT
This sequence comes from Myrrha octodecimguttata, assembly GCA_958510865.1. Taxonomy (NCBI): domain Eukaryota; kingdom Metazoa; phylum Arthropoda; class Insecta; order Coleoptera; family Coccinellidae; genus Myrrha; species Myrrha octodecimguttata. The sequence continues at coordinate 20,203,119 of OY294063.1, forward strand.
CCGCTGGATAAAAATGAATTGAGCTATAATCTAATGAAACTATTCCCCAAATAATTAATCAGATATTTGAAATCATGGATTCTCACTAATACATAAGAGGAGTTCAACAAATGTGGAACATCTACTCATTAATAATATGAAATATGTGTAAGGGAATAAGGAGCAATATGAGGTTTATTGTGAGAACACTTTCATGGATGCATACAAGAAGTTATTTCGAAGCCAAAACAACGGTGAAAACGAAACGGGAGATATTACTAATGGATGCTATTGGATATTTTAGATCTCCTTTAAATTTTGTATGTACCTATTAATACATATTCAATTCAAAAGTTATGAATTATGTCACATACCTACTTATGCAAATATTTGGAGGAAATGTTCATGTTTATTATTATTGAAATTGATATATGAATTTTCAATTTGCTGTTCATGTTCATACGAATTTATCAGACGAATTTCGAACCAGATAAATTAATTGTAGTATCTATCGTTCCAAATGATTTCTTGTGGTATTTTTGAAAACACAACTCTGGAATGCTTCCTTTCCATGAACTGAATATTGAGATGATAAATACCTCTCGTAATAAGCAGGTATTCAAAAATATCAAGTTTCATACTTGTGTATTCAGAGACGAAGGAAAGCTCTATATAAAAATATTATCGCCATTCTGACTGAATAAAATGAATAATCATAATTTGAACTCGTCAAAATGAATTTATTATCGGAAATTCTTGAAAATAATGTATGGTCCAACTCAGAAAATCAGAAAGAAGTTCTGATTCGACTAGTTTTGATATGACAGGTCGGTAACTTCCGTAAATATTTCAGATTTTATATGGCAGATTTTCTTATGCCGGCATCTATCGGCGGAAACTGAAGTAGTCCAACAAAGCCGTATTTTGACAACGTTTGGACCTCATTTCGGACCCAAAATATGTCAAAGAGTGTCCGCACCTTATGTATTCTATGCATCTATGTTTGCAACAACCACAATGTGTTTTGAACAATTTATTTCGCAGAAATATCATAGCCTACTACATCACTTGAACGAGAAGAACGGAAGTACTCTTAATGTTCAATCAGCATGTACGTACTTTCCCTGAATATACATAAAAAAAAGTAATTTACGAAAACATCTTCTTCAGTATCGTTATCTCAGAAAATGTACATAAAACGGAATTAATTCATTCCCTCATGAGACATATGTGTATTCAGTTCATGGACGTTTGGAATTTTCATATCCCTACTAACAAGTTCCAAAAGCCTCGTACAAAGAAACTTCCCATTGAAGATATGAGCTGGGTTAGACGATTTATCATCTCTTGTGGTATCTTAAACCTCGCCCCCCTTGGTTGCGGTCAGCATACAGTGAATTTCCATCTCAATTAATTCAGATTGTCATGTTAGTATTCTATGCGTTGGATTGTTGCAGTCGTGACTTGAAAATCGTGAAGAAAAAATTACAAAAAACTACTTACGACAGCAGCTTTCGCGCGCATGTTAAATTCGTGGCAAAAAAAATTTTAGAACTGTTCTAATGACACGATGATTACGAAATTCTGCACACAGTTGTGAATCAGAATTTTTCACTTTTTTGCTGAGTTTCATCATGAGTAAATCAGTACTTTCGACTTAACGTAAACGCTTTCCTAGGTACACTGGATTTCAATTCGATCTAATCCGTATTTGTGGAAATATTGGGGAAATAAAATTTTGAATGGATATATCTGTGGAATCATTTGGCAGATTTTACCCATTCACGAACTAGACTTTCGTATAATCACGCCCTAAACCTACTCTACAAATAATGAGCTTCTAAGTTGTTTCTTTCGGAAGTTATTGTGTTGACGGTCGGCCCAATGATTCCGCAGATATACTCATTCAAAATTTTAATTTCCCTGTTTTTCCAAAAAAACATATAACATCGAATTGAAATCCAATACTTCATCGAAAATGACAGATCGAAGGTTTATACAGAATTTCATGGGGATGATGTAATCAGAAGATCACAGAATATTGAATGTTTGAAAAAAACATTTGTCAATCAGCATTTTCAAACTAACCGCCAATGTTCATCATGATTGAATAAGTAATTTTTGAGGTATTTCATGCAAAACAACGATATCCAGGAAAAAAACACGAAATTTGATATAGTTTTTCGAAATATCTCCAAAACTTATTTTCGTATCGAACGGAAATTTCGTACACCACTGGAAATATGAAGCTCAAGACCTCAGGAATAAATTTTTCTCAATATAATAAAGAATTTTCAAAAAAAAATTTTTTCGCGAAAAGTTTTGAAAACATTTTTTTTTTATTTACTGACAGTACGCTCTCGACAAAATTCTGCGGAATAGTTGCGCGTTGTTGTACTTCAACTAACTGTTGTCAAGTTTCAATCTAATCGTTCCAGTACTTTCCAGTTATCACAGAAATAACCACAAAAATTAAAAGAGCTTAACTTAGAAACCTCTTGGGCGATTATGCCCATTAACGATTTTAACCGTTCATTTTGGAATGCAACTTACCCAAAAAGTGTCGCATCGATAGGATTCCCCGTACGCTCGTAATCGTGCATACGGACGGCCAGACAGAATCGATTCTGACACTGGACTCGCCATCGGTGCAACCTAGTCTTTTGACTGGTATGACTGGTATTGCCTGCCATGCAGTCAGTCAAAGCAAAATTTTTTTTTGAAGTTTGATATATCAAAATTCACTTGTTCTGATTATGATAGCAGAATATTTTTATTACATATCAAAGAAAAGTTCGAGAAGATTTCTTCAGTACTCAATCTTACCATGCTCAAATATTATATTTACATATTTTCACTCAATATTCTGCTTTGGTTGGATTTGGAATCGCTTTTTATGTGCATCTTTGCCGATAACCTTCAAAACCGAACTTCCTTCACACTTTGCTGTAGAACATTGAGATAGTAGCGACATAATTCGTTCAAAAAGATCAACTATTTTTGATTTATCATTAATAAAAGTGAAGGCTAGATTGTTCGTTTGTGGTCTGTAATTCTCCTGTGCTGCCACCTGTACGGCAACTTCCCAAGTTAGGATGTTAGCGGGTTCACAGAATGGCGAATCAACCAGGTTCCTGTAAAATATTCTTCATTCCTACCTTGTTCCTCTGTGAGTTGTCTCCTGAAATATCCCAAGATCTTTTGATATATTGGTTTTGCGTTCCTTCTCCGCCTTCTATCTCCATCTTGTGTTTCGTTGGAACAAGAAGCCTGTGGACGATATTGATCTCTGTTTGCTCCTTGGTGCGAAACAACGCTGTACATTGTACGGTGGCGCTGCTGCGGCTGAAACCGAAACGGTCCAGTTAGTTGCCAGAAGATGGGGTAGGCAGCATTCATTTGAAAAATCGAATCAATTTTCGTAGATGATTGTTTTCTGGTGGGTTTCAACAATTTAGTTTCGGTAGATTTTCCAGAAGAAATTCAAACAATGGTCTCTCTAATGAAATGAAATCGAATATGCTGATTGACTCATGCCCAACAAAGTTTCTGAAGTAATAATTCTTCTTATTTTTTCTTTGTAGAATTCAATTCTGTCAGTTAACAATGTATGATAAAATTCTTACATTTCAATGGTATTCAACTGGAATTGAAGGGATTGATTTCTATAACAATTGCTTCAAAAATGAATAGTGCAAAGTTTATACCGAAGTTGCAAGTATTTGTTAATGTTTTAAATTGTATAATTCTTATGCTGAATCAACCATGAGATATTCTCTCTACGTATACAGAAGAATTCGAGAAGTAGAGCTCCTGCACGATTGTTCATTTGTCTGTTCATGTCTTAAATGCACCAAAGAAATCAGAAACTGCTGTTTCACGTGAAATACAGTGCGCGTCAAAGTTATGGAACAAATTCATTATCTCAGAAGAAAAATTTTTGGCAACAAAATCCTGAAACAGGTCAATTTTTCTTTCACTTTTACCAAATTTATATGCATTTTTGAAGGATTTTTGTTGCACCCTGTGCCACAACTTCCAACCCCTCCATTTTTTTTCTCCATTAAAGGGTTCGTGGGGGTTGAAAATTGTGCATGAACAAAACTGTAATGGTCGACTTTCATTCGGTGACAAATTTTATCAGGTACCATCGTCTCAAAATTAAATGAGCCATGACAAAGTGCACACATTGAAAGCCTCTTTGAACTAACTAATTTAAAAAAAAAAAACTTTTTCTTGAAAATGTCTGCACGCCTGTGAAGACTAAGACCTTGCCACAAAAGAACCACATGACTCACTTTCCCTATTCAAAAAATTTAAAGGGTTGATGGGTATGGCACAGGGTGCAACAAAAATCATTCAAAATGCATAAAAATTTAGTAAAAGGGAAACAAAAATTGACCTATTTCAGGATTTTGTTGCCAAATATTTTTCTTCGGAGGAAAAGAATTTGTTCCATAATTTTGACGCGCACTGTATATGAGTTGATTATGCGATGGTCACTTCTATTACAGGCGTAGTATATTCAAGCCAATTACCATTCAGAAATTCCATAGGGCAAGATGACATTGGACCTACCCCCAATTACTTACTATACTCCACTTTATCTCTAGCTTCAAGTTGGGTGAACTGAAGGCATGAATCTTATTCCCAACACGATTTGGAATCCTGATGAGTAGAAGAAATTCATCATATGCAGAATGCATAATATTAAAATGTGCAGAAACGGTGCCATCTAGGCCACCTACGATGTGTTATCGTTCCAATGATCCAATGATCTTCGGTTTGTTGCTGATTGATTATTTTGTCATTTGGTGAAATCTCGAAAAACTAAATTTCTCATTGTTGAACATGTATGAATAACTCAATTACAAAGATTCTACAGCTGAAGCGAAGCAAAAAGTTTCTAAAAGAGAATACGTGGTAAATATTGAATTTCGTACTTTATGAGCAAAATGGGACATTTCTATGGGTTACTGCAGGTTCCGTGCTGATATTATGTGTGAACATTCAATATTCTGTGATCTTCTCATCATATTAGCCTCATGAAATTCTGTATCAACCTTAGAACTGTCATTTTTCGATGAAGCTAGGTACTGGATTTCAATTCGATCTGATCTGTATTTTTGAAAATTTGGGAAAATAAAATTTTGAATGGGTATATCTACGGAATCATTGGGCGGATTTTACCCAACATTTCCAAAACTACAGATTAGATCGAATTGAAATCCAGTACTTTATCGACAAAAACCTTGCGCGCTTGTTCAAATTCGTTACCAAAGCGGTCATCTCCATTGAACATGCGCGGAAAAGCTGCTGCCTTCAAGGCAGTGCTTTTCTAGGTTTTTTGATTTTATGCTGAGAATGCCATTAAATGACTTGAAACACAATTGCCGAAATTTTGGCCATAACGATACAGCTAGCGACATCTATTGTCACTTCAACGAACTATGAAAATGTCCATAAATTTTTTGAATTTATGCTGAAACTGGCTTCAAATGACTGGAAAACAATTTTAGAAATTTTGGCCAAAACGATACACCTAGCGACATCTATTGTCACTATGTCGAACTAAGAAAATGTCCATAATTTTTCAAATCTATGCTGAAAATGGCATTAAATGACTGGAAAAACAATTTTCGAAATTTGGGCCAAAACGATACAGCTAGCGACATCTATTGTCACTATACCGAACTATGAAAATGTCCATAATTTTCCTAATTCGTGCTGAAAATGGCATATAACGACTGGAAAAACAATTTTCGAAATTCTTGCCAAAACAATACAGCTAGCGACATCTATTGTCACTACGTCGAACTATGAAATGTCTTTCGAATTTCATGCTGAAAATGGCATCAAACGACTGCAAACACAATTTTCAAAATTTTTGCCTAAACGATACAGCTAGCGACATCTATTGTCACTACCTTGAACTATAAAATGTCTTATTTTAGACTTTCGATGTAGTGACAATAGATGTCGCTAGCTGTATCGTTTAGGCAAAAATTTTGAAGATTGTCTTTGCAGTCGTTTGATGTCATTTTCAGCATGAAATTCGAACATGAGACATTTTTTAGTTTGAGGTAGTGACAATAGATGTCGCTAGCTGTACCGTGTTGGCCAAAATTTCGAAAATTGTTTTTCCATTCCTTTAATGATATTTTCAGCAATAATTCAAAAAATTATGGACATTTTACATTTGGTAAAATTTCGAAAATTGTTTTTTCAGTCTTTTGATGCCATTTCCAGCATGAAATTCGAAAATAAGACATTTTTTTGTTCGAGGTAGTGACAATATATGTCGCTAGCTGTATCGTTTTGGCCAATATTTCGATAATTAGTTTTCCATTCCTTTAATGATATTTTGAGCATAAATTTCAAAAATTATGGACATGTTCATAGTTCGATGTAGTGACAATAGCTAGCTGTATAATTTCGGTAAAATTTCGAAAATTGTTTTTTCAGTCGTTTGATGCCATTTCAAGCATGAAATTCGAAAATGAGACATTTTTTTGTTCGAGGTAGTGACAACATATGTCGCTAGCTGTATCGTTTTGGCCAATATTTCGATAATTGGTTTTCCAGTCATTTAATGCCATTTTCAGCATGAATTTCATAAATCTAGAAAAGCACTGACGTGAAGTCAGCAGCTTTTGTGCTTATGTTCACTTTCGGTGATATCGTTTGAACATGCGCGCAAAAGCTGCAATTTTGAAATTTTTGAGAATTCAGATGAATTATGTTTTCATGATATGAAAAACATGAATATGATAATTATATCGAAATTTGTATGATCCCATTTCATCTCAGTAGCACAGCAAAGATCGAGATGCTTACTTCACAAACAATTCTGTCGTCAAGAAAAGGACTCACGGATAGATGAACATAATTGAATTTGAACACGACTGTTTCATGTCCTTTTCGAATTGAAAATATATAGAATACAAGAAATTACACGAAATGGGATACAGTCCTGAAAATAGTAGAAATATTTTATCTTATCGGTTCTATCGACCTCAAAGTACGTTCAATTCAATTAATATTTGGAATTTCATCGATACAACGTTGTTGAAAATAAAAATCAATTCATCATCATTTTGCTGATTGAGATGAAATAGATGGATACGAGACTTTCGAGACTCACGAGTCTCTCGTACGAGACGAGTCTCGAAAACGAGACTCTCGTGGGCAAACTTCACTAGAATGAATCATCCTGTATTTGAGGAAAAATCGGAGACATTTCTGAGTGGCTATTTCGTGATGCTGATGAGAGACTATGTAAATATGGTAGGAGTGTGAAAAGTTCCTCGTGGGACACCCAGTATGTCAAGAAATCTATTTGGAATTCGGATTTGAATGATTGACATTGGAACCGAATATAAGGTTTGTTCGTTGTACCTGCATGAACTACATTAACTACACCAACTCCACTGACTTCCAATTCAGCTGAGTGTAGTCCAGATAACTGAATGAGTGGACTTAGTGCAGTTCAATCTGTGCTATGATTTTCACAGAATACAAATATATGATAGATGATTTTACGCAATCTCAAGATGACAGAATTCTATGCTTCTCGTGTTTTCGCTACCACTTCGAGGAGATGTAGATTTGTCGTAAAGTTTTTCTAAAGTCGTCACGGCCAAAAATTTTATTTCAAATAACGATAGGATGAAATTTACTTTCGTCCAAAAATAACAACACATAGAGAACAAAACTCGTCCAACCAGGATCCAGAGACAACCACAGATGTCTATGATTATGAATTATATGTACGCATAACCATCACAGAAGATAATCTCACTCTATGCACTGCACACGTCATCTGTGACTACATTGACTGCTAATATTTCCGCAACGAACAGAGTGCAAGTATACAACAAAACACACCGAACAGTATCAGTGGAGTTAGTGTAATTAGTGTAGTTCATGTAGGTACAATGAACAAACCTTTTGATAATGAAATTGGTGTGCGTTAACCCCGTAATAACAACTCCTGGGTTGACAGTTTTCATTATAGCTTCACAAACATCAGTTCCTTGAGAGCGAACAATCCCTCGAATATAACCGGGTGATCGTTTTTTTTTTATTTTTTGGCGCAAATGGTTGATATAATTGTAAGAATGCGCAATGTTGCCATTTTTATATTAAAGAATTTTCGGCAGAATAACAACAGAAATGGAGTGAAAAATGGAAAAACAACTAACATTGCGCATTCTCACAAAATAATTGAGTATATCCCAAAATAAATCTAGGAAAGCACTGCCGTGAAGGCAGCAGCTTTTGCGCGCATGTTCAATGTAGATGACCGCTTCGGCAACGAATTTGAACTTGTGCGCGAAAGCTGCTGCCTTCACGGCAGTGCTTTTCTAGATTTTCTTTCGATAAATTAATGGATTTCAATTCGAGCTAATCTGTATTTTTGGAAATATTGGAAAAATAAAATTTTGAATGGGTATATCTACAGAATCATTGGGTGGATTTTACCCATTCACGAATTCGACCTTCGTAATTAAGCCCCAAACCTTCTCTAGGAATATCGAGTTTCTAAGTCGTTTCTTCCGGAAGTTACAGCCGACTGCGTAAACACAATAACTTCCGAAAGAAACAACTTAGAAACTCAATATTTGTAGAGTAGGTTTGGACCTTGATTAGGGAGGCCGAATTTGTGAATGGGTAAAATCCACCCAATGATTCCGCAGATATACCCATTCAAAATTTCATTTTCCCAATATTTCCAAAAATACATATCAGATCGAATTGAAATCCAGTACTTCATCGAAAAATTACAGTTCGAATGTTCATACAGAATTTAATGAAGATGATAGGATAAGAAACACCCAGAATTTTTTTTTCAAATTGTTCCAATCACACGATCATCACGAAATTTCGAATAAAGTTGTCTTTCAGCATCTTCAAACTAGCTGCGAAGTTTCTCGAGTATACCGAAAAAAGCAACGATATCGAGAAAAAAACCTCGAAATTTGAAATATTTTTTCCCGATACCTCCAAAACTTATGATCGTATCGAATTGATATTTGTTACACTGCTGTGAAATATGAAGCTCAAAGTCCGAGCGGAATTTTTTTTAGGACATGATGAACGGTTTTCGAAAAAAAAAATTTTTTGGATAAAAATTTTGCAAAAATAATTTTTTTAAATTCACTGACATTATGATCCTGACATAATTTGGCTCGAATTTGCGCGTCGTTATACTTCACCTAATTGTCAAGTTTGAACTCAATCGCTCGAGTAGTTTCTGAAATAAAAAAATAATAACTTCAAAATTTCAAAAGGCTATAACTCCGAAACTATTCAACTGATTTGACCCATTAACGAACTTAACCGCGGCATTTAAATGCGCAACCTACGAGGTTTAATGAAACTTGAATGTGGCTGTGTTGCCTAGTCGTAATTTACCACCACGTGGTATTGGTTGCTCTTAAGTACTTCTAGGATCCTCCTAAATTTCATTTCACTTTTCAGTGAAATCATTTCTTCATATAATTTATCTGTAAAACATCCGCAGGATGTTGACATAGACCCCTTATATTCTTTGAAATAGTCCTCATGAATTCAAGAGTGGATTCACAATATGTACATCTCAGATTTTTTTCTAAAACGCAAATAGTTCATAAACCGAAATTTCAAAGAAAATTTTGTGATGTTTGATATTCACCAACGAATTCATTCAAGTGGCCATCCAAATATTACAAATCGATTTGTTTTCCATCAAATTCTTGATTGAGTGAAACAGAAATGACCTATGTTGTTTCGTATATTTCAGTTAAATTTGCAATGAAAGTATACAGGCTTGAAACTTCCCCATTAATGTTTCAACTTGTTGTATTCTAACTGGTCAAAAAGCAGCTAAATTGGCCATCATTACAAACTCACCCTTCAGCCATGTTCTGAACTCTGTTACTTTAATATGAGTGACTTTTTTCATCTCCATTGTTCTCATAATTGAAAGAATGGTGAAACTCAATTTTCGCTTCCTTTTCGTACATATATTATTATATTATATAGTGTGTTTCACAAACATTGCGAACAAATTAAGGATATAAATCTGTGAGTCGGAAATGGAAATGCTTCGTTTTAAAGATACAGGGTGTCACATTTTTTTCAAATAAATAATAAATTCGAAAGAGCTCGGCAACCAATAAGAAGAAGACTGGACTCTTGTATCCTAGCTCAATTCAAAAAGGTTTTTACGTAATAAAATTGAGAATTCGATTGTTCTACTCGTTTATCAAACTATTTTCAATTTTTCAATGAATATGCGGGTATCCTAGAGAAAAACTCACTCGTTCTGTTCTTGAATGAATTGAAATTATAGAAATGAACTATTTATGGAAAAGGGCACTGACGTATTATTTTTCGCGCGGCCATGTTCTGGAGAACAGCGTGCTATCGTTTTGTCCAGATGTCCGTGATTTTCGAATTTTGATCCAAAAATGGTCTCAAACGACTAGGTTAGGCTTACCGATGACGAATCCGGTGTCAAAATCGATTCTGTCTGGCCGGCTGTATGCACGATTACGGTCGTATGGAGAATCCTATCGACCTAAAACCTTCAGGGTAGGTTGCATTTCGAAATGCGATGGTTAAGTTCGTTAACGGGCAAAATCTGCCAAACGGAGTTAGAGCCCTTTGAAATTTTGAGGTTATTTCCGTGATTTTTCGGGAACTACTGAAACGATTGAATCGAAACTTGGCAGTTAGTTGTAGTGTAACGACGCAACTTTTCGTGATTTGTTGAGATCATACAGTCAGTAAATTGAAGAAAAAAATTTTCAAAATTTTTCTCGAAAAAATATTTTTTTCCAGAAATTATTCATCATATTCGAAATGCATTTAGTGCGCGCTTCGAGCTTCATATTTCACAGCAGTGCACCGAATTTCGATACTATCATAATTTCCGGAGATATTCGAAAAAAATATTTCAAATTTAGTAGATTTTTCCTCGCTATCGTATCACTCAAAATTCTTACTGAATATTTGGGACATTATTTTACAACCGATGACTAAATTTCAATTCTATGGGATTTGGATTTATCGTGCTTGTGAGGAACATAATAATAAAAATAATAAATAAAGAATTTACGAATTCTACCTTTGTTAAAGAGGCAAAACTTGCACTCCGAATTTTGACTCCAAAAATCATTTCTTTCGAGAGTGATGGATATAATGAATCAGGTAAATTGCTTTCGCTTTTTTATTCGTTGCCCAGAATTTGGTTATGAATTGGACAAAGTTTTGAAGCACAATATTCGAGTGGTTCACAAGAACTAGATTTCGTTTTCAATAGATTCGTATTTGTCGGAATATTGAAAAAACAAATTTTCGAATCGATACAGCTCCAAATATAATTGGGTTAATATTCAGTTTACCCATTTTCTAATCATAAATGTTGTTTCAAAATTATTTAGTAGGGAACGTTATTTCAGAAATTGCTCATCACAAGTCCTATCCTAACGCCAGTGTAATTTAAATAAAACATGTTTTATTTCATGAAAATTTCATCGAAGCACTGACGAGAAGTTAGTTTTCAAACACTACAAGCTCTATTCCGAATTTCATAGCAATACGATGAATATTTCCCGAATAAAGTCCTTAAAATTTTTTTTAAATTTTTCAATTTTGTTTTTGCGCGCATGTTCTAGGGGAGCAGCGTGCTATCGTTTTGTCCAAATATCTGTAATTTTCGATGATTGAGCCAAAAATGGTCTCAAAAGACTAGGTTGGACTCACTGATGACGAATCCGGTGCCAAAATCGATTCTGTTCGGCCAGCCGGCCGGCGACACGATAACTGTCGAACGGAGCCAGCTAGCGACTTGAAACTTGTAGTGTAGTTCGCGCATCGGAATTCCGCGGTTATGTTCATTAATAAGCCAAATAGGCCGAATAGTTTCGGAGTTATAGCTATTTGAAATTTTGAAGTTATTTCCCTCATATTTCAGAAAATAGTGGAGCTATTGGATTAAAACTTGGCAATTAGTTGAAGCATAACGACGCGCAACTTTGAGCCGAATTTCGTTGAGATTTTATGTTGACTGAATCGTAAAAAAAATTTTTTTCAAAATTTTTCCGAAAAAAAATTTTTTCTTCTGAAACTATTCTTCATATTCGAGAACAATTTCAGTTGTACCTTAAGCTTCATATTTCACAGCAGTGTACCGAATTTCAGTTCGATAGGGCTATTAGTTTCGGAGATATTGGAAAAAAATATGTAGAATTTCGTGGCTTTCTTCTCGATATCCTTGTTTTTTTCGGTATAACTCGAAAAATACTGCTTCAATCGTAATGAAACTTTGCAGCTAGTTCAAAGATGCTGAAGAATAACATTGTGCAAAATTTCGTGATGATCGTGTTATTAGAACAATTCGAAAAAATTTTTTTCAAATATTCAATATTCTGTGATTTTGTCATCATATTATCCTAATTAAATTCTGTATAAACCTTCAAACTGTTATTTTTCGATAAAGTACTGGATTTCAATTCGATCTGATCTGTATTTTTGGAAATATTGGGAAAATAAATTTTGAATGGCTATATCTGCGGAATCATTGTGTGGATTTTACCCATCCGCGAATTCGGCCTTCGTAATTAAGGTCCAAACGTTCTCTACAAATATCGAGTTTCTAAGTTGTTTCTTTCGGAAGTTATTGTGTTTACGGTTCGGCCGTTAGTAAAAATAGAAATTAGAAATCCAGTAATTCATCGAAAAAAATCTAGATAAGCACTGCCATGAAGGCAGTAGCTTTTGTTGGAATATTCAAATTCGTTGCCGAGGAGGTCATCTACATTGAACATGCGCGCAAAAGCTGCTTCTTTCACGGAAGTGCTTTTCTAGATTTTTCCAATTCCTCATCGATACAAGGTACAATCCTCACTCACAATGCGACATGAAATCTCGTCGATTTTCTACAATCAATAACGAATTTTCAACTTAACCATCTCATTCTGATGTGCAATCTATCCTGATTGTTTCAACGCTAGCTCATTCCAAGTTATCATGACAACAAGCGGACGGGCCATTTAGGACCATTTTCTGACAAAATTCGACATTTGGATAGATTAATTATTGATAAATGGCATCATGTATAAGAGCCGTTTTCTGGCGTAACAAAATGGCGCAGGCGTCGGGGTCCATCCATCATTGTGCCTGTGTAAACAATTTTTTTTAATACTCGGAATAGTCGAAGGATCACGTTAACCAGTTCACTTGAAAGCTTCATCCTGCAACTTTTTTCTAGAGAAGTTGAACTATATAGAATAAAACGCTGTTTCCCAGAACAAGCGAGATGAATGGTTCGTTCCATCCAAAATATTCTTTTATCGATATTTCATATGCATATTATTCTCCACTTCTCATGAATATTCTCGTACCGAAATTTTAAAATCTGACGTTTTCAATTCCAGGGGTATTCACCGTAAGATTGAATCTAGTGCAGTTCTCCCAGTTAATTTCCCAGTATTCGAGATAATTCATCTGGAATTCGCCCCTTTTCAGTTATAGCGTTGAGCGCTCCGCAACAGGACACAAAAAGGAAACGCTTTGTTGCAGATGTTTTTAATTTATTGAACTTCGATGCCGGGTAAATGGTTAAGACAATCAACAGAAGCAACTTCCTGATTCGCAGTTCAATTCTGCTGCAATAAGTTCCCATCGATGTTATTTTGAAACTTTCTACATTGCTCTCAGTTCTTGCAAGATAATGCTTTTTACTTGAAAGTTGTAAAATCTGATAGATATCCAAGAAATTCCACCATTTTTTCCTTGAACTAAGATTCAGCTACGTTCACCCAGACCACAGAATATACAGTAGTGCTTCTCGATCATGTGACCAGAAAACTCATATGGTTTAATTTCTTTACACTGGTCCAGTGATCTTATAAGGGATGATTTTTTAGAGGTAAAGACCTTTGAAATGGAATAAAACAAGAATGAATTTCTGAAATTTACATGAAATTGACTTTATTCAAAAGATAATCTTTTTGGGCGCCGTGGCTGGCTCGGACGTAATCTAATCTGGAGGTCCAATTTTCAATAACTTTTTCCAACATCTTTGGCCGTACATCGGCAATAACGCGGCGAATGTTGTCCTCCAAGTGGTCGATCCTTTCGGGCCTATCGTTGTAGACTAGCGACTTTACATATCCCCACAGAAAAAAGTCTAGCGGCGTTAAATCGCACGATCTTGGAGGCCAATTCACGGGCCCGGAATGTGAAATTATACGGTTATCAAACGTTTCCTGCAGTAAATCAATTGTGGCACAAGCTGTGTGACATGCTGCGCCGTCTTGTTGAAACCACAGCTGCTGCACAACATGGTTGTTCAATTGAGGAAGGAAAAAGTCAGTAATCATGGCTCTATTCCTGTGCACGATGGCGGATAGATGATTCGGATCTTCCTCTACGCTACGCTCTACAGCAGCAATGGCTCCTTCTGTTCTCACTGTACGACGTCTCTGTGGATGCGTATTATCAGTTAGAGTATACGTGGTGCGAAAACGGTCCATAGTTAGTCGAATCAATTGCTCTGATGGACGATTATGTTGACCGTGAAATGGACGTAGAGCGCGATACCTATTTCGAACAGAACCATTATTTTCAAAATAAATTTGCACAATTTAGACATGTCATTCAGGCGTCAGTCTATTCATGTTGAAATGACAGACCAAACTAAACACAAATCACTTGACATCTGATAAAATGGCCGCCATTTAAGACAGTGTTGCCAACTTAAAGTTCCATACCGCTGAAAAACACCCTTTATATTTCAGTTAAATTTGATGAAAATTAGGATCTTTCTATAAATTTGTATATAATTAATATGAATTCGCAAATGAGCGAAATTGGAACAATGATTTCAGGAGGGTTTGCGAAAATTTTTTCCTCGACATTTCTAAGAATACTGACCTGACCAACTGGAACTGCTCATGTCATAATTAATAAATATTAAATGATAAGTGTCTCAAAAATCGATGAATATAATAGCAGTTAGAACTTTGCAATTTTCATTAAGTACACGAATGAAATGGCTCATGAGTATGATATAAGGTGACTTTCTAGCAACCTTGTGGGGCACCAACCTTCATGGAAAATATGTGTATGCTCCCTTGAGAACAGCTCCCTCGTCCCTTTGTTAATTAATATGTAGTAAAACAACACTTCCCTGAAATATTCTGTGTGACATGCACTTAACGAACTATTTGGCAACATCGATTTAATCCGGTCACTTCAACAAAATTAGAAATTACAACGGCGATTTGAGATTATGACGTATATACAGGGTTGTCCACTTTAAGTTGCCAACCCCATATCATTCTTATTATTACAATCGTTAAAAATACACATTTCTCTGTGATACCTTTACATAATATTTTAATTATTTATTGTCTTCGACGTACTTTGTCTTCATTGACCAATTATTATATCAACTGGCATACAATCATTGAAGTATAAACTTGAGAAAACGGTAACATAATAAAATATTTTTGAAATCAGAAAAAATCCAATGAAATATAGGGTATCCAATCAAAAAAATTTTACATATTAGGAAAACCACTGCTTTTCGATAGCCATTCATGAAAATTAAGTGCAAACCGAACAACTCATACCTTGAAAAACAAATCTGATCATCGTTGTTATTTTCTGTAAGAAAGTTTCAGGTGAAAGTTGTTCGCTATGACTGAATTTTCATTGAATGCTATAAGGAGCGAATTTCAGAAATACGAACAAAATGAAGGGAATGCTCACGTCGAGTGTTAAAAACATAGTTCTATATTATACCACTTGAATAAGAAGTGAACTTCACAGAACAAAAACTCGATGTCCCGACGGAATTTTCATCACTTTTTTATCGAAAACTGAAGAAACCGTAGTAACTAACAAGCTGTTACATCCACATGTCCGTAGTTCCCTAGTATCTTTTGAAAATTCCCAAAACAGACCCAGTGTGAAATCGACCCGTATCATTCGCCATTTTGTAGCCCCGAAAGGCAAGTCTTTTTATGTGGATTTGCAGGCCTACAATAGTTTTAAACCCCAATTCAACTTTGAATTAAGTCAATCAAGGTTCCAATTATATACCTATATCAAATATCACAGGATTATTCTATTAAATCTTCACGTAATATCGATATTGGTATCTTAAGATATGTATCATCCAATTTTTGAGCTCAATGATTATATGCCAGTTATACAGGGTGATTCCGGAGAAGACCGTCAGATTTTGGAATAAGTTTAAACTAGTTGAGACAGTCTCGAAACAATGTTTGGTTTATGGTTGGGGGTCTCTATTGAGAATATACAGGGTGTTTTGTCGGATTTGGCCGATTTGCAAAAATTTTTTCGAAATAAGCGGTTGTTTTTGTGATAATTACATATTTATTATGCAGGTCGAAAAAACACCCTGTACATCGCATTTCCAAAACTACGCTATCCGTTCACGATTCTACTAAAGGGTCTTTCAATAGGGACGGGTCGATGTTGGCAGCCTGTGGCGGCCATGTTGTTTTAACGTCGTCTTTCTAACCTATATTTTTTTATTCAGTTAGTAATGCCAAATCACCATGGCAATCACCTAACCGCCAAGTTTGAGTCCAATCGCTCAGGTAGTTTCTGAAATAAAAAATAAATAACTTCAAAACTTCAAATGCCTATAACTCCGAAACTATTTGATCGATTTGGCCCATTAACGAACTTAACCGCGGCATTCCAATGCGCGACCTACCCTGAAAGTTTCAAGTTGCTAGCTCACTTCGTTCGACAGTTATCGTGTTTACGGCCGGCCGGCCGGCCGGACAGAATCGATTTTGACACCGGATTCGTCATCAGTGAGTCCAACCTAGTCGATTGAGACCATTTTCGGCTCAATCATCCAAAATTACAGACATTTGATTTATTTCATGTCAAAATCGACCCGTCCTTATTGAAAGACCCTATATAATAAGTCATGATTTAAGAGTTTCTAATTTTTTTGGCACACTTTCAGTTTTCCGAGGAAGTATTTTCAAAAAAAGACAATGTCGAAATTTCGCTCCAATCGATTCTACTTTTATTGATAACTTTGGTATGGCTCATCCAATTCTGATGAAATTTGCAGTGTATAACAATCTGAATGAGTACATTTAATAATTGCAACAATATCTGAAAATACAGGGTTGTAATTGTGATAACTTCAGAATTTCAGATTAATCGTGCAGTTGAATAAAAACACCCTGTACATTGCTTTTCCAAAACTTTCTTATTCGTTTCAGATTCTTCAATAATATGTTATAATTTAGAGGTTTTTAATTCCTTTGGCGCACCTCCGGTTTTCCTAGAAAAAATGTTCGAAGAAGAGCATAATCGAAATTTCGCTCAGAAGCAGTGAGAGTATTCCGCACTAGGTAGGATAGCTGTATTGTCCCTTGGAATGCAAAGTTGTTTGTCACTTCTTAAATATTCTTTTCAAATTCGAAATATATTCTGAATTGAATGATTTCATACAGAATATGAGCAATTAAATACGAATTTGGAATTTGAAGAGAATATTTTAGAACTTGAGAACTGCTTTGCATCCTTGTAATATAGAGCTTTACTACCTGGTGCAGAATATTCTCACTACTTTTGCGCCAAATTTCGATTATGCTCCTCTTCAAACATTTCTTCTCGGAAAACCAGGGGTGTGCCAAAGAAATTGAAAACCTCTAAATAATAACATATTATTGTAGAATCTGAAACGAATATGAAAGTTTTGGAAAAGCAATGAACAGGGTGTTCTTTTTCAACAGCACAATTAATCTGAAATTCTGAAATTATCACAATTACAATCCTGTATTTTGAGAGATTGTTGCAATTATTGAATATACTTATTCAGATTGTTCTACACTGCAAATTTCATCAAAATTGGATGTGCCATACCAAAGTTATTAATAAAAGTAGAATCGATTGGGCCGAAATTTCGACACTGTCTCATTTAAATTTTCTCGGAAAACTAGAAGTGTGCCAAAAAAATAAAAACTCTCAAATAATGACTCATTATAGTAGAATCGTAAACAGATAGCGTAGTGATGTACGAGATGTACAGGGTGATTTTTCAACCAGCACAATTAATCGGTAATTATCAGAATAACAACCGCTCATTTTGAGAAAAATTTTTGAATTAATGAATGTGCTCATCAACAATGTACTCCACTGAAAATTTCATCAAAATCGAATGAGTCATACCAAAGTTATCAATAAAAGTAAAATCGGTCGAATCGGACAAATCACCCTGTATATTCTCAATAGGGACCCCCAACCATAAACCGAACATTGTTTCGAGACTGTCTTGACTAGTGTAAACTTATCCTAAAATCTGACGGTCTCCTCCAGAATCACCCTGTATAATTTTCATTTTGTCAATCATGAACGCGAGTAGGATAATTATAAAGTGTCTCACAAGATATATTTATATGTAGGCAAAAATTTCAATACGGGCCGAAAATTCTAGTGAAAATCCAAATTGCGCATATTTTCCTAAAACAGATAACTGAAAATTCTCTTCATCTCCCTGTTCTCGATCCTGTTTTATATGCGCCTATACATAAAAAATGTGATAAATGTCTTGCATAAATGTTTCCCCATGCGGCAGCCATTTGCGGCTTATTTCCTTACACGGCATTAAATCTTTATTTGCTCGATAAAAAATTCATGCTTTAATTAATATTTTAGGGAGAAAGGTGGAACGGTTCAAGCTGTTCAACCTTTATCACGGTGACTGACTAACTTCTTTATCATTAGGAATTTATTATGAGTATAACAAACTCGGCACCTGAAATATCTTCGGAAAAGCGCATTGTTTTGTCTTCCATACTCATAGTCAGGACATTCTTCCTATTTCTTGAGCATAAGTGATTGAAAATCCTAGGATATTGGGCAAGGAAATATGGAATTTAAACGAGAAGACGTATAAGACATAGATTTTGCCCTATGACGGGTGTCTACATTTTTCAATATATCGGTTTGAAATTTTGGACATTGACACTACAGTTTATTTTTCATCTACTTCCGGTCCAACCGGAAGCAACCGTAACTTTTGATATACTCATATGAACTAATGCTCATTTTTTCATATTTGCACCATACGTTGTATTCTCAGTAGAATGTCTCGGAGACAAAAATAAAATGAAGAATAAAACTTTTATTGAAAGATTTTTTTTTTTTGTCTCTTCTTCGATTGTAATGCTCGATATATGAATTCTTACCATTATTACGAATTATTAATATTTATTTTCACCATAAATTCACCGCTTGGGCAGAATTTGCACGTACTTCGTTTTCACTCTCATGCGAAGGGTGAGACTTCTGATTTAAGTCTAATTATACTGAGTCTAAGGTCATGAAATTTTGCACGCATATTCTCTGATCATGATACGCATGGAAAAATTATTTTGGTAAGTTCCCAACCCCAGATGAATATTATGAAGGACTTTTTTCCACATTCCGATGGAGCATTCGTTTTCTTACCGCTTTTCCCCAAATTATAATTCGAAAATTACTAAAATCCATGAACCCACCCACAGTGTAATTAATTGTTCAAGCCGAAGGATGACCCCTCGCGAAGGACTAAAACAAAATACCTGTTACTTCTGTCCTAATGGTCAGTTTTCAAAAGAAAGATGTTTCAATGATTCGTAATTACAGCGAAAATTAATATATTCAGAATTCCAATTGATTCGATGGCAGAAACAAACAAAACATTTTGATTAAAAAACCGATATTTTGTAAAATGGAAAGTTTCTTGGGAGTGAACCTGATCCTGTGATATCCGGTATACAAGGTCTGGCGTGTGAAAAAAATCTGAAAAAACACTAACTTCAGGCCAGCAGCCTTTTCGCGCTTGTTCAAAATGGTTACAAAGGCGCTTTTTCTTGTGTAACTTAAGAAATAATAACAATAAAGGAGATTGACATATTTTTTCTAATTTATTCGAAAATGAATATGCGATCTGAAGTTTGAAACACATGTTGAAATCAAGGTTTCTGCCAAATAGTAATCTGATCCAAAGTTCAAGGAAAAAAAATGTATCCATAAAAATTTTTAAAAATTCTCGATAAAATTTTGTTTAGAAATTTAACCATTACGATCCAAATAAAATTTTGCATACAGTTGCTCGTTGCTATTTTACAACTAACTACCAAGCTTCGTACCGGTATATTATCTGTAGATCCGCGAGTATAGGGAAAATAACCTCAAAAATTCAAATCAGTATAACTTCAAAATCGTTTGGACGATTTGACCGTTTAACAGGCCAGCTGGACAGAAAGTTATTTGTCATCGGATTCTCCTTCAGTGAGTCCAACCTAATAGCTTCGGAACGTTTTCGGGAAAAACTTCGGAAATTATAAACATTCGGGCAAAAGGATAGCGCACACAAATAACGGATTAGAAGTTCATGCAAAATTGAGTGAGAAAATGGCTTCATCGTGTTTCTCTAGATTTTTTTTCACTCTGAAATGGAAATACATTCAAACCATAAAACTTCAAATCATAAATAACTCGAAAAATGGTCTAATTTAATGAATGAAAATTTTTCAGGGTTCAAACTCAATCTTATTTTTTTTTGAAAATTGTGTTGTTTATTCCAGAAATTATTATATTAAATATCAGCCGATATTTATTCATTTTCTTATTTAATATCAACCAAATATTATTCCTGAAACCATACATATCCCATTAAGGTGAAATCTGGTTCAATTCTGAAATGACAGCTTTGAGGATCATGCAAAATTCGGTAAGGATCATGTGATCACAAGATGAAAATTTTCAATCTGGAATTCCGGCAAAGTTGTTTAGGCCCAGTATCCGGAAGGGAAACCTATCTATCTATAAATTTGAACAAACGTGAGTGAATCTCAAGAATTTTTAAATTTACGGGCGGCACACATCTCTGACCTATTCAATTCTGTTTTTTCTCGGCGATTTGTGAGAGTTGAAAATGATCCTCAGTTCCATTTCGTCGATTAACTTTAACTGTCAACCTTCCTTCACCAACTGAACATGTCCCTAACAAGTAGAATTAACCCAAAGATGGTTTCATGAATTATTCAAGACCCTTCATTTCGAGAGGGTAGCTTTCTTGGCAGTTAAACTTTTGAACTGGGCGAGTTTCAGGTTTACGGTGCGCAATATCCGAAATGATGGACAGAAGTTGAAGAAATATAATTTAACTGAGTGTTAACTGATTCTCTGGTTTCAACTCAGAGTTGAAATTCTGAAACATTAGTATAGTGTTTCGTATCATGTTTCAGGTTTTTCCTGGATTTTCACTCCCAACATCTATATTAAAGTTAATATTGTTCCTGTTTTGTTCATTAGGCAATCTGTTTTCTAAGAAACTGACCTTGACAAATATTCCAATCCTGTAATCCGCAAGGGCAGATCATTTTATCAAGAATTCCGAAATATCCAGGGTGGTTCAGACTGAATGGGGGTTATAAATGATTCTCCATAACTCTTCTTACAACTTTCAAATATTTATAGATCAAAAAGGTACCGTAGCATCTCCATAAAATGAACACTTTTCGAGTCATCGAAATTTCAAATCTCCCCTCTGACCACCAATCTTCTAACTTCTACAACCTTCAAACGGTTCATTTATTCAAGTTGCAACAAAGAACACATTCTATTTATTGAAATCGTCCCCCAGCTTAATCGAAAATACTATCGAAATTACTCTGACAACAAAAAGTCATGGCTTTTTTCTACACAGTTCATTTCATTCAACAGTTTATTTGAACTTTTTCATTTCTATAAACGTTGAGCCAGAATAATGTATACAGTTCTTCTGTTTTTTTTTTTAATGCAAAGCTCGCTGATGTAATTAAATGAAAAAAGATTTAAAAGTTAGAAACAACTCACAGAGAACAGATTCAACGCGAAATTTTATAGATATCACGTTATCAAATCTGGAACAATTGTGTACTCATAAAAGAGTTAAAATAATTATTTTGGAATATTTATAGTAGAGTTTTCTGCTCAACCCATTGCATAAGCAATATGCAATATTTTCGTTGTTAATTAAACTTGGAAGTTTTTACAATCGCACATCAATTTTGTACTGTAACTGCACTTATATTTCCGTATGAGAATTATACAGGTACTGAGGAGTTTTGAAGTCTATTTCGTCACTTAACTTTGAATATGTGAAGTTTTTACAACCCAGAGGAAGGAAAGTTATTTGCTTTACATCATCCACCCTTTATCAACGTTATAATTAAGGGCCAGTATTATAAAACTTAACTGAAAGTTATCTTTAACTTTAAGCAGTAATTTTCAGTTAAAGTTAGATTTGCAGGGTTATCTTTATCTGGTGGTTTGGGTATCAATTATAGTTAAAGTTAAATCGTTGTTTTCTACAGATTCTCTGTCTTTTCGGCTGACATAAGGGGAATGTAACCTAGATTTGCTTGTTGTTATGATATTTTCGGAAACATGTTAGCAAGATATATTCACTTCATCTTTAAAGGACTTTTAATTTACGATGACGAAGATGACATAAATATTGTTGAACATCCTCGTTGAGAGATATTCACTTCATTTTTGAAGAACTTTTAAGTGACTATGACGATGATGCCATGAAAATTGTTGAATATCCTTGTTGAGAAAGGATATTTAGAAATCGGCTGAACCATTTCAACTTATGGGAAGAAACGGAATTCAAAAACCGAATTCGCTTATCTGGACACTGTACGCCTGTAATGGAATACATATTCATAGTGATGCAAATGTATTGCTACACGCAGAGTTTATGCATCTTGTTCTTTCTTGATAGTTGCTGGAGATTTTAGGGGTTTTCTCAAATCAACTATACTGACTGTATTATCAGAAATGTCCCATGGAAAATTGCATACTTATTATCTATTTACATCAAAATGCCTGCTATAAACCTCACTCGAGCAAGAATCCAATCTCGAGAGTTCATCATGGCATATTATTGTAATGAAAATATCAGTTACTCTTTCTGTTCAACGGATGTAAGTGAAAAAAAAATCATTGGCATTTATTCTTTTCGGTGCCTAATATAACAGATAAAAGTTGTTAGGGAGTAATGAAGCATAATAATTTATACACATTATTTAACTTTTGAGATGAAAGGAAATCATCACAATTGCAATGGATACTCTCCTTAAAAAAAATTCCAAACTGGTAGCCGTGTGCAAATTCTAGATATCAGGGCTCGATAACCCGGAGCCACAAAAAACATTACCATATTTTTTAATTGAATGACAATTTTTGAAAATTTAGTGTTGAGATTATTACACTCCCAGTGTCAGTTGAAAGTACTTGCCCGTTGGTGAAGAGTGAAGTATTTCTAAAAAAAATTCTGTACCTAATTGGATTTGGACAAATTTTATTGTAATTGTTCAATAATTCCTGAATTGAATGTATCTCATTATTGCCAAAGTTTTTCCTTTTAAGCTTTCATTTCCAACATATTCATTAGTGGAAGTAGTTTTTTTAGTTAGGTTACCCAATAAATACCCAAACATCCCTTGCATATTGCAAAAAGTATAAGAATTCAAAATTGATCATTGCAACTCTCCCTCAAATCAGTAATTCTATTTTTATGGAAACCACAATCCATTAAGCTCCCTGATACATAGTGCGAATATTTGTGAATAAGGGATTTGTTTATTCCTATCATATTTTGAAAGGGGGTAATTTTCCAAAGTCCAGCTCTTACAACCCAGAAATTGGTGGTTAGATTTATTACAGAATCTTAAATTATTTCCTTCTCCTTTTCATAGAAATAATCACAGTATTTCTTGTCTATGCTAGAAATGAGACTTTTAAAATTCCGACATTTTTGAGCAAAAGTTCAACTGTCAGTTAAAGTTAAAGATAGTTTTCAGTTAAGTTTTATAATACCGGCCCTAAGTGGACAGATGTTCTCCAAAAAATCCAATTTTGTGAAGTTTTTTTGTTTGCTTCTGCAGCAAGAGTTTTGAGCTCCTTCGGGAAATGGAAGAGTGTTTGTAGAAAGATAGGGGGTGGCCGAAAACAGACTTGTTTATTAAATACTTGATTGTCTCAGTCTTTACTTGTCGGAAATTCATCTTGATGATCAAAAAGTAAAATAACTTATTTCCGCTTTATATATTTATTTTCACAACAATTGTTTCATCATGATAACATAACTTCATCATCAGGTGAGCATGGTAACTGACTACATATTTGGGATACAGTTCTTTGAATAGTTGAAAAATATGGTGCGAAATACAACAAAAGTATGGGAATTCCTGGGTTTCAAAAATAATTGAGTAAGGGAGATTTATTTAGGTCCGTTGGGTAGTTGTGGAGAATCTGCTTTTTATTGTACCTATTTATCTCCAATACTTCCAGGAAGTTCAATTTAGGGTCTTATTTTCTACGTGCAAAATTTCGAAATTTCTGTCGAAATATTGACCAATCTACAACAAATGTTTTGCATATGTTGAATTATGAACTTCGCTAACGAATGCTTTCTGATGTTCTCCTATTCTAGTCCCAAATGATCTTCCCGTTTGACCAACGTATACCTATGGGCTAGTATACCACAGTTCAACTTAGAGACTCCAGACTTTCTATCTTTAGCCTTTTTTATTAAATTTCCTAATGAGTTTCTAGTCTTAAATGAAATATGGTAATTATTATTTTTCTTTAGATATCTATTTTTTCTGATTTATGTCCAATGTCTGAAAGGGAAATATATATCTTGTGAAATTGTTGGATATACAAGTGAAATAGATTTTTTCTAGTTGCATTCTATTAAGTAGTTTGTTAATGATAGATGGATTGAAACCATTGATATAAGTGCAATCTGCTTTATTGTATTAAGTTCTATATCAAAGTTCTCATGTGTCATGGGTAATACAATAAAGCAGATTGCACTTATCAATGGTTTCAATCCATCTATCATTAACAAACTACTTAATCGAATGCAACTGAAAAAATAGATTCCACTTGTATATCCAACAATTTCACAAGATTATTAATATATTTCCCTTCCATACATTGGACATAAATCTGAAAAAATAGCAAGATATCTAAAGAATATGAACTGTTTAGTGCTTCATGTGTTCTTGTATGCTTGTTTCAAGGAGTCTGCATATTCTGCCGATATGTATGTGGCATCAAAGTCATTACAATTGCCTTCATATTCATCCAATGTGCAATTTTTTTCTTCAGCATAAATTAATCAGAATCAAATTAAAATAATATTATTATTGCGTTAAGGAAAAAATTCCTGTGAAAGTCGTTTGGTTATATCTGAATTTGAATGAAACGCTATCAAAAATACAGAAGGTACTCTGTATATTATTGAATTTTCGGAATGACTTCTCTCTCCTGATCGTCATCACAGGAGCAATTTACAAATCCTTATCTTACTAAAGTACTTCTCAGATGATGCTTGTGAAATTTTATTTACAAAAAGAGTCATCCAACAGGCATTTAGTACCTAGAACTCTTCCGGAATTCAACAAGGTGAGTAGTTCTGAGGATTGTTGATTTATCAACCAATATTCTTCTATGGAGGATTCCCTTGGATTGCTTTTGATGTTCAGGACTCATGCCAATGATGTTTAGCTCAAAACTTTACTATCTAACATCTTATATCTCAAAAGTTAAAATTTCTGGGACTTTCTGGAATAAAGGATCGGCATCGTATTCTAAAACACCCTGTAAGCATTCTACAACCTGTATTAATTGAACTTGGTTGCAAAATGCAGGTACCAATTCCCTCATGTAACGAAATGCAAGAAAATCGTTTAAATCCCACATCTACATGTTGATGGTCAAAAAAATTCCCATGTCGCAAAGATCAGAGATGGAACGTCATGAAGCAATAAATTTCATTTCATCGTGTATGTGGATGTTGATAGCATAGATGGAAATTTCCGATCGCAAGCCATCAATAACTATTTCCACTTATCAGGGTTTCGCTTGGAAAAACCGCATTGATGCAGATTCAGGGAAATAGCGTCTGAACCGTTGGCGTATTCATTTTTTATAAGCTGAAAGGAAAGAATCACAACCAGAAGTTGTTTCGATTGAGAACAGTAGAAATTGTAACCCCCGAAGGAATATACTTTCCGTGCCGTCCTCGGCGAACATTTCTCTGTATTTATTCGATGTCCATAAAGTTAGCAGTCTCGAATATTTGCGAGAAAAAAAATAGTCGCGCTTTTAGTTTTTGGGGGCATGTTCTAGGGGAACAGCGTGCTATCGTTTTGTCCAAATGTCTGTAACTTTCGATGATTGAGCCGAAAATGGTCTCAAACGACTATATTGGACTCACTGATGACGAATCCGGTGTCAAAATCGATTCTGTCCGGCCGGCCGGCCGTGGACACGATAACTGTCGAACGGAGTGAGCTAGCAACTTGAAACTTTCAGCAGAGGGCGCGCATTAGAATGCTGCGGTTGAGTTCGTTAATGGGCCAAATCGGCCGAATAGTTTCGGAGTTATAGCCACTTGAAATTTTGAAGTTATTTTTTTTTAGTTCAGAAACTACTTGAGCGATTTAATTCAAACTTGACAATTAGGTGGAGCATAACGACGCGCAACTTTGAGCCAAATTTTATCAGGATCATACTGTCAATAAATCATAAAAAAAAATGTTTTCAAAATTTTTTTCCAAATATTTTTTTTTCGAAAACCGTTCATCATGTTCAGAAAAAAATTCGACTCGGAATTTGAGCTTCATATTTCACAGCAGTGTAGCAATTTTCATTTCGACACGATGTTTTGGAGTTATCGGAAAAAAATATGTCAAATTTCGAAGTTTTTTTGTCGATATCGTTGATTTTTTCGGTATAACTCGAAAAATACTGATTCAATCCTGATAAAACTTCGCAGCTAGTTTGAAGATGCTGAGAGACAACTTTATGCAAAATTTCGTGATGATCGTGTCATTAGAACAATTCGAAAAAAAAAATTCTGTGATTTTCTTATCATATCATCCTCATTAAATTCTGTATGAACCTTCGAACTGTAATTTTCCGATGATGTACTGGATTTCAATTCGATCTGATCTGTATTTTTGGAAATATTTGGAAAATAAAATTTTGAATGGGTATATCTGCGGAATCATTGGATCGATTTTACCCATTCACGAATTCGGCCTTCGTTATTAAGGCCCAAACCTTCTCTACGAAGGTAGAATTCGTGAATGGGTAAAATCCGCCAAATGATTCCGTAGATATACCCATTCAAAATTTTATTTTTCCAATATTTCTGAAAAAACAGATTAGATCGAATTGAACTCCAGTAATTTATCGAAAAAAAACTAGAAAAGCACTGCCTTGAAGGCAGCAGCTTTCGCACGCAATTTCAAATTCGTTGCCGAAGCGGTCATCTACATTGAACCATCGCGCAAAATCTGCTGCCTTCACGGAGTTGCTTTTCTTGGTTATTTTAAAAGGGGTGGCTCTGCTTACTTAATATTATGTTAGCAGTGCCATTCCACAACATGCATCGAATTCGATCAAAAAAGGTTATAAATAATAGCCGAGTATCTGTCGTAAGCCATCTTACGTGAAAAAAACAGAAAAAATTATTTTTTATAGCTTTTTTTTAGTTTTTAATAGAATGTTCTGGTTTCTGAGGATATTTCGCAAAGTTAGCAACACTGCATTGGTATATTGATATTTCAGGTTTATTTTTCTTATCATTACTAACTGATATTGCGTTGTATATCCGTGAGAATATATAGTCGTGAGTGGATCGTAAAATGGTTTAATTCAGTCGAATTAAGCTGCTTTGGGCATGATCAATACCTCAGTGGGTGACCACTATGGCCAAGAATTAAAAAACGTAATATCTCCTAACTTTTTAAGATAGTTTTATGATCATTATATTCCAATTCCTCGCAGTTTAAAATTAGCCATATTCCTCAAAGAAACAAAATAGGTATTTCAGACATTAATGAGTTGGCGCTAAAAAGGCGTTTATACAACGAACTCCAACATACAAACTCTCTTTTATGGACATTTTATTGCTCTCTTTTATTCGTTACAATTCGTCCCGTTTTTATGGTGGATAAAAAAAGGATAATTTATATGTTCAGATTCATTAGAAGGAACATGTAGAACGCTACCGGAGGAATTCTTCAATTGTACGTACATTTTAATTTAGCAGAAATTCCGAATATAAACTTTGACGAAACTTCGTTGTTTTATTCGTTGAAAATATCCGCAATGAGATAGAGTTGATTCATATGATAAAGAAGCTGGGTGTGTTTTACAGGGTGTTCAAGAATCGGACGTACAAACGTAAAGAAAAGATTTTCCGCCTTATTTTGAGGGAAAAAAGTTGTGTTAACATGGGACCGCAAAAACTCGGTTGTCGAGATACAGGGTGTTAAATTTAGAATTTTTAAATTTTTTTTTTCACATAGTACCTACCTGCATTCCACCAGATATTCAACTGAAATTTAGCATAGATATTACAAGTTATAGTTTACATCATATGCCAGCCAATTTTGGTTGCAGATCTACAGGATGATATTTTTTCTGGAACACTGTTCCCTGATTTCCTCCAGAGCTTTTTTGGCGCACCTGTACTCTATTCATTTTTATATACTATCCCGGTAGGCCATGACATTCTGACACATTTCACCGTGTATATTTTAAAAATGTTAGGTTATAGTCATTTTCCTGTCAGATAACTACACAACGTTGTCCTCTCTACATAGAGGTCGTTGTAATTAGGTATTTTTCAAAATGTGAATTTACCTTGCGAAAATAATGAATTTGAGAAAATATTAAGTGAATTCATTAATTTCAGAGACCTGGCGAATGTTGAAGAATCTTTTTTCTGTTAATACTGGAAATATTTGACGTATATATACATGGTTGGAAGTTGGAAGATTCAGTTATGCTATATTTTCTTGCACGGAAATCAAGAATCGAGTGATGGAATTTTACTGAAAAATAATGGATAGAGTAGTCCGTCACTTTGTTATAGTTCATTCTAAAAAAAAATGAAAGTACTCGAATAACCCTGCACTTCTAAACGAACATACGAACCTATGGAATTTCCCACTTTTCGAAATTCTCAAGAAATAAGCCTACAGAAGACATATAAATACCTTTTTGCACAACTTGAAATACTGCAGTATGACAATGTTGGATATCTTGTGATAAACTATTGATTCCGAATTATCAGGGTTACTATCAGAAAAAGCAGATTTCAATTATACATAGCACTTCCTGACACTTTGTCTCTGCTTCTTCAAAAACTTTCGGCATTTTTAGTTTCCAAGCGTGATGATTATGTTGAGATTGAGAGGAGAAACTGGTATTGGTATTTGGCAACATATCTGAGAATTATTTTGACATTGCCGATATTTCACGAGTGCCAACCTGCGTCAGTTTTAATCGAAAAAAACTTGATAGACCTAAATCATAGCTAAACGGGATAGTTTATAAAAGTGAATGGATTATATATTACTTTTAAAAATCGTAAAATGAAGCTTTGTTGCTCTACTGAACTCTATGGTCCCTTATAGTTTTGTCGTATCTGTCACCGATTTTGGGGAAAAAAAATATATCCAAATTTTCATAAAAAATTTTTTGGAAAACATGTTTTTTTCGCTATCGTTGTTTTCTGCGGAATAACTAAAGAAATGATGATCCAATCAGGATGAAACTTGGTAACTAGTTCGAAAATTCTAATCCGCAAATATGTGCAAACTCCTATAATCAGAAAAACAGTATTCGAAAGAAAAATCCATTCAGAATAAGATGATAGTTACGACAAAGTGATACCATTGTATAAAGACAACAAAGACATTGTCTTTATACAATGGTGATATTCCATGGACAGACAGATTGATTAGACATGACAACGGTGTTTAGTAGAATAGCTTTTTCTGCTATAGAATAATGAAATATTTATTCCTATTTTGTGGTAAACACGTGTTCTTTGTCAATATAACCAAACAATTTCCGTTTGCGATTTGTCAGTATTATGACAGTATGACAGTATGTGCTCCTCTTTTTCTATTCCTTGGTCTTCTACTCTAACCAGATCGAAGTATAGCTATCTCTGTTTTCCTAAGCAAAGTAACACATTTGACGTCCTTTTCTTTCCGAGAAAGCTGAATTCGACGTTGCCATATCGTGCACTCAGACATTGTCTTTATACAATGGTGATATTCCATGGACAGACAGATTGATTAGACATGAAACTAGAAATTGAAATTCACTAGTCCTGGTCTGCACTATCTGGGTATGGTTTATATGAACATTTCGATGCCTTGAGATGATGATACCTGCCAAGTTTGAAATGTTGAATCGTTTATGAGTTATAGCCATCCAAAGATTCTGCCAAATTCAATAAAACACCCTGTATCTCAGAAATGAATAGCCTTACCCCATATGTAATTGTACTAAGGTACCATCTATTCCCATCAAACGATGTAGTTACTCGCGGACCACCCTGTATAACTACTCATCAAATGAACATAAAAATATCCTCATCTAATGTCCATTTTAATTTGCAAAAATTATCATCTGTATACATCCTGCAGTCATTTTCCGCGAATAAATTTTTACGAAGGCATTCTATCCTTTTGAAAATCTAATTCTTTTTCCATCGGCTTATTTACGCTTCAGATATTAGCTTTATGTAAAGGTCAGTATGAGTTTGCAACAAATTTGAATATATTCCTCGTGGATTAGTCCCTTAGTGAACGAATGGGAAATATAATCTGCTAACAGGGGAAAATTTTGTAGCTTTTCGTGTGTGGATATCACACTTTATTATTTTTTTATTTATTCAGATATGTTTATCGAAGAAATATTCATTTTGTTTTCTGCTGTGTTAATTTTTCTTTGAATAGAATGAGCAACCTTAATTACTTTTTTGTTATCACTGATTTATTGAAAATGTTCAATACCCTGAGTTTCAAAGTGATACAGGGTGATACACATGCATTTTAAAATTCTGGAAAAGCGCTGACGTGTAGTGCGTGCGCTTTTGCGCAAATGTTTTGATTTTTTTCGAATTGTTCTAATAACACGATCATGACAATACTTCGCTCAAAATTGTGAATAAATATTTTTTGACTTATTCCGGAGGAAACAACTTTACCGGAGGAAAAACTGCGAAATTTCAAATATTTATTGTTCCTCAAAATCTTCGAATATTGAAAGTAGATCAAATTGGAGTGGGTAAACTATTGAAAAATATAGATTTCAACATCTGTGCAAAATTTCATTCAAATCAGATGGATGGTTTCCGAAAAAAAAATTTTCAACGCAAATTTGGAAATTTTACAGAAAAAATCACTTCAGTTATTTACTAACTATATTATTCAACCCAAAAATTGATGGCATTTGCGCTTCGATGTTCTAGAATTAATAACCGAGATTCAATTTAATCGCATGAATTGTATTGAGGAATAACCTCAAATACTTAAATGAGTATATATAACTCCAAAACCGTTTGGCCATTTAAGCCCTTCAAAGAACCCAGCCAGTGTATTTTGAAACCTAACCTAGCATTATATTTTCAAGTATCTACCTGTCTCTTTACGCACTTGTTCTATATAACGACGGGTTATCGTTTCTTCACAATGTCAGTAGTTTTCGAATTTTGAGCCTGAAGAAGAATCCGCGGTCAAATTCAATAGGGGTTTTTCCTGAATTTGGGTTATTACTGCAAATGCAAATTTGAACATAATTATTATGGGTTCGATTCATCATTTTCCCAAATTATCTTCAGAAAGTATTCAAAATCAGATTTCAAAATTGGGGTTTGGGATTTGCCAGGCATGCACGAAGTGGTAACGGTGTTTAGTAGAATAGCTTTTTCTGCTATAGAATAATGAAATATTTATTCCTATTTTGTGGTAAACACGTGTTCTTTGTCAATATATCCAAACAATTTCCGTTTGCGATTTGTCAGTATTATGACAGTATGACAGTCTGTGCTCCTCTTTTCCTATTCCTTGGTCGCTGTCTTCTACTCTAACCAGATCGAAGTATAGCTATCTCTATTTTCCTAAGCAAAGTAACACATTTGACGTCCTTTTCTTTCCGAGAAAGCTGAATTCGATCGTGCACTCAAGACAAATCCCTTTAAATGCAAATCCCCATTTTTATTTTTCAGTTTTAGGTGATCAAACATTTTTTTAAAAATATAATATTGAAATTATATGTTTGAATGGTGATGTTCCAAAGGTTTTTCATAATAATTACTGCATTTTCGTTTAAAGGAAAAACCCCCATTCTGTCTGTCGGACCGTATGTGCTCTAACCGTCGAAGGAAAGGATCTAGAGACTCGAAATTGTCAGGTTAGGCTTGAAGTCCAAATATCCCGGTTAAGTTCGTTAATGGGTGAAATCAGTCGAATAGTTTCGGAGTCAGGCTCATTGGAAATGTTGAGGTTTATTCCTCAATATCTCATTAAGTACTGAATCAATCAGATTGAAACTTTGTGAACAGTTCTAGAATACCAACGCGCACCTCAGTGCAATATTACATGTGGATCCAGTCACAGTGGAATGTAACACCTAACCAAAATATAGAACTATGGATCCAGTTGTTAAAAATTTTTAAAATATTTTTTCGAAAATTTTCCAATTTTTTTGAAAAACTTATTTTTCTCCTGATGTCTTGACTAAATTTCAACGAAATTCTTCAGAAATCTTATAGTCAGTATTTACCAACAACATTTGAAATTTCAATTCAATTCGATATTTACTTTCGGAGATATATATAAGGAAAAGAATATGCCAAATTTCGTTGTTATTTGGAATTTCAACGTTGTTTCCGCAATGTCACAAGAAGTACGAATTCAATCAGACTGAATCTTTGTAATCAGGTGAAGATTACTAATGCGTAACTAGGTGCAAAATTTCGTGTTGATCTAATAATGTAATAGTTAGAATTCGAACAAGCGCGTAAAAGCTCCTGACCTCACGTCAGTGCTTTTCCAGGTTTTTTTCGTTCTCAATGTTATCGGACGGACGGACGGCCGGCCGGACAGAATCGATTTTAGCATTAGATTCTTCGTTAAAGAGAACAACCTAGACCTTTGAAACCATTTTTATTTGTTTCCTAGAACAAAATGCGCGCAAAAGATGTGGAAAATTGATTATAAAAACTCCCGAACAGACAGATGGAGCTGTTATGTGGAATTTACAAATCATAGAGGTACTAAACCAACTAAAGCCTCTCCGAACATCTGAAATTTCGGAATTTCCGACTGTTGAAATTGTGAACGAACAGACTGACCTGTAATGTTCAGATTCTGGGGGTTTAAAGCCGAATAAAACCTCTCCTAACGTCGAAAATTGTGGAATTCCCGATTGTAAAGTTTGCAAGTTCTCAACCAAATGAAGCCGCCTCTACCAAATTCGAAATTTTGGGAATTCCACCCACAGGTCCGTCTGTTCGCTCATGTTTTACAGCTTGGTTATTGCAGTGTTTGTGGATCTCTATTGATCCCAAAATGTCCTATTCTAGCATTGTATAAATATTATACAATGGTATTAGGTACAAAATTTCGAGTTTGCACAATTCTGGGAATTTATGAATTTTTTGGAAAAATTATTCGCAATATTGGAGATCTTTCCGATGTTCGAATGAAGCTTGAACTTTTTTGTGAAGCTTGTAAAATGAAATTAATATCACTTGTAGGACTCGCCCTTGTGGATTGCGGGATTTAAACTATTTGTCAAGGGCAATTTTTTGAATAATTCATTTCACCAGTTTTGTTTTCAGGAATTAGAAGAGACAAGCTAGAAAAAAACTAAAAAATTACGCAAAATCCCCTGTCAACATCATTTCCTCAGAAGAAAAATATTTGGCAACAAATCCTGAAACAGGTCAATTTTTGTTTCACTTTTACCAAATTTATATGCATTTTTGAAGGATTTTTTGTAGCACTCTGTGCCATCCCCATCAACCCTCTAAATTTTTCGATTAGAGAAAGAGGGTCATGTGGTACTTTTTTGGCAAGATATTTGTATCTTCTTTAGAGGCGTGCAGAAATTTTCGAGAAAAAATTCTTTTTTTTGAAAAATTACTTACTTCAAAGAGGCTTTCAGTATTTGCTCTTTGTCATAGATCATTTAGTTAGAGACAATGGTACCTGATGAAATTTGTCACCGAATGATAGTCGACCATTACAGTTTTGTTCATGCACAACTTTCAACCAATACGAACCCTTTAATGGAGAAAAAAAAAATTTCCACGTGAGGGGGTTGAAAGTTGTGCATGAACAAAACTGTGATGGTCGACTTTCATTCGGTGACAAATTTCATCAGGTACCATCGTCTCAAAGTAAATGAGCCATGACAAAGTGCACATACTGAAAACCGCTTTGAAGTATTGATTTTTGTTCTTAGAATCTCTTAGATGTGTTTAATTTTTATTTTTCCGATTTTTTATTATATTGAATGTTGCATGTATTTTTGATCTAATTTTTTTTTGTAAATGGTTTCGTTCCGTAAATAAATAACTAAAAAAAAAAATTTTTTTTCGCAAAAGATCTCTAACGACTGAGTTGGACACACTGAAGGAGAATCCGATGTCAAAATTGATTATGCCAGGCCGAGTTTGTCGGTCGTTTGGCTCGATAACTTCAGAACGGAAAGAGCTTGCGACTTGAAACATACATCAGGCTGGGTTGTACATCAAAATGCGCCGGTTGAATTTGTTAATGGGTAATATCAACTGAATAGTTTCTACTCATTTGAATTTTTAAGATTACATCTGTTTGAAAATAGTGACTTTTTCACTTCAAGTATACATACATACATATTTCAGAGCGTTGCTGTGGTGTATAAAGCTGTTGTTCACTGTGAGGCGACATGTATCTGCCAAGCAAAATACCAGATAATAATTTTTACAGATGTCGGTAGCCCTACGATTCTCGATCCACTTCTTGGATCCACTGAAAGATCCTAAATAACGAAGACGTTCACGGTCGAGGGGCTAGATGTACCCACCATTTTCGCATCCGGAAATTCAATGCAGCGGGGAGTGCACCACAGTTTATGTCGCATAAATATAAAAAATTGGTACCTATTCATTTTATATTATGTGCATCATATCATCATATCATATCAGTGGAACTTTTATCCAAGCTGTTTAGAAATTTTTCAAACTGGAAAAGAGTGTTCAGGTTTCAATCATCGACTTCCATCCAGGGTGATAGATATCATATAATTTAGACTCAGAACAATGGTACATTTTAACCATTTGACACAGGCGCTCAAATCCTAGATCCGGCTCTGTTTGCATAATCAAATTCTCACTTTTCTGTCCTTTTCTAGAATATTCAGGTTTCCCCAAGCTTACTCGTACGCCCATTCCTACATCCTACAGTGTTAAATTGTATAATTGTACAAAAAAAACCATGAATATTTACTCCATGCCATCATTTACATTCGGAATGTACCAGAACTTCTCCCATTCATATCATGTACGATAAAGGAGGATAAAAAAATGTCGGCCCAACTTCAGCTAAGTATAGAACTCATGAAACAATGGTTCCCACTTTAAGCGTCAAGTTTGAGAAACCACATAACTGGAGAAAATGTGTTATGAAGAGCTTCTCAGATGTTCATACCCCATAAATATAATTCACGTTATCATTAAGAAGAGAAGACGAGGCGTCAGAAAATTCGAGATAAGCTTCGACTTGAAGTTGGGAAACTTCATTCATAATAAGGGAAAATTCTCGAAAAATTAACTGCTTTCTAATAAAAACTATTGAATATGAATTAAACTGATGTTTGAGATATAAGATTTTCCATAAATGAAGCTCCATTTTAGTAATATGATGCTCAAGAAGTTTTGCAGGTAATTTCAAATTGTGTTTTATTTCACCACCAAGAAATGGAATGATGAAACGATCTGTATTTTGTGAAATATCGCGGAAATAAAATTTCAAATTAGTACAATACCCAAAATCATTGGGTCATAGATTTTAACATTTCATGCAGTGGAACTTAGTATTTTTCACCACCAAGAAATGGAATGATAAAACGATCGGATCTGTATTTTGTGAAATATCGCGAAAATAATATTTCGAATAAGTACAATACCCAAAACCATTGGGTCATAGATTTTAACATTTCATGCAGTGGAACTGAGTCTCGAACTCAGTATTCAAGCCACGAAACTACAAAGCAAAAATTATTCTTGAAATATCCTATCGATTAAAGTTTATTTTGGTAGATCTTGCATCATTTTGGAGGTTTTTTCTGGGTTTTCCCTCCCAATATCTGAAACAGAACTGTTTAAAATTGAATAAAATTGTTTTTCTTCAGATATTGGGAGTGGAATATTATTCCTGTATTGTTCATTAGGCAATCAGTTTTCCAAGGAACTACCCTTGACAAATAGTTATGTCCTGCAATCCGCACGAGCGTTTTCTATAAAAAAAAAAACAATTTTCATTTAATTTTTAATAGTTTTGTTTCAGATACTGAGACTGAAAACTCAGAAAAATCCATAAAATGTTGTTTTCGCGCGCATGTTCTAGGGGAACAGCCTGCTATCGTTTTGTCAAAATTTCTGTAATTTTTGAAATTTCAACCCAAAATGGTCTCAAGCGACTAGGTTGGACTCATTGGTAACGAATCCAGTGACCAAATCGATTCTGTCCGGGTTGGTTGCATTTGAAAATACCAAGGTTGAATTTGTTAATGGGCGAAATCGGCCGAATGGTTTCGGAGAGAGTTGATATTGTATGGTCACTTAATTTAAAAAAAAAAATTTTCAACATGTTTTTCGAAAAAAAAATTTTTTCATGAACTATCAATCATGTTCGAAAAAAAATTTGCTTATACCTTGAGCTCCATATTTCATAGCAGTGTACCAAATTTGATAAGAATGATATTTTCAGAGATATTGGGAAAAATGTAACATTTCGTGGTTTTTTCTCGATATCGTTATGTTTTCGGTATAATTCAAGAAATACTGATTCAATAATGATGAAACTAGGCAGCTAGCTTGAAGATGCCGATTTTTTTAGGTTTTATTTTCGCAGTAATCGATTGTTAACATAAAAGATACGACTTTTTACGCGCTTGTCCTAGGAAACAGCGCGTTATCATTTCTTCACGATGTTTGCAATTTTCGATTTTTGAGCCGAAAATGGTCTTAAACGATTGGGTTGAAGTCCCTGAAGAAGAATTCGTGATCAAATTTAATTCTGTCCGTCCGGCTGTGCTGTAACTTTTGGAAGAAAAAACCTGGAGTCTTGAAATTTTCAGGTTAGGTTTATATCCTAAATATCTCGGTTATGTTCGTTAATGGGCCAAATCTGCCGAAAGGTTTTTGTGTTAGAGCCATTTGAAATTTGGTTTTTTCACTAACTCAAAATATATTATTCTGATCGAAATGAAACTTGCTTGGAAGATGGCCAGTATCAATATAAAGAATTATCGATCAAAATATTTGAGAAAAAAAATTTATTTCGAAAATTTTCATATTTCATTTAAATTTCATTTCGCATGTGAACAAGCGCGTAAAAGCTGCTGACTTCACGTCAGTGCTTTCCTAGATTTTTACGTACTGGTTTTCGTGGACAAGAGCCCGAGAGCGTTATCGTATTGGCCGAATATCTCCAATTTTTCAATTTTCAATGCAGAACATTACTAGAATGCATTACTCCCATTTTAAAAAAAAATGATTTTTGAAGAAATAAAATCCATCTGAACCATGCATTGTCCATAAGCAATAAATTCACTGTCAAAAACTTCTTATAAACGAAAAAATTTCCAGTTACCTCGTTCCTCGTGTTCTCACAAATCAGAAGTCCTGCGGAAACCTAATTCAAACTCAAACAAAACGTCCGAACAAGCGATAAATTTCGATTGTTTCCCCAGACGAACTAAGATAATGATAAAAAAGAAAATGACACCAGTTGCACTAAATAATTGAACACGCGAAAAGGGCCGAACGCACCGCGACTCCTCCTCGATAGGGCGCCACTGACACACTGAATTCTCCGAAACGGGAATGCGAAAAGCACGTTTTGCCGCACTTAACGCGACCGTCGCGACCGCAATACTCACATCTGTGTGCGAATTTTTGAACGCGAATTTTCTTAACGAATGGTCGATCAGAATTTCCTTCCTTCCGGAATTTATTGCTAATGCGGAGTTCGTTCGGATTATGAACTTGTTGCACTCCCTATTATCATCATTATTTCATGCTCATTCTTTATGCACCCCTTGATTTTGGACAGCGAAGTCCAAGAGCTGAAGGGGTGAACAATTTAGATCTTCGTGACAAATATCTGTAGAGTGAATCTTGTTGTTTCAGGTTACTTTGTCGGATTAAATTTTTAAGGCGTCTTAATGAGTGGGATTGGCATAAATAAAACGAAGAAAAAATCTAGAAAAGTGCTGACGTGCGGTCAGAAGCTTTTACGAGCCTCTTCAACTTTCTTGACAAATATATATTTGCCAACGAAAAAAATAGCATAAATGAATCTTCCAACCATGCTTATATACGTGAAATATTTCCAGTATTAAAAGGGAAATAAGTTTCTCCAACATTCGCCAGGTCTTTGGAATGAATGAATTCACTTATTAATATTCTCTCGAATTCATTATTTTCCCAAA
Source organism: Myrrha octodecimguttata (assembly GCA_958510865.1). NCBI lineage: Eukaryota > Metazoa > Arthropoda > Insecta > Coleoptera > Coccinellidae > Myrrha > Myrrha octodecimguttata. The sequence goes on from OY294063.1 coordinate 20,241,708, forward strand.
GTAAATTCACATTTTGAAAAATATGTCATCTAACTAAAACTCCATTCACCAGGTCTCTGGAATTAATGAATTCACTTAATATTTTCTCAAATTCATTATTTTCCCAAAGTAAATTCACATTTTGAAAAATACGTATTTACTACGACTTCTATGTAGAGACGACAACGTTGTGTAGTTATCTGACAGTAACTTTGAATAAAGAACAACAACAATGTTCTTCAGAGGACAGGAAAATGACTATAACCTAACATTTCCAAAATATACACGGTGAAATCTGTCAGAATGTCATGACCAACCGGGATAGTTTATAAAAGTGAATGGAGTTTTAGTTAGGCGACATATTTTTCAAAATGTGAATTTACTTTGGGAAAATAATGAATTCTAGAGAATATTAATAAGTGAATTCATTCATTCATGTTGGAGAAACTTTTTTCTCTGTTAATACTAAAAATATTTCAAGTAAATAAACATATGGTTTGAAGATTCAGTTATGCTATTTTCTTGTACGGAAATCAAGAATCGAGTGTTGGACTTTTACTGAAAAATAATGGATAGAGTAAGTCCATTACTTTGTTATAGTTCATTCGAAAAAAAATAAAAGTACTCGAATAACTACTTAACGAACAGACAAACCTATGGAATTCCCTACTTTTCGATATCCTCTTAGAAATAAGCCTACAGAAGACATTTAAATACCCTGTTGTACAAGATGAAATACTCCAGTATGAAAATGTTGGATATAGCTTGTATTGATTCCAAATTATCAGGGTTACTATCAGAAAACGCAGATTTCAATTCTACATAGCATTTCCTGATACTTTGTCTCTGTTTCTTCAAAACTACTTTCGGCATTTTTAGTTTCCAAGCGTGATGATTATTATGTTGAGATTGAGAGTAGAAATTGGCATTGGCATTTGGCAACGTCTCTGAGAATTATTTTGACATTGCCGATATCTCACGAGTGCCAACCTGCGTCAGTTTTAAGTAAAAAAACTTGATAGACGTAAATCATGGCCAACCGGGATAGTTTATAAAAGCATTGTTTAAGGTCCTTAAACAACGATAAAAGTGGATGGAGTATACGTATTCACCCCGCCAAAGTCAGCTCTACTCCCTTATGGTCCTTACGACATTCTGCATGAACCTTATCATTTTATATCAAGTAGATGTTTTTTTAATGTGTCAATTTTTTCGACCTTATTATTATGTAAAATAATGCCTTCACTGTATACAGAACTTACCTGGAACATAATTAAAATTCACCTTACCAAATAAGGCAAAGGTAGTGCAAGGATCGATGTGGTCACGAGACGATTAACGTACGTTTCCTCATTTTTTTCTGGAAAATGGTGTAACTCACTGATTCCTTTTCTTGCCCGATTGAGATCCATTCTTGAGTCAACTTTATAAAATGAGAAACACGGAAAACAATATAACAAATTTTTTATTTCACACTCACATATATTCAGTTATTTTTTTTGTAAATGTCTATTGAAAAACGTCGCGTAAAGATCTGTTTTAGGATTTTCGTTCACAAGTTTATGATAACCTTATAACTGGCAAGGGCCGGCCCAGTTCTCAATTAATCAGCTAATTGCAGTTATCCTGCCAATCAAAATTTAGTTCAAGAATGTTGCTGACAGAATTCAATATGAATCCTAACACAAAGAAAATACCAACAAGGTGAAGTCTATAAAACATCAACCCGATAAAATAATCAACACGTAAATACGCAAAAAACGTTCGTCGAACCAACCCGACCGCAACTGAACTCGAACTGAGGCCGCAGAAATTTCGCGCCCCTGGTGTAAGGTGTTCGGAGTTGATCGGGGTCATTCGACAGGATTCGCTGCCGTTGTTTGCTCCCATATGAGGTTCCGGCCAGCCTGGTAGTGCGGCCGCAAATTTCGCGCGCCCGGATATATTTTCGATATTCCCACGTTAAATAAAGACGTATTCTGGTCGCGGCGGATTGATAGGATCGTTAGAAAGAATTGATATTGTGGTGTTTGTTGGAATATTAACTAACGATTGCTGTCTCTCAATAAAATACTGATTATTTTAAAAATAATTAATTGTGTCTTACGACAATATATTTTTTAGGGAGGACGCAGGGCCCCTCGGCCTTATATTGAGCAACCTTTGCCTTCAACATCAATAAATAGCTAAAAATGCTCTTCCAAGCGAAATTTGTCATTTAGTAAGAGCTTTGATTTTAGCCACATCCAGCGAAATATTTCTGATTGAAATATCTAAACACAACAATATTTTTGGACGCTTCAGACGAAGAAAATCATTCCAAAATAAACATAACAATCCGAAATATTCCAATATCATTTTTTCTTTATTTGAACTATAAAATAATGAATTATTCACATTTTTATCTGTTGGGAACAAAAATATTTCAAATTGTTAATGAAGAACACTGCTTCTATGAGAAATAATTCCAGTTTTGAAATTTTTTTAATGAACTTTGTAGAGAGTACTTACAGATGAAAATAAACCTTTGAGTGACATTTGCACTGCTTTTATTATGTTTTATATGACTGTTTTGAGCAGGTACCCCATTAAAGTTGAATTCTGAATATAATAAATATTGAAGAAAAATACAGTATCAAGAAAAACAACATTACTTTATACTCAAAAAGAGAAACTACATTATCCCATTTCCACTATGAAAATATGTACAAGCATTGTTTTAGGGGGACAATGGTACAATATATTGTTTCAAAATATCATTATAATGAAACAAGTGACAACGAGGAACAAAAATGAAAAGTAACACATGTCGAAATTGTCAGGAGAAATGAAAAAATTTATTTCATTTCTACATGTAGCCAAGCTTTTATACTAGGGACATTGTATAAACAATGCTATGGAAGTCAGGTACTAGGAAACACGTGCTTTTGGTATTCACTCCAAAATTTTGAATTTTAGTTTCAGAAAATTGTGATTTTCATGTCAACCACAGTTGATGCAATTCACAGAAGTTTCTTTAGAGCCCTTAGGGCCGTATTTATAGTTGTTCCTTGAGGCTTCCTTACTGAAGGCCGCCTTGAATTTGCTTTTCTATGGAAACAAATACAAGTTTGTTTGCATAGAAACATAGAAAAGCAAATTCAAGGCGACTTTCAGTAAGGAAGCCTCAAGGAACAACTATAAATACGGCCCTTAGACGTTCATCAACTTCAAACATGATAGTCATTCCATTTAAATAACGTTATGGTCCCGCCTATTCATTTTCAACATCTATATATCTTCAAGTTTTTGCGATCTATTTTTACAAGAACTCTTTTGACTTGATTTTGTGTGTTGTGGCTACATTATCTTGTAGGCTTTTGAAAAATGAGGGAAAACACATGTTATACCTTTTTTGTAAGATGACATACTCAACCACATTTGGTCCATTGCTCCTCAATTATAACAACAAAATGAATACTTCAAACTATATACATAAATAATGATAGTAGTTATTCATTGCAGAGCAAAAGGCCATTGACCTTTGGTCCTCCAGCCAAGTTTTTCATATACAATTTGTATTAGAAAAAAATTACAATTGAAATGTATATTATATTCTAAATATATTTACTAAAGCCTTGATTGGGTGTTTACTTGAGGAAGTATGGTTGTTATATTATAGTGATAGAGATATTGATTAAAGTAAAACACTTTATTTCCACTTATATATAAGCCGAAATAAAGTTTACTTTAATCAATATCAAGATGAATTTCCATCAAGTAAAGAGCGAAACAACCAATTCGGTGAATTAAAAACACACCAATGGTGTTTTGATTTTGTGAACAATTTGAAATAATTTGTTTGTCAAATTTGGCCAGAACCAACTATTTACCCATAAATCAGCTACTGACAAATCTTCACAGGCATAGAGCCAAACAAAAAAAACTATGTTCTATGTGAGGAATCATAGACCAGTTAACAACAATATTATGTTTTTAACTAAAACGGGATATACTGAAATATCATTCTCAGGATTTCCATACAGTTTCCGCAAAAAAAATTTCTTTTTGTGTTTGGTTGAATTTCACCTCACGACTACACCGTTAAAACTTGAGCTTGTATCATAATCTTTTAGAATTTCTTTGTGTAGCAGTTGGGTTCATATTTTCAGCTTGCAGTTCATAGCGGGCAAATAGAGTGACCATTTCTAATTTTAGAATACGTTGTAGTTCAACTGGTAATCTCTTGAACGTCTTTGCATAACTCATAAAGAAATGTTCCACCTCATCAAATTCATTTTTTTTATTCTTCTTCAATTCAAGGTATTTGGAGAAACTGGGTTTTGTTTTCCTTCCATTTTCTTCTTGATTATCTTCATCAGCATCTTCTTGAATTATCACTTGAATATCTTCTACAGGCTCATCTAACTCCTCTTCTATAGAATACGCATGTTCAATTAGAAATACTTGGTTCTGACTTGGATTACTATCACTTTTAGAAACTTCAATATATTCTGATAGCTCATCTGTTGCTTCTGGTTTCACTTTGAATACACTATTTGCTACATTAGGTGCAGAATCTGCTAATTCATTAGAAACTGAAAGTTTTACATCAGCTGTGCCTGACAAGTCCTTTTTAATGTCACTGATATTAGGGAATCTCTGTTTGAATATCTTTCTTGTTTGAAAATTATCCATGAACCTCATATGTTCGGCCCACGGCCAATTTCTGTATTTCTTATATGTACGGTTGGATGGATTTGCGTTTACCTTCTTGAATTTACTATAATTCTCCTTCAAGCAATTCCACTTGAACCTCCAGTAGTTTCCTACGAATAGGTTCCATTGAAAAGACAAATATATCGAATTAATTTCACAGCAAAATTCAATCAATTTGAAGGGGATAACTACTCATTATTTAAAAAGCATAAATTGGTAGCAGGAAATAGGACATGTCCTATTTCCTGCTACCTTATTGAATATGGAGGACGCTGTCTCGTTTGTTGACATTAATTAAAAGATTACCTGTTTCTGTGCCCATTCTTGCAGCAATTTCATTCCATGCCATAGCTCTCTTCACACGGTTCTTAAAATCAACGTGATGGCTGTCATAAACGCAAGGTCTGGTTTTCACCAATCCTATGAATGTCTCCATTGTGCAGGAATCTCCTAAATTCGGTACTTCCCCGACAAGATTTATTTTAAGGGAAATGAGCGGGTTGACTAGAACAGTTCTAAATTTCCTTCCAGTTCTAAAAACAACACAGTTCTACACAAAATACAAAGTTGTCTCAGTTCCACAGAATACATTGACACAAAAAAAGATGGCCATATTTGTATTCTGTGCTGCACTACATCGAATCACACATCGATTCACAAAAGAATTTATGTTTCACCAAATGATTTTGTACTTCAATTTAATATTTGTATCACATGCGATCCACAATCCGCCAATGTGGTACTTGGCTAAATGGATGTATTCATTCATTGTCGAAATAACATATCTTTCAAATATTTTTCTTTTCAACAAATATATTTTTTATTTTCCAGTTAATTCGATGCGCATACGCATTTCGGAAGTAATTAGTTAGGAATTCGTATACGCATTGCATTTCACTCGTACGAGGCCTGTTATGAAGAAGAAAAATGTATACTGATTGATTAAGTTCTGTAATCATTTTTGAATACTCCTCTTCTCTATGGTGGTATGGTATATTTCTGTAGTCTGCTCTTAAAAGTTACATACACAGAACACATACTATATTTACTTTATGGTTACATATTTGTATTCTGTGAAAGTCTATGGTTCATTTTCAAAGTTTTGAGATATTTTTATTTTGTTGAATTATTTTTGTGTGACGAAGTTGCAGTATTTGGCATTTGAACCACTACTTCATGCTATGCTAGGTAAAATATTATTTTTTTTTCTTTTATTTGAAAAATCATCCCCTCGTTTGAAATATATCATTATTTTTATTGTTGAAGTACAGTATTTTCATTTTGTGATTTCTCAATTGTGAATGATTTAATTTGATTTGGATATGTCTGATGAGTCCAATTCATAGGTAATGAAACATTGAGAAAACTGTAAACTCATTGAATTAAGGGTAACCAAGTTGAACTGAAATAGGCCATTTCAAACGTAATTTCAACCTTGAAATATTCAGTCTATATTTCATAATAGCAATGTTAAATTTGATATGAGGAATTTTCCACTATATCATAACTTGTCAAAATATTGAGTATTTATCATCATTTTGTTGTTCTGTAGAATGTTGTACGAGGACATCTTCAGGATATTACCCCAGAGCTGGGATGTGGTAGATGGCAGCAAAAAATTTGAACTGATAGAAATTTCACCTAATACACAGGAGTACCATGATGTTTTTCCTAAATTTCAAGCCAAATTGGGAATGGGGCCTATATATCGAATACAAAATCCACTATTATACACTAAGTTCTACCTGAAAAAGGCAGAGTATGCGGCAAGAGGTAGTTATGAAGTGATGCCACTCTATCATGACACGGTTCAGTCCAATGTGGAATCTATTATTACTTTTAATGTTGACTGGAGATATGGGGAGAGGTAAGTTTTACAGATATTTATTATTTGTGCCATAAATTCAAATAAAACAATATCTATCCAGATTTCATTCAACTGTATAGTAAAAAAACTCAGTTTTTTTTGGATAATTGAGTAATTTTCAAATACTTCCTTTGTTAGTTGCTATAGAAAGATCAAATTTCTATTGAGTTTATGATACTCGCATGAACAGAGTGAATGAGATTCCTAGAACTCTTGCTTCTTTCAGGTACAAATATGGACCTGGAGTGTACTTCTCTACAAACCCTTACAGAGCTCAAAAGCGTTCTAACATTAAATTAGGGCCATATAGAGCAATGTTTTTGTTCGACGTTCTAGTTGGTAATGTCCAGACAGCTGTCAATAGAACATTCCATCCTGATATTGGCTATGATACTGTGGTGTCACCTGATGGAGAAACTTTAGTTAAATATTTTGATCACGAATTTTATCCAACATATGTTCTGTATTACCAAGATGTGAGGTTTCATTGAAACCAATCTTCTACAATTTATTAATGGTTATCTCTAAAATATCTACAATTTTGAGACTGAGAAGATATGTAAAAATGATGTAGTTAAGAATGTTAATTTGAGTGTTTCTTAAACCTGTGATAATACATTAAATATTTTTATGAGATAACCTTCTCTAATGAAGGAAATACTTTATATTCAGACTCACATTTCAGAATATTTTCTGATATATTTAAGTTTCACATGTTTTCTATTCTAGTTGTTGATTAATTCAGAGCTTTGTATAAGCTCAATCTTGTTTTGTTTTCTTATTTCGCATTCTAAAAAAGGTTTTTTAATTCTTGTATTTTTATTCATGATTAAAGTATGTTGAAAAGTCAATGCCTAAAAATATTTATGTTTGAATTTGTGATATTGGCTATTTTTCCAATAAATCTAGTTTTGTAACATTGAGTTTATTTTATGAAAATATGTCATATCATTGTATCTTTATACAATGGTTATATTATTACACAGTGTATCATGAAAAATCAACTAGAAGTTGAAGTAGGTAACCCAGGTGAAGATGTTTCAAAATCATGTTCGAGGAATGGATACTCTTGTAACTGTGGATAATGTTTCAGTTTCCATTGACGTGCATGTTTTGGAACATGAGTGAATAATCTACTTTTTCTACTCGATAATAAATTTCATTTTGAAGTTTGATAACCCCATCAATTTTTTTCTTAAATTCTATTTGAATGAGACCACTTGGTTCTTTCCAAATCTCACATTTGAATTTGATTGAAAAAATACTATCCGAAATCATAAATTAAAACTATTTCTATTAGAAAATGATAAAATACCAAGCATCTTTTATTGATATATTTGTTTACCACTGCAGTTGACATCAGCTGCGGTGTCCGAGTGGTTAAGGAGATGGACTTGAAATCCATTGGGTTCTACCCGCACAGGTTCGAATCCTGTCCGCAGCGTATTTTTTTTGGATATATCAAAAGTTTCTTTTCATTCATATAAATAGTTGGGGTGGAAAAACGAACTGTAGTATATTAATGCAGTTGAAAGATACGGTATTTCATCTAACTTTTATTGTAACCATTTCTAATCAGCATAAAATGACAACAAAAATTCAAGGTATCTTAAATTAGTGCAATTTACAGTAAGTAATGTAAAAATTTCAAGTCTTATGTTGGATTGCTATGGTATTCGCGTTAACTGAATCTCGTTCGAGTTTTAAAATGAAATAAATTCATTATCTTTCTACAAATCACCTAAAATTTACTTGGATCATTAAAAATATTATGCGAAGTTTTGCCCATCCATTTTGGGTCTGCATTGATTAGTTGAAAATGTATTCTGTGAACTCTAATTCCTAATATACAGTAAAGTATACAGTGAAAGTTGATAGTTTTATTTATTGTTTGCTATTTGTTTTAAAAATACACTTATTATACATATACTTCACAAAAATAAATTCTCTTCAAGCTATCTGATACTTTAAGTATTTGCCCACAAGAAATTCGGATGAATATTTACCAATATACATTTGAACAAAATATATATCAGCAGAAACAGAGGTAATGTCTTAAATGTACAAAATTTTATTCAATCAAAGCCACATAAAAATAATAATTTGGCATTCCTACTAATTTCAATCGATAAACATTTTATTTCACAATTTTGAGTCGTGTTATATAGAGTTGGTTTCGTGGTATTTCTAGATTCCAAAGAGACATACATTTAGATATTCTTCACCATACTAAATCCTCTCGAGGCAATCTGATTTAAGCCTATCAGAAAATCAAATAAGATGTTTATATACATTTAAATAAAATTAATATCAGCAGTGACTGAGATTGTTTCTGAAATGAGGTAAACTTATTGACAAAGTTCTGTTCACCATTGCATAAAATTAAATATTTGTCATTTCTACTAATTTCAATAGAATGCAAATTTTTATTAACAATTTTAAGTCATGTTATATTAAGTTGATTTTGTGGTATTTCTAGCTGCCAAAGATCATAAATAAAATAACAGAAATATGAGAGCACACTCTACACTGAAACTTGTCAAATTATATATGAGGAAATGAATTTAAAATATACTAAAAAATAAGCGTTCTTGAAATTAATTGGAAGAAAATCAGCTTCCCTCACATCAAAATTATTACATAAATTACCCTAGTGTATAAAACAATTTACTACTGTACAAATATAATTCCAGATTCTGAAAAATGAGTCCGGCACTTCTCCTTCACAATGATTGCAATAAATTCAATTTTTTATATATCAACTATATAAGTATCCGAGGATGTCATTCTCTCACATCATTAATTGTTGCAGGTAGGGTTACTTCTAAGCCGTCGAGATTTTTGGTTAATATTATCTGACAACCTAAACGAGATGTATCTGTCAAATCATAAGCTAAATCAAGCATATCCAATTCTTCATCCGATGGTTTATCTGGTAGCTCCTTGAAGTCCTTCTCTTTGAATATGACATGACAAGTTGAGCATGTTAATGTTCCTTCACATGCTCCGAATCCATCAAATTCTACGCTACTATTTACTATGACATCTAGAAGGGAATCTCCTTCTTTGCCCTGAAGTTTGATTCTTTCTCCATTTGCTTTCACAAAAGTAACATTTATCCTAAAATAGTAGTATAACTGATGGAGAACTGGAGTTAATACCTACGTTTTTAAACTCACAATTTTTCACAAGACTTTGGTTTCTCCTCTGTTGAGTATTTGAAATGAGATATTTGATTTGAAACAGCTGGTGTGTACTTCATAACCTTAGATATAGTTTTAGTTAAAGGTACAGTTTTTTTGAAAATTTGTCCCCAAGTCATTTCTGAAAATTGTTGATCTTTAATAAGAGAAATCAGGTCAACTTTCTTTATTTTACGAAATTCAAGTGGTTTGAATTGAACCCACAGAATAATGAAAATTAACCATAGACATAGATATCTGAAACCACAGAATACAAATATATACTGAAACACAGAATAAAAGAAATACTGTTGCACTGTCATCGAACTCAGCTCAATGAACTTTAAACTGATATAGAGTTCTACGCACAGAATACAAATATATTCGGTTCGGTTCTACGGCTCAGACAAAAGTTGGCAGATTACAGAATACTTCTTTTGTTCAGTGGAGCGTGGTATGCAACACAAAATACGTCAATATTTTAAGCCATTTTAGCTCATATCAGGGGCGGATCCAAAAAATGCAATCTCCCGAGTTCATCACATTTCAAAACATTCAATGATGAATAAAACTGTTCGTTTTTGGAGAAATAATGGAAAATGAGTACTTTAATTTTCTGAAATGATTGGAGATTCTTGTTATTGGATTGCATACTCTTGAGATATAGTTTATCTGCAATCTTCATGGTAATTTTCTAGTTTCATGAATCGCAGAGTGAATAAGAAGAGGACGAGTGTAAATAAAAAAGTGATTATGGAAGAATATGAGTCATAAGAAAGTATGGAGCACAAATGGCTTCTTGCTTTTTTTCTAATCTCATCAGCCTATTTTTATCCGAGCCCAGTCTAACAAAAGTGATTTATGTGATGGAAAAAGCTATATATATGTATACCTACTTAAAGTTGGGTATTGTACCTACAACTTCCACCCTCTAGGTAGGATACAATTTGTATTTATCCAATACTGAGGTCTGTTGTTCCGAAATCAGAAATTAGAAAAATGCATTCAAAATTCATTGTCAAACGAACTTTTTTGGATGAAAATTTGGTCACATAACGCGTGTTGCATATTTTATGTCCGTTTATATTTCAATTTCCAGAGGTGCGGTGGGATAAAAATAAATATCTAAAAAAGTAAAAGAAATAGTTCTATATGTTTGTGAATTGAAATAACCAAATTCAGGTTGAAATTTTTCGAGTTGAAATTAACAAATCTGCAAAAAAAAATCTTCTTGAATTGCCTCATTCGAATATCTAGTATCGATGAGAAGGAACCTGATAAAAATATATATAGGACATCATAATTTCAACGAAATATTTTTTTCCGGAAGAATTATATTTGCGAATTTGATGAAGGGATCTATATATGTACTTATTTCGGAATTTGTTTGTCAGGTTTGTCGTGAAATCTCTGAATTCAATCACTAAAAAAAGCAGAGGAAAACATATTCTCGAATATTTCTTATTTTTTTAAATAACATCCGTATGTCAATTTGGATCTTAATGTTGGATAATTAAAAGTATATTGGAATGAAAAAATTCAATACATAAAGTGATTCTTTCAAACTCACAATGCACCATTGTTTTCATGAAGGAAAAAGAAATTTAAGAAACTGATATATTTCTCATCGTAGCTCAGTTGAAAACCCCTTGAAATAATTGGACGTTTCAAATCAAATACAAACAGAAATAGATAAAGCAAAACAATGTTGATGGTAGGATTGGTTGTTATTATGGAGTTTCTTGAGAAAACATAACTGCAATGCGCCTTTCATTCTCCTGTATCTCCTAGGGTTTCAAAAGTTGTAGTTCAGGTTTCACTAATTTTTCCCACTCTACATACATTTCCTTGTAATTTTTTGAAATTTTATTTCTATCCACTACTTTTCAATGACGAATCATTACCAAACAACAAGTAAATATATACAAAAATTAAATTTTTGCAAGGATTAATATAAGTTATTCTTATAACCCCTTATTTCACGCCATAAAACACCGTTACCCACATCTGTCAACTGTTTATCTCCCCCAACATTCCCCTCATTTCTAACTCCGCCCACCGCTCAGAAATCCTGAATATCTCTCGGGATTGGCGCCAAACGTAAGCCATCACAGCGGTTACATGTCTGCGTACGCGGCAACACCGCATGTAACGAACCTATCGCGTATATTCCTCCCCTTCTTAAAAATTACATGGTGTCTCCCTCTATTTCGTTTTCGGCAAGGCCCTCTCTACTCCAAGAAGCGTTTTCTCTGTTTGATGTGTGATCCAAATGCTCTGTGCAGGGTTAGCTTAAGCTCCTGTTATCGGAATGTTGCAAACCTTCGCAGGGCTTCTGTCTTGCTCCAGATAGTAGCCTTTATTTGCATGGCTGAACGCTATTTGTTGAGTTATTTGCGTTTCCCTGTAGAAGATTACAGTCCCTGTCAGTTTGAATATGAATATGAAGTTTATGATTTTTTGTTCGTTATTTCGAACTGAGTTATTGGGTTAATTTTTATATTTGGAGGAATGTAGAAATGTAAAAAAAAGAAACACCGACACGGCGTTGGCAGATTCATATTTAAATGGTTTTCTGTATTTTGAGACAAATGGGTATACTCCTTTCACTTTTATAAACAATCCCGGTTGGCCATGACATTCTGACACATTTCATGTTTATATTTTGAAAATATTAGGTTAGTCATTTTCCTGTCAGATAACTACACAACGTTGTACTCTCTACAAAGAGATCGTAGCAAATACGTACTTTTCAAAATGTGAATTTACTTTGGGAAAATAAAGAATTTGAAAAATTTTATGTGAATTCAATAATTCCAGAGACCTGGCGAATGTTGAAGAAACGTTTTTCTTTGTTAACACTGGAAATATCTCACGTATGTAACCATGGTTGGAAGATTCAGTTATGCAATTTGTTTGTACGGAAATCAAGAATCGAGTGTTGAAATTTTACTGAAAAATAATGGATGAAGTAATCCGTTACTTTGTGATAGTTCATTTGAAAAAAAAATAAAAGTACTCGAATAACCCTGCAGTTAAACTTCCAAACGTACAGACAAACCTATGGAATTCACTTCATTTCGAAATTCTCAAGAAATAAGTCTACAGAAAACATTTGAATACGTTTTTGCACAACTTGAAATACTCCAATATGAAAATGTAGTAGTACTACAAAACCTGTGTCACCTTGAAAGAACTAACTCAATTCACAACAATCTTGGGAATCTATTTGCACGATACACTGGATTGAGTTTTCACTCACATACGTCGAAAAATGTTGGATAGCTTGTGATAAATTATTGATTTCAAATTATCAGGGTTACTATCCGAAAAAGCAGATTTTAACTCTACATAGCACTTCCTGATTCTTTGTCTCTGCTTCTTCAAAACTAATTTCGGCACTTCTAGTTTACAAGCGTGATGATTATGTTGAGATTGAGAGTAGAAATTGGCATTTGGTAACGTCTCCGAGAATTATTTTGACATTGCCGATATTTCACGAGTGCCAACCTGCTTCAGTTTCAACTGAAAAAACTTGATAGACCTGAATCATGGCCAACCGGGATAGTTTATGAAAGTGAATGGAGTATATTATGATATTAGTACGTATACAGATGACAAGAGATGTTGAAAATTTGATGAATAATATACCTACCTTCGACCTAATGTCTCAACTAGGATCACCGAGCACAAATTTATTTTCTCGTGGTACAAAATGGCGAATGCATACCCAACATTTTCAGTTTCTGTTGTAGCATCTTAATCTTGGCAAAATAATAATTTGGAGGATCTTTCGCAAAAAATATTTAGAATGTGCAAAGACGAAAGTTGGGTGATTTAAAGATATCCTCCATATTTGAAGCCATTTACTCACGAAATTCCGCGTGATTCTTGTCCTGGCTACCGGCCATAAATTCAAGATTACGGGCGTACAAAGTATCCTATCGACTCGAGACTTTTAAGGTAGGTTGCAAAATGCGACGGTTCAGTTCGTTAATGGTCAAAATCGGCCAAATGGTTTCGGAGTCAAAGCTATTTTCTGATATTTCAGGAACTGCTGGAGCAGTTAGTTGAAAAATAACGACGTGCAGCTTTTGCAGTATTTCGTGGAGAGATCATACTGTTATTGATTGAAAAAAAAATCCGAAAAACATTTCTTTTTTCGAAATTTTCAACTATATTTGAAAAACATTTTCGTCACACCTTGCTCTTCATATTCCACAGCAGTGTACCAAATTTTATTTTCATGAAATTATAATTTTTATATTGGGGAAAAAATATGCTAAATTTATTTTTTTTCCGGACTAACTCAAAAATATTGATTCAATCATGACAAAACTTCGAAACTAAGTAGTTCAAGAATAGTGATGACCTTAAGCTTAATATCGTGATAATCGTGTCATTAGAATTACTCGAAATAAAATAAATTTTTTTCCAGATATGCAATATTTTGCGATCTTCTGATCATATTACCCTAACGAAATTCTCTATGAACCCCCAAGCTGTCATTTTTCAATGGAGTAATGGATTTAAATTCGATCTCATCTATATTTTTGGAACGGTTGATAGTAAACACAATAGCTTCCGAAAGAAACACAAACTCGATTTTTGTAGAGTAGGTTTGGTTCTTAATTACTAAGGTCGACTTCGTGAATGGGTAAAATCCATCCAATGATTCCATAGATAATATACTCATTCAAAATATTATTTTCCCAAAATTTCCGAAAATAAAGATGAGATCGAACTGCATTCCAGTACTCGATTGAAAAATAACAGCTTGGTAGTTCATACAGAATCTCGTTGGGATAATCTGGCCAGAAAATAGCAGAATATTGTATATTTGGGGAAAAAATTATTTTTCTTTGGAATTGTTCTTATGGCACCATTAACTCAAAATTTTGCATAAAGTTGGTCATCAGCATTTTCGAACTATTTATCAAGTTTTATCAAGATTGAATCAGTAGATGGATAGAATGGGGGTTTTTTCTTTGAACGAAAATGCAGTAATTTTCATGAAAAACCTTTAGAACATCACCATTCAAACATATAAATTCATTATTATATTTTTAAAAAAATGTTTGATCACCTAAAACTGAAAAATAAAAATGGGGCTTTGCATTTATAGGGATTTGTCATGAGTGCACGTTATGGCAACGTCGAATTCAGCATTCTCGGAAAGAAAAGGATGTCAAATGTGTTACTTTGCTTAGGAAAATAGAGATAGCTATACTTCGATCTGGTTAGAGTAGAAGACAACGACCAAGAAAAAGAAAAAGAAGAGCACAGACTGTCATATTGTCATATTACTGACAAATCGCAAAGGGAAATTGTTTGGTTATATTGACAAAGAACACGTGTGGACCACAGAATAGGAATAAATATTTCGCTATTCTATAGCAGAAAAAGCAATTCTACTAAACAACGTTGTGACTTCGTGCATGCATGACAAATCCCAAACCCCAATTTTGAAATCTGATTTTGAATACTTTCTGAAGGTAATTTGGGAAAATGATGAATCAAACCCATAATAATTATGTTCAAATTTGCATTTGCAGTAATAACCCAAATTCAGGAAAAACCCCCATTGTAGTTGACCACGTAATCTTCTTCAGGAAGTCGAACTTAATCGTTTAAGACTATTTTCGGCTACAAACTTGAAAATTGAAATTGTGTCGACACGATATCGTGCTGTTCCCCAGAACAAGGAAGTAAAGATGTCCAGTTCTTTCCTCCGGAAGTGAGAGTATTTGAGTACAGCCCGACAAAATTAAATTTCATTATGAATTCTTCCTCAGTGAGCCCAATTCGTCAACCACATACATTCACGTGAATTGACAAATCACGCTCTCGCTTTAAGAACAAGAGCGAGAAATCGCTCCAATAACATCTAACAACCCAAAATAGCACAATATTAAGATATTCAAAGTCAAAATCTCATGTTCATTATCAGCTCCATTAGTCCGGTAATCCGACCATCGGAAGTAAACATTCAGTCAGCCGGGGGACAAACAACGCACGAATGAAACGAATAGGGGTCGACTTAAACATTTCACGCGGGAGGAAGGATAAAAGGACCGCCTCTCTATCACGCATCGCGCGTCCTTTCGTTCCTATCCAGCGAGCTTTTCGCGCGAAATCGCTCCCAGTGCCTGTCCGCCGGTCGTCCACTCCCGATACCGGGTCGCTAGACACGTCTAACATATTCAAAAAAATCATATTGTATATCTATGGTTCGATTTTTCTTTTGGTAACGTTCTGTGGTGCCGTCGCTTTTCCTTTGTGTTCCCAAACACAGATTCGTAAAGGTCATAATATACATCTATGGTTTGATTGTAGTTCTGATAACATTCTGTGTGCCGACGCGGCTGTTCTGTGTTCCCAGACACAGATTCGTGAAGTTCATATTATATATCTATGGTTCGATTGTAATTTAGATAACTTTCAGTGGTGCGATTTTCTGTGTATACACGGTATCAAAAAACTATTTTGTACATTTATGGTCAGATTGTCCCCACGATAACATTCTGTGTGGTGCTGTATTGAATTTTTTTGTGTCCTCGTGAATTGAGGCTAATTGAGACATTTAGTCTCGTTTTGCCTCTGGTTGGCGTTTGGGGCAGTCTAAGGTGAGTGTTTTGTTGTTTTTAAGTCAGTTTACACGCTCAGGACGTGGTTAAATATGTGTGATTTGGTATGATCACGTTCTGGTCGTTTTGGACTGCAGATCTTTTGTATACGATTGTTCAGTTTTCAGTTAGGTTTTGTCGTCGGTATGGTTGAGAAGTCTAGGGTTTTCCCTCTGTAGGTTTCCTCGGTTTTCCGGGGTTTTCATGTGGGTGCCATTGGAGAATTTAATGTTGAAGATGATGCTATAGGACAAGTATGGGTTAATATAGTTGAGGTGATAGAGCTCTTACGCTGCAGAAGTGACGGTGAAGATGAAAATGTATGGAATAAAAAAAAAACACTTTTTTTAATCTACGCCACTGTCTGAAAATTTCTATAAGGAAGTACGTTCTCATAGAGGGGTTCGCTACCAATATCTAAAAAAACTTTTTGAAATCAAATAAAAAACTATTCTATAGTGATAGAAATTGCCTTGCGGATTGCGGGATTCGAACTATTTGTCGAGAGCAGATCCTAAAAAATGTCGCTCAATAAACAATATCGGAATAATGTAAGATTCACGAAGTGAAAAGTTACATTTTTGTGGCTATATCTGACGCCTTAATATAAAGCAAAAATTTGCGGGATGATTTTCTTGCAAGAGTTTAATTTTTTATGAACTTTTTTCCATAGTTTGTTTTCAGATATAACGAGCGAAAAACCTAGAAAAAAAAACTGAAAACATAATTCGAAATCCTCCCTATAAATATCCATTAATCGATATAAAAATCTTGTTCCTTGCTGTAGCATGTAGGCATAAGAACAATTTTTCTATCGTCGGCAAGATATGATTAGACTGTCGAACGAAATTTTTCATATTTTACTATGGTCGATATAAATTTCAGTACAATTATAATGAAGACATTTTCAACCAGTTTCACAAGTTTTCGCGGTCACCTATTTCGAATTGAAGATTCTAAATGACACGATTGATAATGAGAGTCGAAGAAGAAAAAAAAGTTACTATATAAAAATCTAGAAAAGCACTAACGTGAGATCAGGAGCTTTTACACGCTTGTTCAAATTCTACCAATTAGATCAACACGAAATTTTGCACCTGGTTGCGTGTTGTTAATCTCCACCTGAAAACGAAGTTTCAATCTGATTGTATTTTTACTTCTTGCGATATTGCGGAAATATCATAAAAATTCCGAATAGCAACGAAATTTGGCACATTTTTTTCCTTATATCTCCGAAGGTAAATATGGGATCGAATTGAAATTTGGAAAATTGTGGTTAAATACTGACTCTTAAGTTTGTACCAAATTTCATCGAATTTTGATCACTATTTCAAGGTAAAAATTTTTAATCAAAAATTTCAAAAATTTTCGAATACTTAAAATTATTTAAAATTTTCTGAAAACTGGATCCATACGTAATTTAGCTCTGAGTTTCGAGTTGGTATTTCGAAACTGTCCAAGAAGTTTCATTTTGATCGAGTCAAATACTTCATGAGATATCGAGGAATTAAACTCAAATGGGCCTAACTCCGAAACTATCGAACCGATTCTACCCATTAACGGAATAAACCGAGATATTTCGACTCCAAACCTTATCTGACAATTTCAAGTCGTCAAGTCTTTTTTCGAAAGTTAGAGCACATACGAACGGACGTACGGACGGACAGAATTGCATTTGACCACGGATTCTTCTTCAGGGAGTTAGACCCAATAATTTAAGACCACTTTCGACTCGAAATTCTAAAATTACACGGCATGACGAAATGATAACGCGCTGTTCCCTAGAACAAGCCCGTAAAAACCCAAAAAATAACTCTAATTTATTTCATTAATTCAGCGGATTTTGATTAGGGTAGGGCGGGGCTAAAAGTCCGGCGAGTAAAAAGTCGCAACATACGTATCATGTTGTAGAACAGTCATAGAAACAAGCGAAATAGGTAATTGGAATCAGAATGAGAAGCGAATAAGAAGTTGCGAGCCTTCAGTGGTCGCCGAACGCACATGCGAGTTTAAGCTCTAATGATAATTTGTTGCACTCAGAAGTATGTATTACATACTATCAGCTTGTAATGCATGCAGTAGTTTCGTGATGTTAACCATTTTTTGTTTCGTAACATGAAAAATAACAAGAAGTGGGTATGGGGCAAAAAGTACACTGAAGCCTTCTATGTGTTCCCAAAGCTGGACCAAGGAAAACCTCAAATGCTAGAAAACGACGTAAAGCAACAGTTTCAACGGATACTCCTGAAAAAATAAGTTAGCTTAAGAACAAGAGAACAAGAAGAAAAACCAAGACAGTTAAAGAAAATAATGAGCAAAAGATCATAAAGAAGAAAGCTTCTAGAGAAAAGATCCCCTCATCTTCATCTGATGAAGAATATCTCTGTATTATACAGGGTGAGTCTTTGACCTTGCAGAATATTTTAACAGAAGATTCCTGAAGCCAAAAGAAACAATTTTTTCCCTTACCATTTTTTCCGATTCGGCTTGGTTCGTAAGATACAGACTGTTGAAAATCCATAAAAAAATTTAATTTTCGATTATATCTCGCGAACGATCTCACCGAATGAGATGATTTTTGGAATATAGTTTTTATTGATACGATGCATGTTCCTGGATTACAAACTTTCATCCACCTCCTCCAGTTTCTTTAATATGACCATAACATTTCATAAAAATACCAGAAATTCAAAGAATCCAACTTTTAAAAATAATTTGAATGCTATTCAACAAATTTTTGACCATTCTGGAAAGTAAAAGTATTCCTTAATTTTTTTCGTATGATGCGCCATTTTCGAGTAATATGAAATTCAAAAATAAAAAATATCTGTGAAATTCCGAGAATTGGGTACTTTGGCTGATTGCAACTCTGTTCAAAAAATTCACAGAATTCAATTTTTCCGCGTTGCCACGTCTAAAAGTTGAGAATGGAATCATAGATTTATAGTTCAATTCAGAATCATAGACTATACGAGTGTATACTCCATTCACTTTTATAATGTAGCCCGGTTGGCCATGACATCCTGATAGATTTCACCGTGTATATTTTGAAATTGTTAGGTTATGGTCATTTTCCTGTCAGATAACTATGCAACGTTGTCCTCTCTACATAGAGGTCGTAGTAATTACTTCTTCTTCAAATGTCAATCTACATTGATAAAGTAATGAATTTGAGAAAATATTATTTGAATTCTATAATTCCAAAGACCTAGCGAATGTTGAAGAAACTTTTGTCTCTGTTAATACTGGAAATATTTCACGTATATAAACATGGTTGAAAGATTTAGTTATGCTATTTTCTTGTAAGGAAATCAAGAATCGGGTTTTTCAAAATAAAGTCTTCAGTTCAGTCTTTTTGGGTGGACCAATAGAAGGATATTCTTTGTCGTCTCTTTCACTTAAAATCTTCCTTATTGTGTTGATGTGCAGCTAAAAAATAAATATCTATTCATATAAAATATAATTCCTTGGTTTTCACTTATATACGTCGAAAATGTTGCATAGCTGTGTTGAATTATTGATTCCGAATTATCAGGGTTACTATCAGAAAAAGCCGATTTCAATTCTACATAGCACTTCCTGATACTTTGCCTCTGCTTCTTCAAAACTACCTTCGGCATTTTTATTAGTTTGCAAGTGTTATTACGCTGAGATTTAGAAATCTAGAATCGATTGATATTGATAATAGTAATAGTAGAAATTGAAATTTGGCAACGTCTTTTGACATTGCCGATATTTCATGAGTGCCAACCTGCGTCAGTTTTAAAGGAAAAAACTTGATAAACCTAAATCATGGCCAACCGGGCTACATTATAAAAGTGAATGGAGTATATACATAGAATTAGCATATTGTGTGTTGTTTGATTTCGAAGAGTTCTTTCTTTCTGTTCGTAGGTTTGGCAACGTTTGTACGTTCATAGATAAATTAGGTACATCTGTTTTATTTATTTATGAAAATGAAAGTTTGAATAGGTTATGTCTGAATCTGATAATTCTTGGAGAAAATCAAATAAACAAAGAAAATTAATAATTACAAATTGAAGATGAATCTCAAAGCTGATATGAGTGATAGCTAGATGAATTCCCCATTATCGAAAATGAAACCAAGAGAAGAATATTTAACTTTTATCGCCCACGAAATTTGGAATACCTAACTTGTTTATTGTACTATAAATACAACTTTTTTCACCAACTGGAATGTAAAAAGTAAGTTGACGCTTGTTTTCATAACAGAGTTGCTTATTTCGAAGATTTGAATGGTACATCTTAGGCTTGGAAAAACTTCAGTGTTCAGGTTTCCAGGGGCGGCTAGCCTATTATGAAAATTTATAATGCCTATATCTTTTTATCTAGGCCGAATCGGAAAAAATGGTTGAGGACAAATGTGTTTCTTTCAGCTTCAAAAATCTTCTGTTAAAATATTCTGCAAGGTCAAAGACTCACCTTGTATGTTGCGAATCTTATTCAGAGAGCAAGTCAGGAGAGCAATGGATTCAATGTTCAATCTGCAAAGATTGGGCAGATGAACGTTGTGTCGGTGTTGGTTCGAATTTCGATTTTATCTGTATTAATTGCAATAGTAATGAAGATTAAGAAAAGTCTAAATAGTTAGTATTATTCATCGAGGGATTCAAAACCAAGACTTCCCTTTTCATTTGTTTAAAATCAAACTTCAAAATAATTTGAGTATTGTTTAGATTTCAATTTTAATTTTATGTTAACTTTGTTGCAAAGTAGTGAGATTCGTTTGATTTCCCTTGAGTTTTGAGAGTAAAACTATTAATAGATGTTCATTTTCAATTAATACATTTTCATCAACCCTAATTGACAGTTCACACTTAGCCACAAGATAAGTGAAATTCTTGCCCCCAGCCCTGGACTTCTTGCCCCGTGAGGGGGGCAAAAAGTACATAATTCCAACTTGCCTTTATCTCTTGGTTTTCAGTAATTCAAATAAATAGTCGTACTTATTACTCCTTGAATGTTTACCTGATTAGTATAAGGTCTTTTACAACTACTTTTGTTAGCTGTAAGTAGTCGAAATTACAGCCTATGTGCCTTAGAATGAAAATTGGGACTATAAGCACCGCCCTACCCTACACTTCAATTTCACATTACACAACAAAACTGCCAACATGAGGTGAAACAAAATCACATATTGACTGGCAGAAATAAATTTTCCTGAATTTTCGTCCATAATTTTTGCGATTGCATAAAATAATATTGTAGGCAACATGGGAGTAAAAGCTTTTCTATTGGCGAATGTAGATTAACGCTACTCCCTCTGGTGACTATCCGAGTAACCCGAGGTACAGACATTATCATTGACAAGTTAAAAGAAATGTTAAGAAAATGAGAAAGTTTATGCATTTTTCTTGGCGTTTGTGTGATTTTACAAGTGCTTTTACTGAGGAAAAGCAAACTCAAATGTCCCTTCCCATAGATTTCTACAGCCCGGTAAAAAATTTGGAGTTAGGGTGAGGGAAACTTCCTTTAAGAAGTCGGGCCTGAAAGAGTTGAAGAATCGATAACAACCAACAAACAAGATTTATGAGAGTCTGTTACTTGCATTTTACCGATGATGATCATTTTTATAAAGGTAATTGTTTTCCAGGCCCATAATCCAAGCAGAGAAATTTACTTAAGAGAAATGCTATGCTTTCCAGAAATCTGCGTAATGAACTGATCATTAAGGAACAACGTAAATGTTCTAGTGATAGAACTGACTATTGAAAAAAAAAGTCTCAACAAGGAAATATCTAGTGATGAATACTGTTCGCTCAAAGTGCTTCTGCCGATGGAAGCAAAGTTGTACAAGGCTTATTTATTACAGCTTTTTCAAGATCAATCATATGAGTGTTGGAAAATTTATTTGTCAATCCATAATGAATAAGGCTTACGGTAGAAGTACCATTCATTTCATGTGAATGTATTCATTTTATTCACAATATATTGACCATTTGGTTTAGTTATGAGTATTTGTCTATTATTCCGAAAAGTATGTTTTACAATACTATCTGTTTTTCAACTTTTAAGACAGCCTAAGAAATCCACCAAAGTCAATCTTGCCATTTGGATCTAAAAATAAATAATATTAAAATACTGTCTAACCTTGGAGATATCCCCGTAACTTTAGAGTTGCTACACTCAATTAGATTGAAGGATGATACATACCTACTTTATAAGAATGGAATATGTACTCTCAGTAATAATCTCGTCAACTATAAAAGTCTAAAAAGTCTTCGAATAAATCGTGAAATCAAAAATTATCAAACCAAACACTAACAAACAGTACAAAATCGACTATCAAATCAAAATCTATGTCTGTACGTAAAGTTCTAAAACTGGCCACCGTGGCGCTGCAATCTTAAATTCAGACGCCAATACACTTGAAAAAATTGTCCTACTCTGCCTGTCCCAATATTTTTTCTAGTATAAAACTACCACTTTAAACACTGCTGATCATTTGCATATATGATTTTATCAATCGATTGATCTATTCGTGAGAAAAATTATCACGCATAGGGGATGAAATCAATATCTATATACATTCAAATGATACAAGAAGATGCATATCAATAAAATGTTTCCCATGCATAGTGCGGAAGTATTTCGAACATTTCAACATGGAATATTGAAAACGATAACTTCTGGAAGAGATGAAACAGAAACAAATCAATCCGTTCTTCATAAATACAGGGCGAGTCTTTGAATTAAACATTAATTTAAACCATAAAATCCTCTCATCAAACAAAATATACTTTTTCTGCGCGCATGTTCTAGGGGAACAGCGTGCTATCGTTTTGTCCAAATGTCTGTAATTTACGATTGTTGAGCCGAAAATGGTCTTACAAGACTAGGTTGGACTCACTGATGACGAATTCGATGTCAAAATCGATTCTGTCCGGCCGTCACCACGATAACGGGCGTACGGAGGATTCTATTGACATGAAAATTTCAGGAAGGGTTGCATTTCAAAATACGAAGGTTGAGTTCGTTTATAGGCCGAATCGGCCGAATAGTTTCGGAGTTATGGCAATTTGGAATTTTGAAGTTATTTTCCTCATATCTCAGAAACAGCTGCAGCGATTGAATAGAAACTTGGCAGTTAGTTGAAGCATAACAACGCGCAACTTAAAGCAGAATTTCTTTGAAATTGTATGGTTAATAAATTTAAAAATAAATTTTTTTCAAAATATTTTTCGAAAAAATGTTTTTTTTCTGAAAGTATTGTTCATATTCGAAATAAATTTCAGTTATACTTCGAACCTCATATTTCACAGGAGTGTACCAAATTTTAATTCGATACTGCCATAAGTTTTGGAGATATTAGGAAAAAATATGTAGAATTTCGTGGTTTTCTTCTCAACATCATTGGTTTTTTTGGTATAAATCAAGAAATTCTGGTTCAATCGTGATAAAACTTCTCAGCTAGTTTGGAAATGTTGTAGGACAACATTGTGATTTCGTGATGATCGTATCATCAGAGCAATTAAAAAAAATCAAATTTATTTTTTTCAAATATTTAATATTCTGTGATCTTCTCATCATATTATACTCATTAAATTCTGTATGAACCTTCGAACTGTTATTTTTCAATAAAGTACTGTATTTCCATTCAATCTAATCTGTGTTTTTGGAAATATTGGGAAGATAAAATTTTGAATGGGTATATCGGCGGAATCATTGGGTGGACTTTACCCATTCACGAATTCGGCCTTCGTAATTAAGGTCCAAACCTTCTCTACAAATATCGAGTTTCTGAGTTGATTCTTCTAACGGCCGACTGCGTGAACACAATAACTTCCGGAAGAAACGACTTAGAAACTCGATATTTGTAGAGTTGGTTTGGGGCTTAATTACGAAAGTCGAATTCGTGAATTGGTAAAATCCGCCCATTGATTCCGTAGATATTCCCATTCAAAATTTAATTTTTCCAATATTTTCAAAATAACAGATTAGATCGATTTGAAATCCAGTGATTCATCGAAAAAAAATTTAGAAAAGCTCTGCCGTGAAGGCATACGCACATGTTCAATTTCGTTGCCGAAGCGGTCATCTACATTGAACCTGCGCGCAAAAGCTGCTGCCTTCACTGCAGTGCTTTTCTAGATTTTTATTTCCCATTTTTCGAGACTCAGCTCCAGTAAAACAAGACAGGCTCTTGAAATTTCCGAAAAAAACAGTATTTCTTATATAGCTTTTACATGCTTACTACGAATGAAATGAATTTTGGTGAGAAGTTTTCCGTATCAGCAGCACATATTCCTGAGTTATTACTTTTATCATGTTCAAAACAGTTTCCTAGTTATGGACAAAAACTGGCATAAAGAATCCAGCTTAATTTTACTTCGTGTTACTGTAAGTTTCCTCAATTATTTTTGAATATTCAATCGTTCGTTATAATTTCTCTTTCGAGATATTCAACGTTGAATATTGGAAAATCTGATGGTACCTCATAACGCCACGTGTAGATTTCTGGGAAAGAGTGACTCAAACCTCACTTTTTTCTATTATACAGAGTGTAATGTGTCAAATTTCCATGGCTGTCAACTGAATTTCGAAAAAATGAATGAAGTGTACCTTCATATATTCCGGTTCGAAAAACTTAAAATACCCGTGTCAGAAATGGATCTCCTCGATCCCAATATTGACGAAGTTTACAGGGATAATCTCTCTATGTCCGGGTGTCCTCTTCAGCGTAATACTTTAATCCCGCATGGATATCATGTTCCTGCGGGATGGAAGACCTAGCAGGGACCACCGGTGTAGAAACAGCTAGGCGGATGATTGCTCCCTTTGGAATGAAGATATTTCTAGGGGCGAGACAAAGTAACCGTACGTGTTGGATCCGAATACTTTGAAGAAGAGGGTGGAACCGGAGCTTAAGAAGGTTTGACTATGAAATTTTAGCATTTGTTTCTACTTTACACGATAATTTATTGCGGCCGCTCATGCAGAATTATGGGAAAATCAAATGGGCAGTAAAATTGGGGATGTGTTTCTCAGTATGAATCAAAATATCGTATGAAAATTCCACACATGTGATTTTTAACCAATCAGAACGTCTATTTCTGACAGATCACCATCTAAACGGATGAATTTTAGTGGAAATTTTCTCCTCGTGGGTACTCAACATCGATCTATACTCGAAATTTTTTTGACGTTTATAATGACAGAATATTTTGTCAATTCGTCTGTTGATAATGCGGATGAACTTGCCTTTCTCTTGGTTGGATCTATTTGTAGCTTCCGACGCTCAGAGCCGGATCTAGGGCGTGGCGAGGGAGGCATTTGCCTCGGGCGCCAACCAACTAGGGGCACAAAATTATAATTTTTTTTCTTGAATTGATGTTTTTTCACTTCAAAGTCCAATCATATTTAAGAGCGGTGCTATAGCAAATGCACCTGTTGTACAATATGCGGCGACAAGTAGTTACCAATAAATTAACAGATGATAAATTTACAATTGTCGGTCCCTACGATTCCCGATCGCGTCCAGATGTTTGTTATTCGAACACTGAAGACCTCAATTAGCGGCAAGTTCAGAGGGAGTTTAATGGTTCCAAATAGCGGCGGTAGCGCTCCGTCTAGGGTCGGTTTCTTGACGGCATGACAAAGAGATTCAGACCGTCCACATTATTCGCCGAATCGTTCATCACACCGGCTTTGATAAGGGTAATGTATTTCGAAGACGTTTACGACCGATAGGCTTGATGAAATCACCCCAGTCTTATTAATACTACTTTTTTTCTCGCATGGTGGGTACTTCCTTGCAGCGGCGCAGTTGATGGCATCAATAAGAAAAATAGGAACCAGGAACTTATCATTATATTTTATATTATGTGCAATACCGCAAATAACGTGGTCGTGCAAGCGGGCCGGGAAATTATTCGTGCTGGAAAAAGTTTAAAAATTTCAATCAGGTATGTTTGAATAATTCAATTTTGAGTTGAGGATTTTTGCGCGCTCGGTCAAATTATATTCTGTCCGTGCACACGAGAGTCAATCATTGTCGAAAGATATAACTTAGAGACTGCAAAATTTATAAGGTTATGTTTGGGTTGGCTGGCGAGATCCCAAATTTATATCGATTCAATTAAAATTGCGTTGTACCATAATTACGCGAGTTTTCATATGTATAAGAAGAAGTAAGAAATCAAAATCGAAATGTTGAGAAGAAAAAGATAAATTTATCGTATCTCTAGTATTTTTTTAATCAGCTTCTTATCTATGGGTACTAAAAAATTATTAGATCTAAAAAAAATATTTGTAATATCTCAAGTTACTTTAAGAACGATGCGGGTATTGTGTCGACAAAAAGTGGTTCCACTCGCGAAGCCCATCATGTAGCAGAATTTCCTTCTACTTCTTCAAGTACCAAGCCTTTCGTAAGAAAGTATTCCATTTCGGATAATTCTTTTGACGAGAAATCAGGACTTACTGAGGTTAAACCTGAACCAGTTGATTTAAATGACCCTACATCATGGCGAATCACAAAAATTAATATTAAAATGTTCGTTATGACCTTTGTTGGCATGTGTGTTCTCTAATGTATTTCAGTTTTTCATTTACACTATCATTTATTGTATTTGGAAGCTTTAAATGCTTGTATATTATTTCGAGAATAAATTATTCTATTCGCTTCCTTTTTGTTTTCTTCATACCCTCATTATCTTATATTAAAACATCTGTGAGTTCTCTTAACTACCTTACAAGATACATGGGAGATTGTAATATATATGTATATATATAAGATATACCTAAGAATGTAATGCTCATTCTCAAAAGAATATAATAATAGTAAAATATCTTAGAAATAGAATAAATACTATCATTTATGAAAAGTATGTAGTCATTAAAAAAAAATTTGAAAAGGGCGCATTTTGATAACTTGCCACGGGCGCTGAAATCCTAGATCCGGCTCTGCCGACGCATAGCATTTTTTGCACCTCTTGCGTTGACAAATTCTATGTCGGAGAATTGATTAAATTCGCGATTTACCTTTCGAAAAAATATTCCTGCAACTGCTTAGCTGTAAAATTCCATAGAACTTTGATAACACTCTCCTTGTAGTCTTCGGAGTTCTTTTTTCGCATGTTTAAGGCATAGTCTTCAAGAAGCGCCAGTTCTTCCACAGTTATATCCGCTCTGTCGAAATCATACGCTTTTTCTGCGCAAAAGTTTATAATCTGCTCCCATACACTTGCCTCCGATTTCCTAGTATTCGCGGGTGTCAACTGCTTAATATTCTGGCGAATATTTTCTTTACTTTCTTGACCGAAGCGAGACATTTTTCTACGTCGTGCTGTTTTCGACAAATTCAAAACAGAAAAAATTTCTAGCTTAGAGTTTCACTGAGTTGCCTTGGTAACTAAATAATCAAGTTGACAAAACCTTCTATGTTTTGCAAGTACTTGATGAAGACGAAAATCGTTGTTGTTGGAAAAAAACACATTTGGTGTGGAATTTTCTTACCGAATACCATACGAGGACAAATTAAATCCGGAAATTTTTTGACATCTAGTGGTATTTCTAGTGAGAATCCTATTCCGAGTTACATGTGACTCCTTATTCAAATTCCAGAGAATTTGGAAAATTGTCGGAACCAATACCACGATGGAAATTAACCAGATATAGATCCTACCAAATATCTCCGATAAGCTAAAATATACTGTGGTTTATAGCAAACTGCAACATATGCCAGTTACGCAGATCTAAAAGTTTTAATGCAGTTGTCATTTAATTGTTCTATGGTTTTGAGCTACGCTGAGGTTTTGTTCTTTTGCGGCTCTTCGTATTTTCATGAATTTCAGTTCTCTCACAATGACGAATTGAGCACAACCCAAAGATAAAAGTGAGAAATGAGAGATTTCAGACATCTGATTACGAAATGAGTTTGGTAAAATTTGGCCCCCATTTTCAAATTCAAATCTTGTTCATAGTTTGGAATTTATTTCGCACCTAAATGGCGCGTGATTAATTGTGCATCTCATACCACAGTTACACGTTTTGAGTACCAACTAACAGTGAAATAGATTACTGCCTTTCCGTAGAAATCTACAGGAAACATATACAGAGTGTAACAGCCAAATGGAATAAATTCGATAACGAATAAATGAGGGCGTGTTGGGAAAAACGCTCGGACACGTCGATTTGTAATTTTAAATGCGCATATTTTTCAAAAAAATAATATTATATAGGGTGTTCCATGTGACCGTGGCCAATACCAACTTTCTTATTTCAAATGCAACCTCCTGTATATTATTTATTTTTTGGATTCTTCAGAGAATTCTAGACACAATTCATGCACAATGTCCTATACCTATCTTTAACTATTTCGGAAATATTAAGTGTTTTCAGATTTAGTGCAAAAATCAACGTTTTAAATAAAAATTATTTTATTTCACAAATTCGGTACATTACACTTAAAACCTAATAAGTAATACTGATTATTTCTTAATAATTAAAAAAAAACAAAAAAAACATTAATGTCAATGTAGGAAATGTTCAAAATGCTCGCCGCGAACGTCTTGGCAACATGCTAATCTGGTGTAGAATTGTTTTCTAACGTTACTCAACAATTCTGAAAACACTTAATATTTCCGAAAAAGTTGAAGATAGGTATAGGACATTGTACATGAATTATGTCTAGAATTTTCTGAAGAATCCAAAAAATAAATAATATACAGGGGGTTACATTTGAAATAAGAAAGTTGGTTTTGGCAACGGTCGCATGAAACACCCTATATAACTTTATTTTCTTGAAAGCTATGCGCATTCAAAATTACAAATCGACGTGTCTAAGCGTTTTTCCTAACACCCCCTCATTTATTCGTTATCGAATTTATTCCATTTGGCTGTTACACTCTGTATGGTGTCCCTTTGAGAACGATCACTGTGCTGATATTCATGAAATAAGTCAAGATTGAGATTAATACAAAAAAAATCAAAATCTCTTAATTCATAGATTCAATATTGTAATAAGAAATATGAAATTTTCTCTGTTTGCTGGGAAGAAAATCGAAATAACTTCGACCATAGTGGAAAAATCGAAGGTTGAATTTTAGGCTAATTTATGTCCTAAATTTCGACCAGACAACACAGCCACATTCAAGTTTCATTAAACCTCTTGAATATCTAAAGGTCAAGCACCTGGATCGCGGTGTACATGTTTGAACGTTGCCAATAGCGGCATGAAATCTTAGAATTCGGAGAAATCTCGACGTTTATAGGAGAAAATGGGGTGTCGTTCTGCAAGTGTCAATGAGGATGTACTTAGTTTTTTGTGAGGATGCGCATTGTTAGTTATTTTCCCATTTTTCACTCCATTTCAGTTTTTATTTTCCCGAAAATTCTTGAATATAAAAAAGTGGCAACATTGCCAATTCCCACAATTTTTTTCAACCATTTGCACCAAAAAAATTTTCGAATTTCGATTAGGTTGGACATTCTGATGATGAATCCTATGCAAAATCGATTCTATCCGTCCGTCCGTATGCACGATTACAGGCGTACGGAGAATCCTATCGACCTGAAACTTTCAGAGTGAGTTGAATTTCAAAATGTGACGGTTAAGTTGGTTAAACGGCGAAATCGAGCAAACGGTTTCGAAGTTAGAGCTTTATGAAATTTTGAGGTTATTTCCGTAATCATCCGGAAACTACTGAAACGATTGGATTGGAATTCTAGCAGTTAGTTGGGGTATAGCGATGCGCAACTTTTGCAAAATTATTTTGAGATCGTTCTGTCAGCAAATTCAAATAAAAAATTTCAGAAGTTTGTCGAAATATTTTCATTTCAGAAACAGTTGATCATATTATTATTCTTCTTCAATTCTGGTAATTCGGAGCAGGATTCGTACTCTCAATACGTACCTGGACCATTCTTCTGAAACTATAGGTCCCCTCTATCCAAAAAGAAAATACCTACACTCGAAACTTGACTGTGTTGTTCAACATCGACCGTATAGGAATCGATTCCGAACGAACGAGTCCGTATTTGTATTTCAGATATAATAGACGTCTTTTACAGCAATTAAAGTTGCGGATTTTACGATGTCCTCGCTCTTGTTTTTTTTTGGAACCCAACACTCGGGATTCTGGTCCTATATTCATCTCATAATTGTACAGAACGTTCGTGAAACAGTGGGCGAAACTTCAGATATAGAACATCGGTTACATCCGACAGATCATGAAGTTCCAACCATTTCTAGATATACAGGGTGATTCTGGAGGAGACCGTACGATTTTAGGATAAGTTTACACTAGTCAAGACAGTCTCGAAACAATGTTTGGTTTATGGTTGGGGGTCTCTTTTGAGAATATACAGGGTGATTTTATGTTATTGATAACTTTGGTGTGGCTTATTCGATTTTAGAGTAATTTTCAGCGAAGTACAATATTGATGAGGAAATTCATTAATTTCAAAGTTTTTCTAAAAATAAGTGGTTGTTATAGGAATGATTACAGGTTAATTGTGCAGGTTGAAAAACCACCCTACCCTGTACATCGCATTTCCAAAACTATGCTATATGTTTACGATTCTACTATAATAAGTCATTATTTGAGAGTTTCTATTTTTTTTGGCACACTTCTAGTTTTCTGAGAAAATTCCATCAAAAAAAGGCAATGTCGAAATTTCGCTCCAATCGATTCTACTTTCATTGATAACTTTGGTATGGCTCATTCAATTTTGATGAAATTTGCAGTGTAGAACAATCTGAACGAGTACATTCAATAATCGCGAAAGTCTCTCAAAATACAGTGTTGTAATTGTGATAATTTTAGAATTTTAGATTGATTGTGCAGTAGAGAAAAAACACCCTGTACATTGCTTTTCCAAAAGTTTCTTATTCGTTTCAGATTCTACAATAATAAGTCATCATTCAGAGGTTTTCAATTTCTTTGGCACACCTCCAGTTTTCCTAGAAAACATTTTTGAAGAAGAGCATGATCGAAATTTGGCTCACAAGCAGTGAGAGTATTCCGCACTAGTTGGAAAGCTGTATTGTCCAAGGATGCAAAGCAGTTCTTAAGTTCTAAAATATTCTTTTCAAATTCCAAATTCATATTTTATTGCTAATATTTTCTATGAAATCATTCAATTCAGAATATATTTCGAATTTGAAAAGAATATTTTAGAAGTGACGAACAACTTTGCATCCTTGGACGATACAGCTTTCCTACCTAGTGCGGAATACTCTCACTGCCTGTGAGCCAAATTTCGATAATGCTCTTCTTCATAAATGTTTTCTAGGAAAACCGGAGGTGTGCAAAAGAAATGAAAAACCTCTGGATGATGTCATATTATTGTAGAATCTGCAACGAATAAGAAAGTTTTGGAAAAGCAATGTACAGGGTGTTTTTTTCAACTGCACAATTAATCTGAAACTCTGAAATTATCACAATTACAACACTGTATTTTTAGAGGTTGTTGCGATTATTCAATGTACTCATTCAGATTGTTTTACACTGCAAATTTCATCAAAATTGGGTGAGCCGTACCAAAGTTATCAGTAAAAGTATAATCGATTGGAGCGAAATTTCGACATTATCATTTTTTGAAAAAATTTTCTCGGAAAACTAGAAGTGTGCCAAAAGAATTAGAAACTCTCAAATAATGACTTATTATAGTACAATCGTGAACAGATAGCGTAGTTTAGGAAACGCTATGTACAGGGTGTTTTTTCAACCTGCACAATTAATCTGGATTTATCACAATAACAACCGCTTATTTTGAAAAAAAAAATTTGAAATCCATGAATGTGTTTAACACTATTGTACTACGCTGAAAATTTCATTGAAATCGAATAAGCCATACCAAAGTTATCAATAAAAGTAAAATCGGTCGAATCGGACAAATCACCCTGTATATTCTCAACAGAGACCCCCAACCATAAACCAAACAGTGTTCCGAGACTGTCTTGACTAGTGTAAACGTATCCCAAAGTCTGACGGTCTCCTCCGGAATCACCCTGAATATTAGTTGCTCACATAACAATTCAATGAAAACACCGTTTTTGAGTTATTCAAGTTTGGAAATTCCTCTGTAGACCGGATTTCGTAGACCAACACAAAATTTAACTTTTAAGCACACTATAAGTATATACCAAAAATTCTGGAAAATGAGTGAGGTGAGGTCAGGAGATTTTACGAGCATGTTCAAACTGCTTGAAAAAGCGACATATGAGATATTTTCCAAATATTTTGGAAAGTGAAAATTGATATCTGATGGAGATGAAATTTGGTTCACTATTTTTAAATATTGACTTCAAGGTATGCGCTTAATTTCATAGAAATCTTAATGATAAAGGGTTTTCCAATAAGAGGTGTTTTTTTGAATAGCCCACTATTTCGATAGATGTCACTTTTGTCAAGTTGTCATTTTTTGACATTTGACAAGTAGAAACTACGCCATTAATGAAAATGAAACGATACACGCTTCAACAACGCATTGCAATTATTAAAATTCACTATAAAAATGGTGAAGATTTGGCAGAGACGGTTCGTAAAACATTTTTGGGTCGTCGTGAAGCACCTTGTCGGACCGCAATAAAGAAATTGGTGGAAAAATTCGAGCTGTTGGGACAAGTAAGTGATGTAAATAATGAAACCCGTGCACGTCGCTCAAGAACAGCCGAGACTATTGCTGCTGTAGCCGAAAGCGTTGAAGAAAACCCAGGTTGGTCCATTCCTCGTCGTGCTTTGGAATAAGGCTTTCCACAAACGTCATCACACCGTATTTTGTATAAAGATTCGGGTCTTAAGGCTGATAAAGTTCAGTTAACACAAGAACTCAAGCCGACCGATCATCAACAACGTCATGTCTTTGCAGATTGGGTCGTTGAAATGCATGAAAATGATCTGGAATTCCATCGAAAAATCATCTTGAGTAATGAGACATTTGCACCTCGGTGGCTTCGTCAACAAGCAAAATCGTCGCATCTGGGGCTCGGAAAACCCGAGAGTCATTGTAGAAAAGCCTCTCTATCCTGAACGTGTGACTGTTTGGTGCGGTTTATGGTCTATCGGAGTCATTGGACCTTACTTTTCCGAAAATGAGGCTGGAGCAACAGTTACGGAGAATGGATTGCGCTATCGAGAGATGATTAATGATTTTTTATGGCCGGAAATGGATGGTATTGATCGGGACAACGTTTACTTTCAACAAGACGGCGCTACGTGCCACATAAGCAACGAAACCATTGATCTTTTGCGTGAAAAGTTTCCGGACCGTGTTATCTCTCGAAGAGGTGATTTAACACCTTGCGACTTCTTCCTTTGGGGCCACGTGAAAGTGAACGTCTACGCCAAAAGCCTAGCGTCGATTCAAGGCCTCAAAGACGGAATTCGTGAGGCTATCGAAGACATAGGGCAGCCACTTTGCGATTTGGTTATGGAAAATTTCATTAAAAGGATATGGTCCTGTGATCGTGGTCGTTGTGGTCATTTGCCTGATGTTATTTTCCACTATTGACGGCATAGATTCTTCTTTATAATGAAATAATCATCCGATCATTTATATTGAAAAATGGCATTTTTCTTTGAATATCAAAATAATACCTCTTATTGGAAAACCCTTTAGTTTCAGAAAAAAATTTTGTAAATTTTATTTAAATTTTAAACGATGCGATCTTCACGAAGTTGTCATGAAGTCGGTATCTTACAACTATAAACGGAGTTTCAATCTGATCGTTTCATTACATCAAATATCTTCAAAATTTCGAATGGATTCAGCCCCAAAACCGTCCATGGCACTGTTTTCAAGACTTATAAAATCAGAAAATCTTAATTTTCTTTCGCGTGAAACAGCTTATGAGCTGTGTCCTTATATCATTTATTTCATACCTGCGCTTAATATGGAATTAAAAAAAAATAGAGCTGGCTATATAACTCAAAAACCTATTTTGCCATTAACGAACATAACCGATATCTTTGAGCTCCAAACTCACCTTGAGG
Organism: Myrrha octodecimguttata; assembly: GCA_958510865.1. NCBI lineage: Eukaryota > Metazoa > Arthropoda > Insecta > Coleoptera > Coccinellidae > Myrrha > Myrrha octodecimguttata. The sequence goes on from OY294063.1 coordinate 20,276,020, forward strand.
AGTTCAAAAACTTTTTTCTTTCCTTGGGGAGTTGAAGTACATTCAGTCAGACGGACGCCCGGATAGAATTGAATTTGACATCGTATTACATTCAGAAATAACAGACATTTGGACAGAACCATGATGTAAAAAACATGCTGTGCTCATCTGAAAAGTGAGTGACGTCAGCTAGCAGAAAATACAAGGAGTCATATATTCTGTGCTTTGAATTCGCATGTTAATTGGAAGCACAGAATATATAACCCTTTGTAGTTTAATCTTGCTGACGTCACTCATTTTTCAGATGAGCACACCATATTTTTTACATCATGGACAGAACGATAAGGAGCTGTCAGAAAAAAGTATCTTAGTTACATTACAGTAACTTAGATACTTTCAGGATCTAAGTTACTATATCTTAGTTCCTTTTTTTGTGGCGAAAGTTAACTGGTATCTTAGATACTTTTCAAAAGGAACTGTATCTTGTTACTGAAAAAAATTCTTTTAAACGAATGTGTATGAAGATGGCCAAGCGCTTGGCAGTTTTCGAAAAAAATTTTGGTGCTGAATTGTTTTCAGTTTGTGCTGCTTTGTGTCGTTGAAATTCTGCTCTATTCCGGTTCTCAAGATATCTCACAAAATTTGTATTACATAAGTGCTGAATTGTGCCGTAAATATTCTCACGAAATTTCGTCGGGTTTCTCGAGAAATCGCGAAAGTAAAACTGAAGTAAGCCCAGCACTTTTTTCTTATGAAAATATATACGCCTAAACTTTTGATATGCGTAAGATGATTCTTGTTGAATTGTTCACAAAAATCCTGCTAATTAAAAAAAAGGTTTCAGTATATTGTGCTACATTTATACTGACTTGTGCCGGTCAGATTTTCAGAAAAAACTTTCCACTTTTTCTTCGAATCGAGAAAATAAGAAAATTATCAGTTTTATTTTGAATAAGTATATCTATTACTCTTTAAATCATTCATTGTTCGTTTAAGGTTGTTGTATTTTAAGGAGGTTGTTTTAAGGCCATCCTACGTAAAAATTCCAATCTCCAATGAGGGTTTTTCCTGAATTTGGGTTATTACTGCAAACGCAAATTCGAACATAATTATTATGGGTTTGATTCATCATTTTCCCAAATTACCTTCGGAAAGTATTCAAAATCAGATTTCAAAATTGGGGTTTGGGAATTGCCGGGCATGCACAAAGTGACAACGATGTTCAGTAGAATAGCTTTTTCTACTATAGAATAATGAAATATTTATTCCTATTCTGTGGTACACAGTGTTCTTTGTCAATATAACCAAACAATTTCCGTTTGCGATTTGTCAGTAATATGACAGTTTGACAGTCTGTGCTCTTCTTTTTCTATTTTTTGGTCGTTGTCTTCTACTCTAACCAGATCGAAGTATAGCTATCTCTGTTTTCCTAAGCAAAATTGCACATTTGACGTCCTTTTCTTTCCGAGAAATCTGAATTCGACGTTGCCATATTGTGCACTCAAGAGAGCCTTTTAATGCCAATCCCCATTTTTATATTTCATTTTTAGGTGATCAAATATTTTTTTTTAAATATAATATTGAAATTCCAGCGTCAATGAAATTTGAGTATACATATTCTCATATTCTCTGAACTAATTAAGTCAACAAAATACGAAATACTTTACTTAATCTGAAACGTTAAAAAACTCCAACCTTATATGAAAAAACTCAAAAAGTATTTTATCTTTTTTAAAAAGGAACTTTAAGGTACGTATCCAAGTTCCTTTTTTTGAAAAGTATCTAGATACTCAAAGTAACTCCGGATACTCTATCAAAAAATAACTTATCTAGTATCTGGATCCTTTTTCAAAGTATATTTGACAGCTCTGGGAGCTGTTTCCCAGAACAAGCGCTTTAAAATGGATCATGCTGCTCAAGGGACTCATGTCATGTCAAATTCAATATAATATCTGGGAAGATATCGAAGTGATGTTAAAACAATAATTTTTTTCGAAACTTTACAATCTTATAGCAGCAAAGTGAGGTTTTGAATACAAGTTTATTATTTATTCGAGGATTTCTTCTTGAAATCACCGAAATAAGATTCACACCCCTACGAGTCAGCATATCTTATCCAGAAACACTCTGTATGTGTATATCAAACTCAAAGTCAAAAGTAATCATTCAAACCTAAAGGATTTTTTGTAAACTGACTAGATATCTAAATAAATATTTGAAAAGGGCACTGACGATCCATCTTGCTTGCTTACACTTTGAGCCCGTCTGATTTTATTTTCCAGAAATGCCGCATTCTTTCACGATCGACCATTATGCACCCTTGCGTCATTAACATTTGAAATCCTTATGACATTTTCAGTTGGTTCGTCCTGAAATTGACGGTCGAGTATTGTTGGAATTAATTTGATGGTCTTGAAGGTTTGACAATTCATTTGAAGGAGGAATTCAGATTTGAATGGGGTATTTGGGAAGTGGATACTGACCCTTAAATATGGGAATCCTTAGAACATTATAGGTGATATACCCATCATATAACTTACTTTTAAGTTGTTAAGCTCGTTATCGTTATGTCCAAATGTCTGTCATTTTTGAATTTCAAGCCGAAACTGGTCTTTGACGTCTAGGTTGGACTCAGTGATGAAAAAATCCGATGTCAGATTTCATTCTGTCGGGGCGTCCGTCTGACTTAATATAATCTTACTTCCCAAGGAAAGGAAAGAGTCTTGAAATTCTCAAGGTGCGTTCGACGAAAATATATCGGTTAAGTTCGTTAATGGGCAAAATCGGCCAAACGGTTTCGGAGTTAAAGCCTTTTGAAGTTTTGACGTTATTTTAGCGATAATTCAAAAACTACTGAAACGATTGGATCGAAACTTGGCAATTAGTTGGAGTATAGCAACGCGCAACTTTTCACTAAATTTTATTGGGATCATGCCATCAGTAAGTTTTGAAAAAATTTTTTTTCGCGAACTGTTCATCACGTTTGAAAGAAAAATTCAGCGTGAACTCTAAGCTCCGTATTCCACAGCAGTGTACCAAATTCCAATTCGATACGTCTATCAGTTTTGGGGATATTGGGAAAAAATATAAGAAATTTCGTGGTTTTCCTCCCGATATCGTTGTTTTTTTCGGAATAACTCAAGAAATACTGATTCAATCATGATGAAACTTCGCACCTAGTTCGAGGATGCTGGAACACATCCTTGTACAGAATTTCGTGATGATCGTATCATTAAAACAATTTGAAAAAAAAAATCAAATTTTTTCTTTCAAATAAATAATGAATTAATATTAATTAATATATCAATATTCTGTGATCTCCCTATCACATGATTCTCATTTAATTCTGTATGAACCTTCGAACTGTTTTTTTTTCGATAAAGTACTGGATTTCAATCCCATCTAATCTGTATTTTTGGGAATATTGGTAAAATAAAATTTTGAATCGGTATATCTGCGGAATCATTGGGTGGATTTTACCCATTCACGAATTCAGCCTTCGTAACTAAGGTCCAAACCTTCACTACAAATATCAAGTTTCTAAGTATTTTCTTTCGGAAGTTATTATGTTTATGGTCCGGCCGTTAGGCTTGTCTTTCAGAAACCAACCGAACATTTCATTTTCAATGGAAAACCAGGAACCAAAACGACGAAGTTGGTTTCTGGAACAATTCCTATATAAAATACGTTGACTTCATTGACGTGCAATCAGAGGCTCCAATACAACATTCAGCCAATCAGACAGAATATTAATCTTTACAAACATCAACACGAATAATTTGTTTTTGAATTTTCCTTTACAGGGATAAAAAATTCAAAAAATTGTTGGACTGGCAACTCAGACGAATCCATAAAAAACTGTTTAATTATCATTATTATTATTCAATTCGAATGAGGTAATTAAAGTCTCATTAGGTTATCAATTCACACCTTGTAAATGCTAGTGAATACTGTCTCGAAGTTCTGTAAATAAGACATTCCAAAGTTACATTGTACCTACCTATATCCACTGTAGAAATATGCTATTTATAGAACCAATAATTACAGAAGCTATATTGTTCGATTTGTCGAAGGAATTAGAAGGCAGTTCATGACAGCTGTCGATACAATAATGTGTTAGCACTGGAATCCATATCATATTCGTTTACACAGGGAACCTTTAATGAATTATGTTTAGTAGGATTGGGGAAGTATTTCCTTCTATATTTGTGTTAAATATCGCAAATTTGTTCGGGTGAAATTTTATATTGTATATGGCTCCTTAAATTCCGAAGGTAACTCCAAGTTTGAGAATTACAGCTTGATAAATAGGTCGATCCATTTTAACTATATATTTGTTCGTTGTACCTGAATGAACTACAGTAATTACATTAATTCCACTGACTTCCAGTTCTCAGTGCAGCTGAGTGTAGTCACGGATAATAAAATGAGTGAAGTTAGTGTAATTCAATCTGTTCTATGATTCTCACAGAATAAAAATAAATGATAGATGATTTTACGTAAATGCAAGATGACAAAGTTCGATTCTTCTTAAGTTTTTGCTACAATTTTGAGGTGATGTTGATTTTTTGTAAAGTTTTTTTAACGTCGTCACGGAAAAAAAATTATTTCTGAATAACAAAATCATGAAAATTCGTTTCCTCCAAAATAACCACACACAGAACAGAACACGTTCAACCAGGAACCAGAGACAACAACAGATGTCTATGATCATGAATTATATTTACTCATAACCATGATGTAAAAAACGTGGTGTGCTAATTTGCAAAAAAAGTGACGTCAGCAAGATTAATATACAAGGAAATATATATTATGTGCTTTGAATTTGCATGTTTTACTTACATCATAAACATAACCATCACAGAAGATAACCTCACTCTATGCACTGAGAAGTAATCTGTGACTGCACTCTCAACATTTCCGCAACGTACAATGTTCAAGTTTACAACAAAACACACCGAACAGAATCAGTGGAGTTAGTGTTGCTAGTGCAGTTGTGCAGGTATAACGAACAAACCTTAAGTATTTCACTATACGAGTGACAAAACCCTTCCCTTCATGCAGTCAAATTATCGTTATATTTGAGAAATCCGAAAAAAACGACTTAGATACTCGATATTTTAACAGCATGTTTGGGGATTGATTAAGAAGGTCGAATCCGTTAAAACATGAAATCTCCCCCAATGAAGATATATCAATTAGAAATTTTATGTTCCCAAAATGTCTTGAGGAAATGGCTTGGAATGTGAACAAATATTCAATATTCTGCTGATCATATTATCAAAACGAAATTCTGTATAAACCTTCAGACTGTCATTTTTCAATTAAGTACTGGATTTCAATTCGATCTAATCTATATTTTTAGAAATATTGGAAAAATTTTGAGTGGGTATATCTGCGGAATCATTGCGTGGATTTTACTCATTCTCGAATTCTGCTTTCGTAATTATGGTCCATAGCTACTCTACAAATATCTAGTTTTCTGAGTTTCTTTCGGAAGTTATTGTGTTTACGATACTCCATAAGGACGTGATGTTCGTGGCATTGGAAAATTTCATACGAATTTGCGTGAAAGCAGTGCTTTTCTAGAATTTTGTAATTGAATTCATCGAAACAGATCGGAAATATCCATGTTTGTGGCTAGTTAAGTGACAGAAAAAATATTTTATCATAAATTATTATTATATGTTTAAGTATGTTTAATACATTGCGGATTCCCATCCGGTGGTTCAAAGGATACACAATGGTTTTAACGCGATAATTTATATCTTTGCAGGGCGAAATTCTGCACAGACAAAGAAATCCCGCCCTCGGGGTTTAAAATCCGACGCGAGGTTCGAATCGTGTGTAACAGCCATAACTGATCTCGGCTGTCGAGACTCACCGGCGATTTTGAACGAAGTGTATGGGTTCGTCAAGCTCTCGTTCAAACACGACGATTTCGAAGGAGCCATTTCCAAAATTATAGACAATCTATGACAAAATTATAGTATTACAACTTTTCGAAAATGCAAAACAAATTATCTATATTCAAGAGTCAAAATTCTCCTAAGAAAAAAACAATTCAGTTCCAATTATAAAGCATCACACTTCACGGCAACCCCCGATCCTTCCGGTCCATTCGTCCATGGGAATAATTCGTCAAAAGCCCCCATCACACGCTCGATGTGAACAGCCAAGCGGCGTTGCTACGTCGAAGAAACAAAAGCTGCCGGAAGTGGAGATTAGCTAATCCGCACACTCCGCTCTTGTTTTATATGAAACGATGCCCCCTTTGTTTTTCTTAAACGTCCGCCAATGTATTTTTAAGTCGTGCTTAATGAGGAATCAGCAGAGATGTCTAACCTTCCAGATTCGGCCTGTGATCCTCAAAGGGTCTAGCATTTGTTTTTCAACATGACCTATGGCGGCATTTTCCGAAAACATATTTTTTGTGTTTATCTATGAAGATTTATCATATATTTTTTCTATGTCTCCATGTCTATGATCTGTTTCGGAAGAAGGGAATTGTGATAGGAATCCGCACAAAATTGTCATGTATGAATAAATAAAATTCGAGAAAAGCACTAGCGTGAAGTTCGAGCTTTTTCACGCTTGTTCATTGATTCATTTACCCTTCAATTCTATCCTCATCGTTGAAGAAAGGAGTCTTAAGAGCAAACAGTATCTCGAGTAAAACAGAAACATTTGGAGGCTACAGTTCTTTTTTTTTTCAAATTTTTACGCGCTTATTTTGGGTGCAAATACTGATCCGATCATGATGAAATATGTTAACTAGTGGGCAAATGCTGATGCAAAATTTTGCGGAAAATTCCACACATGTGATTTTTAACCAATCAGAACGTGTATTTCTGACAGATCATCATCGCAACGGATGAATCTTAGTGGAAATTTTTTCCTCGTAGGTTCCCAACAGCGAATTATACTGGAAATTTTTTTGACGTTTATAATGACAGAATATTTTCTCAATTCGTCTGCTGATAGTGCGGATGAACTTGCCTTTCTCTTGGTTGGATCTATTTGTAGCTTCCGAAGCTTAACATTTTTTGCAGCTCTTGCGTTGACAAATTTTATTTTTAACCTATCGAATAAATATTCCTGCAACTGCTTAGCTGTAGAGTTCCATAGAACTTTGATAACACTCTCCTTGTAGTCTTCGGAGTTCTTTTTTCGCATGTAGAAGGCATATTCTTCAAGAATAAGCGCCAGTTCTTCCACACGTATATCCGCTCTGTCGAAATCATACGCTTTTTCTGCACAAAAGTTTATAACTGCTTCCATACACTTCCCTTCGATTTCCTAGTATTCGCGGATGTCAACTGCTTAATATTCTGGTGAATATTTTCTTTACTTTCTTGACCGAAGCGAGACAATTTTCTACGTCGTGCTGTTTTTGAAAAATTCAAAACAGAAATAATTTCTAGCTTAGAGTTTCATTGAGTTGTCATGGTAACTAAATAATCAAGTCGACAAAACCTTCAATGTTTTGCAAGTACTTGATGAAGACGAAAATTGATGTTGTCTGAAATGAACACAGTTGATGTGGAATTTTCTTACCGAATACCACACGAGGTCAAATTAAATCCGGAAATAATTTGACCTCTAGTGGTACTACTGGTGATCATTTCATGACGATAATGTCATTATCAGAACAAAATAATTAAAAATTGAAATTGTATTGAAATATTTAATATTTTGTAATCTTCTAATCATATTTTAATCACGAAAATCTACATGCACCTTCAAGCTGTAATTTTTTAAATTAGTACTCCTGACTAAAAACGTCGTGCTATCATTCGACAAATGTCTGTTTTTTTTTATTTCAAGCTGAAGATGGCATCTTTGAAATAAATTCCTACGCGAAGTGCATCATTGTGTCAGGTAAGAAACATACTTCCCACTTCAAAACTTAACCTACAATTCTTGTAAAAACACCACATTTAATGAACTATGACCAATAAAGCCGCAAATATCGAAATCAATCCCTTCTGGTATTGTTTGTACAATCCCATCGAATATTATTTCATCAAACACCAACATATTGCGCCAAAGAAACAAAATTAACGATTTCGTATGTAATGTATTTGAGGAGAATCCGAATCAAAGCTAACCAAATAAAGTGCCCTACGTCTAAATTCGGTCGTAAGTGTTATAAATCCAGAGCAAACTGCCGCGTATGCGTCAGGATTAGCGCAAAAATGGATGCTCGTTTGGAACATGCCGTATTACAATGAAAGCAATAAACTTGAGTGGCCCTTTTGCGTGCACGAACCACCAGATGTACTTCGTCATAAATGAAACGCTAGCCCTTGTAATCTGCGGGAAACGCCAGTACAGAGGGAATGTTTTCTTGGATTAAGCATGTATTTATTCATTTCTTCGAATAGAGGGTAGATATAATGGTGAAGACGGCCTTCATGATATGATGCGCTTGAAATGATCGGTTGGCCATACACAGGGTGAGCCTTGAAGTTGTACATTAATTTCAAACGGGAAGGGGGCGTACGTAGTCAAGATTGTAGGTTGAGTGGCATAGGTAGGAGGAAAGCTCGACGCCAGCGGCTTTATTTTTAAAATATTTGTATCTTTCAAAAAAGAGTAGGATAGCACAGAACATTTTTCTCGGGAGTAAAATGATATAAATGATAATAACTCTTTAAATATTCCTTGATTCTCATAGCAGTCTTTTCCAGCGTGACCTCTAAGAGCCAAATCAAAAGTGCAACAAAATTTCACGCAATAGGCAAAGGCAGGACATCTTGTATATTGTACAAGCCCCATAATATCTGGATCATCCAGAGATGATATCATATTTATGAAATATATAACATCTCCTTTTTTCCCTCTGCTGAATGTTTTCAGAAAACCATCTTCTCTTCTCTAAATTATCAAAATTTACCTTCCAAGGAAACGCTTCAACCAAGATGCATATACAGTGCGCGTCAAAATTACGGAACAAATTCATTTTCTCAGAAGAAAAATTTTTCGCAACAAAATCCTGAAACAGGTCATTTTTTGTTTCACATTTACCAAATTTATACGCATTTTTGAAGAATTTTTGTTGCACCCTGTGCCATCCCCATCAACCCTCTAAATTTTTTGAATAGGGAAAGTAGGTCATGTGGTACTTTTTTGTCTAGGTCTTTGTATCTTCTTTACAGACGTGCAGAAATTTTCAAGAAAAAAATTTTTTTTTCGAAAAATTTGTTAGTTCAAAAAGTTTTCAGTATGTTAACTTTGTCAGTGCTCATTTACTTTGAGACGATGGTACGTGATGAAATTTGTCACCGAATGAAAGTCGACCATTACAGTTTTGTTCATGCATAACTTTCAACCCCTTTTAACCCCCTCCATTATTTTTCTCCATTTAAGGGTTCGCAGCGGTTGAAAGTTGTGCATGAACAAAACTGTAATGATCGACTTTCATTCGGTGACAAATTTCATCAGGTACCATCGTTTCAAAGTAAATGAGCCATGACAAAGTGCACATACTGAAAACCTCTTTGAACTAACTAATTTTTCAAAAAAAAATTTTTTTCTTGAACATTTCTGCACGCACCGTGTACCGGTGGTACTGCGAGTTTTTCAGGGATTCATCAGATATTTCTGCTAGTATTCGTTTCGCTTGTTTTTCGGGTAATCAATCATTTACCTATTCAAGGTGTTTTCTGATTAATAAATAAGTCTTGAAATTTTACATTTCTCCAAGTTCTGTTCAAAGAATTTTGAAGAAAAAAGAAGGCAAGTCAGTACAGCCAGGAGTTAGCAGAGAAATGAAACCTATTCCACATTATTATACCTTCAAAGAGACGTTAAACTACGTTATTTTTTCGAAAATCAAAAGCAATGAATATATCAGTTTGGATATAATTTTTATTTTATTCTCTTCCTTCCCAAATTCTGAGGAAAAATAGCACAGAGCAGAACTTGGACGAATTTCTAATAGTCATCAAGAATACAAAGATTGCTGACGAGTGAAATCTTCATTGAGAAGGAACTTCAAGTGATCAAGTTTTCATTATTTAATGAATGATATCCCAAAATTGTAGTTTCTCGAAAGCCTGAATGACTTTACCTTGAAGCATTCCACGCTATTTTCATCATCAATCCTGAATTTCTATGATTGATCTGCAGTGAAATAATGTGGCTGTGTATTTTCAGTCGTCAGTTTAGCTGTATGCCTTTTGGCAATTGAAACTAAGTTTGAAAATTTGTCAATGCAACAATATGAAAATAATATACTGCCGCTTTACAGGTTTAGAGCATCAGAGTATTTTAAATATTCTCAACAATTTCAAATCAAATTTGCCTTGAAAATAATTTTATAGGTTATCTTTAAATACTTGATTGTCTCAGTCTTTACTTGTCGGAAATTCATCTTGATGATTAAAAAGTAAAATAACTTATTTCCGCTTTATATATTTATTTTCACAACAATTGTTTCGTCATGATAACATGACTTCATCAGGTGAGTATGGTAACGTTACCATACTCACCTGATGAAGTCATGTTATCATGACGAAACAATTGTTGTGAAAATAAATATATAAAGCGGAAATAAGTTATTTTACTTTTTAATCATCAGGTTATCTTTATATATTTTAATCTATATCAACACACAGAAATTTTTAGTTACTTTTTGTAACTAGAAATAAAGCCGCAACTAGATTTTCATGGCCAGCTCTGATGTCAATAATTTTGAAATCAACTATAGTTGCTTCGATCCGTTGATCGCGCCTATGATGGATTCTTGTACCTACTAAGATATACTTAGGATGCAAGTCTGAGTAATCATCTCCTCAGAAGAGTGGCAAGCATTTTTTTCTCGAAACTAACGATGTAGTCATCATTTATGTGAGTCATGACCTAGATTCTCATTTTCTGTCTTATACAGTTTGATAAGAATCCAACAACAGTACAAAGTAAGCAAATAAGTTCAATAGTACGACTAGAACCGTGGGAAATTCACATGTTCGCAACCTTAGACTAGTTGACTTCGTAAAACTGCTGACCACACTTCAGGTCATTAACTTAGTTCGTGGATATCATTCCAGCTTGTAAACAAGAGGATTGTATCAGTTTTTCTTCGAGACTGGAAAAAATCAAATCTCACAATTGACATTATCCAATTTGAGGTCTCAATACAAACATAAAGGACGTACAAAATGGTTGTTGGGCTCAATTTAATTCGAATTTAATTGGGTACAAAAAAATTTCGAATTGGGTCTTCCAAACTTCGATAGCGGCCATATTGTTGAGGGGAGAGTAACTTTCCCACCCATGTGCGGGAAAGTAATACTTTTAGATACGGAAACAGTGCGGGAAAGTAGTTATGAAGGCACTGTTGTAGGAAATAGTTATTTTCCTATCTAAAGCGGAAAGTTGTACCACAGACCAACTGTGGTCTGTATTCTGTGGTTGTACCATTGTATAAAGACAATGGTTGTACTTTCCCGAGCGGAATTGCCGTTGCAATCGGGCAAGCAATCGAGTGGGGGGAGATACTTTTCGCTCGAGAAAAATTTCTCGTGAGGGGTTGAAAGTTATGCATGAACAAAACTGTTATGGTCGACTTTCATTCGGTAACGAATTTTATCAGGTACCATCGTCTCAAAGTAAATGAGCCATGACAAAGTGCACATACTGAAAACCTTTTTGAACTAACTAATTTTTCAAAAAAAAATTTTTTTTCTTGAGAATTTCTGCACGCCTGTAAAGAAGATACAAAGACCTTGCCAAAAAAGTACCACATGACCCACTTTCCTTATTCAAAGAATTCAGAGGGTTGATGGGGATGGCACAGGGTGCAACAAAAATCCTTCAAAATGCATAGAATTTGGTAAAAGTGAAACAAAAAATGACCTGTTTCAGGATTTTGTTGCCAAATATTTTTCTTCTGAGGAAATGAATTGGTTCCATAATTTTGAAGTGCACTGTATATTCCATACACTTTCATAAACTATCCCGGTTGGCCATGACATTCTGACACATTTCATCGTGTATATTTTGAAAATGTTATGGTCAGATAACTACACTACGTTGTATTGTCTACATAGAGGTCGTAGTAATTACGTATTTTTCAAAATGTGAATCTACTTTGGGAAAATAATGAATTTGAGAAAATATTATGTGAATTCAATAATTCTGAAGACCTCACGAATGTTGAAGAAACTTTTTTCTCAGTTAATACTGGAAATATTTCACGTATTGGTTGAAAGATTCAGTTTTTCTATTTTCTTGTACGGAAATCATGAATCGAGTGAATTTTACTGGAAAATAATGGATAGAGTAGTCCGTTACTTTGTGATAGTTCATTCGAAAAAAAAAATAAAAGTACTCAAATAACCCTGCAGCAAAACTCCTAAACGAACAGACAAACCTATGGAACTCCCTACTTTTCGAAATTCTCAAGAAATAAGTCTACAGACATTTAAATACCTTATTGCACAAATTGAAATCCTCCACTATGAAAATGTAGTAGTAATTCAAAACCTGTGTCACCTTAAAAGAATTATAACTACATTTACAAAGTTCTTGGGATTCTATGTCAACGAAACACTAGGTTTTCACTTACATACGTCGAAAATGTTGTATAGCTTGTGATAAATTATTGATTCCAAATTATCAGGGTTACTATCAGAAAAAGCAAATTTCAATTCTACATAGCACTTCCTGATACTTTCGCTCTGCTTCTTCAAAACTACCTTCGGCATTTTTAGTTTTCAAGCATGATGATTATGTTGAGATTGGGAGTAGAAATTTTCATTTGGCAACGCCGCTGATGATTATTTTGACATTGCCGATATTTCACGGGTGCCAACCTGCGTCAGTTTTAAGTAAAAAAAATTGTTAGACCTAAATCATGGGCAACCGGGATAGCTTTTAAAAGTGAATGGAGTTTATATTCAGCAGTAATCTTAGTGAGAGCTTCTTTTGAATTTATTAATTTTGTCGATGAAATCGGACAACATTGGCTCCTCAGAAACAACAAAATTTGTGATTGCTGATATTTAAGACGCCTCGTGGAAGTCAATGTTACCAGATTCAAATTGTCGTGGATTTTTCATCAATCACGTGGAGCTTGACCTTTCGAAATATCACGAGAATGCGTCAAGTCAAAACAAGTCGAAGACTCTGGTGCTGAAACCACAGGGCCATGTCCTCAAGTTCTTACCCTAGCAACCAAAACACAGATCTCAAAAACAATAACATAATATTCTTGATTAGTCATACGAGTTTTACAGCACGCCTGTCTAGCTAATTATTTTATAAACACTGTCCACAATGTTAAAACAAAGGCAAGGCCTTCTGCAAAACAGAAGTGTCAGCAGTTTTGCTAGCCATGAGAACTTCTTCAACATTACTCGTATTCTCGATCTGGAGTTTTCATTTTGACACAGAGTGAGTTGGGTCGCGTGCCTTTGTTTTGTACATAATTCGGGATTTGTTTTTTTCGATTTTTCACGAACGGTGGTGCCGTGACTGTCTGTTCTGTTCTGTGGTGGTTTTATTTGGGACACGATAATGAAGCGTGGTATAAAGATGCAGATTAAGAAGTTGGAAGGTAGGATTCATCTCGATTTTTTTGTTGCCTGATCAATGGATGACGCTACCATCGTTCAAATCTCATTTTCCAGAATTTAATTTGGGAGAAAATTAAAAAAAAACCTTTAAAAGCACTACCGTGAAGGCAGCAGCTTTTGCGCGCATGTTCAATGGAGATGGCGACGAATTTAAACATGCTGCTGCCTCCACGGCAGTGCAGTACTGGATTTCAATTCGATTCAATCTGTATTTTTGGAAATATTGAGAAAATGAAATTTTGAATGGGTATATCTACGGAATCATTGGGCGAATTTTACCCATTCGCGAATTCGACCATCATAACTAAGCCCCAAATCTTCTCTACAGATATCGAGTTTCTAAGTCGTTTTTTCTAGAAACTGCCGACCGTGAACACAATAACTTCCAAAAGAAACAACGTAGAAACTCGATATTTGTAGAGAAGATTAGGACCTTAATTACGAAGGCCGAATTCGTGAATGATTAAAATCCACCCAATGATTCCGCATTCATTCAAAATCACCCCAATATCCAGTACTTTATCGAAAAATGAAAGTTTGAAGATTCATACAGAATTAAATGGGGATATGATGTGAAGATCACATAATTTTGAATATTTGAAAATTTTTTTTTCAAATTGTTTTAATGACACGATCATCATGAAATTCAGCACAATGTTGTCCATCAGCATTTTCGAACTAGCTGTGAATTTTCATCAAGATTGAATCAGTATTTCGTACCGAAAAAAACAACGATATCGAGAAGAAATTCTACATATTTTTTCCCAATATTTCCAAAACTGATAGCCGTATCGAATTGAAAGTTGATACACAGCTGTGAAATATGAAGCTCAAGGTAGAAGTAATATTCTTCTCTTATATGAACAATAGCTTCAGAAAAAAAAATTTTTTGGAAAAAAATTTTGAAATTTTTTTTTTATTGAATGACCATACGATTTCAACGAAATTCTGCTTGAAGTTGGGCGTCATTATGCTTCAACTAACTGCCAAATTTCAATCCAATCGCTCCAGTAGTTTCTGAAATATGAGGGAAATAACCTCAACATTTCAAATGGCTTTATGATGAAATGTTTCTGAAAAAAAAGTTAGTTTTCAAGAAATTTCGAAAAATTCTATTTTTGAAATACTGACTTTATGTATGTCGTTATGCTTCAACTAGCTTGGCTTTAAATCTAATTGCTTCGGTAGTTTTTGAAATATCAGGGAAAAAACCTCAAAACTTCAAATGGCTATACCCCGAAACCGTTCGGCCGATTTTGCCCATTAGCGAACTTAACCGTCGCATTTTGAAATGCAACCCTGAATGTTTCAAGTCGGAAGGATTACCCGTTCACCCGTTATCTTGCCTACAGACGGCCGGACAGAATCGATTCTGACAATTGATCCATCATCAATGAGTCCAACCTAGTCTTTTGAAATCATTTTCGGGAAAAAATTAATTTTGACATTTTGACCAAACAACTCAAATGAATACCGATTGATGCTTTTCCCAATCGAACCAAAATCCTTCTTCACTTCCATCAAAGTTGGGATTAAACTCATTTCAAATCTTCCATCTGACTCTTTCTCGTATAGGAGTATAGTTGAATATATATCATTGTTAACTTTCTAAAACCGATAATATCGCCAATATTCAACCTTCAAACTTCGAGATGGAATATATTGAGTTTCTTGTTGAATTCTGGTTTTTCCAATTTTTCACAGAAATTCAAGAAATTTTGGATTCTTTTTTCAACCTAATAAAAACCTCTACTAATATCTTCCAGGGTGTCTAGAGCATATAATAAGGTTTCACGAATGACCCTTATAAAGTACCTTTTGTTCCTTCTCAGGATGTTAACCTTTGTGAAGCATTTTGCCGACATTGCTTCCCCAACAAGTAGAATGCACAATTACCCCTATCTATTTTCAAAACTTCCAATTTCACAATTCGACTGACCCCCATTTTCAACCACAATATTTCCGATACAAAAAGGTTTATTACCTTGTGATGGCGTCACAAAAGGTAACAAGACAATTCCACAATTTCGTGGGGATCTTATGATTAGCAATTAGAAGCCACACAGCGTTGAATAAGTACGCTTTTGGAATGAACACCGCTTTATAATAAATGAGAATCTACCAATTAAATTTCAGGAAAGCACTGAAGCTATACCGGTCACCCTTCCACTTATTGACCTTGCTCAACGCAGCTTTACTTCCTGATGAAAATAACTTGTGTTCTCTCACATAAGCATATGGTCCTGACGTAATTGTGTATGAACCTTCAAGCTGTCATGTTTCAATCGACTTCAAAGAGCAGGTGTGAACCTTAAAATAGGGTAAACTGATATAATTCAGCCAAATGTTTCCAGAGCTGTACACATTCGAAATTTTATTGTCGGAATATTTCGAGGAATACACATTGCATCGAATTGACTTCTAGTTTTTGTTTGAAAATGGTTGATATTTAATTTTTTTTAGGTATTATACTGATGATATTCCATCAGGACCATCTGAAAAAAACCGGTTTAACATAGTTTCGCAGTTATAATTATATGAATTTGAGAGTTTATTTCCCCCATATATTACGAAGTACGTATATATTCACTTTTATAAACTATCCCGGTTGGTCATGAAATTCTGACATTTCACCGTGTATATTTTGAAAATGTTAGGTTATAGTCATTTTCCTGTCAGATAACTACACAACGTTGTCCTCTCTGCATTGAGGTCGCAATAATAACGTATTTTTCAAAATGTGAATTTGAAAAAATATCATGTGAATTCAATAATTCCGAAGACCTGGCGAATGATGAAGAAAATTTTTTTCTCTGTTAACACTGGAAATATTTCCTGCATATATAAACATGGTTAGAAATTCAGTTATTCTATTTTCTTGCACGGAAATTTTACTGAAAAATAATGTATAGAGTAGTCCGTTACTTTGTGATAGTTCATTCGAAAAAAAATAACAGTACTCGAATATCCCTGCAGAAAAACTTCTAAACAAACCGACAAACCTATAGAATTCCCTACATTTCGAAATTCACAAAAAATAAATCTACAGAGGACATTTAAATACACTGGGTTTTCTCTTACATACGTCGAAAATATTCTTTGGCTTGTGATAAATTATTGATTCCAAATTATCAGGGTTACTTTCAAAAAAAGCAGATTTCAATTCTACGTAGCACTTCCTGATACTTTTGATTATGTTGAGATTGAGAGTAGAAACTGGCAATGGCTCTCGTTTCTGAGAATTATTTTGATATTGCCTATATTTCACAAGTGCGTTAGTTTCAAGTAAAAAAACTTGATAGACCAAAATCATGGCCAACTGGGATAGTTCATAAAAGTATACGTTTACAGTTCTTCTGTTAATTCGCTATTGGAAATATCTCCACGTTGCCACATCCAAACAAACTACGGAAAAGTCAGGAATTTCATTTTATATCCTAACAATAAATACCCCGACTAATATCACCTGTATCCCTTCAAGTACACAGACTTTCCGGTTTCTCAGATGCCGATAATAAAGTAATTAAACTTGTTGTTCCTTTTAAGGAAGTAACCCTTTGTAACGCACCGCCGACTGTACCACAAGCTCCAAAAAATAAAATCCACAATTACCCTTATCTTTTTTCCAAAATTCCCACGCCCAAAATTTCGACTGACCAACATTTGCACCTCAACCTTTCCCACGCAAATAGGTTTATTACCGTGTAATTTCTTCACTACAGGTGCCAAGGCCTACCTAGACAATTCGAATCGGGACAGTGTCACTTACAAACACTGGATGTAATGCCCTATAAATACCCAAGGGGTAAAAGGAATGTTTGTTATCCCTTGTGATGTCACGTAGGAGTAATAGAAGCGTGGCATGCGCGTCAGGGTGCGAAAACGAACGGAAGCCCAGTTTTTTGCTTTTCTACTCTCTAATATTCTGGTTTGGACGTGAGGAAATGAATGAAGCGTACAGGATGTAACTAGTATGCGTCGGAGTGGATGTTTTTGGGATTAAACCGATTAGGGTCTTATAGGGACAAATGACTTCTTTGGGTAATTTATCATTTTCAGATATTGGTTTGATAATAAGTCATTTTGAATGAGAGACCGACGTTTCAATGGATTTTCTAAACGTAGATATCCTATTTGGGACGATTTTTTGGTGGTAATAATGTGGATAATTCGGGAAAGGCACTGCTAGCAGCTTTATCGCGTTCGTACAGTTCAAGTTTGATTTTTATTGTTTGTAAATTGAAAATATAATTTACATATGGTACAGATGGTTGAAATAAAAAATTCTAGGAAAGCAGCTTTTGGACGGATGTTCAAAGAAGATGAGCGATTTGACAACGAATTTGAACGAACATGCGCCCTAAAGCTGCTGACTTCACGTCAGTGCTTTTCTAGGTTTTTTCTCAGTTATTACAGAAAAAATACAGATTAGATCGAGCTTGAAGATTCATACATAATTTCATGAGGATAATATGGTCACAAGATTGCAGAATATTGAATATTGGGGAAAAAAATAGAATTTTTTTTTGAAAATGTTTTATTGACACGATCATTACGAAATTTTGCACAAAGTAATATATACGCGTTTTGAAACTAGCTATCAAGTTTCACCATGATTGATCGAATAAGTATAATCTGGGTAATTCCTGAGAACACAACGATATCGAGAAAAACAACACGAAATTGGACATATTTTTTCCCAATATCTCCAAAAATAATAACGGTATCGAATTGAAATTTGGTACACTGTTGTGAAATATAAAGCTCAAGGGGTAAGCAATTTTTTTTGTAATACGATGAATAGTTCCGAAAAAAAAATTTTTTTTCAAAAAAATTTTGAGAAATTATTTTTTAAAATTTACTAACTGCATGATCTCAACAAAACTTGCAAGAGTTTGGGCGTCGTTATGCTTCAAATGACTGTCAAGTTTCAATATATCATACTTCATCAGTGAGTCGTTTGAGACCATTCCCGGCTCGAAATTAGAAAATTACAGACAAATTAAAGTGTAGGTTGCATTTCCAAGTACGATGGCTTAGTTCTTGAATGGGCCGAATCGGCAACTGGAGTTCGGAGTTTTTGTCAATTGAATTTTTGAGGGTATTTTATCAATATTTCAGGAACCACTGCAGCGATCAGAAGAAAGCTTGGCATCATTTGGCTGGGACCGTATCATAAATAAATTTGATAACAGTTGTTCTTGAATTTTTTTTCGGAAACTATCATTCAGATTTGAAAAAAAAATTGCACGCACTGAGAAATCCACATCTCACAATGGTGAGCCAAATTCCATTTTGATTTTAATTCTCGGAGATATTGGGAAAAAATATGCCAAACTTCGTGGTTTTTCCTGGTTATGGTTGTTTATTTCCGCAATAATTCGAAAAATACTGATCTAATCATGATTGAACTTGGTAACAATTTTGAGAATAATCATGCACAACTTCTTGCAGAATTTAGTGATTATCATGTCATCAGAACAATTTGAAAAAAAATCAGAATTTTTTTTCAAATATTTCATATTCTGCGATCTTCCAATTACGTTATCCTCACTTAATCCGCACGAACTCCTAGCTCCAACTGAAATTTTTGGAAATATTCGGGCCCTTGCGATTAAGGTCCAAACCTCTATAAATATCGAGTTTTTAAGTAGTTTCTTTCCGGAGTTATTCTGTTTTTGATCGGCACAATAACATTTGTATCTACGTTAGTAGCGAATTTAAGTTCAAAAACATATTTGTGATGATTTCAAAGATCAATTACCTATCCGATATCATGAAATTATTTACTCGAGAACTACCGGAAATTTCTGTACTTACTACAGAGAAAATTCATGAAAATTACTGAATGTACTGAGAGCATAGTGATAAGCATTTCGACATCAAATAAAAAACGATAATAAATGAAAAATGTGTAAAATTCACAGATTCCCTTGTCTGGAGCCATAAAAAAACATGGTTTCTTCTTCCCGAAATGTAAGAAGAAAAATAATTACATCAGCTGTTGCCACGGTAGTTGAACTCATTCGTCATGTATATTTAAGTGTTCATAAATCCGAGAAACAATGTACATAAAAGGTGGACAAAAATAATTTATTTAGAACTGTAAACAGCTGATGGTGATTTAACGGATTGTAATCTGCTAAACGTGCTCTCAAAGCATAATTTTATAGACCCGTTCGCTTTAACGCGTTGAAAAGATCGTAGAATATTCAAATTATGATTCTTAACGTTAGTCGATTCTTCAAAATATGACTCGCCTTATCATTGGTGTTATGTTTGGAGGTAATTCATAAATTGTTTTCGAGAAACTTTGTAATAATTTAACATGCTCCTATCATAATATATGAGAAAGAAATTTTATCAATACGAAATTATGCGGTACTTTTCTCAGTTTTAATATGAGTTATTTATGAAGTAACTTGATTACAGTGGAATTCTTTGAGTTGAAGTTACTACTTCGTGGCAAATCTGAAAATTCGCATTATTCTTAATCTATACACTGTACAGGGTGCACTGCTGTAAAATATGATGTTCAAGGTATGAGCAGAAATTTGTTCCGGATTTGATGAACATTTTCCGGAAAAAAAATTTTTTCACCTCCTTTTGCACTGTTTCATTTATCGATTGTCCCGTTTTTCGAATTCATTGACTCCCGGACTGCTGGCCATGAAGAAATTCGAATAAAAAATCAGCAATGAGTTTTTGGTTTCGGAAAATTTTTCTTTAATTGAGCCCCAATTTTAAGCCTCTATTATCATACGGAATTCCTGAAGGGTAAAGTCTGTAACTGTAAACAAAGGTCATATTGCTTTGAAGATTTTTTAAGCGCTGTATAAAATTTTAAGGAGGAAATTTCGAAATTTGTCTTATGAGAAACTACGTTTCAGATTTCGTTGATATTTTGCACGAATCATCAAGCCGTTATGATTCAACTGATTGCTCAATTCAATAAAAAATAAATTAAACAATATTTTGAAATCTACTCTTCATAAATATCGAGTCCAGAATTAATTTAATTCTGAGGTTATTGCTTTCATTATCGGCCGTTAGAAATTTGAACAAACCCGTAAAAGTTCCCGACTTAAGCTCAATTATTTTCTGAAATTTCTAAATATGCGCCGAAAATTATTTTTATCTTATACGGGGTTGCGCGAAAGTCCTTAGTAAAATTAATATCTTTTGAATCAGTGACTTGAAAGGCTGGAACACGTGAATTGACTTTGAACTAAACGTATTTTTTGGCAATAAAATTAATTATTTTCCTTAGCTGCCACCCCACCTAATTTTTGAAATTGAATGAAACATACAGAGAACAAACTGGACGTTTCAATTCCATTTCACAAAGAACTAAAATTTTGAAATGATGAAAAAAAAATTATTTATCCAGGTAATAAATATAGCACAAAAACTGCAATAATTAATTTATCTCCTTGTAAAACATCATCTGCTGAATACCTGCTTGTTTTTCTGTTTCGAAAGTGTAATATAAAATCTCTTTCAGAATGAAAGAAAGCATAACGATATCAGGTTAAATTAGGTTTTTGTTTTTCAAAGAGTTTTGTCTTTTTTCATAGTAACCACATGAGTAAAATGAAAAAAATTTCGTATATAAATAACTATCACTAACAGAAATCTGTATTAACTTTAAAAAATCAACTACAAATAAAAATCTGTATTAACTTATCTGCCGATAGGATATTGAACCTATAGTTTGCAAATTCTGCTCTACATAAATATCGAGTGCTAAATTAATTCAATTCTGAGGTTATTGTGTTTATGATCGACAGTTGAGAATTTCGAACGAAACCATAAAATTTTCAATTTTTGACTTCAACTCAATACTTTTCAAAATGAGTGTTGAATATTATTTAATCTCATTAAGAAAACAACTATCAATCAAAAATCTATATCAACCTATTTGCCTCATGGGATATTGAACCTGTATTTCGCAAATTCTACTTCCGAACACTATAGGAAACGTCCGTTCCAAAATCAGCAATCAGCCAGTTGCTCTGATTGAATTTAATCGAAAAAATATTTTTTTCGAAATCTGCTCTACAGAAATATCGACAAGTTAATTAATTAAGTCGACTTAATTCTGAGGTTATTATATTGTGTTCATGGAGGAAGTTAGGAATTTGAACAAGCCCGTGAAATTTCCTGACTTCAACTCAATACTTTTTTTTTATTTTATCATCTTGAAATTAGTATTATTTACATTGAAATTTTGAGGCGTGTGCAATACAATGAACTCTGTGAAGAAGCACCAATAAATAATCTAAGTTATCTATATTCTCTAAATTTTGCAAAATATGTGTGTGTAATATTATTTTATCTCATTACGAAAACAACTATCAATCAAAAATCTGTATCAACATGTTTACCAATGGGATATTGAACCTGTATTTTGGAAATTCCACTTCCGAACACTATAGGAAACGTCCGTTTCAAAAGGGATTATGGTCAGACTTCTTTATTGTTGTTTATGTTGTAAACCTGTAAAATGTTGAAAAGTACCTGCTGTTTACTTCACCTAGAGCAATATTGTAATGATTTAGTCTCGGTGAACAATGATATTGGCTCGAAAAGGTGTGAGAACTCAGTTTCAAGACGTTTCCCAAATTATAAAATTCAAATGAGGCGCAGGGTTTATTTGAGGTGAGCAATCTCTGCCAGATGTGCAGAGGTAAAATTTTGAGAATTTCAGATGGTTTGGAAAAACCAGGGTATCCCGACGGATAAAAGAAACAAGCTGTATAATCTTTCGGAATTTTGAAGGAAATGTTAACGTTCTTCCTACAGCAACAATGGAAGATAAATTTTTTGAGATAGAAACCGTTGAAATTGTTGTCCGTGCAGATTTTTGTTGATATATCAATAAAAAATTTTGAACTTAATAATGTTCAAATCAATGAAAAAAAATTATTATATATCTCTTATTTCACGTGATTTTCAAAAAAATTATATTTTTTAGGAAAATTAAATGTCATGCTTCTATTTGATTGGTTAGTATACTAACTTTTTGCCCGAATGTTCTAGACGTGCTATCGTTTCGCACAAATATTTGTAATTTTCGATTTTTTCCCGAACATGGTCTCAAACGACTGGGTTGGGCTTGGACCGATGATGATTCTAATTCAAATTTAATTCTGTCCGGCCGGCCGTCAGTTGCCATACGAAGAGAACGGAACATGCAGCGACTTGCAACTTTAGAGATTTGTTAATGGGCCGAATCTGCCGAAAAGTTCTGGTGTTGATGAATCTTTGTATTTGGTTGCAAAATGCCGAAAGGCAACTAATGGCAAAATTCTGGTGGAATCGTATAGGAAGTACATTCAGACAAAATTTTCTAAAATTTATTTTCGGAAACTGTTCATCGGATTTCGATATTTTGCACAAACTTTCGAGTCAATATTCTTCTACAGTGCACCGTATTTCGGTATGATTTTCGTTTTCTGGAGATACTGGGGAGATAAATATGTCATACTTGTTTTTTTGGCGCGCATGTTCTGGAGACAACTATCGTTTTGTCCAAATGTCTGTATTTTTCGGAATTTTTCCCTGAAATGGTTTCAAATGACTAGTTTGGGCTCACTGATGACGAATCTGGCGTCAAAATTGATTCTGTCCGGCCGGCGGTTCGGCTGTCCGTTGGCACGATGACGGGCGTACGGACGATCCCGTGGACTTGAAACTTTCAGGGTGGGCTACATTTCAAAATGCGACGGTTAAGTTCGTTAATGGGAAAAATCGGAAAATCGATTACGAAGTTATAACCATTTGAAATTTTTAGGTTATTTCCCTGATATTTCGAAGACTACCGGATCGATTAGATTGAAACATTGCAGATATTTGGAGCATAACGACGCGCAACTTTTATTGAAATCCTGTAGAGATCGTATTAACAGTAAATACATTTTTTTCGATAAACGATTTCTTTCCAGGAAACTATTAATCATATTCTCGAAAAATTCTGCTCTGACCTTGAACTCCATATGTCACATCCGTGTTCTGAATTTCAGTCCGAAACGGATATAATTTTTGGAGATATTAGGAAAAAATTTGTCAAATTTAGTGGTTTTTTTTCCTCGGTATCGTTGATTTTTCCGGAATAACTCAAAACATACTGATTCAATCATGATGAAACTTGGTAACTATTTTGAGAATGTTTATAAACAACTTTGTGCAAAATTTCGCGATAATCGTGTCATTTAAACAAATTGAAAAAACCTCAGAGTAACAAACAATATAGAAGTAGCATACGTCATATTTAGAGGTCGATTGCTGTCCGCAACATGTGATACAAAATTTGACACTTTGACCGCAATCAAAACAAACTTGTTAACAAAGCAGTTACCAACCTGTAATACGATATTTCACTCAATTCACGGGATTATCCACAAACAACACACTTCCCATAGTGAATTAAAGTATTGTAATAAATCAAAAAATTTTGAAGTTAACAGCTAGAAATATCTTAAAACTCGTTATAAAAATTCACCAAAACAACGGATGACAGATTAACCGGCGGTATACTGTTAATGCGGCATCGGTGCCAAAGCTTGGATTCCAGCAGGTAGATACTGAAAAGGGTAAGTATTCTTTTTACCACAAATTCGAAACTGAAGAAAAATATCGATCATTAAATGTCTGAATTTCCATATTTAACCGAGAATTATTAAAATTAATATTTTTATTTCATTTAATATACAATTACGATAAGATAATATCATTGTGCATTTCCAAATATATCACAATCTGACTACATCGACAAAAGGATGTTGCGGACACCCAAAAACTGCGTACAGACCCTCTATGTTGTTTGTTACTCTGAGGAAAAAATCTAGAAAAGCACTGTCGTGAAGTCCGCAGCTTTTGCGTGAGTTACAATTCCATATGTAATTCCCGTACAATGTATCAGCGGTATCCCAACGTACCCTTGGGAAGTGCTACCGCAGCATCTTTTATCTGTTCAACTGATGTAATAAATAGAACCTAAGCAATGTAGTTAGTCAGTCCTGATAGTATATTCATAGTTAACACATATCTCACATCTAATTATTCCTGTATCAATAAACATAGTTTTTAAAAACACGTTTTAAGCTCTCTAAAACGTAATTCGCGCATGTTCATATTCGTTGCCAAAGCGGTCATCTCCTTTGAACATGGGAGCAAAAGCTGCTGACCTCACGTAGGTGCTTCTTTAGGCAATCTTCGGTGTCTTCGAAATTTCTGGAATAACTCAAAATACTGAAACTTGATATTTAGGCGTTAAATACTGATGCACGAAATTTTGCATGTAGATGTTTGGTTTTTGCTAAGGAAAGTGAGAATGATCTTGTAAAATTATCTAGCTTTCATTCCCATGATACTAGAAATAAGGAAATAATTTCTAAACATAAGACTTTGAAATTTGAAATGTCACCTAAGTATCAGTGCATTTAAATAATCAACATTCGACCTAGTAGTATAAAGTTACTCGATATAATTAATTTTAAGAAAGTTGTTGAGTCTTTACTTCAACAGAAGTGTTTTTATAATAATAATATAATTAATAATAATAAATTATTAATAAGTACTTAAGTGATAATTTAGAAAATGTCTAAATTAATTTTGCATTGGTGACTTGTCCTATACATACTCTCTTATGTCTAGAAGGATCAATAAATTAAAGAGTTTTCCAATAAAAAGTGTTATTTTGATATTCAAAGAAAAAAGCAATATTTCAATATAAATGATCGGATGTTTATTTCATTATAAAGAAGAAGCTATGCCGTTAATAGTGGAAAATAACATCAGGCAAATGACCACAACGACCACGCTTACAGGACCATATCCTTTCAATGAAATTTTCCATTACCAAATCGCAAAGTGGCTGCCCTATGTCCTCGATAGCCTCACGAATTACATCTTTGAGGTCTTGAATCGACGCTGGGCTATTGGCGTTGACCTTCTCTTTCACGTGGCCCCAAAGAAGTCGCAAGGTGTTAAATCACAAGATTTCGGTGGCCAATTGTGATCACCTCTTCGAGAGATAACACGGTCCGGAAAATTTTCCCGCAAAAGATCAATGGTTTCGTTTCTTGTGTGGCACGTAGTGCCGTCTTGTTGGAAGTAAACGTTGTCCAGATCAATACCATCTAATTCCAGCCATAAAAAATCATTAATCATGCCTCGATAGCGCAATCCATTCACCGAAACTGTTGCTCCAGCCTCATTTTCGAAAAGGTCCAATGACTCCGCCGGACCAGAAACCGCACCAAACAGTCGCACGTTGAGAATAGAGAGGCTTTTCAATAATAACTCTCGGGTTTTTCGAGCCCCAGATGCGACAATTTTGCTTGTTGACGAAGCCACCGAGGTGGAAATGGGCCTCATCACTCAAGATGATTTTTCGATGGAATTCCGGATCATTTTCATGCATTTCAACGACCCAATCAGCAAAGACACGACCTTGTTGATGATCGGCCGGCTTTAGTTCTTGTGTTAACTGAACTTTATAAACCTTAAGACCCAAATCTTTATGCAAAATACGGTGTAATGACGTTGTGGAATGCCTAATTCCAAAGAACGACAAGGAATGGACAAACCTGGGTTTTCTTCAACATTTTCGGCTACAGCAGCAATACTCTCGGCTGTTCTTGAGCGACGTGCACGGGTTTCATTCTTCACATCACTTACTTGTCCCAACAGCTCGAATTTTTCCACCAATTTCTTTATTGCGGTCCGACAAGGTGCTTCACGACGACCCAAAAATGTTCGAGTTTTACGAACCATCTCTACCAAATTTTCACCATTTTTATAGTGAAAATTAATAATTTCAATGCGTTGTTGGAGCGTGTATCGTTCCATTTTTATTAATGGCGTAGTTTCTACTTGTCAAATGTCAAAAAATAACAGCTTCAAAAGTGACATCTACCGAAATAGCAGGCTATTCAAAATAACACCTTTTATTGGAAAACCCTTAATTTTTATTATTATTATTATCCTCGCGAATTTCAATTTTCATTTTGTTCATGGTAGCTAGTCTTCAGCACATTTCTAACTTGGAACCAGTCTGGTACCGAATTTCCTCCGCATTCCTCCGGAACACCCACACCGGTCAAGGCAACACCGGAAACAGTCACGTTATCGACATTGTATCCAAAGACGTAATTTCTTTTACTGCAATTCTGAATTTAGCGAAGCGAACCGCCATCTACTCGTCGGCCGACTCGGAAGATTCCGAGAAACGCTCCGCGGCTGGAAATATAAACCCGATGCGAGTCGAAAAAAAAAATGTTCGTCTGGACGTATCCAGGCCTGAATAAATTGTCGATCACAAAAGGCTTTACGAGCTGTCGCGAATCGACGCAGGACGAGAATAGCGGGACAAATGTCCGATTTGCCGATTCTAATTGCGCGAGCGATGCGTTTCTCCATATTTCACTAATTTTTGCGGGGTCATTTTTGTTGTCTAAGATCTCGGCGAGGAGAATTTAGCTTGTCTCGTTTCGATACGCTGTGAACTTGAGGATTTCAAAGTTTGAAGAGTCAATCCGAGATAAGTTGACCCTGGTAATGTTAGCTTCGACCCGGACAGGTCCATGGCGAGAACGCGAAATACTATCGTTATTTTTGTGGTTCCTGGATGGAAGAATTCACTAAATCTATAGGTATGTTCGGTGTACCTGCATGAATTACACTAACTCCACTGAATTCCATTTCTCAGTGCAGCTGAGTGTAGTCACAGATAACAGAATGAGTGGAGTTAGTGTTGTTCAATCTGTTCTATGATTCCAACAGAAACAAATAAATGATAGATGATTTCACGCAAATCCTAGATGACATAATTCATTTTTGTTTTGGCTACCAATTCGAGGTGATGTTGATTTGTCGTAAAGTTTTTCTAAAGTCGTCACCTATGAAAATCCAATGTGAATAACAATTTGATCAAAATTAATATCGTCCAAAATTATCCCAAATTTAATACAATAGCAGATGTCTATAATTATGTATTAAATTCACGGATATCTATCACAGAAGATAACCTCACTCTATGCACTGCACTCGTTATCCATGAATACACTAACTATCAACATCTGCAACAAACAGAGTGCAAGTATACAACGAAACACACCAAACAGTATCAGTGAAGATAGTGTAGTTAGTGTTGTTCCTACAGGTACAACGAATTAACCTAATGTTCACCCTATAGAGGAATAAAACACCTATAAATAAAGAATTTTTCCACACATAGGTTTATTGAATTTCATGCCGGCCGAAGAGATTTTTGTGATTTTATATTATCAGAATAAGCAGCCAAGAATTTTTCGAAACTATCTACTACATTCTAAAAAAATTCTGCTTAAACCTAGAAATCCATATTTCATAGCATTCTACCGAGTTTCAGATTGATACGATCGTAATTTCTAGAGATATTCGGAAAACACCTAGAAAAGCACCGACGTGCTTTTCTAGGTTCCGTTGTCTAAGATCTCGAACAGGAGAATTTATTTTGTCTCTGTTCAATACGCTGTGAACTTGAGGATTTTGAAGTTTGAAGAGTCAATCCGAGAAAAGTTCACCCTGGTAATGTTAGCTTCCAGCCGGCCAGGTCCATGGCGAGAACGCGAAATACTTTCGTTATTTTTGTGGTTCATTGATGGCAGAATGTACTAAATCCATTGGTTTGTTCGTTGTACCTGCATGAACTACACCAACTACATTAACTCCACTGACTTTCCATCCTCAGTGCAGCTGAGTGTAGTCACATATAACAGAATGAGTGGAGTTAGTGTTTTTCAATCTGAATTTTACTCAAATTCAAGATGACATAATTCTCTGCTTCTTTTATTTTGGCTACCAATTCGAGGTGATGTTGATTTGTCGTAAAGTTTTGCTTAAGTCGTCACGGATAAAAATCCAATTTCAATAACAATATGATCAAAATTAATATCGTCCAAAAATTACCGCAAATATAATACAAAACACGTCCAACCAAGAACCAGAGACAACAACAGATGTCTATAATTATGGATTAAATTCACGGATATCTATCACAGAAGATAACCGTACTCTATGAACTGTACACGTTAACTATGACTACACTTACTATCAATATCCGCAACGAACATACCTAATGATCACCCTATGGAGGAATGAAAGAGCTACAAATGAATAATTTTCCCACTCATAGGTTTCCTAAGGGCCCCTTCCAAGATTTATAGAATTTCATGCCGGCCGAAGAGTGTGTGATTTTATACATCAGAATAAGCAGCCAAGAACTTTTCGAAACTATCTACTACATTCGAAAAAAATTCTGCTCAAACTTAGAGCTCCATATTTCACAGCAGTGTACCGAGTTTCCGATTGATATCATGATAATTTCTAGAGATATTTGGAAAACACCTAGAAAAGCATTGACGTGAACTAGCAGCTTCTGCGCCGGCCAGGTCCCTGGCGATAACGCGAAAATAGTTTCGTTTTTTGTGGTTTCTGGATGGAAGAATGTACTAAATCAAGGTTCACCCTACAGAGGAATGAAAGAGCTATAAATTCGCAACTACTGCTAAGCGATACGCCCTCTGGCGATAGAAATCATTTTTTCCGGTTTTTTCAGGTTAGATGGTCTACGACAAATACTCGACAATTATTCATAACATTTCTAATCGAATTCGATGCATATTTACGAATGGCTCTGCTAACTTAATATTAAGTTAGCAGAGCCACCCCTAAAAAAAACTAGAAGCGCGACAAATTTTTTTCTTTCACGACAAATTCTCGACAAATATACGACACTTAATGAGATTGTTTTCATTGACTTCCGTCAAGTGGCCCTGCTAAGTTTATGGACATATGAAATACGGAAAAATTATCGTAGTGTTTGAATTCTTTCGTGAAGAATTTGCAACCCCTTATCAATAAAAATTTTTCGAAATAAATGAATACTGGCCTCCAAAAGTCACCATGTTATATTCGAGGTACTGTTTGCTCTTAAGGGAAATTTTCAACAGAAATTTCAAGACCAGTAGTTCTTGAATTACGGAAAAAATATGTAGAAAATACGGAAAAATCATCGTAGTGTTCGAACGGAAATTACAAACTTTTTTGTGAAAAACCCCTTATCAATAAAATTTTATTATACCAAATTACGTGATGCAATTTCGAATTTCTCATAAGACTTAACCTTCAAAAGCTCCGAAATTCCCAAAATTAAATAGGGGCGGTCTCACCCTATTGTGTGTCACACGTAAGCCAATAAGGTCTGACCTCACCAACACCTGAAGCTATACCCAGCATCTGGGTTTTACCAGAACCTGACTAACTGACGAAATCTATTCTTCTCCGCCGATTTTTTTAAGGGCTGTTACCTGAATGTACGGGGGTGTTGCACTACTTATTTTCACCTGGATATAGTATGGCTGCCAAAACGTGTCGAACGTGTTGTATCAGTGGACGTGTTGTAATTGTGTTGTGCACGATTTTGGGAACATGAAGTTTTTAGCGCAACAGCCGGAAAAATCCGTGCCTAGGAATAAATTAGGTATGATATTTTCACTGATAAATCGGGATAGGTCAATGATTGTGTATCATGTGTTACTAGATTATGTTATTGAGGTGTTGAACAGGTGTTTACCGATAAATTTTGTTCAATTTGTTGTGTACGTAACTGAAAGTGAAGTTCTTCGTTAACATTGAAAGTATCGGATCATTTGTAATTAGTGGATTTTTTTAAGAATGAAAATTGTCTCTTCGAGTTTATTGAATGAAATTTATTCGAGAAAAATTCAACGAGAAATTAGGCCATGAATATAACTTCGTTCACTTGGAATTCTTCGACATCGGTTCATAGCTTAAGTCTTCCATGTGTTAAGAAGATGTATTATAATATCTGCATCAGGTTCCAGAATTTTTTCTGATTTGAATGTCATCCAATAATAAAGCATAGGTAGCTCTGAAGATTTTGAATTAGTAGTTGGAATTAATAGTAAAATATAGAAAAGAAATGACGTGAAGTCGGCAGCTTTTGCGCTAATGATCCAAACGATTATCTTTTCACGTATTGCCACCGTCAAATTCATTATGACTTCCTGAAGAAAAAAAATTTGTCAATCTTCTTTCATATGGTCCTCAGGAACCTCTGCGTGATCCTTAAAGCGGTCATTTTTTGAACAAGTACCAGAATTCAATTCGATTGATTCTATATGTTTGGAACTATTGGAATAATGAAATTTTGAAAGAGCGTATACACTGAATTACTTGGCGGATTTTACCCATTCACGAATTTGACCTTCGTTATCGATCCCCAAACCCACCCTACAGATGTCGAATTTATTTTACAGGTCAGCCTAGCGGCTCATTGTAAACATAATATCTTCCGAAAGAATTAACTCAAATTTCGTTTTCCCAAGATTCCCAGAAAAAGAACAAATTGGATCGAACTGAAATCCAGTTCTTGATTGAAAAATTTCAGCTTGAAGGTTGAAGCAAAATTTCGTTGAAATGATATGATTAGAACGCAGAATATAAAATATTTGTGAAAAAGACTCGAACTCATTTTTCCAAATTGTTCTAATGACAAGATCATCATGGAATTTCGCACAAAGTTGTTCATAAGTAATTCAAACTGCTCAAAAATTCAAGTACCTTTAACTCCTAAACCGTTTGACCGATTTAGCCGATTAATGAATTTATCTGCCGCTTACTATTACCGGCTTGAAAGTATTAAGTCGCTAACTCGCTAATTTCGTCAGCTATCGTGTCCTCAGTTGGCTGACCGGTAGGACAGAACGGACTTTGCCATCGGATTCTTCATCAGTGAGTCAAACCTAGTCGTTTCAGACCATTTTGTCAAGAAAATTTTTAAAAAAATTCAGAAACCTCTTTCGAGAAATACGGATTTGAAGCAACTCATAATTGATATATTGCCTAAAAACTGAAGAATATTGAGATTCGAAAAAGTTGTTTTGAAACTCACCTTGCAGTTTAAAGTTCGAGAAGCATCTTGAAATTTTCATTGTATGTTGTAGTTTAATTCCGGAGAAAATAAATGAAATCAGTCATTATTTCTATTGCTCCGTCAAGAGACAATTTTCAAAAATAATTCATTCAGTTCGACCAGCTGATTTGAGATCATAAAACGCCATTTGAGTTGGTTAATGGGTGAAATGCGCCCAATGATTTCGATGATTTCGGCGTCATATCAATTAAGTGATCGTAAAACAATAGGTAACGTTCGTATCACAAAGAAAATAAAAGAAAAAATTTCCATGAACTCAATATTTAAGAATCTTCGTGCAAAATTTCACTAAAATTTCACAAACTTCGAATCTACCCTTCAAATAACCATGTTTATATTTGAGTTCAAATTTGTGTTCAATTATGAGGATTCATGAATGTCTATTTATTTTTCATCTACTCTGAAATTTCTATCCACTATTTGAAACATATCTCTTTCTAAAGGCAACTCGAAATTTTCAATTTTGCATACTATCATCAGAAACCTTTAATGAATTCTAATTTTTTTTCTTCATACATAAGATTGAATACTAGATAATTTCTAGAAATAGAAAAATCTCCAAACCTCATTATTTTTTCAAAAGAGAAGTGAAACGAGTATTCAGAAAATACTTGCCTCGACTTTGCACAGACAGATTCACAACTGACTGGGCAAATTTTGGAAATTCCAGCCGTTATACCTTTCGTTGCTACAGGTGTTAAACATCTGTGCCGAAGCAATTTGGGAATTCCCAATAGCTTACTCTGACAGCTCTGCCGCCTCTGTCATAACTTTCTGAGTAAAAATTTCCGAAAAGTGAACTAGACATGCAAAATTATTCAACAGTCACTTTCAAATTTTATCTTCGAAAAATGTACAAACAACAAGTTTTTGGAAATATATATGTTAGAAATATCTGAACGTTCAGGAAATTTATTATTGAATTCAGAAATTCTTGGTTTTATAATTGAACAAAATTCATATTTAGAAAAAAACATATCGATTATTTTCATCATTCTCTATTAATTCTTCCCATATCTTTCTTCACAACGTTCGGGTACTGATGTAGGAAAATTTCATGAAGTCCGATGAAATAATCGGGTTAATTGTTAAATATTAGGATGGTCTCACCCGAGTGATGAAAATTAAGGGGTAAATTTAAAATCCTGTGGCGAATTTTGATTATTCGATTCAATAGTCTAATTAAAATTTAGGTGTACAATTTCTCCAGTAATTTTCGAGTTGTGAAGAAGAATAGGTTAGAAATCCTTAAAATAGTTGTAGGGGGATCATCTAAAAATTTTTTCCGAGCTTGTTTTAGCTGTTGAATATTGATTAATCCTAAATTCGATATTTTTCAATCAAATACTATATTCCCACTGGATCTCATTATTTTTAGGAATTTTATCAATTGATATTACTGGAACCAATTTCGCGTTTTGTGTTCATTTTCAAGAAACACCCTGAAAAGAGAGATCAGTATTCGAATGAAAAATAATGAAGATTTGTAGCCTTTTTATCCGATCATTATCGAAATTCGAAAGTAAATTGAGCTGAGAATTTTTTGAGAATTTAATACTTTCCTCGTTTCTTGTTTGGAAAAATTAAGTAGGGAAAATCTGTACATTTTGTATGAAAAATAATTATAATTTCCAACTGATTGGCATCATTATTCTTTATCAAATAAATACAGGAGTCTTCCTTCCAGAACGTCATAATTTTATATCTGTTCTAAATTCATCACGTAACTTCATTAATTTTTCACGATCATCAGAATTTCCTCCAGTGAAAATCGCATCCCTGGGGTTCATTAGCAGTAGCATTGCTCTGTTTTTCGAGTAGTTTCTAATTTGAATGCGCTTCGAGATAGCGATGAAATGACATCCCTGAATATTTCGAGTGTCCTTGTTGGTGATTTGCCGCACTCATGTTCGGAATATAATTATTTCACGACATCCTTGCCATAAAATGGAAATAGATCAATTAATTTGAAGGATTCACCTGAGATACAGTCCTTGAATTTCTTCATGAAGTTTTTCTGACGTCAGATGTGATACTGCAATTTGTAGAATGAAAATAGTTCAGTTCCCTGAAAAATAATTCAGTCAAAAACTGCTTACACAATGTGAATTTCAATGGTGTCTTTGTTTTTTTCCTAGGCGCCTATGAAGACTAATCAAAGTAAAAATATTCCTTGTATAGAGTTTTCCCAAATTTGGGGTAAAAACCAAACTGTCTATCACCCGTAACATTTTTTCCTCGAAAAGTATAGCGCACAGGAGAAATTTTGAATTAAACAAAAACATAGCCCCTTGAGCATGTAAATCTAGAAATATAATATTACCTGAGTTTCAGCGTAAAAAAAAAAGTTTCCTTCCATTCGGAAACTCACAGTTTTTTAAACTAATTTGAAGCTTTTCTTTACATACCGCCATTGAATTATAAAATTATGAGAAGACTTGAATAAGAAAGAACACAATCAACTTTCAAGGTAACAGATAGGAAATAATCAAGTTTCAGTTCTTATTGAATTGGAATGCGGTGGTCGACTGCACTGAGAAGTGAGACTTTATCTCAGAAAATCTCAGAAAATTGGATAGAATCAGTTCTCAACATTTGGATACATTTTCAAGTTTAGAGTTATAAAATTTGGACCAAGATGGTCAACATATTTATTTTCAGGTGCGAACAACGATCTGCAAAATCTTCAAACCGAAAATTAAAAACCAAAGAATTAAGCCCACTTTTTCCATATGTAGAAACTGAAATGAATTAAAGAAACGATAAACAGAGAGAACAATCTTCATAAATATTCCTTTCAAACTCCACAAGGTTTTTTTTCAAAACATTCATCGAAAACGAAGATGTGAATCTTCATTTTCAACTATCTTATTTTCATTCAGTTCAGTTCATGATGAACAAATGAATTGTAAGCAGATAGCAGCTGGAATAAATGAGCTACAGAGATTTAAATTTCAGATGTCATCAGTCTGAAACCTTTTTGAGGGAAGAAATAGTCGCCTCATTTTATTTATGATGATTAAAAGGCTTTTACCAAGGGTGGAAAATGTTGGAAAAATAAAGTTATTTGAATAAATATAAATTTAATTAAATTAAAAATAGTTCCCCTCGGTAACCTGATGTTTTTTCAGCTAAAACTACCTTGGCTCGTGGAGCAATGAAGGAGAAGAGTAAAAACGCTGCCAGATCGCGAAGAGAAAAAGAAAATGCCGAATTCTTGGAACTAGGAAAACTACTACCCCTTCCAGCTGCAATTACGTCACAGTTAGATAAAGCCTCAGTTATACGACTTACCACATCGTACCTGAAAATGAGACAAGTCTTTCCTGATGGTAAGTGTCAATATTACTCTTGTTCAAATTTAAATCAGACCAAAAATAGTTAGGAATAATTCATTTTCTCATTCCTTCACATGACTTCATCTTTATTAACACAACTTTATGTGAAAACACGAAGGGGAATTGGATTCGTTGGTTGAGCTGAATTATCATAAATTTTCCACTTGGTGTACCTCAGGGGGCCATTCTTGGTCCTCTGCTGTTGATTCATCATCTGAATGTCGTATTTTTCTTCAACAATAAGTTTTCATTAGTTGGTTTCGCTTTTCAATAATTTATGGTCTTCTATAAGACAAATTCATGGATATACTTGAATCAATGGGACAAATTTGTATTGCATGGACCCTGGAGTCTGCTTTCAATTTCTTTACATTCTTCCCAGATAATACACGTGTTTCATCACATATTCTATCTTGACATCCATTATAAGACTGAATGAGTGTTGCAGTTAAATCATTGAGTTACAATAGAAATTTCGCGTGTCTTATTTTCTATCCAACCTCAGAGAGCATATACAAATCAAGAACATAATAATTTCTTTCAACAGAAAATGGCCCAACAAATAATTGAATTCAAATTAAATTCAAGAGTATCTCTAGAATCTACCCCACATCATCTCCCTTAGTGACAATACTAATTTCCAAAGATGAATCCATCAAAGATGTTCGGGTTTCTTCCGCATCCAGAGATAAAATCTACAACAATTTCAGCACAATGCAACCATAAGAAAAACATATGAAGTGAATTCAACGCAGAATAAATCACGATTTTATCAGCACAAATTTACATATCAATACGTGTCTGTAATGATGCATATTAACAAATAACATTCGGCTTTTATTTTCGAACACGTACTTGTCTAATTTTTATTATTTATCGATGATGGAAATTTGCTCATTGGAATTCTATTATGCTATTATTGTTTTTTGTCACGGTGGTGCGGTAGATATTCGAACAAATATTCGAAGTCTGATCGATGATAAATTCAATTTTTAGAATAAATACGTGCTTTTCGTGTTTATTTGTTATTTCGAAAACATGAAATGGTCCTATGAATACAGGAATTTTAAATTGATGAGAGGCAATTCAATATAATTTAAATTTCATTTCAGTTGATTTTTCCGTAAAATTTGGGATTCGAACTTTTTAAATGTGGCTAAAAGAGTTCAGAGGACATTGCTGAACCAATGCAGTATTTTTGTGTCATGCTGTATGTCACCCATATTTTTGTATGCAAAAGTTATTCCTCATTGTGTTCGATAAATCAATGATTTTCCAGGTAATTCGAGAGAAAGTAATGACTTTATGAAGTTAGAAGCGGTAAGCCATCCAAGTTTATCCCCCACTCAACACATCTTGACTATCTGATGAAATCATAATTGTCACGAAATTTCATACGAAACCCATGATTTTTTTTAGCTTAGTACTAAGGAACAATTCGATGGAATGGGTATATTTATGAGATCATTGCGAGGATTTTATCTATTCATCGAATCGACCTTCTAATTGAGCCCTCAATCTGCTCTACACATATTTAAAGTGAGTCGTTCCCTTCGGCCTGCCTATCCTGGAAATTTCAAGGCTCTAGGTCTATCATTCAGAAAACGATAGTGAATCAAATCAGAACAAGAATCAAACGAGTCCAATCCTTGTTCCGTAACCATTTTCGGCTCAAAATTATATTGTCTTACCATCTGTTATTCGAAGTGCATGTCGTGTATCAAATGCATATCGTAATTCAAATGAAATATCAGTCAGATTAACGGTAGGATTTATCAATCTTCATGTTTAGTCACGTACATGGGTTCTGCTATGTCTTTTAATCCGAGTTCATACAACTGCATCATCCATTTTATTCCATCTCTCTAATCCAGTACAGGCGTTAGAACGCTGCAAATTTTACGCAAGGGTTTATTATTTTCTTAGTTCTCAATACCATTGATATCTTAAACAAAACTCATATACTATTCATAACTCAATCACCTCAGAATTTGCAGCGTTGTTCTTTATAACTCAGAGACTACTGGTGAAAATTTTTAGGTTCAGTTATGCAACATCAAACAACGTTGAGAGTTTCATGAAAATTCGTTTTAAAGTTTTCGAAAAATATTTTTTCCCCTCCTACCCCCAGATTTGAGCTCTTAGGGTACACAGATCCTGCGGAAAAGCTTGGAGGATCAATCTCGAGCGACACACGATTTTTCTACGAAGTTTCACGGACCTCGGTTCAGTACTTTCAGCGGAAAACCCCGGACAACAGACGGCGGACGGACGGATTTTTTTTATTAGTCCATTCAAATCTACATACTTCAAAATGTAAGCTGTGAAATTTTCAGGGGGGGGTTAATTTTTTTTGGTCGATCACTAAGGTTTATTATTTGATTTTATCAATTTATACCATAATGTAAATCTGATTAACTGGCTCTAATCTCGTACCTCCAAAATTAAACTAATGATTCAAGTGAACTTTTCGAGAATAACGAATTGCAGGAATTGAGAAAAGATTCTGTAAGCATTTTTCGAGAAGAAATAGTGTTGCATAACAAATATGAATGAAACAATTCAAATGATTGAAGAATTAAAATGTAACCTATCGGATCATAGATCAGACTCGCAAAAAATTTTTTCTTGAAATGTTTTGTTATTAAAGAATTTTCGACAAATTGACATTAACTAAATCACAAAAAACATTATTTCAAAAAATTCAACCGATTATTTTTTTAAGTGCTTTTTCTAGTTGTACCGAATTCACACCCCTATTCGATATTTAAGATCTAAGAATTATTTCAACTTATCTTGTGATTTTAATTTTCCTGTTTTACTAGTATTATTTTTATATTGAACTCACGACAAATTCTTTTAATTTTTCTTTGAATTCATAAACACAAGGAATACCATTCAATGAATTTTATTATTCTGGATTGTTTTTTTGTTACTAATCCTGCTGAACTGTATTCATCACAGTTTCATTTATGAATTTTCTCGGAGATATTTTTTTTATTTTCACGAATCATAAGGACTCAATAAAATGAGATTAGCTCTTTCATTATCGCTCTCACTGAAACTCTTTATATGCATTTGGTTGTCATTTTCCATTTGAAAATTTGATTTCATAATATTCTTCTCTTTCAGGGTTAGGTGATGCTTGGGGAGCCACCCCAGCAGTACCAAATCCCCGTGATGCCCCAATCAAAGAGCTAGCTTATTATCTTCTACAAACATTGGATGGATTCATTTTTGTGGTTGCACCAGATGGAAAAATAATGTATATATCAGAGACTGCATCTGCACATCTAGGATTATCACAGGTAAATGTCATCAGATTGTAAAAAAAGTCAGAAAACATGAATTAAGGATCAATCTACATCTTCGTCATCATTAGCATCACTATATGAAGGACCCCGTAGATAAAAACATTATCATTCGAGCTGATTGAATGGTCCACATCAGTGATTCCCAAAAGGTGCGTATAACAAGAAAAGTTTGGGAACCACTGATTTATACTGAAATATGGAGAATTCTGATTTTCTTTCCTTGATTTCCGTACATGTAAATACGTTTGACGAATATCAATGATGGATTAAGTGTTGTAGTTATTGTTTCTTATAATTTGAATTTTCACAAAATATTTTTTTTCAGGTAGAACTCACCGGAAATAGTATATACGAATACATCCATCCTGCCGACCACGATGAAATGACAGCTGTTTTGACACCCAGTATGCCACCTCCTGGTACACCGCCCTTACAGGATTATGAAACAGATAGAGTTTTTTTCCTGAGGATGAAATGTGTCCTTGCGAAAAGAAACGCTGGGCTCACGAATGGCGGATACAAGGTGAGTGATGGAAGGTATTTCGACTAAAAACATTCATGATGCATTTTCGGTAATTTTCAAAAAGAATTTTTGAAAATTGGATATTCAGGGACTAGTTGATATTCATTTTCATTTTACGCGCTTGTTCTGGGAAGCAGCGCGTTGTCGTTTCGTCACAATTTCTGTAATTTCCGAATTTTGAGCCAGGAATGGTCTTGAACGATTAGGTTGGACTCTCTGAAGAAGAATTCATGGTGAAATGCATTTTTGTTCGTCGGGCCAATGCCAATTTCTACTCTCAATCTCAACATAATCATCACGCTTGAAAACTAAAAATGCCGAAGGTAGATTCGAAGAAGCAGAGACAAAGTATAAGGAAGTGCTATGTAGAATGGGGGTTTTTCCTGAATTTGGGTTATTACTTCAAATGCAAATTTGAACATAACTATTATGGGTTACCTTCAAAAAGTATTCAAAATCAGATTTCAAAATTGGGGTTTGGGATTTGCCAGGCATGCACGAAGTGACAACGGCGTTTAGCTTTTTCTGCTAAAGAGTAATGAAATATTTACTCCTATTCTGTGGAACACACGTGTTCTTTGTCAATATAATCAAACAATTTCCGTTTGCGATTTGTCAGTAATATGACAGTATGACAGTCTGATGTACCCTTCTTTTTCTATTCTTTGGTCGTTGTCTTCTACTCCAACCAGATCGAAGTATAGCAATCTCTGTTTTCCTAAGCAAAGTAACACATTTGACGTCCTTGTCTTTCCTAGAAAGCTGAATTCGACGTTGCCATATCGTGCACTCAAGACGAATCCCTATAAATGCAAATCCCCATTTTTCATTTTACAGTTTTCGGGGATCAAACATTTTTTTAAAAATATAATGTTGAAAATATATGTTCGAAATGTGATGTTCTAAAGGTTTTTCATGAAAATTACTGCATTTTCGTTTAAAGGAAAAACCCCCATTGAAATCTGCTTTTTCTAATAGTAACTCTGATAATTTGGAATCAACAATTTATCACAAGCTATACAACATTTTCGACGTATGTGAGTTAACACCCAGTGTATCGTTCACAAGATTCCCAAGAACTTTGAAGATTGAGTTAGTTCTTTTAAGGTGACTTAGGTTTTGTAATACTACTACATTTTCATACTGGAGTATTTAAAGTTGTGCAACAAGGTATTTGAATGTCTTCTGTAGACTTATTTCTTGAAAATTTCGAAAAGTAGGGAATTCCATACGTTTGTCTGTTCGTTTAGAAGTTTTACTGCAGGGTTATTTCAGTACTTTTATTTTTTTCCAATGAACTATCACAAAGTAACGGACTACTCTATCCTTTTTTTTTCACTGAAATTTCAACACTCGATTCTTAATTTCTGTACAAGAAAATGGCATAACTGAATCTTCCAACCATGTTCATATAGGTGAAATATTTCCAGTATTTGTTAACAAAGAAAAAAGTTTCTTCAACATTCGCTAGATCTGTGGAATTTTTGAATTCACATAATATTTTCTCGAATTCATTATTCACATTTTGAAAAAAACGTGATTACTACGACCTCTATGTAGAGAGGATAATGTTGTGTAGTTATCTGACAGGAAAATGACTATAACCTAACATTTTCAGAATATACACGGTGAAATGTGTCAGAATGTCATGGCCAACCGGGATAAATAAAAGTGAATGAGGTATACACGGCTATAATTATGTTTGTCCTGTTTATGGTGAAATACCCTGTATATTGAAACTTTCCACCGAATCAACGTTTTTCGATAAATACACTAGTTATTCCACGAAATTTTGCATGAATCATAATTTCGATCGGCCCGATATTAAGCACGTGATAAGCGATCGAAAAAAGGACAAACATCCAGGACATTTTCAAGATTTCACATGATTTCGCTCCAAGAAGTCTTTCTGATCTGAAACGCTCTATTCCCTCATCGGATATTTCAGTGAGTTCGGAGCCTGTTGAAACGGATGTTGAGCTGATATGAGATATTGGTCTAGGTCCAGATACGTCATATGGGGTCGTTTGTTCGGTCACGATCTTTCCGTTCGTCCGGTCGCATACATTAACCGGATTAAGTCAGAGTATTGCAACCGGTAGTCATTCTGTAGGAACAAAAGTAGTGATTTATCACTGATACTGTCGCTGTTTCAGCGCAGTTGGATGTGTATGGGTGGCTGTTCATTTGATATTATACCGAGTAGAGTACCATAAATAAATTTTATTCCTTAGGTTCTGCAGAAAGAGGTGATATTATCGGCTTGTTTATCGTTCTCTTATGAGTTATAACGGTCGTTACGTGAAATAGTTGAATCAAATGTTGGTTTTATGGCTTGTCTATTGAGGAATTAGATTTTGTTGCACAATGCACACTTTCCGAAGCTCATCCTGAAACGCGATCAGGAGGTTTTGTACTGTGCATATTTAGGAAATATGCTATCAAAAATCATTTCCACTGGAGAATAGATGACATTTAAGTGATATTGGCATAATCTTCGATACCGAAAATTTCATCAAAAGTACTAGTACTGGGTAAGGCGAATTTCAGAACAAATGGGACATGATGAGGTTAGAGTTATTTATAAATATACCTAAACTGTACATCGGCTCCTCATACCAGATAATTGGATCTAAATATGGGTATTTGTAAAGTTCATCTCTGATTGGTTTGAATTTGAGATCGGGTTCCTGATTTCACGTCAATAGTGTCAACTTTATAGGGGATGTGTTTCACAAATCAGGACATTTCGTTTTGCTGGTTTTCCGTTCCGTAATAATGAAATTTTGGTTGGTTCCTGCTGGAAGGTTCATTACGAAATTTGATTGATGAAAGATCGATCTATTTTTGGTCACCAGAACGACAGTGGATTTTCTATAGCATAGAACAATATATAATTACTTAATGATGCATAGACCAAAGCAGAAACAACAATCAACAACGAAAAATCTACTAACTATGGTCTTTGA
The DNA here is from genome assembly GCA_958510865.1 of Myrrha octodecimguttata. Taxonomy (NCBI): domain Eukaryota; kingdom Metazoa; phylum Arthropoda; class Insecta; order Coleoptera; family Coccinellidae; genus Myrrha; species Myrrha octodecimguttata. The sequence goes on from OY294063.1 coordinate 20,317,730, forward strand.
ATCATAAAGTAAATGAAGATTGTTCTATGCTATGGATATGTTCCCACAGAAAATTGACTGTTATTCTGTGACAGATGATCGTTTTTCATCGACCAAATTTCGTGATTAACCTCTTTCCATGAACTAACCAAACATTTTATATTTACGGAATAGAAATCCAGCAACAGAAATAACTGAAATGATTTACGGAACATATCCTATATGGTCATTATTGACATGAAATCAGGAGCCCCAACTTAAATTTCATCTAATCAGAGATCACGATTTATAAAACATGGTGTGCTCATCTGAAAGAAAAGTGACGTCAGCAAGATTAAAATACAGGGAAATATATATTCTGTGCTTTGAATTTGAATGAAAAAAGTGACGTCATCATTGCTAAATACGACCACAGATGAGCAGATGAGCACACCATGTTTTACTTAAATCATGTCAGAGATGACATGACCTTCATTTTGATCCAATTATCTGGTTTGAGGAGCTGATGCCTAGTTTACGGATGTTCATAAAAAACGTGAACCTCATCGAGTCGAATTTGTTCTGAAACTCCCCTTCCCAAGTACAACTAAATTTGAGGAAATTTTTGGGTTGATAACTTGGACCAATGTCGTCTATTCTATTTGCTTATTTATAAGCGATTTCAAGCGATGGACCAAAAACTCCGTTTATAGTTGCGGTTATCCTCATTGACAGATTATACTTTGCCTATATGTGAGTTTGGATAACCGTAACTATAACCGGAGCTTTTCGTCCATCGCCTGAAATCGCTTAATGAAACATGAAATGTCAATTCGGATAGACAGTTGCCTTGACCACAGTTCGTAATTGCCAAGAAGCGCCCCCTTCAAAGTAAAAAACGAACTCTAGCGATATCCTCAACATTGGCGAAACGAAAGCACATCTTCGAGTTCACCTTGTTTCTATTCCCCTTCGTTGTATGGCACATATTACATATTTTGAGAATGGATAATCGATATTTCATCAAAGGAACACTTCCAAGCAGTACTTCTATTGAAACATCATATCTTCAGATGTTTTCATAACAGATTCTATTAGATTAAGTCTCGAAATATTTCATCTTCTTGTTTCACACTATATTTTTTGATTCATTCCCAATTTTATAACTTTTTGTAGCAAAAAACTAGTGAATTATTAGTGTTGTCATGAAATTGGAGCCTAGCTCATTCGCCATTTTGCAAAATGTAAATATAACTTACTGAGAACGTCTCGCCATAGCATAATAGATCTTTGTCCCGATCCAAATATGTGTGAATGATTTTACTATAGTTCCCGGTATCTGTGAATTTCGTGAAATCTGACCTCATGTCAGAGCTTTCTAGATTTTTTGTCACAAAACGAGACAAATCTCATGAACTTTGTGTGTAAATCATTTGCATAAATTTCATTAGTTTCTATACTTCTGCATTGAGCACACAACGAAATTTTCTCATATTCTTCTCCATTCCATTTATTGTATTAATTAACATCATAATGTTCTCGCTTCCTAGGAGAAATTTCTATTCGAATATCATTAAAACATACTCTATACATCCAAGAACAAAGGGATCGTAATCAGAAAAGCATATGCATGACATGGTTTCCACTTTCGTTGGACTCTTTTGTAGTTGCATATATGCAACTATACTCCTTGCCTTCCAAGTGTGCTGTATTGTTTTCCTATTACGTATGGGAAAGTTAATTATTAGGGGTAATTTAACCCTTTGTGGAATTGTGTGATAAGTTGACGAGGGAGCATGACTGTGCATGAGGAGAAGATGCATGCACGCTTCACAAAAAAAAATGTCAGTTTTAATCATTAAAATCGAGTAATATACAGGGTGTATCTGAATTACACCAAAAAAATTTAAGAGGTGATTCTGTGATGAAATGATGAGAATGAAGGTAGGTATATAGGATAGAATTCATTGGAAAACTTCCCCCCGGAAAATTTACACCCCTCCGAAGATTAACAAAAAAATTGTTTCTCTTTTTTATTTTCCCCGTATATTAAGCTGAAGACACGGAACTTGGTAAATAATATTTGTCAATAAAACTACACATTTTGGAATTTTTTCAACCCTGGAGTATGCTTAGAAGGGGTTGAAACAGTCAACCCCCTAAGATATTTCTCTCACAACTTTTTTTGGATGATAATTTTCCTTTGAAACAAACATGGCCTGAAAGACCAGTTCATTCACTAACTTTTATTTTTACAAGTTTTCTCGAAAACTTGATCATGGACGAGAAAAACATAACTCTGTTATATAGCATTTTATTGAACAACAGTCAGCCAAATTATGATTCTACTGGGCTAAGACTTTTACAACTAAAACAATAGCGAACAATGAATAAAAACCTGTCGAATATCGACAAATACAATTATAATAAATGTTGAAAATGACCACCTTCAGCTTCAATTCAAGCGTTTACTCTTCTCCTCTATGAAATCCGTATGCGATGAAATATGCCTGCTGAATTTCTTATCGCTTCACATCCTGCAAAGATCATCGAAATTTTTTTCAAGTAAATGCTCAAGTTTACGAAGAAACTCGTAGAAATAATAAAGTTAGTAAATAAATTGGGCTTCTCAAGCATGTGGTTTTAAAAGGAAAATTTGCATCCAAAATCTTCCAAGTTCGCGTTGGCGGAGCTCTCTCATCACCAAGACAAGTTCTGAGTGGTGTTCCCCAGGGTTCCGTATTGGGACCACTGCTCTTCCTCCTGTACATATCTGATTTACCTAGAGTTCTCAAATCTACCTGCTCGCAATTCGCTGATGACACCAAATTGTTCGGAAACCCTAATAGCGACGTAGGCGAGCTTCAAGAGGACCTGAATGCTTTGAGTCGTTGGTGCCGGGAGTGGCAATTGCCCCTCAATAGTGATAAATGTGCTGTTTTACATATGCGTTCCAACAATCCACGTCACCCTTACTACTTGGAAAATATCCCTATCAAAACCTGCAGCAGACATTGCGACCTCGGTGTAGTTGTTAACGAGAATTTTAGCTGGTCTGACCACATTTTCTCCACTGTGAACAAGGCTAAAAGATCTCTGTTCATGATAGAGAAGGCTTTCAACAGATGTGATCCCTCAACATGTGCTGCCCTGTACAAGACCTATGTCCGCCCCATTATGGAGTTTGCTGGCGCAGTTTGGTGCCCGGTACTAAGTAGGGATTTGGCATTGTTGGAGGGTGTACAGCGCAGAGCGACTTCCTTATGGTAGTTATGGAGAAAGATTATCGCTTATGAATTTGCCAACGTTTGCAGACAGGAGAACTCGCGGCGATCTATTCACAACATACTGTGCCCTCCACGATCTGTTTGGAGTTGACCTAAGCGACCTTTTTAAGCTGAACACAGACAGTCGTCTTCGAGATCATGTGTATAAACTGGGGAAGGAAAATTTCAAAACAACGCAAAGGCAGAATTTGATCTCCAACCGAGTTTTTGATGCGGTTGTGTACTCGGTGTCTGCTAATGCCTTCAAAAACAATTTCGATGGTTTCCGATATAGCGTGCGTGAGTGTTAGTCGTGACCACGTTTTTTTTTCTGTCTTATTTTCCGCTTTGATGCACTTTGTTTTTCCATTTTTATATGTATGTTTATGTGTAAAATGTATATATTGAAATTTTTGAGTTTTATAGGCTTCGCCTGAACTCTTCATCCATGTTAAATAAATAAATAAATAAATAAATAAATAAATAAATAAATAAATAAATAAATAAATAAATAAAATCAAGTTGTAAGAAGAAATATTTCGGGGGTTGACTATTTCAACCCCTTCTAAGCATATTTCAGAGTTCAAAAAATTCCAAAATGTGTAGTTTTATTGACCAATAATATTTACCAAGTTTCGTGTCTTTTACTTAGTGTACAGAGAAAATAAAAAGGGAAAAACAATTTTTTTTGTTAATCTTCCGAGCGATGTGACATTCACGATAGGAAGTTTTTCAAAAAAATTCATACCAAATACCTACCTTAGTTTTCATCTCAAGATTACCCCTTAAATTTTCTCGTTGTTATTCAGATACACCCCGTATACGAGTACATACATGGGGAAATATTTTCATCACGTGGTTGAAATATCACGCGAAGATAATTAACTTAATGCTTGTTTGTACGTTTGTACAAACATTGCCTCCAGCCCTCCAAAACATAAAAACCTAACGTTCAGGTATCTGAACGAACTACGAATACAAACGAGAATTATTAAAAAGACAGTTAGAAGAATTCTAGGAAACACTGACGTGAAGGCAGCAGACTTTCGCTCCTATTCACATACGTGGGCGAAAAAATAATTTTGAAGTTTTTTAAAATGTTGTAATGACACAATAATCAAGAAATTTCGCAAAAAGTTGTACATCAGCATTTGCGACTTAGTTACCAAGTTTCATCAGAATCGAATACGCATTTTTTGAGTTATTCCGGAAACATCAACGATACAAAATTTAGATATTTTACCCTATGTGTATTTCTCTCCAGAAATCAAATCGGAACAAACTGAAATTTGGTACATTGTTGTAGGAAATTGACCTCAGAGATATTCTCGAAGTTTCATTGAAATCTGATGAACAGTTTCCAAAATGAAAATTTTTTAAAAAATTAAAAAGTTTATTTGAAAAAAATTTGAATATTCCTGAATTTTTCTTTGTGATTTATCAACAGAATTTTGCGAGAAGTCGTCTGCCGACATTCTATATCTAAATACTCAGTTTCAGTTGGTTGGCATGTCTTGAAAAATCTCTAAAAATGTTTCATTCTGTTTCAGGTGATACATTGCTCCGGTTATTTAAAAGTGAAACAGTACAACACATCTTCATCATCACCATACGAGGCATGCTACCAAAACATGGGATTAGTTGCAGTAGGCCATTCCTTACCACCTAGTCCAATCACTGAAATTAAACTTCACACGAATATGTTCATGTTCAGAGCAAGTCTGGATTTGAAGCTGATATTTTTAGATGCCAGGTGAGTTTCTTATTTAAGTAAATTAAGTATCTGAAATATTTGACATTTCCTATACAGGGTCTTTCACGAGGAACCTCACCCATATTTATACGGGAAACTACTGAACGTATTTTCATGAAATTCAGCATTTATGAGTATTTCACGATGCTGATGAAATCTAAAATATTTTCAAGGCATGAGCACCTCCGGTTTTTCCGGAAATGACGTCAACTTCCGTTTTTCAAATTAGAACACCATTTTTTTATTGCAGAAATAGATTCCTCAGAATATTTCAATTTATTTTGATGTAACATTTTTCAGTTTTGGTTGGAAAATTCTCTCTGAGCGGGAAAATTCGAAAAAAAATCGAAAATAGAGCTCCGCTGAAACAAGAATAACTTCGAGGTTTTTGGATGGAAAATTTTCATTTTTGGAATTTTTCAAGATGTAAGATTGATGTATCCACTTTAAAAATCGAAATCGCGATTCATGATACAGGGGGTGAAAAAATCGCTTTCAAAGTTAGGGATGACAAAATCGTGAAAAATCAATTTTTTCAAATTAGAACCCTATTTTTTTATGGCAGATATTGAATCTACGTTAAAAAATAATGTGAGTGTATGCATCACACCCTTGTCCTAAAATGGATATTTTCTGAGTTATTCACAAAAAACTGTTTTTCGTCTTGAATTTTCAGCTATTTCTTTTCCCTTCACGCCAAAAAGATGAAATTTTCAGGAACTGTTATTTGAACCATGCTGTAGATTTTTCACCTCTTCTTGAAACCGACTTCAAGTTACTATTAGGAGAACCATGGCAAACTCTCGCAGTTATAACTAGAGAAGATGCTCAAAGTTTTGACCGTTAGTTTCTAGACATTTATTTATACGTCTCAGGAATGCTTCGTGCGTTGCTCTTCTTATTTCATCGGGAGGAAGAGATCTGCAAAAGTGTTTAAAAACCAAATTGAGTTTCAAAACCATCAATCTAAAAATCTAAACAAACCTGAACGCATTTCTGACTCGTTCTATGCAGTCCTCTTTATCAGTCAGGGGAGTTGAGTAGACAATATTTTTTATCCTACCCCAAACATAATAGTCTAAAGGAGTTAAATCGGGAGAACGTGGTGGCCAAAGATGTGGACCATTGTTCGCCAACCATCGATCTTCAAATAGCCTGTAGAGGATATTTGACACATTGAGTGAATTGTGTGGAGGCGCGCCATCTTGTTGATACCATAAGTCATTATGATTCTGTACTAGCGGCTCAATTATTTGAGTCAATATGTCAGAATATCTATCTCCTAAGGGAGAACATTCTTTAAATAATGCAAACATGTGTAGTGTTCTATCTTACCAGTTAAAGTCCCACCATAAATGTGAACATCGAGAATTTTTGATGGCGCAAAAAACATTGAAACTCCAGGTCTCTTGAAAGTTCCATTGTCTGAAGTGGTGGTTGTTCTCTTCATCCCAATAATGACTGTTATGCCTATTGAAAGAACCATTCTTTGTGAATTTAGATTCATCTGTCCAAATTATACAGTCCAAAAAGTTTTCATTCTCTTGAAATCGAATCATCATAGCTTCGCAAAACTCTGTTCTCCTGACGAAATCAGTTTCCTTCAAATGCTGTACCCTATTGAATTTATATGGGTGCATTTTATGTTTTTTTAATATTCTCCAAACACTCGATTGAGATAATCCCAGATCAATCTCGGCATCTTTGAGAGAATTTCGAGGATTCACACGAAAATATGCAAGAACTGTAATTTCGTTGTTCTCATCTTCTACTACACTTTTTTCTCTGTGTGTAGTTTTCTTAACGAAAGATCCGACATTTCTCAAGTTTGTCATGGTTCTGTTAATGGTATCTCTCGTTGGTCTGGGTCGGTCAGGAAACCTCTCAATGAACAGTCGAATCGTTCTATCTACAACTTTATTACATTCTCCATGAAGTAGAATGAGATTTAAATAATCTTCATTGGTAAAATTAGGCATAGTGATCGATTTTATAACTTAATACGAATTATCACCAAATTAATAGTAAACACAAAATGCTACTGAATAAAGAGGAATTTGGCAGATGTAATTAATGATATCTATCATTAAAAAAAAATAATGTAAAACATGGTAAGTTTTTGCATATGGTTCATAAGGAATTATTTATTTATCACTGGAGAGAAAACCGATGGCCGATTAGTTGAAATAAAGAGGTTTCCGATACAAATTCGAATCCAAATTCGCCATCTATTTAGGAACAACCTGTAACTTTTTTCTCTTGCATATTAGGGTAGTAAAATCTAAAACATGGTTTAAGTAACAGTTCCTGAAAATGTCATCTTTTTGGCGTGAAGGGAAAAGAAATAGATGAAAATTCAAGACGAAAAACAGTTTTTTGTGAATAACTCAGAAAATATCCACTTTAGGGCAAGGGTGTGATGCATACACTCACATTATTTTTTAACGTAGATTCAATATCTGCCATAAAAAAATGGGGTTCTAATTTGAAAAAATTGATTTTTCACGATTTTGTCATCCCTAACTTTGAAAGCGATTTTTTCACCCCCTGTATCATGAATCGCGATTTCGATTTTTAAAGTGGATACATCAATCTTACATCTTGAAAAATCCCAAAAATGAAAATTTTCCATCCAAAAACCTCGAAGTTTTTCTTGTTTCAGCGGAGCTCTATTTTCGATTTTTTTTTCGAATTTTCCCGCTCAGAGAGAATTTTCCAACCAAAACTGAAAAATGTTACATCAAAATAAATAGATTTCATCAGCATCGTGAAATACTTATAAGTGCTGAATTTCATGAAAATACGTTCAGTAGTTTCCCGTATAAATATGGGTGAGGTTCCTCGTGAAAGACCCTGTATATAAGGGGTCCATAAAGGGCATCGGTTGTTTGATAGTTGAATAAAATAAAACAATATGATAATCACTGACTACTTCTATATATTTTTAGTTTTTTTATGGGCTCTCACTCCCAATTGCTGAAACAGAACTATTAAAAATTGAATAAAAATTATTGTTTTCATGAAAAACGTCCTTTCGGATTGCAGTATCAAACTATTTGTCAAGGGCAGTTTCTTTCAAAACAGATTGCTTAATGAACAATACAAATAATAAAGACAGCGAACTGTGACACTTCATTGTACAAAAATCTGACTCTTTCATCAGACAAAGTAACAAAATTAGAATTGTATCAATTCGAAAAATTCCATATGTCTAGTAAAGCTGTAACTGTCACAAGAAATTAAATACTTCGGATATAGTTCCTAGGTAACGCAATAGTGGAATATTTCAGTCTATAATATCCAAGTTAATTCATAATCACAAGCCAAATCGCTTTTCTGCATAGCAAACAATGCATTTTAGGTTATTATTGGTCCTAAAGTCTCCTTCAACTGTCAAACCGCCCGTGACCTATTGATTTTCATCTAGAGGTGGTGGAAATTGAAACAGGTTATCTCGTTACTCGAAGAGGGAAAAAACAATGTTTGTTAATGTTGATATATATTGCTGAGAAAAGACGGGTGCTGAGCGTATTCATTTTCTAGGAACGAGCAGTTGGTAGCGTTTGTTCAGTATCACTTCTCGTGTTACCAAAAAACAATAGGCTGTTAGTGTCAAGTTGCAGATAATAATGGGAATAAACACCTGACTTTATGCAAACATGAACAGGCCCGCATCTAAGATTGTTTATTGACAATTGAAAATGGATGTTATTGAATCTGTACACATTTATTTAAATATAGTACATACATTTGTGCAAATAAGACTCTCAACAATTTTATAGGAGTCATCAGGAGCTTCTACGCGATTGCTTTTATTATTATTGTTAAAAAAAATTTCTTCTTCTCCGAAACAATTATTTTCCAAAATGTTCATAAAGGGTGTTACAAATTGCGCGATTCTTTAAAGAATAAATAAAGTTTAGATGGCGCACTGAATTCGTCTGGGTATTTTGACACTTAAGAAGTGTGATGTATATGACATTTATAAAAATGGCTTCGTACATGATAGAACAACTTGTTCAAATTGTTGAATTATTTCATGAAAATCAGCGTTCTGTGAAAAGTATTTCAAGAAAATTACTTGAATTTTATGGTTTACATAATCGTCCATCTCAAAGCACTCTTGGTCGAATTATTGAACAATTTCAAGGGACTGGTTCGGTGGAAGTCGTAGCGGTCGTTCACAAGAAAATATTGATTTGGTTCGTGAAAGAATTGCTGAAGACCCTGGAATGTCCATTAGACGACGTTCACAAGTTGGATTTAGTGGGTCCACAATATGGCGTATTTTACACAAGGATTTGTGAAGGCATATAAGGTTCAAATAACACAGAAACTAAATGACACAATTGATTTATTTAGACAAAAATTTCCTATATGAATAATCTCCAGAAACGGTGATGTCAATAGGACACCAAGATCATGTTATTTGACACCGATGGCTATTTTCTTTCGGGTTATGTGAAAAGCCAGGTTTATAAGAATAATCCACAATCGATTCCTGAACTGAAGGATGAAATTCTTCGTGTCATTAGTAAGATATAGCCTCAATTATGTCAAAATGTCATTGAAATTTTGACAAAAGACTGGACGTCTGTAGAGCTCCAAGAGGAGGCCATTTGACAGATATTATTCTTCGTATATAAATGTCATAACTGATACTTCAATTGACAATAAAAAGATGCAAATTATGTGTTTTATTTATTCTTAAAAAAACGCGCAATTTGAAACACCTCTCATATTCGGAAAAAAATGTTTTGCGTCAAATATATTTTGTATGTTATGCGTGATGTTTTATGGTTTTTGAAAAAGAAATATTATTCACGAATAAATCCATAAACATGAACAAATTCCCATGAATACAGGAATATTAAATCATGATTGATTGATGAGTTTGTGATGCCTAATATTGCCTTTTCGGATCAAAAGAATAAAAAAAATTCCTATGGATACGTTTCATTATTGAAAGATTCTTCGAAAATTTCCATGGATACGATTCATTATTGAAAGAATCATGGATTCGTACAGTTTTATGGAAAATTCCATAGGTTTATACATCTACAGGTGTACTCTTTTCGCATGTATTCTTATTTTCTTCTTTATTGTTTCAGAGTTGCCCAACTGACAGGGTATGAACCACAGGACCTCATTGAGAAGACGTTGTACCATTACATTCACGGAAGTGATATTCTAGCGATGAAATATGCACATCACCAACGTGAGTTGATCAATTTAACATAATTTTAATTTCATTTCGATTCAAAATTAACATGATTGATACATTCCACCGTGTATATTTCAATAATTTTGGGTCATTTTCCTCTCAGATGACTACGCGACGTTGTCCTCTCTACTCAGAAGTCGTTGTAATTACGTTTTTCTCACAATGTAACTTCACTTGCAAAAAAAATAATGAATTTGAGAAGATTTTATGTGAATTGGATAATTCCAAAAACAGGCGAAAGTTAAAAAAATTTTTCCTCATTTGTATACATAAAATTTCAAACCTGTTTCAAATAATTTCTTCAGATTTTCCCATAATCTTCTGTTAACTCCGTTCATATGTAAATATAGTCCTGAACGTTTTGAAAATAATTACCTACGTAGTACTTGGCAAGAAGGGAGAATAGAATGTTGGCACGGATCACATTTCAACCACCTGATTGTGAAATTCGGTATTCATTACGACTCATTGGCAGTAAGAGCACTACTTTTTTGATTATGAAGATTAGGTGTGTATATGTAATGATTTTACGGTCAACAATTGGCCTAGTGAGCAATCAAAGTTGACCGTTTGGTGACGTTTACTCGCTGGAGGCATCCTCGTTCCTTATTTCTTCCGGAATGAGGCATTTGGTTCCAACAAGACGGCGCAACTTGCCATACAACGTGCTTAGCCATCAATTCATTTCAAATTCAATTCGAAAACAACTTTAATTTCGAAAATGGTCATGTTGATTTGCCCCCTCGTTCATGCGACGTCAGGCCTTTTGATTTTTTTTATGAGGCTTTGTTAATTCGTTGGTTTTTGTCGAGAAACTCTTGAAGCAATAGAAGTCAATATTCAATGCCAATTGGAGAAGGTATTGATAAATTCAACTGATCGAATGGACTATGTAACTGGTAGCCGCGGCGGGACATAAGGCATATACCATATATATTTAATGCAATTCTAGAGACGGCTGTGCATATACCATATTCGGAAAATAAATCCCATGAAATCAAGCTGCGTACAGACACGCGAGCTGAGCGGCTTTTGAGGCAGTTTAATTGGGTATTTTGAGCGGCTCGTGAGCCATTTCAACAGTGCAAGGCTGCCTCGCAACTGCCTCGAAAGCCGCTCAACTCGCGTGTCTGTACGCGGCTTTATATAACAGATTCTAAAAATAAAATTCATTCCCACAGTAATTATCTCTTGCCTTATCATTTTGAGTTCTCGAGCCCTTGAAAAAACCTTCATTAGATAACTTTCGGTATCTAAAATGCTTTTCGGTTTCTAAGATACTTGTAGGTTTTGAGATACTTTTTCGAGATTCAAAGATATAGTTCCTTTCAAAGAGTATTTCCAAAGAGCGTAGCTTCCACATAATTCAAGGATTATATTTTGTAGTGGAAGGACTGAGATTGAAACAGTTTCCAATAATTTATTCCTGAGGAACATTCGAAAAGTATAGGATCGTTGGCAATTTATCTAAAATTTGAAAATGTACTTCATTCACTTTTATAAACTTTCCCGGTTTGCCTTGATATTCTGGCACATTTCACCGTGTATATTTTGAAAATGTTAGGTTATAGTCATTTTCCTGTCAGATAACTACGCAACGTTGTCCTCTCTACATAGAAGGTAGTAGTAATAACGTATTTTTCAAAATGTGAATTTACTTTGGGAAAATAATGAATTTGAGAAAATATTATGTGAATTCAGTAATTCCAAAGACCTGGCGAATATTGAAGAAACTTTTTTTCTCTGTTAACACTGGAAATATTTCAAGTATATAAACATGGTTGGAAGATTCAGTTATGCTATTTTCTTCTACGGACATCAAAAATCGAGTGTTGATTTTACTGAAAAATAATGGATAGAGTAGTCCGTTACTTTGTAATAGTTCATTCGAAAACAAAATAAAAGTACTCGAATTACCCTGCAGTGAAACTTCTGAAGGAACAGACAAACCTATGGAATTCCCTACTTTTCGAAATTCCCAAGAAATATGTCTTCAGAATACAGTGGAATACCATGTTGCACAACTTGAAATACTCCAGTATGAAAATGTAGTAGTACTACAAAACCTATGTCACTTTGAAAGAATTAACTCAATTTACAAAGTTCTTGGGAATCTATATGAACAATACACTGGGTCTACACTCAAATACGTCGGAGATATTATTAATTATCAGGCTGACTTTCAGAATAAACAGATTTCAATTCTACAAAGCACTTCCTGATACTTTGTCTCTGCTATTTCGAAATTACCTTCAGCATTTTTAGTTTCCAAGCGTGATGATTATGTTGAGATAGAGAGTAGAAATTGGCATTGGCATTTGGCAACGTCGCTGAGAACTATTTCGACATTGCCGATATTTCACGAGTACCAACCTGTGTCAGTTTCAAGTGAAAAAACTTGATAGTCCTAAGCCATGGCCAACCGGGATAGTTAATAAAAGTGAATGGAATATATCTAAAATACTGTTTAGTCACTTTATGTCAAAAAAAATCCTGTAACTTGAATACTTTTGCCTGACAGCTCTGTCTGTAACGCTGCATCATCCGTTTGCATCAAAACCAAAAAAAAACCTTATTTGGTCACCCTGTATAAAACCCTATTATGGTTTCGCTTCAAAAAAGCAACGATGACTTTCCGAATTTACTGCGTGGGCGTATAGATGAATCAATTTCGGATTCAGGTGCGAAGTCCCGGATCCAAAGGAGTCAACATGGACAGGACTGAACAAACACGGATAACAAAACAAGCGCATCGCGGCGGCACAGCCACCGTTCCGCCTCTTTTCGCTGCCCTCCATGCAGTCCCTCCCAAGCGCGCAGCGCGGTAGGGGTTTCGTGATTGATAGCTGCATGATACCGGTTTTGGGTTTATTGCTACCGCTAGACATGTTTACTTTTATGACTTTGGTGAAGTGGAGAGGAGGCCTGACGACACAAAGACGTTCATATCCTCGGGTTTCTCGTGGTGCATATACTGGGTGTCCCAGAATCCACCTAGCGCATGGTGGAGTGAAATAACAATAAAATAATATAATAGAGGGATATTGCAACTTTTGAATAGCCCAAAAGTTATGTTATTACGGTTACGCTAAATATTACGTTTTGATTTTAACGGTCGTTCTAAAAGTAGACTTATTGCTACACGTTTTTGTTGCCGTTGTGTTAGTTATCAGTTTGTTTGGTTAGGTTGTGTGCGATAAAGGTATCGGAAGCGGTAATTTTCCGTAAATAACGTTGGACGCTACCGCTATTTACGTCGCGTTATTCGGAAATTGAATACGCGCATGCTTAGATGTCAAAAATAACGTAAGCTTTAATAACGTCACACAAATTTGACACTGCAATATCTCTCTATTATGATAATTCAAGTTGGATCTCCGCTATCAAGTTTGTTCGGAACAAAACGAATTTAAGATCATTGAAAATGGGACGAGAAAACTGCGACAAAATGTTTGTGTGAAAAGTGTTAATTCAGTTGAGAATATACTCCATTCACTTCTGTAAACTATCCCGGTTGGCCATGATTTAGGTCTATCAAGTTTTTTTACTTGAAACTGGCGCAGGTTGGCACTCGTGAAATATCGTCAATGTCAAAATAATTCCCACAGACGTTGCCAAATGCAAATGCCAATTTCTACTCTAAATCTCAACATAATCATCGAGCTTGGAAACTAAAAATGCCGAAGTTAGTTTTGAACAAGTAGAGACAAAGTATCAGGAAGTGCTATGTAGAATTGAAATCTACTTTTTCTGACAGTAACCCTGATAATTTGGAATCAATAATTCATCACAAGCTATCCAACATTTTCATACCAGAGTATTTCAAGTTGTGCGAAAAGGTATTTTTGTAGGCTTATTTCTTGAGAATTTCGAAAAGTGAGGAATTCCGTCTGTTCGTTAAGAAGTATTACTGCAGGGTTATTCAAGTACTAGCATTTTTTTTTCGAATGAACTATCACAAAGTGACGGACCACTCTATCCATTATTTTTCAGTTAAATTTCAACACTCGATTCTTGATTTCTGTACAAGAAAATAGCATAACTGAATCTTCCAACTATGTATATATACGTGAAATATTTTCAGTATTAACAGAGAAAAATTTTCTTCAACATTCGCCAGGTCTTTGGAATTGTTGAATGATATTTTCTCAAATTCATTATTTTCCCAAAGTAAATAAGCATTTTGATAAATACGTAATTACTACGACCTCTCTGTAGACAGGACAACGTTGCGTAGTTATCTGACGGGAAAATGACTATAACCTAACATTTTCAAAATATACACGATGAAATGTGTCAGAATAGCATGGCAAACCGGTATAGTTAATAAAAGTAAATGGAGTATAAATACCTAGTGGATCGAATGGGACTAATTTAGATTTTTCAATATCTCGAAAAATATTTATCTGATCGAAATGAAACTTGGTTGGAAGATGAATAGTGACGATAACAAGAATTATTCATGGAAAAACTTGAAAAAAAAATTATATTTCATTCAAATTTCACTGAAATTTCCAAGACACCATTTCGCAATGTGAACAACCGCGTAAATGCTGCTGACTTCACGTCAGTGCTTTATTTCTAACTGTACGTATTTTTTCCAGTATTATTCAAAGGACAAGTGACCACGAAATACTATAGGTTCCTCAGTAAAGGTGGAGGTTGGGTGTGGATGCAAAGCTATGCCACCATAGTCCACAACACCAGGTCTTCTAGGCCTCACTGTGTAGTTTCTGTAAATTATGTTCTTAGGTGAGTCATCTCTTACTATACCAATACACTTCCGACTTTGTTTGGAATTCTGTATTTTGTTACTGAATATACTCAACGACATGAGAAGTGTTACATCAAAAAATCAGAAGGAAAAACTGGAACTTCAGTTTTTGACAATGTGGTTATCTTACATCGAGAATGAAACGATATAATTTTCAAGACTTTTCATTAGCATTTGGGCAAAAATTAACTCATAATGTGTTTGACGACCCAGTAGCTGAGTACACGTCTAGAAATCTACGTTTCGTGAATGGGTAAAATCCGAATTCTTGAATGGGTAAAATCCACCCAATGATTCTACAGATATACCCTTTCAAAATTTTATTTTCCCAATATTTCCAAAAATACAGATTAGATCGAATTGAAATCCAGTACTTTATCGAAACATGACAGTTCGAAGGTTCATGTAGAATTTCATGAGGATAATATGATCAGAAGATCATAAAATATTTTCAAATGAGCCTAATAATTTAAACGATTTCACCTATCAACCAACTTAATCGAGATATTTGGACTTCAAACCTAATCGGACAATTTCCTGTTCTTTCCTTTGAAAGTCAGAACAGACGGTCGGCCTGACTGACTGCCGTATGGACGGACAGGCAGAATCAAATTTGGCCACAAATTCTTTTTCGGGGTGTTCAACCCAACATTTCAAGACCTGAAATTCGAAAATTACAGACATTGCGAAGAATTGATAAGGCTCTGTTCCTCAGAACAAGCGCGTAAACATTTCATTTAGCGAAGTTATTCCTTCTGGATGTGAACGCTTCTGATGTCAGAGATTCTATAAATAAAGTGGTTGTAACAAATATTATTTTTTTTCAGTGATCTAGAAGCAAAAGACCTCATTCTCAATATAGCTCAAGGTCCTCCTAGGGAAGATCTTTCAAATTCACCTCACACTCCCCACTCACCTCTTCAGGCTTCATCAAGGGCACTTCCTTCTCCACAAAAGTTTCCAAGAACCTCAACCTTACCTTCAACTATAATATCACCACACAGTTCGATACCAGACGAAGAGTTCAGTGATTCAAATGGTGCTGGAGCCAATTCTGCCTTCATTCCATCTGAATACCCCATATTCGTACCAAATTATCCAGGAGAAGAAGCTGGGTACTACCATCAGCCACAAGAAGTGTTTTACCACCAGTACTCGGACCCTGAAGTGAGCCAACATGCTCTCATTGGCGCGTCCATGGCCCATCAAAGGATATACAGTTCTTCCTCGCCGCATTTGGTGCCACAGCAACAAAGACCTTTTAGTGCATCTTCCTCAAGCTGTAGTTCTTCGGAAAGTGAACATTTGAATATCCAGAACTTGACCAACCCATACATCAGTACGGAATCACATAACAATCATTTTAACTTGAACTGTTTCAACAACAACCAGATACAGGCTCAAAATTATGGACAACTTCACCACCCTGCGAGTACTGCTGGTTATACTAGTGTGATTGTGGACAATCAGCAGTACCAAATGACTAATGAATATGTCCATTAAGTGCTAGTGTCTTCTCTAGGTAGAATCAGGAAATATCTAGATTTCGGCATTTGGTGGTGCCAGTATCATGGCAAAAGACGCTTTGGTTTGGAATGCCAAGTTTAGCTTTTGATAGTTGAGCAAAAAAAATATTCAACCATAAGAGAAGTATCTTTGAAGCATCATGAATCACCATATTTTGAAGGTGACTTGAAATATTCAGGTTCGTTTGGTCAATGAATTTTAGAAGAGTGTGTTCGTCAGATCTAGTGAACGCATAGGTACTAAAATTTTCAACATCACTCTCGAATGAGTATTTATGTACTAAAAAATTGATGGAGAATATTTTGGTTCGACACTATAAATCTAAAAATGTTTCTTGAAATTTCCATTGGAATAATCATATGTTTTAGTATGATTATTTGATAGTGTTCTAGTATACCTAATACTCGAACGTATTATAAAAATTCCTTCTTTTCCTTTTTTTTCTGAAAAAAATCCTGTAAATATATAATAATACTGAAAAATCTTGGCGTAACGAAGAATGAAAATTCATAAAAATTCATATTTGAAGAAATTTTTTTCGTATAAAATTGAATTCATCATTATGGATCTAAAAAATACATCACTAAAAAGAGTGATTTCAGTATACATAAAAATATATCTCTAAAGGTGGTTCCAGAATTGAATTTCTAAAATATTGTAAAATATTCACATCACTCTTGTAACCATTTTGCTTGTCTTTGTATCAGGTTTGAACCTGTGATTTCTATTTTTATTACTTCGAATCACTGAGTGATTTTCTTCCTCTTTTGGTTTTATTGTACAGTAAAATTTATTATTTATTGAAAGTATACGTTCAATAATCTCTCATTCACCGAATGGATACAATTGTAAATAATTGATTATTGAAAAAGTTTTGTGTAAAAACTTGGAGTTTTATAGATTGTACAGTCATATTTTGAATACAAATGTGTGAATTTTTATATAGATCGGACAATAATATAAGACTGTGAATAAAGAAAAATGTAAATATATATGCTGTAAAAAATGTTCTATGAATGAAAACATACATTTGAATAAGAAATGGAACTAATAAAATTTTTGTTACTCAAATATTCTTTGATTTTTGAATTAAATTCCCTATAGAGAACTCACATTCCAACTAGAGTCTGAAAGTGAACAAACGTGTACGTAAATTAGAAGAATTAAACTTCTTTTTATTTATGAACATTTCAATTACATTCAAATTACAAACTGTGAATTGTATCTCGAATTTACTAGACGGTCAGTCTTTTCTTTTCTACATCTACTGATGCTTTCAGTATTCCTGGACACTTTTTGGGATTTTGGAACTACTTACCACATCGTAAAAACAAAAGAAAAAATTTAGCGAGCATAAGAAGCATCAGGGAAGATTTTTAGTATATTCCAAATTTCGATTTCCAGTACAAAATAACGCTGAAGCGGAAGATAGTCTACGACAATGTTTACAAAGGTGATACCTTAATTTCGAAAGTGTTGAAGAATAGGTCCATAAATAGCATTATGAACACTTCACAATACTTAATTTTGAAAACTAGATTTTTTCAAAATTGTCATAATGAAACGAAATTCAGTATTTTTCAACTAGTTGCGAAGTATTATCATGATAGGATTAGTATTCTTTTAGTTATTCAAGATAAAGCTTCGAAATTTGACAATTTCTTTTCAATAGTAACAGAAATCAGGATCAAATCAAACTAAAATTCTGTACACTGTTACAAAATGACGTCTTCAAAGTCTGCCAAAAATTACATTGAGATCTGATGGAAAATTTCCGAGAAAAAAATGTTGACACAATATTGGAATATTATCGTGGCAGCAGGATTGATTTCGGTATTCTTCAGCAGTGAGTCCAACCTAGGGGTTCGAGACCATCATCGATAAAAAATTCAAAATTAAAGACATTTGGGCAAATCTGATCCCCAAAACAGAAAAGGCGTTTGAAAACATCCTAACAAATAACATTTTTAATTTTTTATATCAAACACGTATATGTGTTATCACAGTATTGGAACAGGAAATGTAGACGGGGTACCATACATTTTTACTATGATACAAAAGTACAGATAAAAATCTCTGGAAAAATTCCTGTTTTCTCGTACAAGTATAATGAAATTGTTGTTTGTTGTTCAAAGGCTTATTGTTCATCAATGAAACAAAATTTCTTCTCTCCTCTCGATGCAGGTTTATAACTCTAAATCACACTTGAAGAAAAAACAAATATGAACTGGTGAATGATTTATCGTTCCTTGAATTAATTCGAAGTTCACATACCATCCCAAAAAAGAATCAGAAACCGAATGAATTGCCTCGAAACCATCGTCAAATGTATGTATTGGACATTTATTTACTAAGTGTTCTATTATCTGCTTTTCTTTCCCGCATTCGCTCCTTGGACTTTCGACCGAATTCCATTTGAAGAGGAAACTAATACAACGATCATGAATGACCTGATCTAAGTCGATACAAATTCAAAACTTCCTAGGAAGATCAAAACCACGAATACTTTCTGAAGGATAGCTGATGAAACCTTTGTTGAAAAAATCACACAAATTCAATTCCGAACGCCAAATTTCTTAGTCACTTTTTTTGGAATAAAGAAAATCGTTAATCAATAAAGGTGTACGAGATTTCAATCTAGCATCAATTTTAGGATCCGGAATATAAGTCATGATTGGAAATAAATTCGGAAAGGACTGATATTATTTCCAAGACTTCTTCACTGCAACCTGTCTAGGTATGAAATTATGTTTCAGAACGGCATCATAGAAGGTAACCTATAAATGTTAAACTTCTGTTGATTATTGACATCCGCACAAGAAACATATGCTTTATTAGGATTTGGACATGAACTCCATTCAATGAAATAATTCTTCGAAATGCCTAAATCTGTATTTACAGTTTTTCAATGATTTGAAAATCAGATTGAGGAAAAGCAAGACTTATATCATCTACATATTTGAATCTCTCTGGAGAAGTTGTAGGAATATCACATAAATATAAATTAAATAAAAGGGGAGCTAGAGCTGATCCTTGTGGGAGTCCATTATTCAAAGTTTTGGAACTGTGTACTACTATCATCATCAAGAAAAACAACGAGGCTTCTGTCAGATGATATATTTTCAATCAATAGAAATACTTTTCCACATTTCAGATGATTATGAAGTTTGAATATTGAACCATCTTTCCATACCGTATCGTAAGCTGCTAAAAGATCCACCAACAACCTGAATTTTGCAGAATATTTTCAACACATGATTCTATCCTGAACAAAATCAATCTCTAAAATTTACGGAACTATTACTACTTGGGTCTGATGAATTTTTCCTAGATTTCAGAATTGGTATCACTTCTGCGTCACGAAATTCAGTTGGAATATTTCCAGAATTCAAAATATCATTATAGAAAGATAAAAACCGAGATAATGTCTGTTTGCCCAAATGTTTTATGACCTCAGGATGTGTCAAAAAGGCTTTATAATACCGGCCCTTACTAGGTAAAATTATCTATCATTGGTATATTCACCGTGTATAAGTAATCCCGTATGTAACCAAAATCATCTGCGATTCCAAACACCGCATTGAAAATTGAGGCTTTGATGTGTGATCAACCACATACAAAATCTCATATCATCCAAAATGTGATATAGTCCGACAAACTAGGATGCTGAGAATTCCAGAACGTGCTCGAATATGAGTTTCATTAGATCCTATTCAAATAAATTGTCCAAATAGGATATACCTACATTTGGGGTGACGAGTTCAGAATGTGTATGCAATATGAGAGTATAATTGCAGAGTTCAGACCCGTACCGGCATCACAAGGATTACAATTCAGCTACTGAGAGTAGTTGAGTAGGTATCTAACTTCATCTCGTTGAATCCATTTTTAAAAGGAAAAAATTCTCCTTTCAAGCCTTCGATAAAGATTCTCAGTGACATTAGTCATTTATACAGATCATGATGTAAGTAAAACATGGTGCTGCTTTTCTGTGATCGTATTTACCAATGATGACATCACTTTTTTCATTTAAATTCAAGGTACAGAATATATATTTCCTTGGATTTGAATGAAAAAAGTGACTCCATCATAGGTAAATACGATCACAGAAAAGCAGATGAGCACACCATGTTTTGATTACATCATGATACAGATTAGATCGAATAGTTGACTTCGCTCCAAGTTGCCAAGCCATAAATTTCGTCCAAATTGTCTATACTGGGGAAGGGGAATTTCAGAACAAGTTATTCATGATAAGGTTCGCGTTATTTATAAATTTCCGTAAACGGTGCCGCGTCTACTCAAACAAGATAATTCCTTCCAAATATAGGTTTTTGTTAAAATCATCTCCACTTGGCTGGCATTTAAATTGGGGTTCCTGATTTCATGTCAATAGTGTCATAGGATATGTTCCGCAAATCAACTTGGTTATTTCGGTTGCCGGTTTTCCGTTCTGTGAATATGAAATATTTGGGTGGTTCCTGAAAAAAATGTTAATTACCGAATTTGATTAATGAAAAAGCAATCTTCACCTGAACGACAGTCAATGTTCTATGCATGATGTTTTTGACATGACATGGTTCTATGGTAACATATCCATGGCATAGAACAATCTTTATTTACCTTATGATCCATAGAACATACTTAGTAATTTTTTCATAGTTGATTGTTGCCTGGTATGTTATTTGGATCATAAGGTAAATGAAGATTGTTCTATGTTATGGATATGTTACCATGGAACATTGACTGTCGTTCTGGGGACAGAAAGATCAGTTTTTCATCAATCAAATTTCGTAATTAACCTGTTTTTCGGGAACCAACCGAATATTCCATATTTACTGAATAGAAAACCACGGAAATAACCAAGTTGATTTGCGAAACATATCCTATTTTTTCTTATGACACGATCATCATGACATTCTGCACAAAGTTGTCCATCAATATTTTCAAACTAGCTGTCAAGTTTCATCATGATTGAATCATCATTTTTTGAGTTATTCCGAAAAAAACAGTGATACAGAGAAAAAACCTATAAAAGCAATGACGTGAAGTCAGCAGCTTTTGCGTGCATGTTCACTCTTGGTGATATCATTTGAACATGCGGCCAAAATCTGTTTCTTCACGTCAGTGCTTTTGTAGGTTTTTTTCGATAATACTGGATTTCAAGTCGACCTGATCTGTATTTTTGGAAATATTGGAAAATAAATAATTTTGAATGGGCATATCTACGGAATCATTGGGCGGAATTCACCCATACACTGTATTAAGTGTCACGAATTCAATTCTGTCTGTCCAGCCGGCCGTCCGACAGTATGGG
Organism: Myrrha octodecimguttata; assembly: GCA_958510865.1. Lineage (NCBI taxonomy): Eukaryota > Metazoa > Arthropoda > Insecta > Coleoptera > Coccinellidae > Myrrha > Myrrha octodecimguttata. The sequence goes on from OY294063.1 coordinate 20,339,549, forward strand.
CTTGAAGTTGTCCGATTATGTTTGGAGTACAAATATGTCGGTTAATTTCGTTGATGAGCGAAATTTTGAGGTTGATTTCTCGATAGTTCATTGAAAACTGATTCGATCAGATTTAAACTTTGTTGATAGTTTTGGAAGACCAAAGCGCAACTCAGTTCAAAATTTTGTATGTATCAAGTTATTGGAAAATTGAAAAAAAAAAAATTTATTCGAAAATTTTCTAAATTCTGTTGAAAAATTTGTTCTCTCCGGAGTTATTGACTTGACTTCAACGCAAGTTGACAGAAAACTTTGGGTCAGTAGTTAACAACAATGTTACAAATTTCAATTCAATCAGATATTTACTTTCGGAGAAATAAGGAAAAACGTATACCAAATTTCGTTCTTATTTTGAATTTTTGACGCTATTTCGGCAATATCTCAAGAAGTACAACTGCAATCAGATTGAAACTTCGTACTCAGGTAAAGAATACCAACTTGCAACTTGGTGCAAAATTTTGTGTTGGTCTAGCTCTTAGAATTTGAACAAGCGCGAGAATGTTCCTGACCTCACGTCAGTGCGTTTTTAGGATTTTTCTGAAATAAATCCAACCAACAATATCGGTTCCAATTTCGCACATTTTAGAGAGAACATTAATCCTCTGTTCCCAAGAACGATCCCACAAAAACAAACTACTAGGAGAAACCTCACTATACTCCATTCACTTTTATAATGTAGCCCGGTTGGCCATGACATCCTGACAGATTTCACCGTGTATATTTTGAAATTGTTAGGTTATGGTCATTTTCCTGTCAGATAACTATGCAACGTTGTCCTCTCTACATAGAGGTCGTAGTAAATACTTATTTTTCAAATGTCAATCTACATTGATAAAGTAATGAATTTGAGAAAATATTATTTGAATTCTATAATTCCAAAGACCTGGCGAATGTTGAAGAAACTTTTGTCTCTGTTAATACTGGAAATATTTCACGTATATAAACATGGTTGAAAGATTTAGTTATGCTATTTTCTTGTAAGGAAATCAAGAATCGGGTTTTTCAAAATAAAGACTTCAGTTCAGTCTTTTTGGGTGCACCAATAGAAGGATATTCTTTGTCGTCTCTTTCACTTAAAATCTTCCTTATTGTGTTGATGTGCAGCTAAAAAATAAATATCTATTCATATAAAATATAATTCCTTGGTTTTCACTTATATACGTCGAAAATGTTGCATAGCTTGTGTTGAATTATTGATTCCGAATTATCAGGGTTACTATCAGAAGAAGCCGATTTCAATTCTACATAGCACTTCCTGATACTTTGCCTCTGCTTCTTCAAAACTACCTTCGGAATTTTTATTAGTTTGCAAGCGTTATTATGCTGAGATTTAGAAATCTAGAATCGATTGATATTGATAATAGTAGAAATTGAAATTTGGCAACGTCTTTTGACGATATTTCATGAGTGCCAACCTGCGTCAGTTTTAAGGGAAAAAACTTGATAAACCTAAATCATGGCCAACCGGGCTACATTATAAAAGTGAATGGAGTATAGCTCTCATTTCCCTTCATCATGATAACTCCAAGGGTCCACAATATCCCTAAAGAACTCCAGAATGGACTCAATTAGGACGCGTGCATCAGTTTAGACTTGACTCCACTCGACAAAGAAAAACCGACTACCGATACCTAAAAGTTGACTCCAACTAGTAGGAAATCATTGTTTTAGTCCTGTTTCCGCATCCGTTCGGATCACGTGCCATTTGACGGAATAATTGCAACTAACAATTGAAATAACGCATTCGCACTGTGGGAGCTCCCTAATGGTCCTACGTATTGTTAGTATAATGCGCCCCTAACAGAGGGAGCCTCCCCAAACTTGTAATCAAGTAAACTAAACCAATTAAATGTAGCCCCCCATTATTCAGGCCGCTATTACGATCTTGGAATTATGAGTTTTTTTTTCGGTGAAGTGTTATCGAGTGAAAGTGTTGTAATTTGATTTTTGAGGGATGTCAATGTGATACAGGCTGCCTTTTGGGGCAGTTGAACTATGAAAATCTGAGGATTTTACTGAAGAAACAGAAACATTTGAAGTGAAGAATACCTGTCTACACCGTTTGCATTGTCCAGGAAATCAGTTCACTGCAGTGCCAAGGTTTCACCGATTATCAGACCGACTCACATTGTCCAAACACAGAAAGAGTTCCAGATACTTGAAACCTGTTCGATGGCTGTCTCGAGAATAAAATTCCGCTAGCGCCATCTGAAATGCACCTTACGAACCATAACCTTCGAGCAAGGAAAAAAAACGATATTTTGAGATCAATTTGATTCGAATCGAAGTATACTGAATCGAATTGAATTCTGAATGTGTGTCTAGCTATTCAGCCCCTCATAGACACAATAAAAACCGAGCTTCAGTTCAATATAAACAAATATGACGCCAGGACGGATATCTATTAATGAGTAAACAAATATTTTACCTTGATCTGAGCTAATCATCCAATCAACCAAAACCAAATCATCTACACCGAAGAAGCGATGTACAAGCAGTACTCCTGGTGGGAGATGGCGCTGTATGTTGTTGATACTGCAGCATTCCATCGAATAGGTCATAAGTATCCAGAGTCTCATTTCGAGGTAAGGCGTTCTGATGATCGGTAAGAACCGTGAAACTACAGTGAAAGTACTCCTTGGACAACGCTTCTTCAGAATAGATGTTTTGGTTGATTGGATGAATATCTCAGGGAAGGTGGAATATTTGTTGGCTTATCGACTGATGTTCGTCCTTGTGTTACGTGAGTTTAGAACCAAAAATTATGTTTCAATATTGAATATTTAGTGAAATCTCAATCTGTTCGAATTCTGCTTGAGTAGTTTGTTGAAAAATATCGAAGTGCTTGTGCACAATTATATATATATTATATCATATTTAGTAATGATCTTATCAGGAAAATGAAAAGAATATTTTCCAAATACTTCATATTTCAAGAAGATTTTGGAGATGATGGTTTAATAAATTGTTTGTTATGAGAAGAATAGGAAAAAGTCGTGTAACCTCCGTATGGTAAAAAATTTGTCATTTATTGGTAATCTTTGCTCATAACCTTTAATGTTTAAAAATTTAAGAGAGCACGTTGTATGGGGAATTTTGGTAATTTTGATCCTTATTTGATATATTTGACGATTTTAAGTTGAGAGAGTTCAGGTGAGATGAGTTTTAAGAATAATATTAAAATGTAATATATGTAAAGTCTTATGTGTGGGTGGTAATTTCAATGAGTCTAGTCTCAGGATGCTCTGACGATACAGAGCGAAACTAGTCACGCAATAAAGTAACTCTAGGATGCAACAACCTATTTTGGATTATTGGTTGATAAAATCAAATAATGAACCTTAGTGATCAACCAAAAAAAAAAAAAACTCCCCTGAAAATTTCATAGTTAATATTTTGAAGTATGTAGATTTGAATGAACTCCGTTCGTTGTCCAGGGCTTTTCTCTGGAAGTACTGAACCGAAATCCGTAAAAATTGGCAGAAAAATCGTGTGTCGATCGAGATTTATCCTCCAAGCTTTTCAAAATGATCGGTGTACGCTCAAAATTGAGGTTGGAGGGAAAAAAAAATATTTCTCGAAAACTTACCACCGAATTTTCATGAAACTCTCAACGTTGATTACTGTTGCATAGCTCAACCTAAAAATTTTCACCTGGTTGATTTCCGACCAGTGGTCTCTGAGTTATATAGAAAAACGCTGCAAGTTTTGCGGTGAAAAACCGATGAGTTATGAATTGAATATTAGTTTCATTTAAGTTATCAATGGTATTGGATTATTTAACTGAGAAAATAATAAGCCTTTGTGTAAAATTTGCAGCGTTTTTATTTGAATATACCACTTCCTATCAGGACAATTCCAGGAAATAAAAACCAAATAATTTAAATACTTCCAGTGAAATCTGCAGGAGAAAACTGTCGAATAAAAAAGGTGCAGTCAGCAGGATTGTTAAGTGGTATTGTTCGGCTGATTGCCGCTAATAGAGGAGGTCTAGTGGAGGACCCTCCAGTCTTCGCTTCACAGCGAAGCGCTTAGGCAGACCGTTGCGAAATTGCTATCAAATCTTTATACAAACATATCAGATGGAACCTACGCTCTGGGCGACGGGAATGTGCCGTTTCCTTGGAAACCGGGACATCCTCCCATCGAATCATCATTATCGAGTGTTTTACTTTTTTCCCCCACCCCTATTCGTTATGTTGCCCCTCCGTTTTCAACCCAGCGACGAGAAGAGCACAGATACGCATCCCGTGCTAAAAATAAATATTTGAAAAAATTGCGTTTCTGATAGTGATGATGTTTGGGATTTCTGCAGGAGTTAGTTCAAGAGTTGCAAAATGGCGAATGCGCTGACCCTCAATTTCTGGATATTTCGCTTCTAGGAAATTTTTGGAATTAATTAAAGAGGTCGAAAGGAATTTCATCATTCCATTTGAACCTAGAAAATTCCGTTCCAACTTTGGTTTTCGAGATTAAAATTACCGCAATCGCGCCAAATTCAATTAGATGACATCGGTCCGACTTGCCAATCCGCAAGTTCCTTCAAATTCACTATCACTGGGAAAGGGGAATTTCCAAACAAATTCAAGATGATGAGGTTCACGTTATTATAGATACCCGAAAATGGTGCCTCGAATCCTCAAACCAGATAATTATTACCAAATATACAATCTATATTTAGTTTATTATCCACAGAACATAGCAGAGACAACAAGCAACAATGAAAAAATAACTAACTATGGGCCATGATGTAAAAAACATGGTATGCTTATCTGCAAAAAAGTGACGTCAGCAAGATTAAAATACAAGAAAATATATCTATTCTGTGCTTTGAATTTGCATGTTGTTTCATCATTTGTAAAAACGATCATAGAAAAGCAGATGAGCACACCATGTTTTACTTACATCATGCTTTGATGTAAAAACATGATGTGCTCACCTGAGGAAAAAGAGATGTCAGCGAGATTGAAATACAAGGAAATATATATTCAGTGCTTTGAATTCGAATGAAAAAAGTGACATCATCATTGGTAAATACTATTACAGATGAGCACACCGTGTTTTGCTTACATCATGCTTTGGTCTATGAATCATAGTGTAGATCTATGCTATGGATCTGTTACCATAGAAAATAGACTATCGTTCTGGAGGCAGAAAGTTTGCTTTTTCATCTATCAAATTCCGTAATCAACTTTTTTTCAGGAACCAACCGAATACTTCATATTTACGGAACAGAAAACCGGAAACCGAAATAAAACATATCCTATATAAACTTGACACTATTGACGTGAAATCAGGACTGCGAACTTTTATTCCAGCCAATCAGAGATGATCTAAGAAAAACCTTTATTTGAAAAGAATTATCTGGTTTGAGGAGCTAAGGCACCGTTAACGGATATTTATAAATGATGCAAACCTGTTTATGTCGAATTTGTTCTGAAATTCCCCTTCCCTAGTGATAGTAAATTTGACAAAATTTGTGGCTTGACATCTTTGACCAAAGTCGTCTATTGGTATCGTCCAAATACGGAAGAAATTTCATAAAAACCTATGTACCGAAATTATACGATTCTGATATACATAGAGTGTTCAATTTGAATTCAATATTCACTTTTTTTAATGGAAGTATGGTTCAATGACAAGATCAAATTTGATGTTGTTTTGTATATTTCATGGGGAAGTTGCAACATTTGAGTTGTCATAACTTTTTTGTACGAACTTTAATTTCGTGTTTCTAACATCATTTTATCCAAAAAAGATATTCTTAGTTGAGGTGGCTGCAAGCAAATGTTTTCAAGTTATTTGGATCTTAAATGAACAGTGAAAGTGATAATGAATGGCAACACTTCCAATGAGTATTCAACTAGTTGAATGATACTACTGATGACAAGGGTAAATGAAACAAATTCACTACTTTGACTTTGAGTTGGGAGTATTGAGTAGAGTAATTGTTGAAATCCTTGAAAACCTTGCACCATAGCATCTAGAATGAGATTGCAGAGTTGACATTGTTCATCTCAGCAAGAGGTTCCTAATTTTTGTACAAGTACTTGAGAAACACCTTGTGGCCAGTGTGGGCCATGAAATGAGGGCAATATATTCGCCCATTTCAGTTATAAGACCCATATAGGTTTTATAATGTGGGTACAAAATGGCGAATGAGCTAGTATCGATCTCTGCTAGTCCGAATTCTTAAGAAACTGGTCATCGAAAAATACAATGTAAGTTGAATCATTCCATTTTATCTCATGCTAATTAAATATAGATTATGACAGTCGATTTCGAGAATAAGAAATATCCGCCCAACGATTCGCAGATATCAAGAAAACAATTCGGCGCTTTTTGTTCCAGATATTTCCAAAACTAACTGGTCCGATCGAACTTATATTTGAAAATTTGTTGAAGACAGAAGGCTCGAAGGCTCGAGCAGAATTTCAGTGAAAACTGAAAATTTCCTATTATTTTTCATCCTTCTATAATGATTCAAGCCTCAACTTACTAGTCGTCGTATTTAAATGTGCTACTAAACCAAGCATCAATTGGATCAAACAATATTTTAAATAATCGAAAGAACAATATTACATATCTTTTCCTCAAAGTACCTCAACAAATAAAATGAACTTTCATCTTGATACGAGGATATGAAAATTTACTCTTCTAACACAACGTATTGTCTTCATCTAACATTAATATCTCACCTGAAGATTCTCCCGAATCCATCGATAAAAACAAACTAATCCGTCACAAAAATGGGTATCACATTATCGCAAATAATCTTATCAATTCCTCGATGAACAATAGATAATATCATTCATCATTTTTCTTTATAGATCATGACTTATCTCAGTTTATCTTATTATTTCGATTTCGTGTTGCAATTTCATTTTCTGTTTGGATTATCCGCGTACATACAATGAATAAAATTTGAAACGGATTTTGAAAACCAATTTTTCTCTGTGTTGTGTTGCAGTTAGGAAGATGTTCGTAAGTGTTCCTATACCTATAGAGAACTTTGACCAATAGTTTTTTATGAATATTTCATCAGCCAATCATTAATTCTTTTGAATGAAAATTTTTTTTCGAAAGTTCTTACTTGTTCTCACACAGGTACTTACATCCATTGTGATCATTAATATTTCAAGCTCAAATTGATTGCTGATTGCGGAATACGGAAATAACTTTTAAGAAAATAGAAATACTCTGAGTGTTGGTCCCACAATAAAATGTTTTTTCAATCATGGTCCTATACTATTACCATTGTATAAAAAGTTACTACTTCACTTGTAGTACAGAAGAATAATTTGTTATACCTATTAGTTCAAATTTGTGGACTGCAGGATAATCGAAGAATAATCTTTTATTTTAGCGTTTTATTTCAAACTGAACATAGCTTAATCGGTACATATGCATGTTCTTTCCCGGAACATATATGTTAACAATCATCATTAAAATCACAAATACCATAACCTTAAGACCACGTCAAAAGACAAAGTCCTCATACAATAACAATTCTATTCCTTTGAACGTTCAAAGTCCCATTCAGTTTGAATAGAACCCCGCTGTATCCTATATACCTGTTACAGTTTTGCTACTCTTTTTGTGCGCATGTTCTAGGGGAACAGCGTGCTATCGTTTTGTCCAAATGTCTGTAATTTTCGATGATTGAGCCGAAAATGGTCTTAAAGGACTAGATTGGACTTACTGATGATGAGTCCGGTGTTAAAATCGATTCTGTCTGACCGGCCGGCCGTGGACGAACGGAGTGAGCTAGCAACTTGCAACTTTCAGGGTAGGTCGCGCATTGGAATGCAGCGGTTGAGTTCGTTAATGGGCCAAATCGGTCGAATAGTTTCGGAGTTATATAGCCACTTGAAATTATTTATTTTTTATTTCAGAAACTACTTGAGCGATTGAATTCAAACTAGGCAACTAGGTGGAGTATAGCAACGCGCAACTTTGAGCCAAATTTTGTCAGGATCATACTGTCAGTAAATTTGAAAACAAAATTTTTTCCGAAAAATTTTTTTTTCGAAAACAGTTCATCATATACAGAAAAAAATTTCACTCGGACTTTGAGCTTCATATTTCACAGCAGTGTACCAAATTTCAGTTCTATACGATTATAAGTTTTGAAGTTATCGGGAAAAAATATGTCCAATTTCGAGGTTTTTTCTCGATATCGTTGTTTTTTTCGGTAAAACTCGAAAAATACTGATTCAATCCTGATAAAACTTCGGAGCTAGGTTGAAGATGCTGAAAGACAACTTTATTCGAAATTTCGTGATGATCGTGTCATTAGAACAATTTGAAAAAAAAATTTCTGTGATTTTCTTGTCATACCATCCTCATTGAATTCTGTATGAACCTTCGAACTGTAATTTTCCGTTGAAGTACTGGATTTCAATTCGATATGATCTGTATTTTTGGAAATATTGGGAAAATAAAATTTTGAATGGGTATATCTGCGGAATCATTGAGTGGATTTTACCCATTCACGAATTCGCCTAACGGCCGGCTGCGTAAACACAATAACTTCGGAAAGAAGCAACTCAGAAACTCGATATTTGTAGAGAAGGTTTGAGGCTTAGTTACGAAGTTCGAGTTCGTGAATGGCTAAAATCCGCCCAATGATTCCGTAGATATACCCATTCAAAATTTTATTTTTCCAATATTTCCTAAAATACAGATTAGATCGAATTGAAATCCCGTAATTTATCGGAAAAAAATCTAGAAAAGCACTGCCGTGAAGACAGCAGCTTTCGCGCGCAAGTTCAAATTCGTTGCCGAAGCGGTCATCTACATTGGACATGCGCGCAAAAGCAGGTGCCTTCACGGCAGTGCTTTTCTAGATTTTTATTGTAGTAGTTTCCTTGAAATTCTGATCAACTTCCAGGTACCTCATAAAACTCATAGATGGCGGTATATGTTCGGAACTTAAAGAGTGGCTCTCTACAAGCATTGATACAATGATAGAAGATTCATTGACTTTATTGTATTTGTATAGTGCACGACACAAATACAAATATCTGTATCGTGGTATAGTCATTAGTCACTGTGGATGGCAAAGACAAGCAGAAGATATACAAGGAGCTTATACAGAGACTATATATATAAATTCATTATATTTTATTCTGTGCTAATACACTTGTATGAAGTCATTGTAGGAACTGATTGTACTAAACACAATAACTTTTCGGAAGAAACTACTTAGAAACTCGATATTCCAAGAGTAGATTACCAGCTTATAACGAAGGTCGAATTCGTGCAAGGGTAAAACCACCCGATGATCCCCATTCGAAAGTTTAATTTCTCAATACTTCCAATAAATCAGATTGGATCGAATTGAAGTCCAGTACTTCATTGAAAAATCAAAATATATGATTAGAAGATCGCCAAGCTCTGTTTTGCAGGCTCAATGCGTGAGAGATCACCGCTTAGAAAACGAAGTTTAACTTTCATGCAAAAACTGCACACTTAACGGCAGAGCTTTCCCAGAGACCCTATTCTTGAATGTGATGGAATAAACGTTCTCTATCGTTCCATCAAAAATGCACCGCGTTTCCTTGACAACAGCGTCGACACACCTATTTTCTTTCTTCCCCGATTCAAGAATTGGGACGCAGAAATATTCCATAGTTCATATTGATTTTAAATTTAATTATTCTGTTTTTTTCAGTGGGATGATTGGGATGATAGAGACTTCAAAATTTATGGAATTTTTGTTGCTATTGCCGTTTTGCTTTTATGGAATATAATCTTGACGATTTATATTATTTTACTGAGGAGAAATTGTAGAAATGGAAGAAAAAACTCCGGAGAAATAACAACTACTAGGTATACACTTTTTGCTGTTTTCTAGTCAACAAAACTTCGAACAACGGTTGATTCTAATTCTGCATAAGACAAATATATTTTTGTATCTATTGACGTTGTGTAAATCAAACGTTTTTATGGAATTCAATTCAAACCATCTTAGCTCATTTCAATTTCGGAATGTATTTTTTGCATGATAGAACCAAGAACCTTGATGTATGTTAAACATCATGGATGTAAGACATACATGGTGTGCTCATCTGTGATCGTATTTACCATCGATGACGTCACTTTTTCATTCAAATTCAAAGCACAGAATATATCTTCCTTGTATTTTAATCTTGCTCTGACGTCACTTTTTTTCCAAATGAGCAAACCATGCTTTTTACATCAGGATAGAACGACATTTGTAGGTTACCACGTTTGTTGCTAGATCGGTAGATCATTTTTACTATTTGCTAAGGTTAATAGAACGGTAATAGAGAATGAAGTAATTTAAATACATTTTGAATTTGATTCATTTAATATTTCTCGGGAATAACGAATGGCCGATTTCCCAGGGCTCTTGAATTTCGCTTTTTCAGAAGATTCGAAATCGCTTATTTTCAAATTATATTATGGCTAGTTCAGTTGATTATTGTCACTTTGTGAATCTACAATCAATAAGATTTCATCACCAAGACAACAATTATTGGAGTCATCACTGCGCTGCTCCTCATTTCATTTCTAATAAAAAATGATTTTTCAGAATAGCAACATCTCCTATATGGAATCAAATATATGTTCCCAAAATTCCTAGAGTACAGAAAATGGGGACTAGCCCAACAACTATTTCCTCAATTCCACAGAGTCCATCAGAATGGTAAGATCGCTTAGTCCAAATTAGAAAAAAATGTTTTATTTAGGGTGATCTTGATTTGCTAGGATAATTTATCCCATATAATTTCGATTGAAAATGACATTGTTCTAGGTTTGGGAATGGACCTGATAAAATGAACGATAACATATTTTTCTGAATCTTCTACTAATGAATATCCTACAAATTGAAGGATTCCATATATTCATTCTTAGCAATTGTAGGAAAAGGATTAAAAACGGAATTAATAGTCTTCAAATAATTTATATGGCAGTTTTATACAATTTGTATAAAAGTTATTTAAACATCTTACAGTCATAAATACAAAACAAAGGTATAGAAACTTTGTATATAAATGTTCAATATAAATAACATATGTACAATTAAATTGGATATTTGACCAGAAGTACTCATGGAAAACACAGACAAACAAAAATATACAATATATCAATCTACATTATTTCCTAGTCATGAATTCTGTAGTATGTATAATATATTTCAAATAAAAAAAATAATGATAAAAAGAAAGGTGTGACTTCATAAGCACTTTTTATTATCATAATTTGCTTGTTCATTCGAATATTTTGATACAGAAATATTTATTTATACAGTTCAACTGAGAACCTTCTGCAAATTATTGAAATATTTTGCTTTTCAAGAAATAAATTTGTTTTCATTTTGGTAGAATTATCACTTCTCAATAAATGTAGAAAATACCATCACTCAAATGATTAATTAGTCGAACATAAGGGTAGCTCCAATGCAATTCTTACAAAATTTTATGAATAGGAGAGAGGAAGGAAAAAGGAGTAAAAAATAAAAAAGACAAAGCGAAGAGAATTAATGAATATGGATAGGATTTATTGCTCCGGATGAAAACTTTCTCGAATGTTGAAGAAAATTGATGCGTATAAAAATATTCTTCGGCAAATAATACCACTAAAAGCTTTTTTACTTTAAATATGTTTATCCAAAATATGGTTGTCTGGACAAACCTCAAAATGTTATAATTTTCATATTTCTAAGAATTCAATTGCATCATACATTCTTTATATCAGATTATGACAGTGCTACCACCCTTCCCAATAATAAAGGTAATCAAGAGGTTGAATATTATCGAAAGTAGTGAAAATTCCTACTCAGTACTTCCTTGATCAAAATTAATATATCCGAAAAAACCTCCAAGAAAGGTATGATTTCGACGAAGAAATACTTAAACAGCCACGTTATAAATAGATCTTGGAAGGTTCGAAGATAGCAGCGCACAATTGAAATCTGGCATTGGAAAAGTGAATTTTGAAAACGTATTATCGACCTCAGCAAAAAAAGAATTATAGAAAATTCTAGGCGGTAGTAGCACTCGCATACCTTCTCTTTGGAATATTGTCGAATTTCTGGAGGAACTGGTTAGAACAACCCTTATAAACAACAAACAACTTGATTGTACCTAGCTTCAATCTCAGGAAACACTTTCGGTTCCTAAGTTACTACTGTGAGCTAGATTCGAGTCCAAACTATTGCAGTCCGAATCATTTGAGTGTGGGCTAGCATAGTTAGCGGCTTCTTGTAGCCTCATGAGCATGTTCAGAAGGGGATCTCCTTCATTGTCTGTTTGAGTCGTTGGATCTGATTCTAGGCCCACATCTTTTGCTGTGATCGTTGTTAAACCTTGGGGAGCTGCCCCAGGCCAGGGGTACGTGTCCAAGATGAATTGGGCAGGATCTGTCCAAGCAGCTCTTCTACCATAAAGTTGAAGACCCTCTCGCGCTGCTTCTCGAAGATATGGCGCCAATGAATAGTTCCAAACATCAGCAAACCAGGCACGTGATGAATCGAGTTCCAGAGGACAACCTTAAAATATTCGGGTTCAGGTCAGACAGTTTAGACACAACCTACATTATTCAGTCACACTCATAAAATGGAATTTTACTCACTCAAGAATAATCTGGGACCGATAGCTACATCCCCAGAGCTATGAGTTTCCAAGAAAGCATTCAAATGTTGCCAAACTCTTGGTAACCATCCCAGAATAGCAGCTAATTCTGGTTGGTGGCCTTGTTCCAGTTCCATTGTTGCCAATCTTCTCCTCAATACTCTTCCCAGAAGACCTCTGGCTGGTTCCATATGTGGCGCTACCAGAACCCACCTGAACCCATGTTGCAGCTGCAGACTTGTGGCCGAGCAAGCCGATTGCGCCATCGTTCCTAACAGACAGGGTAAGTTCCTAGGCAAAGAACCTAAAGCATCTGCTAAAGGTCCAGCTTTGTGTAGGTTATCGAGAACTACTACACAAGGAAGGACACTGTTGTCACCAGCAGCTGCTTGTTCACTTAGGTGTGATAGGTATTGACGAAGTTCTTTACCAGATTTATTGTCAACGCTGAAAAATTAGAACAGAAATGACATTTTACAGTTATTCATCTTTATTTATCGACACCAAAATGAAAAATGCTGCTTGAGTACTCACTTGAAAGTGGCAACAGCTTCAGCAGGATCTCTTCCTAACGACTGTGCATGGAACTCAGCCAACCTCGTTGCTAAATGCGTTTTACCTGTACCTGGCGCTCCACATAGAACGAGTCTCCTGTGTTCGGCTAATAATGATACAAGCCTTTGGGCTACACCCTTAGGAATGAGAGCTTCAAAAGCTAAGGCAGCTACTGGTTGAAGGACAACATGGACAGTATTTACTCTTCCTACAGCGTATCCTACAGGTAAAAGATCTGGTGGGCCAGCGTCTGGTTTTCTCTCTGCTTCACCCATCTTGTAACTGGCTATGGAATCACTCCCTGTAATACATGAATCATTGATTGATCGTTAATTATTCCACTCCTTGAATATTCACGTATGTTTTTAACCTTGATTCAGCAGTTTCTTTCCTCACATTCCCGATATAATGCAATAAAACTTAAACTTACCTAGTCCTAATCCTCCTCCAGGGTCTAATCTTGCAACATGTTGCTTGAAGGCCCTTCTTACAGCGTTGTCTACCTGAGACCACGATGTAGATGCTCCAATCACTGTCTGAGCTATAGCAATTTCATTAGTTGCATTGTCACTGGTCCCATCATAACTGTAGTGTTCTGCGTAATACCTGAAATGAACACGAATGAGGTTAATCAAAGATGAAAGATGCTTCGTTTATGTACCCATTGAGTACTAGAATTCAGGTGATAAAAATACATTTTAGCTATGAAAACTCCTTTCAAGAGCTAAATCAAATGGTCAATCCCTAAGTAAGAAGCACAGAAAGATATTGAATATTACCTTTCGAATGTTTGTGGTTGGCCTAGGTACACAGATATCGATATCCTTTTCCCATCTTGCTCTATATCCGGTTGAGCTTCATCGGGTGGAATTATATCACTTAAGGCATCTATACTTGAGGCGCTTCTGGTATCAATCAAATCTGTTGGTAGATTTGCACTGCCAGTAACCATACGTTGAAGTCTCTCGTTATTTTGCTTGAGACTCAACATCTCACTCTGGAAGAAAAGTTCGAATTGAGGAGAAACAAAAGAAAAACTTTTCTGAAGATGTTATGTAAACTCTATACCCCAACTTTCAACTCATCACATTGCACTGAACTGATCAGAAGAACAATTTGGAGGATCTCTTATGGTGAGAAATAGCTTGAGGCCGCTTCACAACAGAGGAAAACATAGATCTTTCTTCTGACTCTCTCGAAAGACTTTATATAACTCTTTCTGGTAGCGACCTCTACAGAACTATTTCGTAGATCATGGTTCTATTGAGACCTTTTTAGAAATAGAAAGTTCCCTGTTCTTCACATCATTCTGAAGGGCGTTTCATATGCTGTAGCTAGTTAGGAGTAACAACTGGCCTCAAGAGAGTCAACTTCTGGGATCTTGTTGAAATCAGAAGAATAATAACTACTAACAGAAGGTAATATTTCTCTTGAGGTCGCTTAACACTGAATCATTACACATTAAATATGATTTCTTCGACCACCATTAGCTCCACAGAACTGTCAGTCTCAAGTCAATACAGTAACGAATAGAACTTACCCTCATTTTCATCACAGTATCTTTTAGACTTTCTAACTGATGAGCAGAACTTAAAGCTTCTAATCTGATATCAGTCAGTACTAGATCTTTTTCCCTGAGTTGTTTTTGTAGCTCAGCAACCTCTTGCCCAGGATCCGTTGGTGCAGGAGGAGGTGGACTATGTTGTCTTTCATTCTCTATCTCATTCTGGCAAGGTACTTTGGTAACTTTGGCATTTCTCGAAAAAGCTTTTGTGAAGGAACTCCTCAACTAGAAGGAATACACAAATCAAATACAGTTTTTCGCAACTCTCGTAGAGTTTTTTGTGTTATTTTTTAGTACTCACCCATCCTTTTTTCTTTTTCTTATCTTGTTTATCGAGACTACAAGCAGAGGATAAGCTGGATACACTGTCTGAAGATGGCTGTCTGGCTAAGCCATTCGAGGAAATTCCTCCTTGAATAGCAGAAGTTCTCAAGTTTTCCATTGCGGTTCTGAGTTCTGCTAACTCGGAATCCTGTAGGAAAAAGTTACTATATAATACTGAGATGTTGACTAAGACATTCGACGGCCATAATAAATTAATTTGATTAATATGAATGGTGTTGATGAGCGTGCAATTTGCGTTTTCATCAAATATCAGCAGATCTGCTTCAGAATTAAACAGGCAGACTGTCTCGTTTTTGAAACTTCCTGACAACTTGACATAAAGTTTTGTGTGGATGAAAATATTGAGCTCAACTGCGTTTAAACTAAAGAGAACTCGGATACTTCAAATCGAAAAATTATAAATGTAACATATGTGAGAATAAATTTAATTTATGTGAGTATGAATATACCGTATGTAAGTATTTTTCATTTCATCTTGCATCGTCATACCTTATGAATTTTCAAGTTTTCCGGAGGATTTTGAAAAAAGTTCCATGAATTGTTTGACGGAATAATTTTAAAAGAATTTTGTAATTCTTAGGAATCTTTTCCAGGTCTAATTGAATAGATTTGTTCGATCTGTGAGTGTCGAAACAATACATACATCTTTAATTCATAGAGATCTCGACACCGTCAATTTGTATCAATAATAAATAAAGAATAAATTAGACTCATGACTATATTTGTAAACAAAAAGTTTCATAAGAAGGTTGAAGTGGGCGACTCAATTATCGTTACCTTCTTTTCGGCTGTTGCAGTCAAGTGCTGTAATCGTTGAGTCATCGATGATAAACTCTGTTCGAAAGCTGATACGACATGAGCCTGAAAAAAAAAATTATAAAATATGTATTTTCCTGGGAAAAACTGGTGAAGTATGCATAAATCTGTGATGGCTCAGGAAATGTTCTTTTTCTACTTTAGACTAACTATTTTAAGTTTTCTAGCCCTTTTTATCGAAGAATTGAGATTTTATGAGAACACAAAATTCATTGAAATCTTTACCTCCTTGTATTTTAAAATTTCCCCTAATAAATAAACTTAATATGAACCTTTTTTCTTAAGAACCCAAAAATCATCCTCAAAATATTTTTCTCACTGTCGAAACAACCTGTATATTTCCACTGTGAAGAATGATATAACATAAGCAGTATCATCTTCGCGTATGTCGACAATAATAATTGTATATCATTAAATTCATTAAGGGTTAATGGCATGTCAAGGTCTTCACTGATTCTCAATTGAGACATAGTTGTTTTTATAATTGAATGCGTGCAATTCCTCTTCTTAAACTTCGTGTTTCAAGTTCACCGAACAAAATTAGGAATTTCAACGTATGAACCAATTCTGAGAAGTAACCAATATGATGTCATTATAAGCGTACCTTTGACACATGATGTAATCGTGATTACCACACTTGAATGAACTGTTGATTAATTTACTGAACAATTGATGCACAATATAAACGGTGTTTCAAATCGCGCGTTTTTTTAAGAATAAATAAAACACATAATTCGTATTCATTTTCAAAAACTTTTTATTGGTAATTGAAGTATCAGTTATGACATTTATATTCGAAAAATAATATCTGTCAAATGGTCTCCTCTTGCAGCTCTACAGACGTCCACTCTTTTGTTGACCTTCGACAATTTGAACGCGTTGTTGTATCGTGTACGAATCCATTTTTTATAAATGTCATACAACACACTTCTTAAATGTCAGAAAACTCGAACGAATTCAGTGCGCCATCTATATTTTATTTATTCTTAAAAAGAACTGCGCAATTTGAAATAATTTACATTTCATCTTCTTGGACTAAAAAAGCAGTTTGAATATATTTCTAGGGATAATGACGAAAGGTGATCATGATCATGAATACTGGATTCCGAAAAGTAAGCAATTATCATTTATATACACCTTCAAGAATGAATACATTTTATTTAACCAAAAAGCATTGTGGACCCTATATGTACTTGTGGTCTGAACATCTTTGCAGAAATATTATAGACTCTATCACAACTAATATAACATCTCTGTCAATTATTAATCAGATATTTTCTCCTCATATTGTTCCAACTTATCAATTGTCGCCAACAAATTGACGAAATAATATAAATATCTATTTTTGGAAGACATCTCATCCGTCAAGGTGACTTAGATGAAATAAGGCTTCTAGCATAACAAATGATGAGACGTTGACCCTTGCCTTTATAAATTTAAACCAATTATTCACTTGAATCTCTCGAGATATCATATTTTAGGTGATATGTAATAACTTTTATTTCAACGAGTGGTTATTAGTGTATTTATTCTTAGATTCGTTATTTTGAGTTGCTTACAGCTGCAGGATTTCGAGTTGAAAATTAAGCAGATGCCTGATAAGTGAAATTTGAAGTAAACATATAGAAGATTCAATATAATGAATCCATTCTTGGGTAAGGAGTGAATAACTAGAAGTAATCAATATCAATAGTAACGCTATCCGCTTATACCAATATAAGTTTCAAATAGGTATCAATTGAAGGATATAATAGGAGGACTTCGCATTATTTTGCAGAAAAGATAATAAATATAATAAACCTTAGTGATCTACCAAAAAAAATTACACAAGGGTTTATTATTTTCTCATTTAAATAACACAATACCGTTGATATTTTAAATAAAGCTTAGATATTATTCATAACTCATTGGTTTTTCACAACACAATTTGCGGCGTTTTTCTTTGAAACTCTTTTTTCCCTCCTACCCCCAGTTTGAGCCCTAAGGGTACACCGATCCTGCTGAAAAGCTTGAAGGATTTTTCTACCAAGTTTCATGGATTTCGGTCCATTTCAGAGGAAAGCCCTGGACAACGGACGGCAGACGGACGGAATTTTTTCTATTAGTTCATTCTAATCTACATACTTCAAAATGTAAACTGTGAAATTTTCAGGGGGGGTAATTTTTTTTGTCGATCACTAAGGTATATTATTTGATACTATCAAAATATAATCAAAAGATAAACCAAATTCCGTCCGTCCACCGTCCGTTGTCCGGGGCTCAAAACTGGGGTAGGGAGGTAAAAAAATTATTTTTCGAAAACTAACTTTTTTTCACCCGGATGATTTCCGACCAGTGGTCCCTGAGTTATAAAGAAAAACACTGCGAATTGTGTTGTGAAAAACCAATGAGTTATGAATAATAAATAAGTTTCATTTAAGATATCGATGGTATTGGGATATTGAACTGAGAAAATAATAAACCCTTGTGTAAAATTTGCAGCGTGATTTTAGGTTTTCATTCCCAATAACTGAAAAAGAACTATCGAGAATTAAATAAAAATTATTGTTTATAGAAAATGCCCTTGCGGATTGCGTTATTCGAACTATATGTCGAAGGCAATTCTTCAAAGAAATGTTGCCTAATGACATTGAGTTGTCTAATATTTGAAAATACTTTGAAAACTCAATGCTAATTAACAATAGCTAAATAATGTAAACTATCAATCGATTGAATATTAACGTTTCGGAGTCTATATCTGAGTCCTTCTTCAAACAATAAAGAGGTACCTTGAGGATTTTTTCCAAACAGATTAAAATTAAATGAAAATTATTTTTTTTTATGGAGAATGCCGCTGCAGATTGTAGGATTGAAGGATTTTTCAAGAGTAGTTTCTAGAAAAAAGATTACCTAATAAACAGAACCGGAACAATGCAAACGATTAACAAATCGAACAGTAACGTTAATTTGACAAAAGTATCGAAAACCGAAACATCAAAAGTAAAAAATTCTGCATATTTTCTCATTTGTCTGATGAAGGAGTCAAATTTTTCTCTGAAACGTTACAGTTCGCTCTGTTGATCATTTGCATCATTCCAGTATGGTTAATTAGGCGAGCCATTTCCTAGAAAATGCCCTTGACAAATAGTTTAATACTGCAATCTGAAAGGGCATTTTCCATAAAAATTTTTATTTAATTTTCAATAGTTCTTTTCAAGATAACTCAGAAAAAACCCACAAAATGATTCCAAATTCTCTCAAAATAAGTTTTAATCGATAAATACTTTCCAGTTCTACAAAACATTGGGCAAAGTTATTTTTTCCATCCAGCAAAATACAGAAGGACTCTTAAATTCAATTTTTTAATTTATTTTGTTTCGCTATCAGCATTTTATATCATCCCAATCTATCATGATCGAACATACATGGTTCGCTTTTTTAGATCTTTTTATGTCCCAATTTTCAGGTTGCTTTCGTGTTCTTGTTTTTTATATCTAACGGCCGTGGTATTTCTCCGGTGTATGTCTTTCCACAAATAAAGGAAATAAAAACACAATTTTTGATATCCGCTTCTCGTTTACTCGTTTTGTTTTAGCAAGTATAGATCTCAAATCATTTTCGATTTGAACAGTGTCTTCATATGGGGGGAGAAAAGCTATAAAAACCTGTGTAATAATTTGAGTTTGGTCAATCGATTTCTTGGAATCACAAAAATTAATTAAAATGGCAAAATCATGAAATATGGGAAAACTAAGCTGGTAGCTAATGTTCGTTATGCATTAGTCACGAATTTCCACCCGATGATTTAATTCATACGATGAAGTAATTACTGGACCCTAAATGAGCCAACACCTAGATATGGAAGCCAGGAAGCCACACCTTTATTCGTCATAAAATCTTCCCCTTTCGAAGGCATCCCATTAGCTAAATCAAATATTTTCCATTCAAATTAAGTGAAATAACCGATTCACTTCCCTTCTTATTAGAAAGCTCAGCAACATTTTTGTTCTGCACGTTTTGTTTTCCACTTAAATTATTCACGATGATGATCATAAAAAGGCGGACACTAATTCGATTTTTCTCTGGCTCTATTCCGATGGTTTTTTAGTCAAAAATATTGTTTCTTTGTAAAATTCCATGATAGGTGCAAGTTTCTTATACTTTCAGGAACACACAATTTTGGTATTACTGGAGACAAAAATTTCAATAACTTTGGAGTTCGATGGAAAAATGAACTCTCGAATATATATTTTTTTTCCAAAATAAGCAGTTGTGAAGATGAAATGCAATATTCTCGGCCCCCTATGTTGCATGTAATGCTTTCTGATTTATTTTCGGTGACAGTTTCTCCTCTGATTTCACATCACGCAAAAAACTTTTATAAGCGAGAACAGGGTGCTCCAACTGCCAATGAGTTATGACGCCATTTTACAATGGGTTTTTTTTCCTGAATTTGGGTTCATACTGCAAATGCAAATTTGAACATAATTATTATGGGTTTGATTCATCATTTTCTCAAATTAACTTCAGAAAGTATTCAAAATTAGATTTCAAAATTGGGGTTTGGGATTTGCCAGGCATGCACGAAGTGACAACGGTGTTTAGTAGAATAGCTTTTTCTGCTAAAGAATAATGAAATATTTATTCCTATTCTGTGGTACACACGTGTTCTTTGTCAATATAACCAAACAATTTCCGTTTGCGATTTGTCAGTAATATTGACAGTATGACAGTCTGTACACTTCTTTTTCTATTCCTTGGTCGTTGTCTTCTAATCTAACCAGATCGAAGTATAGCTATCTCTGTTTTCCTGAGCAAAGCAACACATTTGACGTTCTTTTCTTTCCGAGAAAGCTGAATTCGACGTTGCCATATCGTGCACTCGAGACAAATCCCTTTAAATGCAAATCCCCATTTTTATTTTTCAGTTTTAGGTGATCAAACATTTTTTTAAAAATATAATATTGAAATTATATATTTGAAATGTGATGTTCTGAAGGTTTTTCATGAAAATAACTGCATTTTCGTCTAAAGGAAAAACCCAATTGAGGGTTGGAATGCGACCCGTACCAGATTACTCTATTTTTCAAAATCAGCCGGTTTCCTTCCTTGTGTATTCTCATTGTAAGGCTTAATCAGAGTTCTCTCGCAGCATTATTTAGCAATTGTTACGTGTGGACACATTTAACGTAGAAAGCTGACATGGTCTCATTTAATATACACTATATTTTGTGTTCATAAAATAAACATACTTGTTTCTTCATATTCTGACCTGCTAGCGGAACAGATCACCCTATAGATAACTCCTAGTGTTTCTAGAGTGGATGTTATGTGTCTTGAAGTGCAGTCTAGATAAAAGGTATCATTTTCCGGTGAAACAGACTACATCATAAAAATAGTCTGGTGCTGATAAGAAAGTGCCGTTAGACATCCGTCATAAGAGTAAATTTAATATTTCTTCTTGCGTGGGTTGTTGTTCATTTGTAGAGTCCGTCACCGAGAATCATATCTACGATGTACAGGGTGCGAAAATCAGATTATGGGCGAAATCCCGCCCTAAAAATTTGAAGATTTAATTCTTTAATAAAGGGAGTTTCAAATTGCGCGTTTTTTTTTAAGAATAAATGAAAGATAGATGGCGCACTGAATTCGTCTGGGTATTTTGTTTTTAGAAAATTACGTGAATTTTATGGTTCACATAATCGTCCATCTCAAAGCACTATCGGTCGAATTATTGAAAAATTTCAAGAGACCTATTCGGTGGAATATTAAAAAAGTGAAAATTCAGTCGTAGCGGTCGTTCACAAGAAAATATTTATTTGGTCCTTGAAAGTGTTGCTGGAGACCCTGGAGACATTCCAGGGTCTAATAGACATATTAGACGACGTTCACAACAAGTTGGACTTAGTGGGTCCACAACATGGCGTATTACATAAGGATTTAGCTCTGAAGGTATATAAGGTTCTAATAACACAGAAACTAAAGCCAATAGATCATTTAAAACGTCGTGATGTCAACGGTGATGTCAATTGGCCACCAAGATCATGTGATTTGACACCGAAGGACTATTTTTTTTTGGGTTATGAGAAAAGCCAGGTCTATAAGAATAATCCACTATCAATTCCTGAACTTAAAGATGAAATAATTCGTGTCATTAGTGAGGTAGAGCCTCTATTATGTCAAAATTGAAAATTTTAACAGAATGGATGTCTGTAGAGCTGCAAGAGGAGGCCATTTGACAGATATTATTTTTCGTATAGAAATGTCATAACTGATACTTCAATTACCAATAAAAATTTCTTAGAAATGAATGCAAATTATGTTTTTTATTCGTTCTTAAAAAAACGTACAATTTGAAACATCCTTTATATACTGAAATTCTAATTAATTTGATATGTGGTACACAATATTTTTCATACAAAATTTCATTTTCCCAATATTTCAAAAAATACAGATTGAATCGAATTGAAATCCATTACTCGATTCGAAATGACAGCATGAAGGTTAATGCAGAATCTCGTGAGAATAATCTGATTATAAGATCGTAGAATTTAGAATATCCGAATTTTGAATTTTTTTCGAAAATTTCAAACACCACTTTCATCACGAAATTTCGCATGGAGCTGTGCATCAGGTTTTTCAACTCGATACTAAGTTTCATTATGATTGGATCAGTATTTTTCGAGTTATTCCGGAAATATTAACGATATCGAGAAAAACCACGAAATTTGACACATCTGAAATTTGACACATTTTGTGAAATATAAAGTTCAAGGTCTGTACGAAATTTCATGAGAATCTGAATGATAGTCTTTCAAAAATTTAGACGAAATATGTTCAAGAATGAATTCCTCAGAAGAAAAATGAACAGTGTGCAAAAAAAATGGATTTCACGGAAGCGAAAATGAACTGACAGCGTTGAAAAAAATTTCCCTGAAGAACAACAAGCAGTGATTCTCAAGTTCCGAAGTTTCGAATGGAGGTTGAAAAAAATTGGTAAATATAAATTTATAAATAAATGAGTAATTAAATATGTAATCTCTTTAACATTGATTTACGTAGAAGCTCCATCCGTACATTGCTGAGGATAAATTAGTTGTTGTTAATAAATAATAAAAGAACCTTGTATGAAGTCGAAAAACTATTCGTCCAATTAAGAATTATATAATCTTTCACTTTCATTGAAACAATTCGATCACAATAAATAAAATCTTAATGTGAATATTAAAGACAAATTAATGAAATGGGTCCACGAAAACACTTATGGGAAAAAATCTAAACCCATATACAGGGTCTTTCACGAGGAACCTCACCCATATTTATACGGGAAACTACTGAACGTATTTTCATGAAATTCAGCACTTATAAGTATTTCACGATGCTGATGAAATCTAAAATATTTTCAAGGCATGAGCACCTCCGGTTTTTCCGGAAATGACGTCAACTTCCGTTTTTCAAATTAGAACACCATTTTTTTATTGCAGAAATAGATTCCTTAGAAAATTTCAATTTATTTTGATGTAACATTTTTCAGTTTTGGTTGGAAAATTCTCTCTGAGCAGGAAAATTCGAAAAAAAAATCGAAAATAGAGCTCCGCTGAAACAAGAATAACTTCGAGGTTTTTGGATGGAAAATTTTCAATATTGGGATTTTTCAAGATGTAAGATTGATGTATCCACTTTAAAAATCGAAATCGCGATTCATGATACAGGGGGTGAAAAAATCGCTTTCAAAGTTAGGGATGACAAAATCGTGAAAAATCAATTTTTTCAAATTAGAACCCCATTTTTTTATGGCAGATATTGAATCTACGTTAAAAAATAATGTGAGTGTATGCATCACACCCTTGCCCTAAAATGGATATTTTCTGAGTTATTCACAAAAAACTGTTTTTCCTCTTGAATTTTCAGCTATTTCTTTTCCCTTCACGCCAAAAAGATGACATTTTCAGGAACTGTTATTTGAACCATGCTGTAGATTTTTCACCCCTTCTTGAAACCGACTTCAAGTAACTATTAGGAGAACCATGGCAAACTCTCGCAGTTATAACTAGAGAAGATGCTCAAAGTTTTGACCGTTAATTTCTAGACATTTATTTATACGTCTCAGGAATGCTTCGTGCGTTGCTCTTCTTATTTCATCGGGAGGAAGAGATCTGCAAAAGTGTTTAAAAACCAAATTGAGTTTCAAAACTATGAATCTAAAAATCTAAACAAACCTGAACGCATTTCTGACTCGTTCTATGCAGTCCTCTTTATCAGTCAGGGGAGTTGAGTAGACAATATTTTTTATCCTACCCCAAACATAATAGTCTAAAGGAGTTAAATCGAGAGAACGTGGTGGCCAAAGATGTGGACCATTGTTCGC
This sequence comes from Myrrha octodecimguttata, assembly GCA_958510865.1. NCBI lineage: Eukaryota > Metazoa > Arthropoda > Insecta > Coleoptera > Coccinellidae > Myrrha > Myrrha octodecimguttata. The sequence goes on from OY294063.1 coordinate 20,363,817, forward strand.
CAACCATCGATCTTCAAATAGCCTGTAGAGGATATTTGACACATTGAGTGAATTGTGTGGAGGCGCGCCATCTTGTTGATACCATAAGTCATTATGGTTCTGTACTAGCGGCTCAATTATTTGAGTCAATATGTCAGAATATCTATCTCCTAAGGAAGAACATTCTTTAAATAATGCAAACATGTGTAGTGTTCTATCTTACCAGTTAAAGTCCCATCATAAATGTGAACATCGAGAATTGCATTATTTTTGATGGCGCAAAAAACATTGAAACTCCAGGTCTCTTGAAAGTTCCATTGTCTGAAGTGGTGGTTGTTCTCTTCATCCCAATAATGACTGTTATGCCTATTGAAAGAACCATTCTTTGTGAATTTAGATTCATCTGTCCAAATTATACAGTCCAAAAAGTTTTCATTCTCTTGAAATCGAATCATCATAGCTTCGCAAAACTCTGTTCTCCTGACGAAATCAGTTTCCTTCAAATGCTGTACCCTATTGAATTTATATTGGTGCATTTTATGTTTTTTTAATATTCTCCAAACACTCGATTGAGATGATCCCAGATCAATCTCGGCATCTTTGAGAGAATTTTGAGGATTCACACGAAAATATGCAAGAACTGTGTGTAGTTTTCTTAACGAAAGATCCGACATTTCTCAAGTTTGTCATGGTTCTGTTAATGGTATCTCTCGTTGGTCTGGGTCGGTCAGGAAACCTCTCAATGAACAGTCGAATCGTTCTATCTACAACTTTATTACATTCTCCATGAAGTAGAATGAGATTTAAATAATCTTCATTGGTAAAATTAGGCATAGTGATCGATTTTATAACTTAATACGAATTATCACCAAATTCATAGTAAACACAAAATGCTACTGAATAAAGAGGAATTTGGCAGATGTAGTTAATGACATCTATCATTAAAAAAAAAATGTAAAACATGGTAAGTTTTTGCATATGGTTCATAAGGAATTATTCATTTATCACTGGAGAGAAAACCGATGGCCGATTAGTTGAAATAAAGAGGTTTCCGATACAAATTCGAATCCAAATTCGCCATCTATTCAGGAACAACCTGTAACTTTTTTCTCTTGCATATTAGGGTAGTAAATCTAAAACATGGTTTAAGTAACAGTTCCTGAAAATGTCATCTTTTTGGCGTGAAGGTAAAAGAAATAGCTGAAAATTCAAGACGAAAAACAGTTTTTTGTGAATAACTCAGAAAAAAACTACTTTAGGGCAAGGGTGTGATGCATACACTCACATTATTTTTTAACGTAGATTCGATATCTGCCATAAAAAATGGGGTTCTAATTTGAAAAAATTGATTTTTCACGATTTTGTGATCCCTAACTTTGAAAGCGATTTTTTCACCCCCTGTATCATGAATCGCGATTTCGATTTTTAAAGTGGATACATCAATCTTACATCTTGAAAAATCCCAAAAATGAAAATTTTCCATCCAAAAACCTCGAAGTTATTCTTGTTTCAGCGGAGCTCTATTTTCGATTTTTTTTTCGAATTTTCCCGCTCAGAGAGAATTTTCCAACCAAAACTGAAAAATGTTACATCAAAATAAATTGAAATTTTCTAAGGAATCTATTTCTGCAATAAAAAAATGGTGTTCTAATTTGAAAAACGGAAGTTGACGTCATTTCCGGAAAAACCGGAGGTGCTCATGCCTTGAAAATATTTTAGATTTCATCAGCATCGTGAAATACTTATAAGTGCTGAATCTCATGAAAATATGTTCGGTAGTTTCCCGTATAAATATGGGTGAGGTTCCTCGTGAAAGACCCTGTATAACAATTTGATATGCAAATACGAACAACATAGATATTGCAGGTGAGGTCCAAATGAAGAAAAACTGGAGTAATTTAGCAAGAACATAAATCAAAACTCTACGAAATACTATAACAGAGAGAAAAGAGCGGTTCTGTCTTGATATTTCTATTATGATACCTGGGAGCCGGTAGGCTGTGTTTATATAAAAATTTGATTCGAGATACGAGATAGCGGAGCATGTTATTTGGAAGATCCAAATGGCTTCTGGGCACTATTAGAAGATATTAATCATTTTTTTTGTTTCGAAATTATACATCATGGCCTGTGGTGTTTCTCGTGAACTTTGATGTATAAAAAAATGATGATGGTCAAGAACACGAAACAAGTAATAAGGAGTTGAAAAATTCGACATGCTCATGATTGAAATCAGAAGAATATGAGAAGTTTTTTTTCGTCCTTCGTGACCTGAATTATGAATAAAAATTCGTGTATGTAGATTCTTGAAAGGACACTGGTAGTTCATTTTTAGTAAATGAATTTCGCCTTCGATATTTTATGAAATTTTTCACGAAATACGCTTTTTCACTATTTTATTATAGAAAATTAAATAATTTTATTGAAAACTGAGATGAGCCTGACAAATGGAAGATTCTTAGATTTTATCAGTTCATGAGATGAAAGTGGTAATAATAATAAAATGAATAAAAACCTAGAAAACCACTGACGTCGAGTCAGCAGCCTTTGCGCGCATGTACACAGGATATCACCAAAAGTGCACATGCGCGCAAAATGTGCTGACTTCACGTCAGTGCTTTTCTAGGTTCTTTTCGATGAACTGCTGGATTTCAATTCGGTCTAATCTGTATTTTTGGAAATATTGGGAAAACATTTTTTGAATGGGTATATCTACGGAATCATTGGACGGATTTCTTACATACACGAATTCTTCCTTCGTAATTGAGGCCCAAAACCTAATCTACAAACAAAAATAGAGTTTCTAAGTAGTTTCTTCCGGAAGATATTGTGTTTAGTTCCTACAATGACTTTATACAAGTGTTGTATATAAGCTTGTCTATGGCTCCAACAGTGACGTTGTACAATATATTATCACAGACCGACCGTAAACAACCGTAAACATCTCGAAATTACGTTAAAAAATGTCCACAGAAAATATAAACTAGCCGCCAAGTTTCATCATGATTGTATCTGTTTTTTTTGAGTTATTCCGAAAAAAACAACGATATTGAGAAGGAACACGAAATTTGACATATTCTTTTGAAATATCTTCAAAACTTATGACCAACATTTTTCCAAATGTGAAGAACTGTTTCAGAGAAAAAAAATTTTGAAAAAAAATTTTTTCGAAATTTACTGACAACACGATCTCAACGAAATTCTGCAAAAAGTTGTATGTCTTCATACTCCAACTCAACGCCAAGTTTCAATTCAATCGCTTCAGTAGTTCTTGAAATATCAGGGAAATATCCTCAAAACTTCGAATATCTCTAACTCCGAAATCATTCGACAGATTTTGCCCATTAACAAACCTAACTTTCGTATTTTGAAATGCAACCAACACTGAAATTTCCAAGTCGATAGAGTTCTTCGTACGCCCGTAATCGTGGTGACGAAGAAACGATTTTGATACCGGATTCGTCGGCTCAAACTTCGAAAATTACGGACATTTGGACAAAACGATAACACGCTGTTCCCCTAGAACATGCGCGCAAAAATAAATTCTAAAGTTTCCTGAACTTTTGTTTAAATCTATATTTTTTCTCGGAAACCTATCCATCAGATTTTTATAAAAACTGGCAACTACCAACTTAAAACTTTCAGAGCGCATCAGAATGCGCCAGCTATGTTCGATAATGGGCCAAATTGGCCAAACAGTTCTGGGATTACACTCATTTAAGTTTTTGAGGATATTTTCTCAATTTCTCAGGCACAACTCATGCGATCGGATGCATGAACATTTTTCGACTGTAAAAAAATTTGTTCGCGTTGGGTCCCACACAATTTGTCAATCGTTCATAGAAAGGCTCGTGTCGATTGATCGAAAGTTAGTTAACAGCAGTCGACTGTGTGGGTGTTTCAAGATGAGCCAAATCCAACAAAAGTTGTTCGCGTACGAAGCACGTCCAAGCAAATGGTTCCCTGTTGTTTCGGATAAATCTGGACATGTCGCAACCGTACCACTAGAACAACCTAGAGCAGTCAATTCTGAGTGGTCCACCACGATTTATTTGCCAGTTATCTCCCAAGAAATGAGGAAAACCAACCACCGATACGTTCAGCACGCATGTTCTGGACATACCTCAATCAGAAGTGCAGAAGTGTACAGATATTCATGGGGAATCTTTTGATAAACAATAAAGCTATTTTCGAGGATTAATATTTGTTAATATAATCACAAGGACGAATATCTCTCGATAAATCAACAAACATTCCCCCGTGATCAGAGCTAGTAATCCAATTAGCCAAAACACCTACACCGAAGAAGCTGATCCAGGGAGATTGACCTGAAATATAAAAGGCAACCCTCGTATGTAGTGAAAATTAATGTATCGTGATTTTCTCTTCACTCTACTATTTCACTGATACCATTGTTCACCATGTACCCTAAATTAGATTTGTATTATCTAAACTTCTAAACCATTCAAATCAATAGAATAGGAATCGTGAACATATACTATGTTAATGATTTCGAAGAAACAGATTTCTCAATGTGTGGGAAGAACTTCTTTCAGGGTACGATATCGGTCTAGCCTCTAGCCTGACCTCAACCTTAATCCTTTCTGAAAGCAACCACAATAATTATCTTGGTACTTTGTAAACCTACAACGAATTGCTCCAGAAATATGCGTATCGGTATTTCAATTATGATAACACCTAACCTGTATATTTTCCGCTTCTTTTCAACTACCTAATGTCTCTATTAATATTTATTACACCAACCCAGATTCTGGCCACAATAAAACAAATGACATCATGCAATTCAACTGAAATGGCCCTAACTGACGAAGACAAGGCTGGAGTAACAATGATACGGCTTGTTCGTATATGTTGAAATTTAACCCATTTAAATAATGGGTTACATATGAATAGAACGACTGAACATTATTGGCTCTAAATGAGTTGGAATTAGTTTTATTTCCAGTCCGTTGAATAAAGGATACACTCGGCTCGAATCAGTCGATTTGTCTTTTTGATAAGTGAAAAACTGGGATTTTTATTTTGAGGTTTCGAGATTTGTGAAACTCCTGGTAAACTTCCGAATGCTATATTTTCATAGGGAAATTTCTAGAGAATAGTGAAGTCTACTGACTTCACTTTTATGGACGTGTTCAACTTCGTGGGCGAAAAAATTTTCAATTTTTTTAAAATTCCCAATGATACCTTCGAAATTTTTTACAGTAAATTTTCTTCGATAATTTTTTTTTCGGCAACCATCTACCATATTTGAAAAACAAATTTGCTCGGACCTTGAACTTTATGTTTCACAGTAGTGTTAGAAATTTCAGTTCAAGGCGATTGTAAGTTTCAGAGATATCGGAAAAAATCTAGAAAATCACTGGCGTGAGGTCAGGAGCTTTTAAGGTTCAAATTTTTACTATTAGATCAACACGAAATTTTGCACCTAGTTGAGTGTTAATAATCTCCACCTGATTACGATGTTTCAATCTGATTGCATTTGTACTTCTTGAGATATTGCGAAAATAACGTTAAAATTCCAAATAACAATGAAATTTGGCACTTTTTTCTTTTGTCTCTGCGAAAGCAGATATTGGATCAAATTGGAATTTAGAACAGGGTTGTTGAATACTGAACCTAAGGTTCGTGCCGAATTCCATCGAAATATAATCGATATTTTCAGAGAAAAAAATTTATTCATCAAAAATTTTCGAATAAATTTTTTTTCGATTTTCTAACAACTGGATCCACAGGAAATTTTGATCTCAGTTGCGCGTTGGTAATCTACAACCGTCCAAAACTGTCCACGAAGTTTCAATTTGATCGAGTCAATACTTCGTGAGATATGGAGGAATTAATCTCAAAATTTCAAATGGGCCTAGCTCTGAAAATATCTAACCGATTCCACCAATTAACTTAACGGAGATATTTGGACTCCAAACCTAATCTGACAATTTCAAGTCGCTAAGTCTGTTCCTTCGAAAGTTAGAGTACATACGGACGGGCAGAATTTAATTTGACCACGGATTCTTCTTCAGGGAGTTCAACCCAATCGTTTAAGACAATTTTCGGCTCAAAATTCTAAAATTACAGACATCGTGAACAAATGACACATTTTTACGCGCTGTTCCCTTGAACAAGCGCGAAAAAATATATAAAATTTCGTGGTTTTCTTCTCGATATGGTTATTTTTTCCGGAATATCTCGAAAAAAAATTTTCAATAAAAATGAAACTTGGTTGCTAGTTTGGAAATGCTTATGAACAATTTCTTGCGAAATTCCGTGATGTTAGTGTCATCAGAACAACCTGAAAAAAATTCAATAGAAGGAAATATTTAATATTCTTTCGATAGGTATTGATACCTTACGATATACTTTTATTGTCTTCAAAGTGACGTCTTAGAAGACAAATTTATCTTATTCAATATTCTTCGATCTTCTGATCATATAATACACAGGAAATTCTCTATGAACCTTCAAACTGTCATTTTTCAATAGAGTACTGGATTTCAATCCAATATAATCAATATTTTCGGAAAAATTGGGGAAATAACATTTTTAATGGATATATCTGCGGAATCATTAGGTTCCGAATTCGACCTTCGTAATTAAGGTCCAAAACTACTCTATAAATATCGAGTCCCCTAGTTATTTCTTCCCGAAGATATTGTGTTTGCAATGGACCGTGAGGAAGACCTAAAACACAACTTCCAGAAGGAACGACTTGGAAACTAGATATTTGTAGAGTAGGTTTGGGGGTTAATTAGGAAGGTCGAATTCGCGAATTGGTAAAATCAGCCTCAAATTCAAAATTTTATCTTCTCAATATTTCCAAAATACGAATCGAAATCCAGTCATCGAATTAAAAATTAAAGCTTGAAGGTTAATGCCGGATTTCATGAGGCTAATGAGATTAGATGATCATCAAATCTATTATCAGGAAATAAAGGTACGTTTGGCAAGGTCAATACGTGAAAAGGTGACCGCTTTGGACACGAGTCCAAAGATGCGTGCAAAAGCTGCTGACTTCACGTCAGTGCCTTTCCAGAATTCTTTCGAACATAAGATCAATCATCAAAAACCTCTATTTTAGCAAAAGAAAATACACACTTGGATCTCCAATGAAGGACAAGACCTATAACGGCTGTTCTTAGTCGCCAGCTCCCACCAGGGTATCGTAGGGTTCCCAACAGGGGAGGGTAAACAGTCCCTCATGAAGGCCGATGGATCCTCTGGGACGCTCGCCAGTGACGGCGGTCTGGGCGGGTGCCTGGGTCCAACCCTCGGCCGCCTTATGGTTGCGAAACCGTCATAAACCGTTGAACAGGGCATTGTACTGCACATCGGATATGTTCACTTCATCACAGACACAGAACAAACACTCGAACTTCAGTAAAACATCATTTTGTACCTCGTTAAAACTTCGTTAAGATCGTGAAAGTAGCACTGTCATTCTGCCGGTTTTTTCAGCGAGCTATTCTGTATATGAGAAAAATTTGAGTGGTGTAATGATTTGAACGGCAGGCAGATGTGTGGAGAATAGACTATAATTATTTTAATATTTTTCTATTTTGTATACAGTGTGTCCATTCGAAAAGGTACCGACCTTATAGTATCTCGGACACATTCAGTATCAGAAAAAAATTAAGAAGAGGCAAAATTTAAGTTCCGATTAAATCTTATTTTGAAAGGAATTCGTATCATTTTTTGGTTTTTCTCTGGGTATCCACTCCCAATATCTGAAACAGAACTATTAATAATTGAATAAAATTATTTTTTTATGAAAAACGTCCTTGCGTATTGCAGGATAGAACTTTTTATTTTGAGACTTTCGTCAAAACGATAAATCGAAAATAATTCTGAAAATTTTCTCGTTTGTCCGATGAAACGTCACCATTCGCTATGTTTATCGTTTATATTATTTCTGTTTTGTTAATTAGCCAATATGTTTTTCAAGAAATTGCCATTGACAAATAGTTCTATCCTGCAATCCGCAAGGGAGTTTCCCATGAAAACAATTTTTATTTAATTGTTAATAGTTCTGTTTCATACATTGAGAGTATAGAACATAAAAATGAGGTAAAATTTGTCTCGAAGAGATACATTTCATCAGTTCGTATCAACCCTGTGAGAGTTATGACAACAACCCCTAAAATCTTGAATAGGAAGTTGGTTGAGTAACACTTTGTTTCGATTGCCTTCTCAAGAGTGCTATGCACTTGATCTTTTTTGTTAGCACTTACAAAAGCAAAAGTTGCTATGGAAACGAAAATATTTTTTTTTATAAGCATGGAATTTTCAAATAGATATTTCAAAACTCAATGCTATAAGGCAACTACCAGATACCATGATAAACATATTTCTACAATATTACTGAATTTGTTGTTGCATTCTTCAGTTATTTTCTTAACGTTTTCAAAATAATAAATTAAAAAAATGCTAACAAAAAAGATCAATTATACGAAATTTTTGAAAATACTATCGAATTACCTTCGGAACAAGGGGTCACTCAACCCCCTTCGATTTAAGATTTCAGGGGTTGCTGTCATCACACCCACAGGGTGAATAGAAATTGATTGGGGGCACCTGTATAAAATGTCCCCTACGATCTCAAGTTTTTTGGTTGCCACACTGATGTGAAATTGTCAATATTTCCACAATATGCATGCACACAGATGTGGAATTTACTTATTGAGTTTTCAGTGTCACAAAAGCAGAATATTTTCGAACGTAGTTAAACCAGAATTTTTTCATGAACTTCCTAACAACAGTGGCGAAAATAGGATTTTAGCTCAAAGGTTCTGAATGAGAATCTGACATGAATAAAAAATTAAGGTTAAATCTGTACTTGCCTATAGAGAAAAGATTATTAAGAACAAATTAGAGAATAAACAAGACACAATTATTGAGATTGAGCAATTTGCATATCGAAATAGTATGAAGCGAAAATACACAAGAATACTGAAAGGAACAGGTTGAAAATTAGTCACCTGTGAAATGAAAACTGTATTTTCGGAAATACTGGGAAAATAAAATTTTGAATGGGTATATCTGCGGAATAATCGAGTGAATTTTACCTATCCACGATGTCCTAATAAACGCCAGTACCAACATTCCGTGCATCAAATTTTTCAGAGAAGAATTAAAACAAAAAACCTGTGAAAATTATCAGAAAGGATGGTGACGATCCAAATTGCCAAAAAAATTTTAACATATTCTTTATGGTAGCATTTAAGAAAAACGCATTGATTGCAACGCTATTGAAGCTTTCATCTGACCGCATTATAAATCAGCGTATCTAGAATTGTAACTTTCAGCGTAATAGCTACAACTTCATTAGGCAAATACACGCCAGCTGAAGAAACAGGTCCTATTGCGATAGCACCTAATTGATCTGAACATTGATAACAAGATTGATCATAATCACGAAATAAAATCCTAGGAGAATGTCATAAAATATCTCACGTCACCAGCGAGATATCTCACTTCCTTGTGAAGAAAACGTATAGATAAATTTTGTCAGGTCACTTCTAATAATACACCAATTTGGTATTATAATGATATCGGCATCTCAAGCTTAATAGTGAATCCACATCTGTGTAGACGAATCATGAAATTATAATGTAAATCCGAGTTTAATGGAGTTAAAAGATTAAAGGTATAATAATTGTAGGTTTTAAACCTGCTTCAATCGCAACAGATAATATGTCGATATCAATTTGACCTTTTTGACAGTTGAAAAATACGGTAATTGCAAACCTACGCATACAAAACGATTCTCTTGTTGGTGTCAATGGACACAATGTGGGTTTTTTTATGGATATTGGATATCCAGGAATAATTCTGTAAATTATTGCAAATTGAGTGTAGAATTGAATTTTTCACTGGAGTGGGAGAATAATCCAAGTTACAACCGGCGTATTTTAGCATTTTCTGGACAAAAAACTCGAAAAAGCACCGACGTGAGGTCATAGGGGCCTTAACCCGCTTGTTCACGGTCGAAGCCATTTCCTCCAGACATTTTGCATGAACCTTCACGCCGTCATTTTTTAAGTGCAGAATTACAATTCCATCACCATATGATTATTGGTAATATTGGGAAAATTAAATTTCCAATGGATAAATCTACGAAATCATTTCAAGTTTTCACAAGAACGACCTCCTTAATTAACCCCCAAACTTCTTAAAAAAAATGTTTCCATGTAATTTTTCTCGGATGTTATTGTGGTTGAGATCGGCCTAACTGTCAATCGTAATATGAAAAACCATTCAGAGACTGGATATTTGTTGAACCTGTTCAATTACAAACGCCGAATTCGCGAACTGGTGAAATCATCCAATGATTCCGCATATAAGTATCAATTCGAAATTTCATTTTTTTTGTGTTTTTTCAGTTGAAATAACAAAGAAATTTCACATCTTTTTTTCCCAATATCTCCGAAGATAAATATCGGATCAAACTGAACTTCGAAACACTGTTGTAAAATACCGGCTCGGGGTTTTTACCAATTTTATTGAAATCTAATGAATAGTTTTCGGTAATTTTCTACCACTACGATCCTCACTAAATTTTGCATTAAGTCGTGCGTTGGTATTACTGAACTAACCACATAGTTTAAATCTAATCGCATCTGTTCTTCTTGAGGTAAAAGATACAGAATCTATTAAATTATGGCAATTTGATGTGAAACAAAATTCTGTTTCGATGTTAGAAAAATTCCGAATACTCTCGGATATATTAGGAATAATCTAAGATTCTTGGAATCTCTGTTTCCCTGAACTTATTTGAAGAAATTCATTGAGAGTTAGTATTTCCTAATTTTCAATTATGTCCCCTATTATAACGCCACTGGGTCTTTGAAGTTCAAGATGTATAAATCCTTCTCATTCATATGGACAATTTTGCTTGAAAATATAATTATATTGATGCATGAACTTTTGACATGCATTTCTTATTATTTCCTTCAATGACGGTTATTATTATACAATCTCCGATACCTCAAAAGATGTGTAATTAAGACGAAGCCCAAGGCCCCTTCCCACGTGGAAGAGGGTAGCTGCCCTTCTCAGTTTCTTTTTGAAATGTCCCTTTCGAAGTTATTGATTTGGAAAGAATTTCTTAAAGGGAAAGTCAACGGTTAATTGTGTGAAAGATTTATTTAACGTATTCTGATGTATGATACCATTAACAATTGGAAAAACAAATTCATTGATTATTGTACCGAAAATTTTTCATTGCTTCGATCAAATTTTGTTTGTTCCAATTTTAATCTCATATATTTTTCATTCGTTATTCAAAATGTACCGATTTTTAAATTGTATTTACACGATTACTACTGAAAAAATATCGCGAAATTTCAATATAATGTTTGCCCTTCTTTTTCCTTTTGAGAATATGTTCAATAATTGAAATTCAGTGTTTTTTTTAACTTTTATTTTACTCGAATTTGTAGGAATAAATGATTCGAAAAGATAACTTTCGATATTTCCATTAAGCACAGAAATATTCATTTGAAATGAATAATGAATAAATGGAAATAACTAACATTTTTGGATACATTATTTTCTCGGAATTTTCTAAACCAAAATTTCTCAAATGTGACAAAATATTTCAAAATAACATGAGGATCTCAACATTTCAATAATGTTGTACTTCAATGAAGTACAAGAAAAAAATGCAGTATTCGAGAATTTGCAGTCTTTCAATTGGGATATTTAATGATCACATCAACAAACTTATTCGACCCATTGCTATAAAAAAAATCGCATGAAAAATCCCAAAAATTATAATTCGGTCATAAATTCATTGAACTATCTTTATTTAACAGCTTTTGGAGGAAACATAAACGGGTAAATAAAATCCTATTATTTTTCCGGGATATTTTAGGTTTTATCTCCCTATATCTATTAAAACTATTAAAAAATTCGATGAAATTATAATTCAAAAAAATCATGTATTTTCGCCCATTGGAAATCATATGATAATACAAAGATACTAATGATGAATCCAGATAATCCGAACAGAAAAATTTAAGAGTCCTCCTGCAAGTTCTTGAAATATTAAAGTATTGCCAAAAACAATTCAGAAGATTTTCTTTTTATTGTCTGATGTAGGATCACGTATACACTCTGACAAATTGCAGTTCTTTTGTTTAATCATTTGTTTTATATTGATATAGTTCATGAGGCAAAAAGAGAAAACTGCCCTTGACAAAGAATACATTGAATCTTTGAGGGCGATTTTTCTAAATAATAATTTCAATTCAGTTTCTCTATTCTTCAGGTATCGGGAGCGGACTTTTAAAATAATCCTGAAAAATAATGTAGAATCCCACCAAAAATCCTTTAACCGATAAATGAAATCTTCACTGAAATCCAATCATGCATTTATCGCTTTATTTATTTATCCGAATTCAGTAACGGGTCCTTGATAATCTTCTTAAAAATAATTTAAATATTTAAAAATTCTAGGTACTCCTTATCTCATGATAACAACATATGATAATATTTTCATAAACCCTTTTTGCTAGGATTAGATCACTAATTCACCTCTTCAAGTTAACCGATGTATTCAGAACTTCTTCAGTCTGCTTCAAATTAATTCGATTAAATTTTTCTCAATATTTTTTCCACATTTCACCACGCTGCCGTTCAAAAACATTACAATCTCACAAAGCCTTAACGTGGAGTTATCACTCTTATTTATATCATTATAACCTCAAGCACATGTCAAATTGACCTATAATCTTATCGCCCATATCACTCAAGTTCATTTTACATAATTAAACTACGTAATTACTACGATAATGCGTAACCGATTCAAGCTCGTCACCACTATAAGTAAACTAGACCAAAAGTCTGCGCTCGCGGACGTACGCGCAGTGACTAAGGCCGTATACGCTATCTTCGGCGTAGGGTGGAAGTCCGTCAACTGACAGGACAATAGCGGATAGAAGCTGACAGTCGGTCATGGAAGAACAAATGCGCATCTCTGATCATAACAACTTATCTCTAGAAACAAGTTCTGGTATACTATACTGTTCTTGTGAGGAATCGAGAAGGCAATGGGTATGTTACTAAAGTTACAGATGTAACATATACGTTACGATTCAGATACTACATGACGTCCGTTAGTTCGTATCATTAATTCCCACAGATCTACTTTTCTACTCTTATGTAACTTAGTTTTTTGTTGTATTTTTCGAAATGAAATATTTCGAAAATGAGTCAACTCAGACAACTACTTGAAGAGTGGTAGTTTCGTGAAATATGTAAATAACAGTTCATAGGCTTTGCCTATACTTCAAACAATGTTTAATAATAATGATAATAAAACATATTTTTCCAGTCGCGCTAAGTTTATGTGTATTTTCCGAATTTTGTAAATTTATTCGGTGTTCGTTATGAAACGCTTATATTCGAATATATATTTTTCATATTTTTCTTTTAAATTCTAGGTTTTCTTTCCCAATATCTGAAAAAAAAAACTATGGAAATTGAATTAAATTAATATTTACAGAAATCGCACCGACAATCTTAAAGGAAAAACTAAAAAGTTTCCTGTATTTTGCTGACTGGAGAAAATAATTTCGCTTATTGTTCTGCAGAGATGAACTACTTTTGACTAAAAAGTTCTTGAAATACGACGGTATTGCTAGATAATAATTCTGGAAATTTTGTAGTTTGTCTGAAGAAGGAGTCAGATTTGTACTCTGATACGTCACAGTTCTCTTTGTTTATCGTTTGTATTGTTCCTGTATTGTTCATTAGGCAACCTGTTTTCCAAAAAACTGCCCTTGACTAATAGTTCGATCCTATAATCCGCAAGGGCGTTTTCCATATTAAAACAATTTTTATTTAATTTTCAATAGTTCTGTTTGCAGATATTGCGAGTGAGAACACAGCATAAACCCACAAAATAATGCAAAAATCCTCCCAAAGTAAACTTCAATCGACACTCAAAATTATACTTTATCTCATTCCTAGCACTTCAGGTACAAGTTTTTCTTATGCAACCAGTTAACTTTCTAGCTCGAGGTTGAAATCCTCAACCAAATCTTGCAAACAAATGAAAAATAATGCTCTTCGTAACTTTTTCATTGTTTAAGAAAACATTGGTTCCACAAACCGGAGTACATTTAGACCCTCAACAGAGATTTAAGATTCGAAATTTTTATGTTTTTATGTATTGAAAAACACTCAGACTTGAGAAGGTAAAAATGGAGCACAGTAAACAAATTAAATGACAAATAAGAGCCAAACTCCAGGTAGTAAGAAGGGTAAAAGTGTCAAATGACACAGTCGAGCCAGATTTTAGATTTTGATTTTCAACTTTCTGTTCATGTTACGATGTGTTGCATTCAGTTTGTTACAATGTTACGCGTCACTAGGACTGCAACGATGGACTACTGGGTTGGGCGCTTGCAGTGTAGGAGACACACTTTTAAGATTTTCCGTAATGCGGAAGCTGCATATACGGGCAACCTGGATCTTCTATTGGTATAGATTTATGTGGAATACACGGTTTCAGATTTCCAATTTGCGGCAGCTTTGTCTACCAGAGCGGATGGAGAAGAAGGTACGGGTTTTGGTATCATGTGGGAAAACTTCTCAGTGAATGAGAATCTTGGGAATTTAATATTTAGGTTGATGATTCCTTTTTCTACAATGCCGTGATCAATGAATTTCTATATAATTTTGCAAAAATAAACTTCAAAGAAAACATAGAAAAGTCAGCAGCTTTTGACCACATGTTTTAAATTCGTTTGCCTAAGCGGTCATCTCCAGTGAACATGCCCGCAAAAGCTGCTGACTTCACGTCAGTGCTTTTCTAGGTGTTTTTGAGTTATTCCGGAAAAATACACGAAATCTTACATATTTTTTCCCAATATCTCCAAAAATTTTAATCTTATCAAACTGAAATTTGGCACACTGCTGTAAAACATGAAGCTCAACATCTGAGCATAACTTCATTCTGAATATGATTCCCAAAAAAAATTTTAATTTTTTTTTTATTTACTGATGTAACGATCTCAACAAAATTTCGCAAAAAGTTGCGCAGAGATAGGATTTCCATTCGTACGCCCGTAATCGTTCATACGGATGGCCGGCCAGACTATCAAGTTTGACAACGGATTCGTCATCAGTGAGTCCAACCTAGTCGTTTGATAACAAACCAAACTTTTCTGGAAATAATTTTGAAAAATGATAATGAACAACAACGAACAAAATTCCGTGGTGACAATGTCACCAGTACAATTTAAAAAAAAAAAAATTTCTAGATATTTTTCTCGGTTGACTATTTATCTAATTCCAGAAACAATTTGGTCAGCCCTTGCACCCTTTATTTCATAACTGTGTACCAAATTTCAGCTAATATTTGGACAAAATATGTAAAATTTCGTTGTTTTTTCTAGGTATTGTTGTTATTCCCGAAATAACTCAAAAAATACTTATTCAATCATAATGAAACTTCGAAACCAGTTTCAAAATATTGATACATATTCGTGATGATGGTATTATGATAATCCAAAAAAAAAATCATTATTCCTGAAAAAAATATTTTTTCGGAAACTATTCACTAGATTTAGAATAAAATTTGCACAAACCTTGAATATTTAACAACACTTTACGACTTTACAATTCGAACGGATTTTAATTCCTAGAATTTTCGGAAAAAATATGCACTTGAGTAAAATTTCATAATTTCTTCCTCGGTATCGTTGCTATTTCCGGAACAACTCGGAAAATATTGATCAAATCAAGATCAAACTTGATGAAAGGTTAAAACTGCTGATTCATAATTTCGCGCAAACTTTCGTGATGATCGTTTCATTGAAATTTGTTGCTAAGGCGTTTATCTCTTCGCGTATTGACTGAACCAAAACGAAACTTTTTGAGAGATTTGGCGTTCTTCTTTTCATATGGTTTATGAAATTCAGCATGAACCTTAAAGCTATCATATTACAATCATGTTCTACTTGAGTTCAATTCGATGCAATCTGTATTTATGGAAATATTCGGAAAATAAAATTTTGAATGGATATATTTGCGGAATCATTGAGGGCTGATTTTACCCATTCGCGAATTCGGCCTTCGTAATGAAGGTAAGAAAGACATTATTTTCACATTCTTCTCCAAAATATAGTTCTGTCATTAACTTGGAATAATCTCTCTAAGAATTCCAAACAGCAAAAAAGAAATGCAGCAGAATCAACTCTTGTATGGATGTAAGGATGATGGAAAAAAGTGGAACTCTTGAAAAGCACCTATCATAAACAACAATTTGAGTTATAATGTAACCTCTTCATGCAGTTTTTCGCTAGCACTGATTTCTTAGAAGTATACCATTACCTTCTTGAGAGCGTGCTGAATGATATAATGGCATACGCCCGTTGCCGTTACGCTTGGTAAAAAACTCGACTAACAGGTGCGTTTCATTATTTTTCCGTTTCACCTGTTGAGCACGTGACCTCTTGGATTGCACTCTAAGACATCTCAAACAATTTCGATACTTTTATCGTATTCGGATTTGAGCCCAAGCGTTTGGCATTTCGGCAATTTCATTTGATAATTGAATAAAACAGAAGTTTTATAGTCAGTATCAACTGTCATTTATTTTTCGAAGATATAAAAATTTTTGAAAGTGTTTGCATTTAATTTATCAAACGAAGAAAAAGTTGACGAACTTGCAATATTGTTCTATGCATTTGACAAGCTTGCCAGTAGGTCTATATCAACTTAGTCCGTTTGAGATCAAGTGTTGGTGAAAGCACGTGCTAAGATTAAGACATTATATTATAGAATAGATGCTACTGATGATTCTAAATCGAAAAATACAAGACGTAACACTGTGTCTGGTTATTTTATTTATTGGAGTGGAGCTTATTGTTCTATGCACACGTACTCGCATCTTTTCAAGTTTTTTACTTCAATCATTGTATGCCAGTTAATATAACAATGAAATATGTCATTCAACATGTTGAAGACAATAATAGTATCATAGAATATCGTAAGATATCAATGTCGAAACATATTATGTAAAGGTGTTACAGAAAAATCTGTATTTTTAATGATGGAAATACAAATTCACGAGAAATTCAGAAGCAAAATTCCTTTGTCCAAATCCTCTCGTGTATCTTTCTCAGAAAAATCATCTGTTTCGTTTTATTTACATATTGCTTACATATACGTGAAGAGGTTCTTGAGTTTTAAGCCCAATGATAGATGTGGATATTGACAAGGGCCAACTTGAGAAACATGTGGTATTCTGAACCTGCTATGCCTATAAGTAGTGACACAATATCAAGTGAAGCAGAATTAGGGAATGATGTATCTTGTTACCTTGTTGGAAAATCTCTAAATTACATTTAAAATTAGTTTTTTGTTCTCTGTCTAAATTTAAGAATAAAAATCGTATTTTTCTACGACATATAATGTCGACCTTATGAAAAGAACTGTTGAAATTGAATAAAAATTATTGTTCACTGAAATTGCCCTTGCGGATTGCAGGACTTAAACTATTTACCGGAAACGAATTCTTCGCAAAAATGTTGCCCAATCAAGAATACTGTAACAATGCAAACATTAAGCCAATGAAACTGTAACGTATCAGACTCTGTATCTGACTTCGTCAGACAATATCTAGAAAACTCTTGTCAAATTGGCATTTTCGGAAAAAGAAGCAACGCTCGATATAATTTTGTTTCAATTCTACTTTTTTCAGCAAAATACAAGAGCACTCTTTAATTTTTCCTTTAAGATTTACAGGATCCGTCATCACTATCATGTGATTTCTAATGGTCGAATATGATTCGCTATCTAAGATGTATGTCTTTTTATTGTCGTTTTCAAATATCTATCGGTCCTGATATTTCCCCAGTTTAAAATAACTATTTGAGTTCAGTGCGGATAGAATACTGATAACAAAACAGTGTGTAACTACTCTCTAATCCACTTACACTTTCTGCGTCTAACGCACGTTTTGAAACCAAGTTTCCTTTGTCAAAGACATATGTCTTTGACAAAGGAAACTTGGTTTCCGAAACGTGCGTTAGACGCAGAAAGTGTAAGTGGATTAGAGAGTAGTTACATACGGTTTTGTTCCTCCTGTATGTCTCTCCACAACTAGTTGATTTCTGTTTTTTATTTATTGGTTTGGTTTTAGAACGTATAGGTTCCAAAACAATTTCGAATATAGAACCAATTTTTCAGATTTTTTTCTTGTCTTGTGCGTATACAATACTGGGAATTTTTTCCCAAATTTCTTTGAAAATGCAGCTATTCATCGAGTCCAGGATATTTAATTGGATTCTGCAATTAGTTCTTTCCTGTCGTTCATTGTTTATAGGTACCTATTTTCAAATGTCATAATTTTTTCGGAAAATATAATTTCTTCTGTAGAACCAAAAACTAATTTATTATTTTCGAAGAGAATCAAAGTATCCCAACTAAAGCTCAGTTTTTCTTTCTTAACTTTAATTTTTGTGCACATGTTCGACGGAACAGCGTGCTATCTATCGTTTCGTCCGAATGTCTGTAATTTTAGCATTTTTAGCCGAAAATGGTCTCAAACGACTAGGTTGAACCCACTGATGACAAATCCGGTTTCAAAATCGATTCTGTCCGGCTATACGAAATTTCAGTTCGATACGTAAATAATTTACAGAGATATTGGGTAAAAATATGTCAAATTTCGTGCATTTTTCCTCGTATCTTTGTTTTTTCGGAATACCTTGAAAAATACTGATTCAATCAAGATAAAGCTTGGGGGCTAGTTTGAAAATACCGATGTACAACTTTGTGCGAACTTTCATGGTTATCGTGTCGTCAGAACAATTTGAAAAAAGAAATTTCAATTTTGTTGTCAAATATTCGATATTCTGCGATCATCTGTTCATATTATTTTGTTTGAACTTGCAAGGTATCATTTTTCAATCAAGTACCTACTGGATTCCAACTCGATCTCATCTGAATTTTTGAAAATAATGGGAAAATAAAATTTTGAATGGGTAAATCTGCGGAATCATTAGTTGGATTTTACTCCTTCGCGAATTCGTCCTTCGTAATTAAGGTCCAAACTTACTCTACAAGTTTTTGAGTTGTTTTTTTCGGAAGTTATTGTGTTTTAGATCAGTTGTTATGCTTCCCAAACTCTCACTTATCTCTCTTAGTTACAGAAGGGTAAAATATACAATCTTTATTTTCCACAATTACACTCTATAGGATTAAGATATAATCCCCAAAATTATGTGTTGAAAACAAGGTTTCATTTGAAAACTTCATCCCGTTGAACTGATCGCAAATTTATTTCCATATTAATACTGGGCCACCCTGTTTACCACCAGGATATGATGGAATGTTCCTTTGAATTCCTCATATCCAAAGAATATCCTGTTCGGGTCATTCTTCAATCTACATCGTATTCATAGGCGAACACCTGAAGAATCTTTTCCTAGTATCACCGCAAGTAATTACTCAAATCTGCGAGAATATCAATTCTCCTAATCGACAATCTCTCCAATTACGTCTCCTAGCGGTCATTAGATCAGTTGGTTCTCAACACAAATCGCCAGTGTTAGTTCGATTTTAATTTATCCGGCCTATAATTTGAGTCATTTCAGTGTTTGGTCGAGTACTCAATGCAATTAGAACTCATTAGGTATACTTAGAAAAGCGTTTCAGGAAGATTTTAAAAGACCCCATAATTCATGAAAATTGAGAAGTTGTTGGATTTTGCATTCTTTACCGGCTTTATTGCATTGGCGAGTCAGCAGTTCAATGTAAATTTTACTTATTGTCTGGATACTTAACAATGGTAATAGATACAGGGTGTTCTGAATTGGAGATACAAACTAAGAACTGGCTTGGTTGTGGATGGCTCATTAAGATTTCGTGAACATGTGGCGTGTTCAGTTCGGAGAGCTTATGGGGCCCTTAGGATGCTGTACCAGCATAGATCGTATTTGCCCATCCCTACAAAAAGGGTTCTATGTGAGAGTCTTGTCTTGTCTAAGTTTAATTATTGCTCCCCTGTGTATAGCTTTTGTCTTGATCAAGAGACATTAGGTCGAATTCAACGTGTTCAAAATAGCTGCATTAGGTTTGTATATGGGATCAGAAAATATGAGCATGTTTCGCATAAGTTGAAGGAGTTATGTTGGTTGCCTATGAAAACCTGTTTTGAATATTATGCCCTGTGTACTTATCACAAAGTCATAATTGAGAAGTGTCCGCCATATCTTCACAAGAAACTGAGGTATAGAACTGATATTCATAACTTGAACGTGAGGCATAGGAATCTGCTTTCTTGTCCCCAGCACAGAACATCGATCTTTCAAAGAAGTTTCTCATATAATATAGTGAAGTTTTACAATGAGGTTCCAACCGAATATAAAAAATTCAGAATGGTTAGATTTAGGAAAGAAATCAGGGCTCATCTTTTCCGTACGATAAATGTATAAAGTTCCTGATTGTTTACAGAAACTATAGTAGTACTCAATGTCTTGAATGCTTTTTTTCTATTATTATCTTAGTTCTGCTTTATTTTGTTTATTTCCATTATATTCTCCTTTTTTTGTTTTTCAATGATCATTCGAATTCAATTATTTATGTAACAAGGGTTAAGTGGTAGAGCTCCTTCTTGGTGAACTTCCCCTTGAGGTTCAATTTGGTGAAATAAAGACAATATTATTATTATTATTATTATATTTAGTTAGATGATATCAAGATGAGCATTGACCCACTTTTCTATCCTAAATTTTTCTGTGGTATACCATCGATACATCTGCAATTCCGTTGAAATGTCATCGATGACTCAGAAACTACCCATCTGATCAAACTGAAACTTCGTTTGTAGTACTGAAACTCCGACAAATAAAATTGTACGAAACATCTTGGTACTTGGTATCATAGGAAAAATAAAAAAATGCACGCCTTCTTTCAGAAGATTTTTTATACCAGATATTGTTGTCAGATTCTGCTGGAATTTTGCATAAACCAATACATTGGATGTGATTCCTTATTTAGGTACACGGTCCTCCAAAAAATCAAAAGAATTGATGCTGAACTTCAGTATTAGAACAGTTGTCAAATCGAAAAATGATTCGAGATCGAACTAAAACCCAACCAATTAACGACAATTGGCAGAGCCGGATCTAGGACGCGGCACAAAATTGTAATTTTTTTCGAGGAATATTACTTTTACTTCAAGCTTTATACATAATTCAAAGTGGTGGTATGGTGCATTAACCTGCTGTACACTGTCAGGCGAAAAGTATCAAATCCATGACAATAATTCTCATAATTGTTGGCAGGTCAACGATTTTCGATCTACTATCTGGTATTCCCACAGATATATAGAAGACGTTTACTACTAAGGTCGAGGGACTAGAGGTACCCACCCTCGTTTAAACACTTCTTCTTTACCGCATCTGAGGTAATTCTATGCAACTGGAAGTGCATTAGTTTACTTCGCATCAATTTAAAAAACAGTAACTTTTCATATATTATGTGTAATACGGTTCTACAACCTGGCCTGAAAACTATTCTTGCCGGAAAAGTGTTTTCAAATATCAATCATGTATATTCAACTTATTTAATTAATAATACCTGGCCAACTGTACCAGCCAATTTAATTGTATTTTTGCTGATTCTCCTAGGTTCCGCTGTGGAACCCCTCAGAAGCTAATGCTTCTGCGCCTAGTCATAATATTCATGATATGATTCTGTGTTTGTGGAAAGTCAAATGAATATATCTAGAACGTGAAATATTAGAGAACGAGGACAAGAGAACAATCTAAAAAATAGAGACGCACAAAGATTTCGAATAGCGTATTCATGTTTTTTGGACCATTGGGAATCACACATGATAGACTGGGATAATTCAGGAATACTTTGCTGAATGAAGAAATTAATTTCGCTTATTGTTCCGTAGGAATGGACCATATTCGGCTGATTTCACTAAAATTAATGGACGCAATCCGCTAAACAATATCGGAGTTATACCCATTTGAAATTTTGAGGTTATTTCCTGAATAAAAAAAGTATTTATGCGATCAGATTGAAACTTCGTTAATTGTGGAGAAATATCGACGAGAAGCTTCAAGCGAAATTTTATGAGAATGATTTTCTCTGAGCATCAAAAAAAATTTCAAAAAATTTTCAAATTTTCATTGAAAATTCTGTTTTCTCGGAAACTATCCACCCAATTTTCATGATACTTAGGATAGACCTTGAAGTCAAAATTCAACAGCAAGTTTCAGCTCGATCGATTTTTTTTTCGGAAATATTCGAAAAAAAAGTCGAATTTGCTTTTCTAGCATGTAATTAGAGCGTTGGACTCGTTATCGAAAGGTCTAGGAATTTTATAGATCTGATGGGTGAAAAATTAACAGTGCTGTGCCTAGGGTGGCGCGAGGACACAGTAACAAAGCCTACACAAAATACATCCGATATCCTTACTCGCACAAGCTTGAAGCTTTTAAGGGGTTTCCTTGAAGCCTAGGATAATCAGAAAATACAAATACAAAAATACAAATACATGAATGACAAGCACGATTAAAAACTTTCGTATAATTATTTCTTTTAAATCACAGAATTTGAAATTCAAAAAACCACGAAGGTAACGAAACATCCTGTATTATTTACTAAGATCAATTTCGCTCTAAACCATGAAACCAGATGCGTGTTTCCATTCTAACCGCATTTCTCGGACATAAATGAAGAATCCTAACGATGAATAGCGATCGTTATCTCCTGTTAACTGCCGCAAACCGAACGTAAATATTTCATCAATGAATCGGCCTGTTCAATTAGTTCAAGCAGCGTGGTCTGTTCGCCTTATACAGAGTGTCCATTGTATAATTTTCGAATAATATATGGAAGTACCGGAACATCCTCCTATAGGCCAGGCTTAAGCCAGCAGTCGACCGTTGTCATGTTGAACGGGTTTTTACAGCGAAAATTTACTTCGCAGGTGAATTTAAAAGTCTATTGTATCCATAACTCAGTGACTTTTTGAGGTTGGGAATTCGATGTTGATTATTTTATGCGGAGGAAATGGAGGTCAGTTAACAGCGAGCCTGTTTGGTTTTATGTCATGTTAAGTTTATTCTCGCAGTGAAAATTCGAGAAAACGCCTAGATTTTTTTTCAAAATGTAGCTATTTATGGATTCGAGGATTTGAAAAATGTGTCAGCAATCAGTTTTCCCAGATATTCCTCATAGTTTTCAATCCATCAATGATTCAGACGAATGAACGACTTTAGTAGGTGAAAATTCTAAAAAGTTAGTAGCTTTTGTGCCCATATAGAAATTCGTTGTCAAAACAGTCATCTTTTCACTACGGTATTCCTCACTGTCGATCGTAAACACAATAACTTCAGAAAGAAACAACTTGGAAACTCGATATTTGTAGAGAAGGTTTGGACCCTAATTACGAAGGCTGACTTCGTGAATGGAAGAAATCCACCCAAAGATTCCGCAGAAATACCCATTCAAAATTTTATTTCCTCAATATTTCCGAAAATACAGATTAGATCGAATTGATATCCAGTACTTCATCGAAAAATGACAATAAGAAAGTTCATACAGAATTTATTGAGGCTGATATGATCAGAAGATTACAGAATATCGAATATTTGAAAAAAAAATTGAAATTTTTTTTTTCAAATTGTTCTAATAACAAGATCATCACGAAATTCTACACCAAGTTGTCCTTCATCATCTTGAAACTATATGCCGAGTTTTGTCATGATAAAATGAGTATTTCCTGAGTTATACCGAAAAAAAACAAGAAATTCTACATATTTTTACCCAATATCTCCGAAAATATTATTCGTATCGAATTGAAATTTGGTATACTACCGTGAGATATAAAGTTCACGGTATGAGCAGAATTGTTTTCGAATTTGATTGATAGTTTCTGAAAAAAAAATTTTTTTTTCCACAAAAAATTTAATTTTTTTCTTTTAATTTTTCAAACGATCCCAACGGAATTCCGCTAAGAGTTACTAGTCGTTATGCTTCAACTATCTGCCAAGTTTAAATCAAGCCACTCTAGTTGTTCCTGAAATATCAGGAAAATAATCTCAAAATTTAAAAGGCTGTAACTCCGAAACCATTTAGCAGATTTGGCCTATCAAGAAACTTAACTGCGTCATTCCGTTGCACAAACTACCCTGAAAGTGTCGAGTCGCAAGCTTGCTCCGTTCGACATTTATCGTGTCCGCGGCCGGTCGGACGGACAGAATCGATTTTGACACCGTATTGGTCATCAGTGAGTCCAACCTAGTCGTTTGAGACCATTTTCGACTCAAAATTCGAAAATTACAGACATTCGTTTTAAGTTGTTTCTAAAGGAAGTTCGTGTGCTTATGACCTTGAACGCAATATTTTCTTGGAATATAGGCTTCATCATATAACGTGAAAATTTCAAAAAATATCGACGGAACTAGACAATTTTTTTCTTTGCATCTCCTTAAAAAATATCGTATCAGATTCAAATTCAAAATACTATTGACAAATAATGACTTCAAGGTCTGTGTCAAATTTCATTGGAATCTGAGCGATATTATCCGAGAAAAAAAGTTTTTGCCAACAAAAATTCGTTAAAATTTCGAATACAAATTTTTTACGGACGGTCGCACGGACAGAATTCAATTCAATCACGGATTCTTCATCGTGAGTCCAACCCAGTCGTTTCAGACCAAATGACAGACATTGCGACGAAACGATAACGTCCTGTTTCCCAGAACGAGCG
Source organism: Myrrha octodecimguttata (assembly GCA_958510865.1). Taxonomy (NCBI): domain Eukaryota; kingdom Metazoa; phylum Arthropoda; class Insecta; order Coleoptera; family Coccinellidae; genus Myrrha; species Myrrha octodecimguttata. The sequence goes on from OY294063.1 coordinate 20,388,556, forward strand.
CGTAAAAACGTCCTTCTCGATGGGGTGAGATTTGTAGTGATGAGATGAGAAAGTTTCGGATGGTTGTTTGAACTAATCTTACATGCTCTCGTTTAGTTATAAACTCGAGTAGTAACGAGCACGTTTCTATTCAAATAGGTTCGCATATTCAATCACGATAACCTTTTTGATACAAGTAGCAGTTGAAATTGAGTCACGTAAGTGCGATTCAATTCAAATGCATTCAAAGGATCATTCTGGTTAGGCAGCACAAAAAAAAATGAAAAGCGGATGTACAGAGTACAGCAAGAATGAAATGGGGTCTACTTTGAGAGATTATTTCCGAGAATACAGAAGATACAGCCCCTAGAAAATGGTAGGGGCGTAGTTTCTGGTGAAAGATATTGAAAACTAGTAAGAATTTTCGAAACTAATTCAAGTTTGAAGGTTGGTGAAACTCGTGTTGTTCATTATACACATATAATTTAATCTGCATCTCATTTGGCAGATGAAATAACTTGAAATTCAGAGTATGATCTAATAGCGGCGTTAGCTCAGTGGTAAGAGCGCAAGCCCCATGATCGTAAGGTCTGGGGTTCAAGCCCCTGGCCGGGAAATAACTTTTCCGGTTTTTAGGGGGCCGTCCAACCATTTGCTGTTGGGTAAACAAATAACAGTGCTGTTCCTAACGTGGCGCAAGGAATTAGTAACAAAGGCTACACAGAACACACCCGGTATCCTAACTCGCACAAGCTTTAAGCTTCTGAGGGGTTTCGTTGAAGCCTAGGATATTCGGAAAAAAAAAAACAAAAATACAAATGCAAATCCGTGTTTCTGAGGCTCCCAACAGAGCGATTTACTAGATATTACTGTTGATGCCCATGAGAACGGATGCTGATGCATCATTCACCATTCTACGAAGGAAATTAATGGTGGATGCGCTAGACATAACATGAATGGCGCTTTCACCATTACCAGCAGATAATACTGTTTATTAATTCTGAACCGGAGAACATAATTGAGTTCAGTCGAGTTACTCCGATAAAAATACAAACCTGGGTCACAAAGCAATAAGATGTCGACTCAATGTGAAGATGACGAATTGCAGAATGATGGAAAAAAAGAAAACATTTTACTCACATTCGTACTGAGCTGCGACGTCAAGGTATTGACTTTTTCCTGTGCGTCGATCAATTCCTTCCTCAATTTTCGTATTTCGTGAGCTTGTTTTTCTTCTGCAGACGAGTATAAACTAGATGCAGTAGAAACCAAACTGATGGAGGATCCATGCACTGAAACATTAAACAATTTTCTTATTAAAAGATACGATTCCAGAAAATAAACAAATACTTGTGTCCAATTGTTCACTAGAGGAGTATCTCTAGAGCTTAAGCTTCTTTCATTGCTAGAAATAGTTTATAGATGCTTAGAATATACAGGGTGTAACAGAGTTGATGTAAAATACTCAAGAAGGTGATAGTACAGATCATTTCCAACCAAAAATGTGCCCATAACTTTTTCCTCAAAACCCCCGGTTCTACAGATATCAATTTTTTTGTATTTTTGGAAACAACCATCCATCTGAAACCATATATCCTGTCTTATGTTTAATGGTAGTTTCTCTGTGGCGCCACGGATGTTGTTTTGTAGAGAATTTAGAAATGATTCCGAATTGAATCTAGATGGAAGGAATACTGGTCCAAGTGAATGAGGCCCAATTTGTCCCATCCACACATTAATTCTAAAGTCATGCTGGAAGAGATTGACCAATATAGCATGTGGGTTCTCACGGCTATGAACATGCGAGTTTCGTAGATTGATAATACCATATCCAGTAAGTAGACTCGTCTGTCCATAAAATTTTATTTCAAAAAAATACGTCCAATCAAATTCAACCCGCCGCTGGTAGTCAGGCTCCAATAAATTTTGGGCTCTTGTCAAATGGTTTGGATGAATACTTTCTCTCCTGATAGTTCGGTTCACCGTCATGTGAGATACTCCCATCCTTAAAACTATGCGCCGAGTACTCAAAGTTGGTTTATCATCGACTGTTCTTAAAATTGCATCAGATTGGAGAGTGGGTACAGAACCAACTTCATCTTTCTTTTTCTGCACATTACCCCATTCACGAACACGGTTAAACACAGCTTGAAAAGTTCGAGGATGTGGGATTCGGCGTCCCAGAAACTGAAGCTTGTATTCTCGAACAGCAGCCAAGGTATTGCCATCTGCCAACCCGTACATGTAGAGCATACTCAATATTGCTATACTCAAGAGTCATTATACGCAAATAAGATTTGTCTACGAAATACGAGTAGTAAGCTATGGGTACTTAATCGCTAATTCAGCCCTCTCTCTATGTTGATAAGACAATTCATAGAAGATTGTTGCTTCTACATATCTAACCACAAACCTACTTCGATGTTTATTTTTTCACTATGGCGCTTACGATTTCTGATCGACACCTCATTTTTTCTACGTCAGCGACTTTTTCTTGATAAATGTGCCACATATTTGAGAAGCGGAGATTTGAGAGAAGTTTTCACAATTATAAAATCAATACCTTACCTAGAAGATTTTTCGAGATAATGGCGATTGAAATCTTATGTTGATTTTCTCATTGGAATACATTTCTCATTGGATCTGTGTTCTTTTGGTTCCAGTTGAATTTGCTCAAGTAAAATTGGGTATGGTGAATGAAGCATCTTGTTCTCTTTCGAGTAAGGGCACATTTATTGCCGTAGGTCTTGTCGTTCCGAATATATACTCTCTTTTCTTGAGCAAGGTAGGGTAGTTTCCAAAAAAGACAAAAGAATTGATATCTGCAGAACCGGGGAGTTTAAGGAAAAAGTTATAAGAACATAATTTGTTGGAAATAATCTGTTCTATCACCTCCTTGAATATATTACCTCAACTCTGTTTCACCCTGTATAGTCCGGTTTTTTTTCGAAATATTTCGATATTGTTCTACTTTCGTCTTCGCCGACATATTTGTGAGAGTTACGGATAAGTCATATCAATGAGCTTCTCGGAGTAGATAGATCTTTGAATACACTAGGGATTTCCCAACCAGAGTCTTGGGCATTACTCCCAAGAAGACACTTTACTATTTTCAAGCAACTCAAAGAAAACATATTAAGGTCACAAAGGGACTTGGAGGATCTTGCTTTTCTTCGAATTGCACCTTGTCCGTCACGAACAACCAAACAATGAAATGAATCGACAGAATTTAATTGAACTAACATAATCACAAGGTCGAATCTCTGTCGATAAATCAACAAATATTCCACCTTGATCAAAGCTAACCATCCAAAGAACCAAAACATCTACACCGAAGGACCGGATTCAAGGAGAATGACAACAGCTGTTTCACAGTTATTACTGATCGTCAGGTCAACTTACCTTGCATAAAACTGCAGAAGGAATCTCGAAGATGTACGTAGTTATACAGCAGCAATCCATCTGAAAGGTGACATGCATCGAGATTCCTTATGCGGTTTTATCCAAGGTAAGTCGAACTGACGATCAGTAAAAACTGTGAAACAGCTGAAGTCATTCTCCTTGGACCCGCTTCTCTGATGTAGATGTTTTGGTTGATTGGATGATCACCTCCGATTGAGGTGGAATATTTGTTGATTTATCGACTTGATATTATGTTAGTATTACTACTGGAGCTCTCTTTTCTCCATGAACCAATTCCTATAGAATTGAACGTTGAAATGTCAAGGAAACAGAGGCGATCGAATATGAGAATATATTCAACAACCTGATACTTACCATCATCATTTTTAGGAAGGCTGTGTCTTGTTGTTGACGAATGTGTTGGCGATAGTGGAAAGGTTCTTGCATTTCCTGGTGCAGGACTGGTGGGTTGCGACCAATGACTGATAGCACCAATTGGCAAACAGTAGTAGGGTTCCGTTTCCGGTTCCGTGTTTCTATGTAACATTGAAGGGTATAACTTTTCAGACTTGGTTGACCTGCAACAATATATTCCGTATTTTTTCATCGGAATTAAGGAGATTTAGCTTTTCTCTGTAGATTTGACCCTGAAGAAGTCCACCAGAAATGCTTGAAATTATAAGAAGAGCCGCAAACAGAACTTTCATTTCATTCAGCGAAAGATATTTAATCAATCAAGAAGATGGTTTATGAAATACCTTCAATAACTTTGACGCACCTTCTCTGCAAAGTGTAATTCATCCACAGAAAGAAATATACCAATATTTCAAATGAATTCATCTATAGAAAGAAGATTTTTATGGAATCAATGGAGAATTAAATGAATAGGTGTATTAATGGAAATAAAAAAAAAACGTAGAGGTAAAAAATATTCCACACTATATGATACCAAAAAGTAGAGTGAAATGCATGGTGAATTGTGAACCTTCTCCAAGAGACTAGCGTATATTTTATAATGACAACAATTCTAGTTGGAATATCATAACTAAAAAAAAATTAATAATTACTATAAGCAGTATTATTACCGGAATTTATATCTCAGCAGCTATAAACTAGCAGACTTCTAGATTGAATATTATTGGATACTCATATGAAATCTTCATTTTTCTTAACGGTCCTAAGAAAAGGTTAGAAACTACGCAACACAATGAGAATTTCAACAAGAACTCCATTTTTGTGATTGGAGTTCTAACGAGAAATTTATCAATGCAATACTGATTGCATGCAAAAAGATTTGGTAGCAGTATAATTCGATTTCAAGTAAAATAATATAAAGTCCACGAAGAAACATGTAAATGGATATCATGAAATACAAAACTCAATTTCACACTTAAAGCGCACAACACAGTGAGCGAAGCATATAAATCTTGTCTGAAGATCGACTGATGAAAACTTTTTTAACTTCAAATAAAGATTCACCATCGATATTCAAACATGACTTTCCACAATCAATGAGGTGATAATAACAAAATTTCGACCCGATCTTAATACCTTGGGAATGTCCTTTCTCTTAGATAGCTATAGTCAAGTACAAATATAATTATTAAATTTGAATTCAATAGGGATGATCTATCACATGTTAAAAAAAGTTTCATTACCTTATGCTATTGCTCCTACTCAGCCTTGAAGGTGAATCTCTCAAGAGTCTCGTATGTGTGAGGCTACTCCTGTGTCCTGGCAAACTTGTCAAGCTCTCCATGCTGTCTGTTTCTGACAGCCGTGGTGCTACTGAGTAGGTATTGCTATAATAGAGTAATAATATGAAGCACATCGAATTTAGATTCAATATTGGGATATAGGTAACGTCAAAATTTTTGAGAATATTAGAGTTTTGGAAATGGTCCAAATCTAGAATCCTACATGTCTACATAATACAAAATCTTGTGGAGGCATCTTTCTCTTCAATAATCTTTTATATTACAAGGTATTCCTAGCATGAGTGACCAATCTGGTACCTATCTTGAAACTGCATCTTAACTCCAGAAGCTACTTGATGAAAATTATTTAATGTGGCTCCCCATTTGTGATACGGTGATAAGAAGTCTTACATGACAATATTCAAGTATAGAGGTTGAGATAGACAAGTTTTGATTTGAAATATTCAATGAAGTTTGTAATATTCTGGTCTGAGTATAGAAACTTTGAAGAAAGATCAAGAAGGATTTGTGTTTGCTCTGTTGGTTGATGTATGCATCAGAGTTAAATCTTGAACCCAGAGGTAGAATACAACTGGTAAATTGAAGTCTCTCTGTTGAATTTTTATCGTTTGATTAGTCATAATCTTTTGCAAATACCCCAAATATTTCGATTTTTCCGTCAGCCCTAAGTAGTATGATGAACCGATGAACCGATGAACCTGAATGCTCACAAAAGCCTTCGTCTCGTTTGCAACCACCTGAGGCAATGGTTAAGTGGACTTTTTTTGATACCATGTGTTGCTGGTAGGAGTCCTGCTGTGTTAGCAGTGAAGTGCCTATCTGATAGTTGAGCATTTCATAATAAAATCACGTTCAATGAACTGATATTTCTACAGATAACCCAGCGAATTCTATCGATTAACCAAATACTGACTATGAGCTTTCAAGTTGATCAAGTTGAAGCTGTCATCTAAAATCATTCAAAAAAAATCTATTATTAGCAGATGGAACCAAAGGTTGATCACAAGCATGACATGAATTGAGAATAATAGAGGGTCCAGCAGAGAACCCTGCAGGAAACCGATATTCATTTTATGGAGACTTGTTGAAATTTTGTGAGAATGCTAGAGATTTTCAGCTTATCTCACCACCTGCGTTTCTCTTAAGCAAAGAAAAGTAAAATGGCATTTTATGATACCCAATGGCAATACTGGCATGAACAAACTATGTGAAATTGAAACAGGATCAACTTAAATTTGTCTTATTCTCTCGAATGGATCGCATGTTCTTAATCTACACCAATGTTATTATTTATTCAACCCCCTTCAATGAACTGATTTAAGATTTTTAAACAGACAATCCAGCGAATTCAATTGATTTATTGTAGACTGACGATGACTCTTCCAGTTGAAGGAGTCATCTTAAATCGTTCCAAACAATCTTATATTATCAGATGGAACCATCACAATCATCTTTTATATAAAATTAATCAAATTGAGGATCCAGAAGAGAACTCTGCGGGACACCGACAGCTATTTTATGTCATCTTGTTAAAATGGTTTGAAGAATGCTAAAAGAGATCTTCAGCTCATCTACCTCAGCACCTGAGTTCCTCTTGAACAGTGTAGAGTAAAAGGGCATTCTATGTTACCCTCAGAAGAAAAAGAACAGAAACGACGATTAATCCAATAAACATACTATGTAACAAGTAAATCAGAATCAACTAAGATTTATGTGTTAATTTAAGCCTCCAATGCAAGGGTTCGATCTAATCTTATCTAATAATTTATTCACCTGTGTCGTAGCCAAGGCGCGTAAGGGCTGACATTCTCAATCGCCTGGGTGTCCGAAAGCGATCCATCACTGACTTTCGGTCGTCCCTGTCGCAGGATCAGACCATAATCCTGTCCGGCTCCTTTCGGTAGACTTTGCGACCCCATCATCAGTCTTTCTCTGACGGATTGGCTCAGTTGGGTTGCTGTGTTTCCGGTTAATGAATAACTCTTGAATTGCGGTGGACTGGCTTCTGTAAATTAATTAAATGGTTTAGCAGGTCCTAGGGTTGTTGGGCTTTGAGAGTATTAGTCGGAAAATCACCGTGAATAGGTATTTACTAGGTATTTTGCTGTGACTGATTTTGATTCCAATCAGAGGCAGAGCTACAATAATATACACTTTGCAGAACTGCAAGGGTAGTTGAAAATAAAGAGTGGATTTTCCTTCATGTGAAAACTCTCTTGTAATCATTATACTCTCATGTATGATTATATTCCATTCACTTTTATAAACTATCCCGGTTGGCCATGATTTAGGTCTATCAAGTTTTTTTACTTAAAACTGACGAAGGTTGGCACTCGAGAAATATCGGCAATGTCAAAATAATTCTCAGCGACGTTGCCAAATGCCCATGCCAATTTCTACTCTCAATCTCAATCTAATAATCACGCTTGGAAATTAAAAATGCCGAAGGTAGTTTTGAAGAAGCAGAGACAAAGTATCAGGAAGTGCTAGGTAGAATTGAAATCTGCTTTTTCTGATAGTAACCCTGATAATTTGGAATCAATAATTTATCACAAGCTTTCCAATATTTTCGACGTATGTGATTGAAAACCCAGAGTATCGTTCATATAGATTCCCAAGAACTTTGTAAATTGAGTTAGTTCTTCAAGGTGACACAGGTTTTGTAGTACGACTACATTTTCATACTGGAGTATTTCAAAATGTGGAAAAAGGTATTTAAATGTCTTCTGTAGACTTATTTCTTGAGAATTTCGAAAAGTAGGGAATTCCATAGGTTTGTCTGTTCGTTTAAAAGTTTAAGTGTAGGGATATTCGAGTACATCTATTTTTTTCGAATGAACTATCACAAAGTAACGGACTACTCTATCCATTATTTTTCAGTAAAATTTCAACACTCGATTTTTGATATCCGTACAAGAAAATAGCATAACTGGATCATCCAACCATAATAATATAGGTGAAATATTTTCAGTGTTAACAGAGAAAAAAGTTCCTTCAACATTCGCCAGGTCTGGAGTTATTGAATTCACATAATATTCCCTCAAATTTATTACTTTCCCAAAGTAAATTGGCATTTTGAAAAATACGTACCAACTACGACCTCTATGTAGAGACGACAACGTTGTGTAGTTATCTGACAAGATAATCACTAGCTTAACGTTTTCAAAATATACACGGTGGAATGTGTCAGAATGTCATGGCCAACCGGGATAGTTTATAGAAGTGAAAGGAGTATAGTTTAGATATTTTTGAATATTATCCCGAAAATGATCTGAAAAGACTAGGTTGGACCCAATGATGAAAAAAGAAACCCATAGCCAAAAAGTATTTGAAAGAAGCAAAATTTCTATTGAATAATTTCGAACTACCAGTGGCGTACCAAAAGATTTTTGGAAGGAAAAGATAGTCAGTGATCCATGAAAATGTCTCCGTTCTATAGATCCTCACAAGAGCTTGAGATGTCATATGATGCGAACCATAGAATGTAATACCTTTGCGGATCTCAGCTGAATACCTAAAGGAATGCAGAAGTCGTCGAAAAAAACTTTAATCTCTATTGATGATTCAATACTGTGACTAGATTAATCAATTTCAATCCATCGATTTTGAAAAAATTATATTTTGAACATATACTGTCGCTATATTTATGAAGAATAAGTTAATTCTATCCAAATTCAGTTTTGAAAATTCAACGCAGTGTACTCACTATGAACTTGCTGTAAATCACTCGAACAGGTCTGTGTTCCTCCAGAAACTTTCACCTTTGTCCTTGGCACAGCAGAAACGGCAGCTGTTTTACCACCCTGTCCTTGCTGAAGCACTGTAATTAAAGTAACATTTAATGAAAGAATAATGAAATCGAGAAAAGTTACACTAGGGAAAAACTCAGTTCGAATAGATTCAATGCCAGTAGTTACACATGCATTGATGCTTAGGTCAAATGTTTATATTTGCATGAGTTTGAATAGAATTACAATGAGAAATTGGATCGATATTATTCATGAAAAGAAGTGTTGTTAGGCTTTTTATGTGGGACGTCCCCGAACCGATGGGAATTGTTCAATTCAATGATACACAAGGAAATATCGATTTGAGATGATATGCATGAGTTAGATAGAGAAAAAATAAGACACAAAGAAAAATTCAAGAAACCTGAAATAGAATAATGACATTTCCGATAGGAGCATTGATGCGAAGTCGGGAGCTTCAACGCTCTTGTTGATCGAATCCGTAGCCAGAACGGTCACCTATCCAGGTATGGATTCCGCCTAACGCACCTTAGCTAACCAAGCACGATTTTGCAATCGTCTGATCGTATTACCTTCACGAAATTTTGCAAGGACCATAACGTCGTTATTATTGAAATAAGTACTTTATTCCAATTCGATAGGATCTGTATCTTCAAAATAGTTCTTTCATCAAGTAGTGCTATTTGAATTTATTAATTGAAATGAAACAAAAGTTTTATAGGGTCATTATCAACTGCCATCTGATTCTTGATGATACGGATGTTCCAAATTGATTTAAACAGCTCTTCATTCATCAGAGAAATAAGGTGTGGAAGTTATGGCAATATTGTTCTATGCATCTATGAATGTCGATCTCGTTCGTCTGATATCAAGTTTTGTGGCGATCAAGTATAAAATTTTGATATGTAATAAAAAATATTATGAAGAGATAATCTCATATCTCTGAGCAGATTAAGCTATTTGGGCACAAAGCTGGATTATTTTAACCTTGGTGCATAAATATTGGCCACTCTATCAATTTCTTGCCCAGAAACAAAAGTTTTCAGATATCCCCAGAAAAAAATTATTTGGGGATATGAACACTGAAATATCATCTCATGGTTTGATTCTTTTCTCTGTCACTGAACATTTCGATTTACGAGGAATCTACTTTATTTTAAACCGATATGGTCTGACGCATCTCACGTTAGGAGCAAATTCGTACTTTGATCGCATATCGAGGAACTGGAGACTCCCCACTAACATGCAGAAGAGCAGTCGTTGATTCGATATGGCATCGCGCTGAGGTTCCAATTCTTCCACAGGCGGATCATATTCTCAACTGACCTAGATCAACGTGGAGTTTTGCATATCTGCTTCCATGATTAATCATCTGCAATTCTACAACATTCAGGAGTTGCACCGTCTTCATGGTTATACAGCATCCTTCCGAGATGCAACTTCAGGCGCCATTCCTAATAGAATATATGCTCTGTTGAAGTTGGCAGAGTTTTTCTGTAGAAACCTTACAATTTCGAGTTTGTTCAGAACTTTCTCAATCTTGAAAGATCAAACCTACTCAGATCTATGCGATAACAAAAACAGAGACCGAAGACTGACGACTAAGAAGAAGAAGATCTTCAATAACAATTTGGTCTAATGTTATTCCTATCAACAACTCATTTCCAGTTGAATAAGAAAACATAAAAAGTCATTTCAGGCGAAATCTTAACATGGATGAAAAGAAAAACAACTAAGGTACATTCAAGAAAAGAATCTTCCATCTAAACTGCTATGTAGGATATTGTTTGTTCAAACAAAAAGATATATCATCTGTCATCTTGAGGTTACCCAGTATGTACTTCTAGCTAAGAAGCAGTATCCTAAATATAAAAGAGTCATTTATTTCCAGATATCCAGCTTTTACTTGTTTCATAACTATAAAAGCGCCATTTCATGAAGAACCTTAGAATTGATGAAAGAGACATTTCATAGCTCCTTGAATGGCCACTGTCATTACGAATGTCAGGTACATAAATGCCAGTTCCTACATCAGCCTTTCAAATAATCGCAGTTGAGGAAGGGCGCACCAACTTTCTTGATATCTGCTTCCATGATGATTCATTCTGCACTTCAGTGAAACCACATTCAGGAATTGCGCCGCCTTATTCATTCTACAGCATCCTACCAACATGCAACTTCAGACGACATTCCTAATGGAATGGGACATTCAAAGAATCCCCCGTTGAAGTTGGCACGAAGCAGGTTATTATAAATTCCGGTCTTTCATATTTCTGCCCTTTCTGATTCGGAATCCAGTGCGGTGCATTAATTAAAATGGATTTCGGGGACAGAAGAAGGTATTAAATCTGCAGAGTGGTAGGTGGATGGAGATATTCTTCAAGATGAAAGAGTTCGCTCCCTCTATATGGTAATGAGTCGTCGATAATGAGGGAGGAAAAGCAACGTTGAGGTGGCCCTTAACGAATGTAGCACTTTTTTGAAAAACGTTAAATATGTCTTTGATCTACAGTATGGAAGGAAACTCTGATGATGGGGTTGCTTTAAAAACGACACCGAAAAACCAATTTGATTCGGAGTGGTTTTGACGAAAGAAAGGATGCAGGATGTCTACTGATTGTTCTAAAAGAAACATTAAACTTTTGTTAATTTCGAATTGAATTGTATCAGTTTGCTATGGTTCGCACAAAAGTCTGAAGTCTGTATGCCGAATGATTCTGGAGTATTAATACATTTAATTTTTGAGGCAATTTCCTCGATATTCCCATCAAGTTCTGAAATAATGCATATTGAGGTGACCTTTTCTATCATTGAAATCATCATTCACTGCTTTCATTCACAAGTTATCCAACTGACAGGTGTATGTAAATATGTAGATTCCTATTCTGCGGTTTATCCAAGGTAAGTTGGTCTGATGATCAGTAAAAACTGTGAAACACCTGTAAACATTCTCTTTGGAGGCCGCTTCTTCGGTGTAGATGTTTTGGTTGATTGTATGATTCCCTCTGATCAAGGTAGAATGTTTGTTGATTAATCGACTGATTTTAGACCTTGTGGTTATGTTTATTTTTACTTGCCATGAACTAATTCCTTTCATTATTATCTTCCAACCTTAATAGAATGATTGTGGCAATTTATTTCAAGAATGCATGATGGAAGAAATTGAAAATATCTGGCAACAGCGTCTTATCATCGCTGTCGAACTTACTATGACTGATGCGGTAACAGGAAATCAAATATAAGGAAGTTATCTGACATTTTAAATTATTCTAGTTATATTTCAACCATTCTTAAAGAAAGTACCACGAAATCGATGTAAGGTTCAGAGATGATTTCTGGGCTACATAAAAGAAACGAGTGATGGTTTGTATGGTGGAAAAAGATGAACTGGAAATGCATCAATTTAGAACTTTGGGGGCCAATATTTATCAGCGTATGAAGGAACGCCTAGGTAAAACTTCAGATTTTTGGTTTAGGAGAACACATTACGTACACGGATTCAAATATCTAATCGATCTTTTCGCGACGGGAAAACTTGCCAATAAAAATACCAATGACTAAACACCCTCTAACTCACCTTGAACCTGGTTCACACTCCCGTTCATCGGGGTACCATTAGTAGTACCGTTCTGCGACGCTCCCCTCTTGACGTACCCAAAGCTCTGAGGTACCCCTCTCACTTTGTTGCTCTTCTCCTTCGACCCGTGAGGACTCCCTCGACGTTCTCTCCTTGCACTCGTTGGACTTGGTGGTGCTGGACCTGGTGGCGGTGGCGGACTTCCGACACCCGGGGAATCCTGGTACCGCTTCCATTGTCCGTGCTTGCTGTCCTGCAACTGCTGCACACCATTTCGGGATCTGGAATTGTTTCGAGGTCCTGGAGGGGGAGGGGGTTCCTCTATGCGCCCCCTTCGCGCCGATTGCTCCGTCAACACCGTGAGGCCGGATCTACACGTGCTGAAATGGATATTTTCAATTGATTAATGTTTAATGTCATTGTTTATTGCTTTGAATTCCTAAATTATCGATAATATGTGCTCTTAGTATTGACCTACGCGAAACTAGAGAACACGACGAGCATCCATACCATCACAAGAAACACAAGACAACTTGCACTCAATACTTCGGTTGCTCAGGCAACTCCAGGTCCGAGAGTCATTCGACAACTCTTTGAAGCTGATTTCTTAGGCTGCCCACTATATCACGTTCTGGACGAAGCATGATACTGAGGTGCTTTAGTTCTACATTCAATTTAACGAGCTTCGGCCTCTAGTCGTGAGAGGGCACACTCGACAACTTTAAACTTTCTACTTCGGTTGTTTAGGCAACTTGAGCTCCAAGAGTCAATTCCTCATAGTTGATTTCTTATGATGCCCACTGAATCACGTTATGGAAGGACCCTTTGTTGTGCCGTTAATTCAACGTGAATTATTCGATAATTCCTAACATGATACTGAGGTGCTCTTGTTCTGCCTTTAATTTGACGAGTTTTTACGTCTCGTCGTGAGAGAGCACACCCAGCAAATTTTTATCTTCTACTTCGGTTGCTTTGGCAATTCGAGATGAGAGGGTCATTCGATAATTCCTTAACGTTGATTCCTATGGCTACCTACTGAATCTTGTTCTGGAAGAGGCATGATACTGAAGTGCCTTCGTTTGTTTCTCGTCTCGTCGTGAGAAGATACACTGTGCAACTTTTTACTTCATTTATATATAATAGATAACTGGAGGTCCAGGAGTCATTGGATAATTTCTAACAGTTTTTTTCGTAGGCCTCCTACTAAATCATGTCTTAGACCAAACAATCTACTGAGGTGCCCTTGCTCTGCCTTCAATTTAACCTCGAAGTAACATTTGACATAGCAACAATTATTAGAAGGCCATGATGCGAAAACAACCTGGAATAACGCCTGTCTCGAAAATCGAAGAATGCTTAGAACTGAATATTTTGCACTTAAATTAAAATATACAAGAGAAAGAAAATATAAGTGCGATGGAAGCGCTTATAAGGTAGGTCAGTTCAACCTTGGCAACAATTAGAATCGCCTCTTCGAAATTCTCAACTCAACACAAATAACGACTTTGATTGTACATCTCGATTAATGGACATTATTCTTTGAATTTTCGTTCGCCATTGACTTAAATTGATGAGTTCCACTCTTCAGCAACTGATATTGCTATGAACGATTGGGTTGAACTCCTGAACTGATATTACTGATGCTATTCTAATTTTTTGGGTTTAAAGAAATATTTCGTCTAGAAGCAATCCAGGCTTGAAGCCAATGCATACATTCAGATTTTGGACATATAAAACAATACATGAGAAGCAGGTAGAAAAATTAATCAACATCAAACAGAATCAAAAAAGAAAACAAATCATTTACAAGCAAAAATTTTATAATACTCAAATGCAAAAATGTGTCTTAATGCAACAGGAAAAAGGTTGAACTCACAGAATCATCCGAAATTTGAAAAAACACCAGTAAATGTATTGACTACATATCGAATACTGGTCGATGACATTATGACGCATTGTTCAAGGTTAGGATCACTCCTTGGACTTGACGCCTCGATTCCGGGTTTCTATTTGTATCGTATATTTCTGACATGGTACGTCAAGCTCATATGTATGTTCAGTGAAGAATATTAAAACTTTTTCATTCGATGACAATAAAAATCAAAAAGGGAGGTCAACACACTTATAAGCTACAAATATTTCGACTCACACTTGACAGAAACACCTCTACACATCAAGAACACTCTGTTCATCAACAACACTAAACTTCTCATCACACCTGAACAAAAATACTGAAACGTATTTATTCCAATGACTTTTAACGATAACAATATTTCCAGTTGTGCTCACTGACCATGTCTGGCAGGCGTCTGTGACCCAGGATCGATGAGGGTGCGCATGTTCGCTAGGCAATTCAACCCCTGTACATTGCACCACGGTCGGATGGAGAAACATGTGATACACCCCCACCTTCTGGAGGAATAAGATAACGCAACAGGAGCGCTATCAAGTCACCCTTTGTAATCTTATTGACGGAGGCGTGAACCTATACCTCCGGCTGATGGGTAATTTGATTAGAGAAGCGTTTGACGCCAATTTGTATGTAGGCAGGATTATGTGACCTTATTTGTAACCTGGATAGAAGACGCATTCAGGGTTAATGAGACAATTTGGTTATCTATGTTGCAGATATTGCGGAAGACTTCCAAGCTTTGATTCTAGATGAAGCCCATTTCGTTGGAGATATTTCCTGCGGGGCCTTCTACAAAATGGAAACAGCTATGGTTTTTATCCATTACCAACTTAACAAGAAGAAGAAGAAGAAGAAGAAAATGGCACCATATTCATGATTCTATGTAATACAAAGGATCTTGATGAGAATCTCAAGAATATATATTTGCTTTTGGAATCACTACAATACTGAAATATACAGGGTGACCCATTTTAACTTAGGCAGCCAAATAACTCGAAAAATAAGCACACTACGAAAAAATGTTTAGAATCAAAATTTCGTCATTTCGAGGGGGACGTACAATGACGTTAAAATGAGCCCCCCCACCCTTCCCCCTGGGCGGTGAGGGGGGGCAAGTTTGAAATCTTAAATAGGAACCCCTATTTTTTATTGCATATTCGGAATCTTTGGCTAAAAACACATACAATTTGTCTGAAACATTTTTCTCGATCCATGATAGATGGCGCTGTAATCGACGAAATTCAATTTCTTCGATTTCTCTTACTGAGAACCCATGCTTACGATTCTGCAATAAATTAACAATAAAAATACCACGTTTTCATTGTTAATACTCGAAATTAGTCTTAAAACAAACTTCTCATTATTTTTTATTACTCATTAATTACTTCTCAAGAAACTGCATATCGACTACTTCTGTAGGCGTATAATTTGCCATTTTACCAAAATTTTATCAGAGTACAAATATTAAAAAAATACATAAACACTTGTAACAATGAAAACGTGGTATTTTTATTGTTAATTTATTGCAGAATCGTAAGCATGGGTTCTCAGTAAGAGAAATCGAAGAAATTGAATTTCGTCGATTTCAGCGCCATCTATCATGGATCGAGAAAAATGTTTCAGACAAATTGTATGTGTTTTTAGCCAAAGATTCCGAATATGCAATAAAAAATAGGGGTTCCTATTTAAGATTTCAAACTTGCCCCCCCTCACCGCCCAGGGGGAAGGGTGGGGGGTTCAGTTTAACGTCATTGTACGTCCCCCTCGAAATAAAAATTTTGATTCTAAACATTTTTTCGTAGTGTGCTTATTTTTCGAGTTATTTGGCTGCCTAAGTTAAAATGGGTCACCCGGTATACGTTGGTCAGAAATAAGATAATTTTAGGTGAATTTTGCCCATTTACTAACCTAACCGAGATAATAAGGCTTCGCACGTTGAACATTTCAACACTGTAGGGTTCTCCTTCGTGAGTTACAGTGTCAACGGACCATAAGGTTGAATTTGACTGTACGGATATGAGTCAAACCAAGTCATTTCAGATTATTTCCAGGTCAAAATTCCACAATAACAGAAATTGGATTGATATCCATTTTTACGCGCTTGCTCTAAGGAACAGCGCGTTATCACTTCGTTCTGATGTCTGTAATTCTCGAATTTTGAGCCGAAAATAGTCTTCAATTGGGTTGAACTCCCTGAAGAAGAATCCGTGGTCAAATTCAATTCTGTTCGTCCGTCCGTATGTGCTCCAACTTTCGAAGGAAGAGACTTAGCACACCTTGGAATCAGTATTTCAACAATATTCCAAATTCCAATTCGATCCAATATTTACTTTCGGAGATATAAAGAAATAATTTCGTTGTTTTTGGAATTTTAACGTTATATCCGCAATATCTCAAGAAGTACAAATGCAAGCAGATTGAAACTTCGTAATCAGTTGGAGATTACCAACACGCAACTAGGTGCAAAATTTACTTAGGATCTGAACAAGCGCGTAAAAGCTACTGACCTCACGTCAGTGCTTTTCTAGATTTTTAGATTTGCATGAAATCGGATCAAATTTTCTATAATTTATGACGACTCAATTCTTCGTTTACACATTCTCGTGACGATTTTTCACCAAGATCTTGAAAAATCGTGCTAGAATTCGTACTTTTCGGATGAAACGGAATAGCAGTTCAAGAAAAGAAGACAGAAGTTTTTTCTTACTGAAATGTTGAATGAATAAGATTGCTGTAAATGAGACATTCAAAACATTAGAGAACCTTAAACCACCAGCATGTCGTTGTATACTTCCGAACAAAGGAACGAAATACTCATGTTTATGCAATTTGCCTAGCAATTGAGTCATGACTGAGCTCCTAACGTCTTATTTATAAATCTACCCTTAGTCACCAACATAAACTTGATCTTGAGGTTGAGGAACGTATTTGATGGAAATATGTTCCCAGAAATACTTGGCGATCGAAACGAAAATTCTCGCTTCTTATTCGCTCTTGTTTAATAGAGCAAGCATATATTAATAGTATATGCTCTACAAGGTGATTCAAAACTTTATGAGGCGATTCTTCACAATATTCTAATTTGAATTGTCCAAATAAATATATATATACAGGGTGTATCTGAATAACACCGAAAAAATTCAAGGTGATTCTGTGATAAAAAAAATTTCAAAAAGCACTGCCGTGAAGGCAGCAGCTTTTGCGCGCATGTTCAATGTAGATGACCGCTTCAGCAACGAATTTGAACATGCACACAAAAGCTGCTGCCTTCACGGCAATGCTTTTTGAATTTTTTTTTGATAAATTACTGGATTTCAATTCGATCTAAACTGTATTTATGGAAATATTGGAAAAATAAAAATTTGAATGGGTATATCTACGGAATCATTGGGCGGATTTACCCATTCACGAATTCGACCTTCGTAATTAAGCCCCAAACCTACTCTACAAATATCGAGTTTCTAAGTCGTTTCTTCCGGAAGTTATTGTGTTTACGGACAGCCTATGGGCCGACTGCGTAAACACATTAACTTCCGAAAGGAACAACTTAGAAACTCGATATTTGTAGAGAAGGTTTGGACCTTAAATACGAAGGCCGAATTCGTGAATGGGTAAAATCCACCCAATGATTCCGCAGATATACCCTTTCAAAATTTTATTTTTCCTATATTTCCAAAAATACAGATCAGATCGAAATGAAATCCAGTACTTCATCGAAAAATTACAGTTTGAAGGTTCATACAGAATTTAATGAGGATAATATGATAAGCAAATCACAGAAATTTTTTTTTCAAATTGTTGTCCTTCAGCATCTTCAAACTAGCTGCGAAGTTTTATCAGGACTGAGTCAGTATTTCTCGACTTATACTGAAAAAAACAACGATATCGAGAAGAAAACCTCGAAATTTGACATATTTTTTCCCGATATCTCCAAAACTTATGATCGTATCGAACTGAATCTTGGTAAACTGCTGTGAAATATGAAGCTCAAAGTGCGAGTGGAATTTTTTTTGGACATGATGAATGGTTTCCGCAAAAAAAAATTCTTTCAAAATTTACTGGCAATATGAAAAAAGTTGCGCGTCGTTATACTCCACCTAACTGCCGAGTTTGAATCCAATCGCTCAAGTAGTTTCTGAAATAAAAAATAAATAACTTCAAAATTTCAAGTGCCTATAACTCCGAAACTATTCGACCGATTTGGCCCATTAACGAACTTAACCGCGGCATTCTGATGCGCGGCCTACCCTGAAAGTTTCAAGTAGCTAGCTAGCTTGCTTCTGTCGACAGTTATCGTGTCCTCGGCCGGACGGACAGAATTGATTTTGAAACCGGATTCGTCATCAGTGAGTCCAACCTAGTCGATTGAGACCATTTTCGGCTCAACCATCCAAAATTACAGACATTTGGACAAAACGATAGCACGCTGTTCCCCTAGAACATGCGCGCAATAAAGGTGGATATTTGGTTTGAAATTTTTTGGAAAACCTCCCCCTGCAAAAGTTACACACTTCCGAAGATTAACAAAGAAAATTGTTTCTCTTTTATATTTTTCCTGTATATTGAGCTAAAGGCACGAACCTTGGTGAATATTATCTGTCAATAAAACTACAAATTTTGGAAATTTTTCAACCCTGAAATATGCTTGGAAGGAGTCGAAATAGTTAATCCCCAAGGTATTTTTTCTTACAACTTTTTTTTGGATAACAATTTTCCTCTCAAAAAATCATGGCCTTAGAGCCCGATTTATTCACTAACTTTTTCATCTCCACAAGTTTTTTCGGAAACTTAAGCATTTACGAGAAAAAAATTTCGATTATCTGCGAAACAGCATTGTGACAGGGTGTGAAACGATGAGAAATTCAGCAGGCGTATTTCATCGCATACGCATTTCAATGAGGCAAAGAGTAAATGCTTGTGTGAAGTCATTTTCAACATTTATTATAATTGTATTGTCGATATTCGTCCGGGTTTTGATTGGCTGTTGTTCAATAAAATGCTATTCAACATGAGTTATGTTTTTCTCGTAAATGGTTGAGTTTTCGAAAAAACTTGTAGAGATGACTTGGGCTTTTGAGACATGTTTTTTTGAAGGAAAATTTTATCCGAAAAAAGTTGTAAGAAAGAATATCTTAGGGGTCGACCATTTCAACCCCTTCTAAGCATACTGTTTTATTGTCAACTAAGTTTCACCAATGTTCCGCGTCTTTAGCTTAATATACAGGAAAAATATAAAAGGCACACAATTTTTTTTGTTAATCTAAGGAGTGTAACTTTTCCGGGGGGAGGTTTTTCAAAAAATACCACATACCCACCTTAATTTTCATCACAGAATCGCCCCTTGAATTTTTTCGATGTTATTCATATACACCTTGTATAACTGAATAGGAGTAGATAAAAATGTGTTCATTATATTTTTTCATTCATTTATATTCATCAATATTTCTGTATGTTCATTATGTAATGAACCTGCTGAAATTCGTGACGTTTGTATCATTCATAACCCTCGTCCTGTCTGTTACCTTCCAAAGATCGAAGTCCAAAAGCCAAAAGGGATATTTCTCCAGTTAAACATTCAGATAAAACACTTGGCGTTACCGGCTTACCGATACTGCCAATGAGTGCTCAACGCAATAAAAAATAAACAATGAGACATTTACCTCGGTCGGGTGCATGTTGATGAATCATCGTTCTCTCTGGACGCATAACGCGTGGCCGACTCACAAAGAACAGCTGGAGCTGGAGAGCCGATTGCCCCACGAAACCGGAGCTCGTTCATTACACCACGGTTGATGAAGATAAAAGGTTTGTGTTTATACTCTGTGCATCCTCCATAACTATTATATGTAAGGATATTCCAATTGAATTCGATGAAATTATTGAACGATTTCCAGGATAATTTCGCAAGTTTGTATTACGTAGCTCTGCATGTTTAACGCATGAAAGTTAACGCCTTCGTTTTCAATTATCTAGATGGGATTTGTGTTTTGGAAATATGTTATCGGAGAATAAAATTTTGTATGGGTATATCTACGGTATCGTTGGGCGAATTTTACTTCGACCTTCGTATTTAAGCCCCAAACCTACTCTACAAATATTGTGTTTACGTTGAACACAATAACTTCCGCAAGGATCAGTTTGGAAACTCGATATTTGTATAGTAGGTTTGGGTCATAATTATGAAGGCCGAATTAGTGTATAGGAAAAATCCACCGAATGATTCCGCAGATTCATCAAAAATCATTATTTTTTCAATATTCAAGAAAATTAATTAAATATCGAATAAAAATGCTGTGATTGATCGAAAAATCATAGCTAGAAGGTTCTCACAGAATTAAGTGAGAATAAAATGATCAGAGGATCGCATAATATAGAATATTTGAAGAAAGTTAGAACTTTTTTTTTTGAATCACGAAATTTTGCAATAAGGTGTTAATAATCATTTTCAAACAAAATACTGAGTTTCATCATGATTAAATCAGTATTTTTCGATTAATTTTGGAAAAAAAACAACGATACCGGGGAAAAAACGACGAAATTTGAGACATTTTTTCCTGATATTCCAGAAAATTTGAATCACTTCGAACTGAAATTTGATACACTATTATGAAATATGAGTCTCAAAGTATGGGCAAAATTTTCTCCATGAATACGGGGAAATAAGAACGTGGGTGCACATGTTTTTCCAATATTTCTTGAAATATCAATGGAATCGAAATGAAACGTGTTAATCTATTATAAGATATTGACTTCGAGGTATGCGACAAATTTCATAGAAATACGATAGATATTTTCCGAAAAAAAATGCTTCAAAAAAATGGCGATGAAAATCATTCTTTTATTTTCTAATCATGCGATATGCACCGGATTTCGAACAAGGTTGTTCGTCGATATTATAAAACAAAGTTTCTTTTCAATCGCATTTTCAAAATATAGAAGTAAACTCAAAGTTTCAAATGACTACTCCGAAGTCAATAAATTCATTTTGCCCATTTAAGTATGTTTCCTTGTAAATTTCTGCACATACGATGAAACAGCCGGACAGAATTGAAATTGACAAAGAACTTTTCATTAGTGAGTCCAACCTAGTCAGTCAAGATGAATTTTGTGAAAAAATTCGAAAATAAAAATAATAATACTCCGTTCCCCAGAACAAGCGCGTTAACATTATGGCGCGAAAGTTCATGCTAAGTTTCGTGACGATCATATGATGAGAAGATGGCAAAATGACTCTTGCTAAGTTGAGCGGGCTCAATACCTGGATGGGCATCCGACATGAACTCCTCTTTTCGACGATAAAATGAAATAATTGTATATGCTCATTTTAGTATCGAACACCACAAGATGAAACATTAGACTGATCCATTTTACCTCCTTGCATTTTTCAAGGTAATATCGCTAAATAAAGCTAACCGAATGGAAATAAATCGGGACGATATGGTGGAACACTTTCCCCACCGCAATATTATTGAAAACAGCGCGGGCGGCGATAATGGAACGCGATGTAATCAACCTGACTGATGAAACCGTTTACAATGCACTATGTTATGAATGGGGCCAGGAATAAAAGCATGCTTTAGTAAACACTATACGAAATCCGGAGGATTTTCCTGGTGCAGTGATGGATCTAGGCTTAAGACACCCGTCAAACATAATATTTTGATGTTGTCATCGTTCAAATCGATGATACGATTCCATTGGAAATGGAGGATATCGGATACACAGCGTCTGTGGAATTTTTGATACACATCGACTAAGGAATTTTTGATACTCAGCGACTAAGGAATTTTTGATACACAGCGTTGTGTTTTTTTCTGGCCATGTGCAGATTCATGCTGAAGACACACATGAAAAAAGCTTTTTGGTATCGAAAATTTCGTTCCAGTAGAAGATCAGAACTGTTAAACCTTCAAGGATCTTTGATGCACAGCGTTATAGTTATTTGTTTCTAGCGATGTCTTGACTGAAGACGCGCTTTCTCTAATCAAATATAACGTTTGAGCACAGGATCAAAACTCATTAAAGATTAGCGACTACGGAATTTTTCATACACAGAGATACAGAACCCTTCTGGCCCCAGGCAAATCAAAACTGAAGGTAGGAATCGAGGTAGAACGCTATTCGTCAACTATAGTTAAGTTCGAGAAAAGGATCAACCTTGATGAGAGACTAGGGACCTATGATACAAAGTGGAGTTTTTCATACACACCGATATAGGACTGAAGGCATCAAGGTTTTTGTAGGATCAAAACTGATTGAAAACCGTGGAACTTTGATACACAGTAGCAACGTAGGTTTTTATATACATAAATATATTTAATTCTGGCATCAGCAAGATTCAGACTAAAGACTACAACTAGAAACGCTTGTGGTTGTCAAAAACAACTTTTGGACAATGGATTGAAACTCATTAGAGATATGGGTTCTTGGATACATGATTGAGGGAGGTTTTAGAGCACAGCGTCCTGGATGTATATTAAAGCAGGTTAAGACCGAAGACACTGAGGAAATTTTTTTGTGATACGAAATATCGTTCAATCAGATCAGCAACTGATAATAGGAATTAGGAATCTTCTCTACACAGACCTAAGAGGTTATTGATATACAGTGAATATTTGATGGTTAGCGTTTCTTAGAGTATTTCTATAATACAAAGGGTTTTCCTGGGCTTCAGCAGTTGATCAGCGAATGAAAATTTCACTTTGCGACATGATATTAAAACAACGTTATGCTGAATTTCGTTTAATTTCCAAAAATCATCAACGTCACCAGATAAAATTTGAAGCCATTAATGCATTAGCGCCTTTCGGAAGCCAGGTTTTTCTCATGTATTTTATTGAATGGCATTATTTAGTATTATCCCTTGATAATGAAGCTGTCAAAATATGATGGATTACAGAGAATACAGAAGTTCTACTCTGGCAGGAATGAAATCAAATTAAGCTTTTATAAACACTAACTTGGACCTAGGGGAGCTGGATAACATAGCATAGCAGTGCTGTGGAACGAGGGTGTATATAATGGATAATACAATTTGCCTCAATCAAAATGCAGTTTCGTCATCATGATTTCCATAATTCTGTAGGACTGAACAACGATGAATCAGCAAGGCTTTAGAACAAACCTTTAATTTCAGTGAATAGTGATGTTCCATGGAAAAGTAGGATGACAATTTTTGCGGGCATGTTCTATATGAGACAGGGTGATATCGCTTCGCACAAATGTCTGTGATTTTGAATTAAAGCTTCCAACGACTAGGTTGGACTCACTGATAAAGAATGAAGATGCGCAACTACCCGCTGGGATTCTTCTGTTAGTAATTTTGAAAATATTTCTCTCTGGAAAATTTCCCAAATTTTTGTTGGAAAAATCTTTTTCTATAAACTAGTCATCATATTCCAGTGAGAATTTTTCACAGACCTTGAGGTCAATATTCTTCATCTGGTAACGAGGACAATTTTCAGAGAAATTGCGAAAAAATGTAAATCTTCATTTTTTCCTCGATATCGGTGTTATTTCTGAAATATCCCGCGAATACTTGATCCGATCATGGTGAAACTTGGCAGCTGGTTTGAAAATGCCGATGAACAATTTCTGAGCCAAATTTTCTTCATATTGATTGAAAGCGTTATCAGTTCTAAAAATAATGACTTCTTTTTAGGTAAATTTTGAAGTACCTCTATACACAAGTGCAACATTCTTCAGTATCTCATTTCAGTGAATTTACAAGCCAAAAGCCAAAAAAGAGGCAATTTTGAAAACAGGAATACGAATTGAGTTTTTGTTTTATCACTATTGAATATTTATTTCCACCAGAATAAGGCCACATTTATGCTCATCCTAGCAGTTCATATAGGAGTTCGAGGACTAAGATATAGATGTCAGAAATAAGGGCAACATGGTTCTAGTAGTGCTCAAAAAAATAAGGTCCCATGACAACAACTCTTAATACATAACACAAAACCTACATTGGGTGAGTGCAAAGGAATATCATGAAGAGAAAGAGGGTTGGCTGTTGTGTTGTCCATTAACAATTTTTTTGCCAATTGATGAAGTCGCTCATAAGATTATTGGTACCTTCACTAATCTCTAGCAGATCCAGCATATTATCCGAGAATGCTCTTTTCTGTGGACTTCCAAAGGCAAGCACGCCATACTCCAGCTGCCTATGACCTATGTTGAACACTGAATCACCCCCCTACTTGCCGAGTACTTTCTAGTCTATAAAGAGCTACGTTGCATCTATTGCTGGCAGAAAACCTTAGGATCAAAGTGACTATATCAATCCCCAGTCTGAACCCAGAAGATTTCTGTGATTCAAGGAATTCCTTACGACAATGGCTCACAAGGGTAGACAACTAGGGTGCAACTAACCTGACTCTTCTGCCAAAAATCCATCAGGCAATCTGAAGGATGACTAAGGGGATTTCCAATATTCTGAATGCAAAGTTTCTAAGGATTACACACTGAGGTAAATAAATGTGTTCCTATAAGAAGAGAAATCGCGCCGTTCCCAGATAATGCTCTTAGACATAATGGAAAACGACTCCTCCCAATGGATGGAGGGAAATTGATGAAGGAGCTAAATGGAATCCCCTTTTTTCATCGCCCTATCCCGATTCTTCGTTGAATTCGACTATAGGTTAGCTCCAGAAGCATATAACACTGATCTGTTATCTGAAATTTTAGAGAATTTTTTGAATTGTTACTGATCATTCAATACTTCGGGCTTTCATCTTAGTCTGGATGTGATGTGATATTCTACTTCATATATAATATATGATATTGTTGATTTTAATTATTACTAATTTTTGATTATAATAATATCGTTTCTTCATATTATTACTGAATCATATAGCATTTCCTGTAAATTTTTAGGTAAAATGTTTCCATGAAAAACCTAGAAACGCAATGACGTGAAGTCAGCAGTTTTTGTGCGCATGTTCGAAGATGATCACCAAAAGTGCGTTTGGTGGGGGCCAATACGTGAAAAAATAACCGCTTTGGCAACGAATTTACACATGCACGCAAAAGCTGCTGACTTGAAGTCAGTTCTTTTCTAGGTTTCTTTGAGTTATCTCAGAAAAGACAACGATACCCGTGCAAAAATCATAAAATTCGACATATTTTTTTCCAATATCTCCGAAAGTAACTTTATAAACATTTCTAGTTTTCTATTATATTTTTCCTGAGTAGTGAAAGGACTGAAAAACCCAATTCTTCAGGGATCTGGAAAAGGAACAGTTGCAGTATACAAAATCGAACGAAGCACAAGAATTCAACACATAACACATTAAAATATTGTTAATCTCTTTTCCTCTTTTTTATTTATCTTTCTCAGGACACAAATCAATTGTAAAATACAAAAAAAAGGAAACAAGGAAATTCAGAAAACATATCAACAATTACAAGCTATTTCATTTAGTAGTTTTCGTCGTTTTTAGTTTGGGAAATTATCTTTCATTACTCGGTCAAAGATTGATCAAAACTGAAAGGAATTGGTTTTTGTAAAACCCCCATTGGGGGTTTTTCCTTCGAACGAAAATGCAGTAATTTTCATGAAAATCCTCAAAAACATCACATTTCAAACATATAATTTCAATATTATATTTTCGAAAAAATGAAAAATAAAAATGGGGATTTGACATTTGAAGGGATTTGTCTTGAGTGCACGATATGGCAACGTCGAATTCGGCTTTCTCGGAAAGAAAAGGATGTCAAATGTGTTACTTTGTCTAGGAAAACAGAGATAGCTATACTTCGATCTGGTTAGAGTAGAAGACAACGACCAAGGAATAGAAAAAGAAGAGCACATACTGTTATATTACTGACGAATCGCAAACGGAAATTGTTTGGTTATATTGACAAAGAACACGTATGTACCACAGAATAGGAATAAATATTTCATTAGTTCATAGCAGAAAAAGCAATTCTACTAAACACCGTTGTCACTTCGTGCATGCCTGGCAAATCCCAAACCCCAATTTTGAAATCTGATTTTGAATACTTTCTGAAGGTGATTTGGGAAAATGATGAATCAAACCCATAATAATCATGTTCAAATTTGCATTTGCAATAATATCCCAAATTCAGGAAAAACCCCAATTGTGCAGTCGTATGTTATTCCGATAGATGTCGCGTGCGTGAGGAATCTTCTAATTTTAATCCGTAATCCACTGAAAAAATATACCCAGGATATTTTCTGATTATCACGTTTTTTCGTTTCCTTTTTTTTGAAATTAAGTAAGATTATGCTGTGTTAAGGTTTTGAATATCTGTTCTCTTGTTAATTGATTTATTATCCTGCTTTATTGTTATCATTTCATTGAGCAATCTCATTTTTTCTCATTTCGAAGACTTGTGAAGTATAAGAAACATGTTCTGCTAGAGCGGTGTTATTGTTTTTTTTTCTTTATTAGGTTGGGAATGTTTAACGAGTCCCGTTTGTGTTCTAATAATCTCCCTTCATAAATGAAATGATAATGAAACAAATGGTTCTCTGCCATAATCCCATTTTGCTTATCTGGATATCAAGCATAGCAAATTATATTCTGAGGTCGCTAAGATAGCAATATCATAGTGCTCAATCGATGATCAGAATACCAATATTTATAATATTGTTATGAAATTAATTTAAGCCTGATTGTTAAGGAGAACACACTGCGTACATTGATGTTAATATCTAATCAATATGATCAATTTGCGGGGTTACCCGTTTTTCGTCTCATGTAGCAGTATTTTACGAATTTGTAAGTCCAGAAGAAATCAAGAAGAATGCAGTGAGCGTTGACTAGAATACTACTTATTATCCCCAAAATCTCGAATCAACGAACATATTCTTAATCGATAGCAATCACACCCCTCAAATTACGTGGGTTGGGCATTCACGACCGAGTCTGGCAAGAAAAAAACCAACGCAAAGATAAAAGCCCTATTTACAGCGAAGTTGTCGTTTGATCACTGCCTTTTTGGTAACCCGATCCCAGCAGGCGTGGGCTTTGGGTGAAGCCTGAATGTGGATTCGATCCAACAACCAACAACAATATCAGGCTAGAGGTCAAACGGTACGATATAATTTCACGTAGAGACTGTCTGTCGTGTCTGACTTGCAGCTGCGTGCAGTTGCCGCCTATCATTCATTTATGGACACTCTATACATCATTTTTTGCCGATCGGCAATCTGTCAATATGCGATGGAATTGTATCGAGTTTTCTCTGGGGAATTTAAGTTTTTGTTTTTGACAGTTGGTGGAGATGGGTATCTTGTAGAAGATGGAATGTTCCACTTATCTCTTCAAGAAAATTAGTTGCGAACTCCGTTTTATACAGCATATCTTTATATTTACCTCCGCCACACTGTTGCCGCATCCTTAAGGAAGCTCAAAGAAACAGATAGGAATACTGCTTTGTACAATGAAATCCTATTATTCGAGCTCTTCAAAATTAAAATTTCGCTGTTTCTTCTTGCGCGTATTTTTCCGAAAATGATATCAAAATCGAATCTGTCCGGCCGGCCTCAGGAACTATTACGCGCGTATGAAGAACCGTATAGACAGAAAACTTTCATGGTAGATTGCATTTCAAAATGCGACGTTGTTCGTTAATGTCCAAAATCGGCAACTATTTCGGAGTTATAGTGATTTGAAATTTCGAGGTTATTTCCCTGATATTTCCGGAAGGACCTTGGCTTGAACCTCATACTACAGGACAGTTTACCAAATTCCAGTTGAATACAACTATAATTCCTTCAGATATTGGGAAAAATAAGTGAAATTTCGTGGTATCGTTGTTTCTTTCCGTACGACTAAAAATACTAATTCAATTGTGATGAAACTGGGTAACTTATTTGTAAATGCAGATGAACAATTTCGTGTGAAATTTCGGCATAATCGTGTCATTAGAACATAGAAAAAAACTGGAAAAATAAGACTTACAAAGATCTCAAAATTCAAGAATCCTCCTGTATTCTGCCGAATGGATAAAATGATTTCGTTTTGTTCTATAGAAATGGAGCATATTTGTCCATTCGACAAAAATTCTGGCAATACAAAAGTATTGCAAGAGAATGAATCTGAGGATTTTCTATTTTTCGTCTGATCAAGGAGTCAAATATAGACAGATAAGAATAATTTGAAAAGAAAAATTAAAGTAAAATTAAAAAATTTTCCTATCCAGTGACACTGCGTTGTTTATATTCTTAAAAACGTCAATTTGACAAAAGTCTAAGAATACGAGAGAAGGTTTTGAAAGAAAATCATTCTGCAAATTTTCTTGTCAATACCCGATGAAGAGTCAGATAGATATAGACTCTGAAACATTACACTTACACTTACTCGCATTGGACAATCTTGTCAGCGGCTCTAAATCAGATGGGTCCGTTTGTAATCAAGTATTAGTGAAAACACGTGGTAAGATATTAACATACGATATATAAAAAATGCTTCTGAGGATTCTTAATCGAAAGATAGAATAAAAACACTGTGTCGAGTATCATTTTAGTACTGTATTTTATTATGTTAACGTTCTCCCAAGTTTTTTTACTCGAATCATTGTATGTCAGTTGATATAATAATTAGATTCGTAATTCATAAGTAGTACCCTGAAAAGAATGAAAGTCTATCGCGAGATATCGATGTCGAAAGATATTATGTTAAGGTATCACAAAAAATCTGTATTTTTCAGTATTATTTTTTATCAAGTAGACTCGTTTGCATTTAATGAACAGTTTTATTTCATTTTTGATAGTTTTTTTTTCAGATATGCATTGGAAATTAAAACATAAAACAAAACAGAAAAAAAATTCTCTAGTACTTTCAAGGGATTCCTGGTGTTCACGAACAGCCGGACATGATAGAAATTCACAACAAACTCCTCAACAATAATCACAAACTTTTCGGTTCTAAATTCTGTCCCCAAAACAAGTTCGCAAAAATGGATTCTCATATTTCAAAAGAAATCTTATCGCTTCAACTTCTCTTTTATTACGGAAAGACATGCACCTATAAATGTGAATTCGACCATAATTAAGCTCCCCTGTTGGGATACAGGAGGGAAGGAGATAAAGGGGGCGAAACCAAATCCCCCCGGGCACGTACAGGAGAGTGTTCTCATCAAATTTTACGATTATAAAACCGTCTCGGATATCTGATGATAAAAGATGGGAACGCGAATACTGTTAATGAACAAGGGGAGATAAAACTCTTGTAAATGATTACTTCATGCGTGACCGAAGTTTTTGGTGAAGAGTGTTTTGCTGTTGTCATGGCCGCTGCATGTAATGGACATGGTTTTCTGATAACGAACGGTTTATGATTGGGTTTCAGTCTTATGAAGGCACAACACAGGTGAATACTGCACTTGTTGATACACGAACTTGCAGAAAACGTGGTAGGGTACATTTTGTGGACATCAAATATTCTTGTTGTCATTGGGAACCAATATTGTTCAGTTTTGAGCCTATCGACAGAAAGTCTTAAGAAGGTTGAGATGTATGGTAACATAGGAAACACAACAGATGTCTGTGGATCGAAGATGAGAAGCGATAGATTGCAGAAAAAGTTAGAGTAGATATCTAAGTTCCTTTTTTCAAAGTGACGATACATACCCATAGTCTCTTTGTATACATTATCAGATTGTAACTCATCTAGCATCTAAATCCCTTTACAAAGTATGTTTGATAGTTCTGCAGTTTGATAGTGAGAAATATGTCTTAGCATCTCATCTTAAATTGAAACCCCTTGATGTTGAAGGCCTGTGTTCATTATAGGGTTTTCATATAATCAAGAATGCTAAAGACTCAGAAGAAAATCATGGAATCTAACTACCACTATTTCACAAATACATACATTATATCGAACAAGTTCAAGACAATGTCCAAAACTAGGGGCTAAGCCCTCTTGTAACAGGACATCGATCAAGGCCAAGTCATATGTTAGAGGGCTGAGATCATCACCAAATTCTGAGGATAAGGGATCTGCTGTAGAAATTCATGAATTCATGTCCTGTAAGATCTTAGGTTGAGTCCTTGGACTCAATGCCAAGTCCGACAAAGTAAAGCCGAGGACGAGGACGCAGAACCAAAGACACAGATTTGTCCTTGGTCCTAGAAAAAGGGCACAAGACCAAAACTCACAGCTATTGGGTTATACAGTGCGCGTCAGAATTATGGAACAAATTCATTTTCTCAGAAGAAAAATATTTGGCAACAAAATCCTGAAACAGGTCAATTTTTGTTTCTCTTTTACCAAATTTATATGTATTTTTGGAGGATTTTGTTGCACCCTGTGCCATCCCCATCAACCCTCTAAATGTTTTGAATGGGTTATGTGGTACTTTTTTGCCAAGGGGTTAGTATCTTTATTACAGGCGTGCAGAAATTTTCAAGAAAAAACATTTTTTTTTTAAATTAGTAAGTTCAAAGAGGTTTCCAGTATGTGCACTTTGTCATGGCTCATTTACTTTGAGAAGATGGTACCTGATGAAATTTGTCGACCATTACAGTTTTGTTCATTCACAACTTTCAACCACCTTACGTGAAAAATTAGAATGTGTGAAACACTGCGCTTCAGTTATGATCTTAAGTAGAATGTGTCAAGCGCTTTGATTATGGCATCCAGAACGATGGTGATCATTTTGAACATTTAATTCAACTTATCATGTAATACACAATGATTCTCCGGGTGGTACTTCAATGCCGAAATAAATTTCCAATGTCACTCCATTTTTTTTCTACATTAAAGGGTTCGTAGGGGTTGAAAGTTGTGCATGAACAAACCTGTAATGGTCGACTTTCATTCGGTGACAAATTTCATCAGATACCATCGTCTCAAAGTAAATCAGCCATGACAAAGTGCACATACTGAAAACTTCTTTGAACTAACTAATTTAAAAAAAAAAATTTTTTCTTGAAAATTTCTGCACGTAGTAACAAATTTTTCATGAAAAATTTTTTTCTTGAAAATTGCTGCACGCCTGTAAAGAAAATACAAAGACCTTGCCAAAAAAGTACCACATGACCCACTTTTCCTGTTCAAAAAATTTAGAGGGTTGATGGGGATGGCACAGGGAGCAACAAAAATTCTTCAAAAATGCATAAAAATTTGGTAAAAGTGAAACAAAAATTGACCTGTTTCAGGATTTTGTTGCCAAATATTCTTCTTCTGAAAAAATGAATTTGTTCCATAATTGTGACGCGCACTGTATATGAGCCTTGTGTGTAACACTCCGAAGTATCTATAGAATATACCTTATGGAAAAATTAATTTGGAAGAAAATTATGCTATCATGCAGGCCAATTTTCTTCTGAAACTAAAGAGATCAACTTACCCGTTCGGAAGATGAGCTGGCATGGTCTGCAACCTTCTGGCATACAACACCGATCCTCCTTCAGACATGTACCCATCAGTAGCTTCACGAGGTGAATTCCTCAACACTTCCCCTTCAGACATATACCCATTCGCAAGTCCAATCTCACAGTAGTCTCCCATTCCTTCTGGTTGCATCATCTGATATGTAGGTCTATGCCTTGAAGGCAAAGTGAGTGTACTGCAGTAACCACGGAAGAGAGGTCTCATTGGTTCAACGCTCACAGAAGATTCTTCTTCAGTTTGGCCTTCTTTGATACCTGTAATTCCATTTTGCTCGACTTGGTGATTTACCGTTTTGTTCTGTATCTTTTCAGGCTCTTTAGGGGAGTTTTGGTTAGTTTCGATTTGTTTCGATGTCGGAGATATTGGATGCTGATTAGGAGGTTGAGTCTTTTGGTAATTCTGTTTTTCTTGTTTTTGTGGCACTTGCTGTTGTTGTCTTTGTTCTTGCTGCTGTTGTTGCATAATTCGATGATTTGGTGGCGTGTCTGTTATCAGTTTGGACGGTTCTTTTTTCGTATAAACTAAGTTTGAATTTTCGGAACTACTTTCGCTAGATGGCTTGTAAATAATACTGCTGTTACTGCTATTTGGACCTGTTGTGGAAGTACTGTGGCTGCTTTCTGATAGTGGTTGGTCCCTTTCGTTTTTCATGGGTGATATCATGGCAACTACCGGTTTATTTGTTGATATGTTCACCTGGAAATTAAATGTCGGATACACTAAGAATATTGTGAGGACTACTAATGATTATTGGAACTGGGTATATGAGTATTCAGGTACCTACAGATGATTGGGATCCTTTGATTATTCTGTGAATATTTTGGGAATGAAATATTTCATCTAGTATTAACTTATCATTTTTCTGAAAACAATGTCACGATAAGATCAAATGAAAAGGAGTGGTCATGATTCATCTTAAT
This sequence comes from Myrrha octodecimguttata, assembly GCA_958510865.1. NCBI lineage: Eukaryota > Metazoa > Arthropoda > Insecta > Coleoptera > Coccinellidae > Myrrha > Myrrha octodecimguttata. The sequence goes on from OY294063.1 coordinate 20,421,182, forward strand.
TTCTAAATTGCTGAAGTGGTAATAGAAATTGATGTAAACACTTGGACGGAATACTTTCTGCAATTATCGGCTCTACTTTTTCTAAAGTAGCATTTAACATATTTCCCACGTTTTAAATTGGATGTTGGTAAATAATTATCGACATTTACTGCATTTCGAAACAAGATTTATTGCTAGAACGGATTTGATATAATGAACAAAACGTTGAAATTGCGTTATGGTTCACACACAGAAGTGTTTCATCCAAAAATGGTAATAAATGTCACTGAAAGTATTATTCATCACTGAATAATGCGGTGAGTTTTCTCATATGTCTGGTAGGGAACCATACTTATTTTGTTTTTGTAAGAATGAATCGAACTAGAAACAAATCAGTGATCATATCCAACATAAACTACCTGTGATAATATACAGGGAGAAATTTTTCTGGAGAAAAAACTCCTTCTTCCCTCCTGAGGTTTTTTGGAATGCGCCACTGGTGGTAAAGTTGAAGTGAAAAAGAATCGTTGCTTCATTTGCAAACATTTTGATTCCCTGCAATATTTATGCATTACATACCGTTTCGAGAAGAAAAATTAACCATCGTTATCGTTAGAACTAAACATTTTTTCAGATCATACGAGAACATTCTGAATTTCTTGAATTCGCCTTCAGGAGTGAATGAACAGGATTGTTCAATATCTTTTTCTTGAATACAGAGACCGAAAAAAAACAGGAAGTTTTCACATAGAACAAAGATTTCGTTCCATATTTTATCAGTGTCAGTGGGGCCCTGATGAAGAAAAGTTCTGCAGTAATTTTGCGAAATTGGAAATATATGGAATTGTATCATTTGCAGGTTTTTTCTAGATTTTCACTCCCAATATCTGAAACAGAACTATTGAAAACTAAATGAAATTGTTTCCTTCTTGATTTCTAATAGTTCTGTTTCAGATATTGGGAGTGAAAACCCAGAATAAATCTACAAATGATAGAATTTTATGTTTTTCCAATTTCGCAAAATCACGAGAGTTCATCGACCCAATATCTCAAGAATATTAATTTTTTTCGAAAAATCAGATTCGATCGAGTTTAAATTTATCGATTCATGTAAAATAATGAAAAAATACTCTTCAGAACTCAATATGAAAATTCTCAATAGAAAGTTTTTTTCAAATCATCATGAAATTATGCACAAAATTGTGCATCAGCATTTTCCAAGTTTCATCGTGACCAAAGCAATGTTTTTTGAGTTGAGTCCAGAAATATCATACCAAGAAAAAAAAATACGAAGTTTGATATTTCTGTGTCGCCAATTTGATGAATGGTTTCAACAGAAATTTGAAAAATGTTCGAAATTTTTTTCTCAAAATTTATTAACGATACGATTCTAAAAAATATCTGCAAGCAATTTGATCTCATTCGAGCCCCAGAAATACTAGTGAATATCCTAAAATGTCGAACGAGTAGGTATTACTCCAAAACTGTTTGGACCATTAATAACTTAGCAGACGCAACCTACCCTTAAAGTTTCAAGTACTAAATCTCTTCGTTCTCGAGTGGTCGTATAAATGAACGGCCGGACAAAATCAATTTTGACATCGTATTCAACAGTGAGTCCAACGTAGTCGTTTGAGACCATTTTCGGTACGAAATTCGAAAACTACAGACATCTTGGCGAAACAATAGCACGCTGTTCCCTAGAAAATGCGCGCAAAACTTAAAGTTGAAAGTGGTAATTTCGAAATAATTAATTTGAAGGGATGTCAATTTCATAAAGCAGTAATTTTTCAAAGGTATTAAGAATGTGGCTCATTGAACTTAAAGTATTTGAGAGTTGTTGGAAAAGGTAATTTTAAGCGTCTAGTTCTTTATGACAGAGATTGATCCTCACCTGTGAGCTCTCCCTAGACATCCCAGTAGGTGGCGACTTAACCATAGATTGCACACCCTTCTCCTCACGCGTGATCTTACTCGTACCCTTGATAGCAGCAGTAGGCTTAGGAATACTAGTACCAACCTGCGAACTCTGAACCGGCAAATTACTACCACCTTTACCAGACACATCCAGTTTACTAGAAGACACTTTCACCTTGGGTTCCGCCAACTTAGACGCCGAAAGACTAGCCACCTTATTCGCGTGCTTTTCAACTTCCGTCTTGGTAGTCTTGGACACTACCACTTCCTTCTTGTTGGCGTTAGGGCTGCTCTTCGAAGACGACGATGTCTTCGCGGGACGGGCAGGTTTGATTCGCGAGGCATTCCGCACTGGTTTCACATCGACACTGGGTTCCAAACTGGCACTACTATCACTTCTTTCACTCCTGGCCGACGACACACCACTGGAACTGCTAGTTCGCTTGCCATTGCTCACCGGTGCAGGCTTATCATTCGATTTGAACAACTTGAGCTTATCTAACATCGAGTTCTTCTGTTGCTGGGGATTTTGCTGATACGGGCTCGCTATCTGGGTGGTGGGCGGTCCCCTGGGAATCATCGACAGGGCTGGACTGGCCGCCCTGGAGGACCCAGCCATGGGCCTGACCTTGTCCGGCGGACATCTTCTGGAAGGCAGAGCAGAGCCAGGAAGAGGGATGCTACTACCTCCTTTGTGCGGGATAGCAGAAGATCTGAAACGAAACAATAAATAAACACACTGTGAACCGTGAATACCAACGTTTATCAGTTTGTTATTGCAGCTATTTAAAGAAATCTGACTGCATCAGCGCGACCTTTCGAAATTTTATTCTTCATCACGAGAGACCTGCAGTTAAATGGGCTGTAAAATGAAACGTTTTATGTTTCACGAGACTCGGGAAACATTTATTGTCCGCTGTTCGAGATTAGATCGAAGTTCACCTCTTAATTTTCTCGTATTCAGTTTATGCCCACATGTTCTTTAGGAATAACTCAATTAGGGCTAACGGTATTCAGGAATAACCACCAGATGTAAAGGCAATTTGAATTGAGCACGGTTTTGTAGTGGAATTACATGGATCGTTTATACCAGGTTTAATTATCATGATAGAACCGTTTTAATTTTATTAATAGTGTGAGGATTTCCTCAATTGATTAATTTATTTATTGTACTGTATTTTCGATAATTGGATGATTATTATCGACTTCATACTCGTAGGTACAACTCCAAGCACCTACATATTGTTTGGATGTAAAAGGTCAAGAAATAAGTATTCTTCTACTGCTAATCAATAAGCGGAGATGATGAGAAACAAGAATTGAGACTGATTAAATTTAATATTCCGAGGATTTATTGTCGGTAGTTCAAAATCAATTAATTCTTCTGGAGGTCAGAAAAGATGTAAGATTTAGTGTTTTCTGATCAATGTACGTATATTTTAGGGAATGATCATACAGTTTATTTGACTAGATATCAGTAATTAATATAGTTAAGGCAACATTTTTGCAGAACTTCGTTTAAACACCGAGTATATCAAATAAACAAACCGTAGTTATATTAATTTAAGGAAATTTTGGGAGGATTTCGCATTAGTTTTCAGAGTTTCTTTAAGTATTCTTTTCCAATATCTGAAAATAATTAAATAAATAAAATTATTACTTTTCGAAATCGCCCTCGTGGATTGCAGGATTTGAACTATTTATCAAGGGCAACTTCTCGGAAAAATGTTGCCTTATAAACAATGGAATTGTAACGTTTCAGAGCCTAATATCTGAGTTCTTCATCAGACGATAAATAGAAAATCTTCAAAATTATTTTCTTGCAATACTTATGTATTTCAAGAACTATCGTCAACTAAAATTCTCAAAGATCACAGAAGGGCAGACTCACTTGATACAAAATTTTTTCAATTTTACCTCTTCTTGTAGTCAATAAGGCTAATATGGTACAGGAGGACTCTTCTCTATTTTTCTAAATTTTCTGTTTCCTTCATCAGTATCTTTGTATTATCCCGATCTATCATATGTTTTTCAATGGTCGGAAATACACGTTTCGTTATTTGAGATGTTTGTTTCTATTCTCTAGGTTGTTTTTGTGTTCTGATATCATTACTTCATTTTACAAATACAGGGAATATTATAAACATAATTTTTTTATTTTGTTTTCCGTTGATCGATTTTGTTTCAATAAGTTTAGATTTAAAATCATTTTTCATTTCGAAGTATACGTTCTTTTGTTATATTTTTGACACTATCTCATACTTTTCGGAACCTGTTTGAGGATTTAAGAATTTCAAGGTAAATGGTATGAAGAAATGCCTAATTATTGATATTCCGAAAAATGAAGAAGCACTTTAAATAAAATCAAAAGGTTAGATGAAAAGCAATCGTCTGGACATACCGACAACATTTCGTGATGGAAAATGCCCTCAATATATATAAAATCCATAAGTTTCTTTCTGTGATTCGTTCCATGTGTAAAATAGTAACCCACTCTCTATTCAATCTGTCGGAGATGTGAGTTAAAATGGGGTGGTTTAGTATAGGGGAGGTGAAATTTGAGGGACGTCTGTCAGTCTGCTAACAATGTGTGTTCAAGCTTATGCAAACATTTCAGACACATATTCACTTATACATATATATGATGTTTATTTTTCAAATTGGAAAGTTGTGTCTAGGATATGGAAATTTTTTCTATGAAGGGTAATTTTAATTTAATTTCGCTCTCGGAAAAATTGTCAAAATTTCAGGAGAAATATTTTCGGAAAAATTTCGAGTGAAATATTTTAAAATTGCCCAATTGCCAGATGAAAATCCGTTAAATGGGGATTTAGTACTTTTCAAGGATCGTTTATAGATATTTGAAGTATAAAACAAAATAAATTAAAAAAATTATTGAAAAAAATATGAAAAGTTCACAATATTTCAGAAAACTTTTTGATACAATAACTATGAATGCCAGAAATACTTCCAACATTTTTCTTCTATATTCAATTCTTGATTTCATCTGCAAACTTGCTGTCTTCGTAAACAACCTTATTTAAACAGCTAGATAAGGATTATTTGCCTTGATATCTTTGTTATAACAATAAAAATATCATCCTCGAACTTATGACACATGATAAATAAACAAATCAGAAACATCTGCACGCACCTTCGTGTTTCTGGGGATGTTGGCAAGCTTGTTGCCTTACGAACGCTGCTACTACCAGAGTGTGTGTTCCCCATGGCGAAAAACGCGTCGACGCACCATAGAAAAACGCGCCACAGAACTTTTTACACCGCCAGATTCCCCAAACCGCTTGTGTCACGTGCCCAACAGCAACCCCAACAATGTGTAAGCAAACGAGAATGCATCTGCTGTACCCATCACGTGCAATGGTTGATTGAGCGTGCGGCAACCGAGGATCATGTGGAGAACACTATTGGATTCTCCAAGTTGCAGTTGGATGCAATACGAGTAGTTTCTTCACATACATAGAATTTTGATAATCCCGCAAATTTTCAGGTCGCGAAGATATTTACTTCATTCGGGTATCCTAGGATTGTTCTCGAACTGGGCAGAACCAAGGAGCGGACGTTTCGAGTCCTAGAACTATTCTAGGATCCATCCTGACAAATCGACGGCCGCTAATCACGTTTTAACAACCGGTCATTTAATTTCGACCTCGAGCAAAATTTACTCAAATACTCTTGAAGGTATGCATATGTTCAAGAGAAAAGACAGGTTGCTAAACAATGATCTCACCCCCATTAGTAACCCATTATTCCAAATATTTACCTGACTCACCCTTAATAGCCCAGCACTACACTAAGGGCCTTCAACAATCCTTTTCTATTAGTCCCGAATACCATCCTCTCACTCGTTCAACATGTACACTTGTAACTGTAGTTAGTAACGATATGTCCTTGACAAAGGGAATTCCGAAACGTTCGTACGACGCAGAAAGTGTAAGTGGATTTGAGAGAAGTTACACACTGTTTTGTTATTCTAGGATGTTTTGAAAACAGTTAAACCTATATGAAAACTCGAACAGATGAAAGTGCAGAAAGAGCGGACAAAAGAAATCAATATTTTTCAAATTTTAATCAGTGTTAGTGATGGAATTAATACAAACTAGCGGAAGGAATACCTACGATTGAAAATACATCATCGAATCTGTCGATCATCTCATGCGTGTAAAGAAGAAGATGACCCTTCTTCACAATACAGGAATTATTGGATTATATCAAATGATGGAAATGGAACAATTCTGATATTTTAATTGAAAATCAAAAATCCATGATTTAATTATGTTGATGATTAAATGAAAAACAATGTGAAATTCATCGGCGCTTCTCTGTTCACGATAAATATATATTTTTATACATTAACGATTAGGTACTGACGTGAAGTCAGCAGCTTTGAACGGCTTTTTCTCAATGCGAATTGGTGACTAGGAAATTTTAGTGAAATTTAATCGAAATATGAAAATTTTCAAGAAAAAATATTTTTTTTTTCAAATTTTTCCATTGATAATTCTTCTTATTGACACTGTTCATCTTCCAACCAAGTTTCATTTCGATCAGATAAATATTTTTCGAGTAAATGGCTGTAACATAAATACTATTCGGCAGATTTGGCCCATTCACGAACTCAACCGAGATATTCAGGATCAAAACCTAACGTGAAAATTTCAAGAATCTAGGTCCTTCCTTTCGAAAGTTAGAGCACACACGGACGGACGGCCGAAATGAAGAAATGAACTGATCTGAATTCAGAAATTCCTTTTTTTTTTCAAATATTCAAATCAAATTTTGAAATTTCAATATATAGGGTGTTGAATCACAGCTTGAAAGAAGTACCATATTTTTCTGATACGGACCTGGAAATTTTCAAGTATTTCAATATGAATCGATTAACCTGTATTAGTTAATCAATCATACATTTCAAATATCAACGAATCAAACTGGGTGGTTCAAAAGTTATGAACAATTGAAAATATTGGTGAATACAAAAACACCCTGCATCTTGGTTATGTAATCGATTTGATCTACCATATATGTGTTTTTTGGACTCGTCTAGGTTAGCTCTACCTCAGGTTACCGTATGTTCATTTACCAATGAAACACCCTGTATAAAAGAAACGAGTTATCTTTTCATGGTGGGAAAAGTCACCTGAGGATGCATCAGTTTAGAGCTTTGGGGGGCCATACCATCTGAACTATGAGAGACATTCTAGTTTCGACTGTAGATTTGTGTTCAAGAGAACACAATGCGTACATTGATGCGAATATCAATGAACAATCGTTTTCCATAAAAAAAGATTTTTATTTAATTTTTAATAGTTCTGTTTCAGATATTGGAAGTGAAACCCCAGAAAAACCTGAAACATAATCATAAAAGATTTTTATTTGATCAAAATCTACTGAATCCAAATGCATACTCATATACTGTTCAAATTTGCTCAAGTCCACATCCTATCTACATTCATAGCGCTTCAAATCTTTTCACAATTTCTGCGTGTCCAGAATTATCAGTGCATTTCTTGACATATATTTCGACATTGCATTTTTGTCGTGCTTATCTATTCTCTGTCGTTTTCCACGAATAATAAATAACACATTAAACGTAATTATGATAGGGATAAAAGCGAAATGCGATAAAACACACGGAAGTGCAGTAAGAATTTGTTTATTGACCTGATATGTTTGAAAGTGGATTATCAACCACTGATAAATAGAAACGTTACAATATAATTCATATATCGATCTATATGGTATCAGCGAGAATAAGGACAATCTGGTATAAGTTGATAAATAGTAGGTTTATTATTTCATAAGGAGGAGAAGTGTCACTTTTCTTGGCAGGCTTGAAAAATCACTGGTCCTTCGATCGAAATATGTTATTTTATATTCAAATCTTTTGAAATTCCTGAAAATCTGAATATTCACTTTTGGATCGATTCAGGATCGTTATAATTGAGTGAACAATGGAACAACTCGAGAATACCACAATGGAGGTTTTTCCTTTAAACGAAAATGCAGTAACTTTCATGAAAAACCTTCAGAACATCACATTTCAAACACAAAAGGACGTCAAATGTGTTACTTTGCTATACTTCGATCTGGTTAGAGTAGAAGACAACGACCACGGAATAGAAAAAGAAGAGCATATACTGTCATACTGTCATATTACTGGCCATTCGCAAACGGAAATTGTTTGGTTATATTGACAAAGAACACGTCTGTACCACAGGATAGGAATAAATATTTCATTATTCTATAGCAGAAAAAGCTATTCTACTAAACACCGTTGTCACTTCGTGCATGCCTGGCAATTCCCAAACCCCAATTTTGAAATCTGATTTTGAATACTTTCTGAAGGTGATTTGGGAAAGTGATGAATCAAACCCATAATAATCATGTTCAAATTTGCATTTGCAGTAACAACCCAAATTCAGGAAAAACCCCCATTGTTGTGCGACAACTCTTATCGGCCAATGTCGAATTCGTCAAATAAAGGGTGTTTCAAATTGAGCGTTTTTTTAAGAATAAATTATATATAGATGGCGCACTGAGTTCGTCTGGGTATTTTGACGTTTAACAAGTGTGATGTATGACATTTATAGAAATGGCTCCGTACACGATACAACAACGCGTTCAAATTGTTGAATTATTTTATGAAAATCAACGTTCTGTGAAAAGTGTTTTTAGATAATTACGTGAATTTTATGGTTTACATAATCGTCCATCTCAAAGCACTATTGATCGAATTATTAAAAAATTTCAAGAGACCGGTTCAGTGGAAGATTAAAAAATTGAAGAATACAGTCGTAGCGGTCGTTCACAAGAAAATATTGATTTGGTTCATGAAATTGTTGCTGAAGACCCCGGAATGTCCATTAGATGACGTTCACAACAAGTTGGACTTAGTGAGTCCACAACAAGGCGTATTTTACACAAGGTTTTAGCTCTGAAGGTTCAAATTACACTGGAACTACAGCCATTAGATCATTTAAAACGTCGTTCATTTGTCAATTTCATCAATGAACAACCAGCTGATTTTTCTCGAAAAATTATGTTTTCCGATGAGACACATTTTCAACTTGGTGGCTTTGTTAATGAACAAAATTGTCGTATCTGCGGGGTGAGGAAAATCTACAAATTATTCATGAGAAACCTATGCAACCTAAACGAGTCACTGTTTGGTGTGCATTATGGTCAGGTGGTGTAATTTGACCCTTCTTCTTTGAAAATGCTGCTGGTGAAGCTGTAACTGTCAATGGTGATCGATACCGTCGGATGATTATCGAATTTTTGTGGCCTGAATTAATGAATATTGATCTAGAGGACATTTGGTTTCAACAGGATGGCGCTACACCTCACTTTGCAAATGACACAATCGATTTATTGAGACAAAAATTCATATGATTTGACACCGATGGACTATTTTCTTTGGGGTAATGTGAAAAGCCAGGTCTATAAGAATAATCCACAACCGATTCCATAACTAAAGGATGAAATTATTCATATCATTAGTGAGATAGAGCCTCAATTATGTCAAAATATCATTGAAAATTTCAACAAAAGATTGGACGTCTGTAGAGCTGCAAGAGGAGGCCATTTGACAGATATTATTTTTCGTATATGAATGTCATAACTGATACTTCAATTACCAATGCAAATTTGTGAAAATGAGTGCAAATTATGTGTTTTATTTAATCTTAAAAATTTTGAAATTTGAAACACCCTTTATTTCTCGAGATTTGGGAATAGAGATTCATTTTCAGCGTTTTGGACGAGATCGCTGCTTACGGCTCCAGAAAGTCCCGGTGCATCAGATTCGGCCCCCTTCTGTCATAACAGAACTCCGCGACCCCGACCCTGAGAGCCAATTTGCATCAGAATGGACCGTTTCACGAACGAATGGTTCTGCAACCAACCGGCCGTACTCCATCGATCTTACGTGAACGTGTTGCTACGTTTTTATCTGCAAACTTTAAATCTTAATATCCAAAATACAGCCGAAGTTTGGAAATGCACCGGTGGGACAAACGCCACTGCTCTTTGGTCTGTCTGGCTTTTATTACTTTTAGATATCGGGGATTTATATCTTTTTGAATTCAAAATATGTGATTTATTTCTGAAATATTCTAAATAGGAGACGTTCTGTAGATATTATAGGTTGTGGGTGGGAAGAGGTGTAAAACGTGGGTGAGTTTATGTGAAAATTATACATTCCATGCTACTTAGATTCTATAAACTGGATAAATTTGAGGATAATAGGTAATACTTCACTTTTTCTACATTTTTAGTATCGCGACTCTCACAATAGATCATACATATTTCATATTATAAAGGGGATCTCATTAAGCATTGAATTCAGCCTAAATTACAGGGACAACAATTAAATACAGATTTTTCTATATAACCTTTACATAATATCTTTCGATATTGATTTGATATCTTACGATATAATTTTATGTCTTCGACGTACTACGTCTTCAATGACAAAATTATTATATCAACTGGCATATAGTGATCAAAGTAAAAAACTTGAGAAAAGTGTGAAAAAATGAAATACAACCTAAAAACAATACTAGACACAGTGTTTCATCTTCTATCTTTCGATTTAGAATCATCAGTAGCATTTATTCTATATTATACATCAAAAACTCACCACGTGTTTGTTAAGTACACTTCACTTCAATAACGGAAATAAGCAGGTTTAAGTCCATACGCATGCTTGTTAGAATTGTGCATAGAAACAATAATGCCACAGATTTTACTTACACCTTCTTCTTTCCTTGACAAATGAAATGCGGTAAAAAACATTTTCCAAAATCTTTATAACCTCAAAAATTTTTTGAATTTATAAATTACAGGGATTGAAACTGAAATACTTGGATGAAATATTTTCCCTTAACGAGATCATTTCATTACGAATAATCTAAAATGATTTTAGTTCTAAGAACTTTCAATATTTTTTGTTAAAACTGAGTTAACAGCTCACACTTGTAAGGATACTCGGAAAAGTGGCAAAAAATAGTTTTCGTCAATTACCACAGGTAGATTTTGGTTTATTATTTGATAAAATCAAATAATAAACCTTAGTGATCGTCAAAAAAATGGTAGAAAAATTGTCTGTCGCTTGAGATTGATCCTCCAAGCTTTTCAGCACGATCGGTGTACTCTAAGGGCTCAGAACTAGGGGTGGGAGGATAAAAAAAAAATCTCGAAAACTTACCCCCAAATTTTCATGAAACTTTCAACGTTGATTACTGTTGCATAACTCAACCTAAAAAATTTCACTCGGATGATTTCCGACCAGTGGTCGCTGAGTTCTCCGATAATCCCGAAAATGAATCATCGCATTCGATTCTAAGATTCAAATCAGTAGAAATTCAGTGAAATAATTTGACAACTTTTTATCCAGAATCATATATCTTAAAGCAGATGAAAAGATTGATGAATTTCATTCAGATATATTTCTGATCAAGGGGTGCAGAACGATACCCCGTTTTCTCCTATAAACGTCGCAATTTCTCTGAATTCTAATATTTCATCATCACCTTGAGATATAAGCGAGGTTTGATGACATTTAAATGTGGCTGTGTTGCCTAGCTGTAATTTACTACCACGTGGTATTGTTTCCTCTTAACCCGTTTAACCGTAAGTGGACATAACTTTCGATTTTCTAAAATGGACTCACGTCCATTTTGCCTATTCGAATTTAACGTTGTATTTTGAGAAGAATTTCGTCAGGAGAAAAATAAAATTAAAAAAAATCTCATACAATTTTTTTTTAGTTGAAGTCTTCGGTTCGATTGTAATGGTCAATATGTCAATTTTGGCCGTCATAACAAATAATCAAAATTCATTTTCACTAGGAATGGACTACTTGTACAGAAGGTAATTTTTTTGCATTTTTTCTAATTTTGCATGGAAGCCGATATATTAATGGAGGTGGTGGACTTGCACGTTCTTGGTGGTATTTTTTGCATCTGACATATACTCCATTCACTTTTATAGACTATCCCGGTTGGCCATGACATTCTGACACATTTCACCGTTTATATTTTGAAAATGTAAGGTTATTGTCATTTTCCTGTCAGATAACTACAGAACGTTGTCCTCTCAACATAGAGGTCGTAGTAATTACGTATTTTTCAAAATGTGAATTTACTTTGGGAAAATAATAAATTCGAGAAAATATTATGTGGATTCAATAATTCCGAAGACCTGGCGAATGTTGAAGAAACTTTTTTCTCTGTTAACACTGGAAATATTTCACGTATATAAACATGGATGGAAGATTCAGATATGCTTCTTTTTGTCCGGAAATCAAGAATCGAGTGTTGAAATTTTACTGAAAAATAATGAAAAGGGTAGTACGTTACTTTTTTCCACATCATTCGAAGACAAAATAAAAGTACTCGAATAACCCTGCAGTAAAACTTCCAAACGAACAGACAAACCTATGTAATTCCCGACTTTTCGGAATTTTCAAGACATATGCCTACAACAGAAGTTAAATTACCTTGTTGCACATCTTGAAATACTCCAGTATCACTCCAGGGTTACTATCAGAAAAAGCAGATTTCAATTCTACATAGCGCTTCCTGATACATTTGTCTCTGCTTCTTCAAAACTACCTTCGGCATTTTTAGTTTCCAAGCGTGATGATTATGTTAAGATTGAGAGTAGAAATTGACATTGGCATTAGACAACGTCGTTGAGAATTATTCTGAATTTGCCGATATTTCACGAAGGCCAACCTGCATCAGTTTCAAGTGAAAAAACTTGAAAGACCTAAATCATGGCCAACCGTGATAGTTTGTGAAAATGAATGGAATTTACGTCATCGTAAGAAACAACGTTGCCTTGTTAGAATTTCAGACAAAATTCTTACATCATTTACGCTGTCTAACCTCAACTCTAAACAGATATAACACATAATTCCAAGAGGTTTCCCCGTCACAAAAGCCTCATTGATAGATATCCCGATACGCGATACGAAAAGAAATACGATTCAAGCCAGCCGACTGCAGTAATTTTTTATTAGGTGGGAAAGATATGGCTTCAAGTATTCTCGAACTCTTTATTAGCGTAGAAATGAATTGAAATTCTAAATTTAATCGAACCTGCACTTCTTTCCACACGAATTCTGTTCAATTTACCAGGAAGCTTGTTCTAATGGAAAACATAAGTCGTGACTCGAATAACTATTTAAATTGTTATCGTGCAATGGATTTTTTAAGCTCCGGGATTCAATTTAATGCAGTGGATGCCTATTTCGAATCGTAAGGAATTTATTGTATGAATTGAGTGATAAAATTCTCACCAAGATGGCAGAGCTGGAGTTTAATAGATCAACACGAAAACAAGGTCAATATTCATCGATAAATCAACAAATATTTCCGTATTTGCGAATTTTTTAAGGCTGTATAGAAGTAAAAAATTCATCTATAACACAACCAAACAATCAGAAGAGCAGGTAACTAATTAATTAATGATATATAATATATATGAATGAAAATGATATAGTATCTTTGTATATAGTTTGTGCTGTTGTCTATTTATTGTTTTATTTTTATATAATAATATATTGAGTCCACGTTATTTTCAAGTATTAATTGAAGCTTATTTTGGGAGGATTTTGGATCATTTTTTTTTGTTTTTTCAGGGTTTTCACCCCCAATATCTGAAACAGAACTATTAAAAATTATATAGTATTGTTTTTTCATGGAAACGCCTTTGCAGATTGTAGGATAGAACTATTTGCCAAGGTCAGTTTCTTGGAAAAAACAGATTGCCCAATGAAAAATACAGGAATAATATATACGGTAAACAAAGCGAACTGTGACGTTTCAAAGTACAAATCTGACTCTTTCAACCGCTTTCAAAAGACAAACGAGAATGTCTTCAGAATTATTTTCTTTCGATTTTAGTTTTGCGACTTCTGTCGAATTGACAAAAGTTCCATGCTATGAACATGTTACCATAGAAAATCGACTGTCGTTCTGCTGACAGAAAATCGATCGTTTTTCCATCAATCAGATTCCGTAATTAACCTTTTTCATGAACAACCGAACATTTCATATTTACGAAATGGAAAACCAGTAACCGAAATAACCAAGTTGATTGACGTAACATATCCTACATAAACTTGACAATGTTTATGTGAAATCTGGAACCCAAAGTTGATTTTCAGTCAATCAGAGATTATCTCAAAAAATACCACTTTTATAAATTATCCCGGTTGACCAAGACTTGGGTTTATCAAGTTTTTTTACTCAAAACTGACGGAGTGAAATATCGGCAATGTCAAAATAATTTTCAGAGGCGTGGCCAATGCTGATTTCTACTCTCAATAGTCCCAATCTCAGTTGAATATAATCATCACGATTGGAAACTAAAAATGCTGAAGGTAATTTTGAAGCAGAAGAGGCAAAGAATCAGGAAGTGCTTTGTAGAATTGAAATCTGCTCATTCTGATAGTAACCCTGATAATTTGGAATCAATAATTTATCACAAGCTATCCAACATTTTCGACGTATGTGAGTGAGAACCAAGGTATTATATTTTATATGAATAGATATTTATTTTTTTGCTGCACATCAACACAATAAGGAACATTTAAAGTGGAAGAGACAACAAATTATTTCCTTCTATTGGTGTACCCAAAAAGACACTGACTGAAAACTGAATTTTGAAAAAAAAAAAGCAACGACAAATTTGGAATTGTAATTTGAAAAATTAACACATTTCGGTTGATACACTTCTCACTTTTGCAAAGGAACATTTAGAATATAACGGACGACAGACATCACTTTTTAAAATTATAAAATCAATGGCTTCAAAATACAAAAGTGTAAATGAACGCAAAATTTCATTCGAACAAAAATATGTTGCTGCAGCCAAAATAACTTTCCTGCCCAAATTTCTACAGTATAAGTCGTTAGATGAAAATATCAGATTTGTGGTAATGAACATTTTGATAAATACGTAATTAATACGACCTCTATGTAGAGAGGACAACGTTGCGTAGTTATCTGACAGGAAAATGGCTATAACATTTTCAAAATATACAGGGTAAAATGTGTCAGAATGTCATGGCCAACCGGGATAGTTTATAAAAGTGAATGGAGTATATATTTGGAACCAATTATCTGGTTTGAAGAGCCAAAGGGCAGTTCACGGATATTGATAAATGAGAGAGAACTACAAGCTTTAGAATACGATCTGAAATTTCCCTTCCCCTGTGCAAGAAAATTTTTGAAATTTTTGGTGTGGCAACTTGGACCAAAGTCTCCTATTTCACTCAAACTGATGACGCGTTACTCTTCACCCTTAAAGTACTGAATTCTTCCTGAGAAGTAGGACGAATTGCAAACTTTTCAAACAATGCGATTAATCAAGGGATAGGCGAAATCACTCTACCAATTCAACAAGGAATTCAAATATCAATCTCTACAAGCTTAACCTCTCGTGGGAATAAGTCAAGTGTTCGGAGCAGGAAGGATTCAAATTGAATTCAATATTGAAGCACGATACTCTTTTGTGACTCTCAGAGGCCGCCCTGTTAATGTCGAGGGAGACTCCAAATGAGAAGCACTCGGTGTGTAATCTAGTTCCCTTCTATGGAAACACGTAAGGCTTGCGTGAACAATAAGGCGAAATGAAAGGATTTCACCCTGTTTGCCTCAATTTCCGAACCATTAGATGTAATATGTATCCAGTCCGGGCTTGATTCGTCGTGTATTAACATGAATTACTGAATAAGGAAAGTTGGCAAACCTACGATTTTCCTCTCTGGTTGTTTCACAATTATGCTGGATTTGCGTGCAAGCATCCTACGCTTTTATTATGTACTAAAAGGTCCTGCTTGGCATCACTTGGGTGGACAATAAATATGCTAGAAGTTATCTGAGTTAAATCTGATTCGATATAAATTTCGATCAATGTTAATGTTTCGTCACCTTGCAAATACTGATACATTTTTGGTTTTATATGTTCAATTTGGCCTTCTGAACATAATGCTGCAGTCGAAATTCCACAGTATATCTTCGTTTTAAATATATGCGTCCCCAAAGTTCAGAAAATGTCCTTTTTCAGATCACTTTTTCCAATATCCGAATTTATTCCCAATAATATCTTATATTCCGGATTCTAAAATTGCTAGGATTTTCTTTACCCCATATAAAGTGACAAAGAAGTTTGGCGTTCAGAATGGAATTCTTTTAATGTTTTCAACAAAGATTTGATCAGCGATCCTTCAGAAGAAGTTCATGGTTTCAATCTTCCTAGGAAAATTTGGTCATTTTGAATCGACTCAGAACCGGTCATGGTCTCTCTTATAGTTTCCTCTTCAAATGGAATTCGGTCGAAAGTCCACGGTGTGAATGCGAAGAAGAAGAGGACACAATAGAACATTTAGTTTATAGTTGTCCAATATATAAATTTGACGATGGTTTAGAGACAATTCATTCGGTGTCTGATTCATTTTTGAGATGGATCGTGAACTTCAAATTAATTTAATGAGTAATGAATCTTTTATTAGTTTTTTCGTCTTCTTTCTTTGTTTTCAGGTGTGATTTTCAGATATCAATCTGAATCAAATAGGAAGGAAGAAATTTTGTTGATAAAAGAGAAGCCCTGCAATATCAAACCACAATTTCACTACACTTTTACGGGGAGACAGAGTTTTTCCTGAGGTTTTTATCTGTACTCTTGTATCATACGTAAAAATGTATGGTACCCCGATCACATCTCCTCTGCTAATTCTGTGATAACACATATTGTTAACGTCGATTATGGGTTGAATTTGGCATCGATGCACCTTTCCTATCAATTGAGTAGTCGACTGTAAGGAAAATATTGGCAGATTTGTTTTTTTTTCCAGTTAGCTTAAAAAACATGAAAAATCAAATGAATTCATTAGAAATTGAATATCTTCAGAAATTTCCCAACAATAAAATCGGAGAAATACATCCACTAATCATGTGACACTGAACGCGAATCAGAGCATCTATGCACTCATTAGGAATCAAAGGAAATGCACCTATGAGAAAGAAGAGTTTTTGAAGAAGGAAGAAACTGAAAGAGAAACTCTCTGAAGGAATCTTCCAGGAATGGATCATTCCAAAAGTTCCTTCGGAGCTTTAAAATTTCAAGGTCCAAAAATTAGTTGGATCTCAGTAGGAATAACTTACGCATCCTCATTGGATTCTTAACGGGACATGGTCGCCTAAGGAAGAATATGATGAGATTGGGCTTATCAGAAACTGACGAATGCAGATCCTGTGGGGAAGAGGAGAAACTCCTGTTCACCTGATTACAGAATGCTTTGTCATTACAAGCCTGCATAAAAAATATCTTGGACAGAAACATTATGGGAGGAATGAAGACCTAGCCTCCTTGAAGCCCTCACAGATATCGGAGTTCATCGGAGCTCTAGAGCTCAATGGCGATGTGCAGGTAGCGATGGTCGAAAACAATACCAAACCTGACTAAACGGCGTAAAGTCCCATGTGACAAGTTTGTAAATGTTCGATGATCAAAGGATCGAACAATATTTTTTATTTGGAGATCAAGCAGTGTTGGACGGGATCAGTACTCGAATGGATGACCAGTGGTTTCACAATATTTCTTCTTGACTCATACTTTCAGTTCTTTTTGAATTTCTTCATGACATTTTCGACGCACTACATGTATAGGGACCCAAGTGTTTGAAAAAGTAATGTTTCGGATAGAGGAACCTCGTTTGTTGCCTTCACGAGTGAACGCTGAAACCAATTCAGGAAGCGAAGCTGTCCCCCATTGTGCGGTTTCCTGGCTACCACATTTCCTCCTCCACAACCCGTTGTATTCACCTCCAGAAAGTTCCCTAAGGCTTTTCCCCTTTCAATAAACGTGTTATGAACAGACGTGTCAGTATCGATATGAAAAAGTTCCGGCAGAAACCCTACAATCCGCTCGAAAAGTTATCCCCCAGAAGGAACATAATTCAGAAAAACACGTACGTGAGGGAAATAGCCTACTGCATTGCAGAATATTTCCATCCGGATAAAATGGGAGTTTCATAAATTTTCATAAGCTTTTACAAGCTCTGCTCGAGGGTGTGGCATACTCCATGCATGGATTGATGTTTCGCAGCAAAAATTCTAAGAATCGAGGAAATACGCGATACTTACACCTTTTGAATTTTTTAATGATTCGTCACCGAATTTTGCATAAACCTTCATGCTGATTCTTTTCAACAAGGTCTCGAACAAGAAAACCACTTGTGTACTAAGCCGATGTTTCGTTTAATATATAAACTTCTTCAGGGCACTTAAAGAGAACAATGCAAAATGTAAATCATTGAACAATGAAACAGAATACACAGTTAAAAACTGACAATTTTTGATACAGAATTCCTCTTAATAAAAACAATTAATCAACAATCACAGCAAACAAAGAACGAACTGCAGAAGTAACGAATATAGATACTGCCTTTCAGAAATTTCTTCGTTTGTTGTGATTGTTGATTAATTGTTTTCATTGAGAGAAATTCTTCATACAAAAATTGCCAGTTTTTATTATAATCTTTCACTTCGTATTCGTGCAATATCCAGTTGTTTCCACCATGTCATTCAACGCAATTTCATTCTTGCCCATTCTTATATTGAAAATTCCATAATTATCCCAATTTTCATCAAATTTATAATTGTTTGAATATGAAATCATTCAACTAACCTAAAAACATTAATTGAACTCTAGAATTTCATGGAAAGTCTGGTCCATAGACATGGACTGGAACGGAAAAGCATAGACCAACTATTTGGTCTATGCGATATAAATGAATATTCCTGTGTATTCTATGTTCTGGGTACACGTAAGCGGAGCTTAATTCAGGGCGTTTACTAGCTCAGGGGCGGATCCTCGAAAATAGGGAAATTTCTCGAATTTTATCAGATTTTATAATACTCAACGTTGAAAATCTCGAAAACGTTCCGTTTGAGGAGAAATAATAAAGAATAATTAAGTATTCTAAACAGATTCTTTTATTTAAAGTAGACCACACAGCTTTGGACAAAGCAGCCACAAAATTGAGTTTACATAAAAAATCGGAACTAATCAGTTTGCTTCAATTTTACGGGAAATTTAAATAATGAGATTCAAACATCAGAGAAAGTTTCTTGCTAGGGGGGAAGTAAACAAGCTCACCCAGAAATATTCAGTTTTGTGAATTCAAAATTTCAAACCCTCATCATGCTCTACTCTTTCCCGTCTTTTTGCGAGCGTGTTCTAGAGGAACAGCGTGCTATCGTTTTGTCGAAATGTCTGTAATTTTCGAATTTTGAGCCAAAAATGGTCTCAAACGACTGGGTTGGACTCACTGTTGACGATTCTGTTCGGCCGCCCGGCCATTCCTATGCACGATTACTGGCGTACGGAGAATTCTATCGATCTGAAACTTTTGGGCTAGGTTGCATTTCAACATGCGACGGTTGAGTTCATTAATGGGCGAAATCAGACGAGAGGTTTCGGAGCACTTTGACCTACTGAAACGATTAAGCTGGATTTATAAACTCGACGTTCCCGTTCCCGTTCGCAATTGACGTTTCCGTTCAAAGTTAAAATGCACTAAGTCCGCAGCTGCGTCAGCTGACTGATAATGTGCCGCTCTCCTGTTTTTTCCGCTGCCGTTCGAGATGACCATGTTTCATCTTTTGACGTTCCCGTTCGTATCTTAACCAATATGTGAGGTTAGTATGCACTTATAATTCGGAGATTAGTTTGTTTATTGATAAGTTAGGCTTGGTTTGGTTATATTCTTCCAACTTTAACAAAGGAAACCCAAATTCACAGGATATTTAACCTCTATAAAACCTCATAAACGCGAACTGGCCGAACGGCGAACGTCAAGTTTATAAAAGGGGTATTGGCGTCTGAATTTAAGATTGCAGCACCACGGTGGCCAGTTTTGGAACCTTAGGTACAGACATAGATTTTGTTTTGATAGTCGATTTTGTACTGTTTGTTAGTGTTTGGTTTGATAATTTTTGATTTCACGATTTATTCAAAGACTTTTTAGACTTTTATAGTTGACGAGAGTATTACTGGGAGTACATATTCCATTCTTATAGAGTAGGTATGTATCATTCTTCAATCTTATTGAGTGTAGCAACTCTAAAATTACGGGGATATCTCTAAGGTTTGACAGTATTTTAATATTATTTATTTTCAGATCCGAATGGCAAGATTGACTTTGGCGGTCTTGAAAGTTGAAAAACAGTATTGTAAAACATACTTTTTGGAATAATAGACAAATACTCATAACTTTACTATTTTTATAGCGAGGGACTAAATACTCAATATATTGTGAATAAAATGAATAATTCACATAAAACCAATGCTAATTGTATCGTAAGTCTTATTCATTATGAATTGACAACTAAATTTTCCAACACTCATATGATTGGTCTTGAAAAAGCTGTAATAAATAAGCCTTGTACAACTTTGCTTTCGTCGACAGAAGCACTTTGAGCGAACAGTATTCATCACCAGATATTTCCTTTGTTGAGACTTTTTTTTCAATAGTCAGTTCTATCATTAAAACATTTACTTTGTTACTTAATGATCAGTTCAACAGGCAGATTTCTGGAAGGCAGAGCATTCCTCTTAAGTAAATTTCTCTGCTTGGATTAGGGTCCTGGAAAAAAATTGTCTTCATGAATGTGATCTAATATTTCATGAGCAATTCGTGCTTTCCTCTTTAAAAATGATTATCATCGGAAAAATTGCGGTAACAGACACTCATAAATCTTGTTTGTTGGTTTTTATCGATTCTTCAACACTTTCAGGACCGACTTGTTAAAGGAAGTTTCTTTCACCCTAATTCGAAATTTTTCACCTGGCTGTGGAAATCTATGGGAAGGGACATTTAAGTTTGCTTTTCCTCAGTAGAAACACTTGTAAAATCACACAAACGTCAAGAAAAATGCATTAACTTTCTCATTTTCTTAACATTTCTTTCAACTTGTCAATGATAATGTCTGTACCTCGGGTTACTCGGATAGCCACCAGAGGGAGTAGCGCTTATCTTCATTCGCCAATAGTTCGTTTCGAACCGCCAGCGGTCAACGGGAACGTTAGCGGGACGTCAGCTGCGAACGGGAACGGGAACGAAAAGTTTATAAATCCAGCTTTAGATTGAAACATGACTGTCAGTTGGAGTATAACGTTGAGCAACTTCTGCGGAATTTTGTTGAGATCGTACTGCCAGTAAATTTGAAAAAAAAATTTTCAAAATTGTTCTCGATAAAAAATTTTATCTTAGAAATAAAAATAAAACTACAAAAAAAATTACACACTGTATGTAGTAGGTACAAAAATATTACATTAGATTAGAAAGTAGGATAACGTACTGTGAATACCACGGCAAATATCGTTCGAAGATTTCAATCCCGTTTGAATTGGTTGATTCAAAAGAGATAATTACAGTAATTTTTAAGCTTTTTTAGCCTTCAACTTTCAAACTCAATTCACTTATATAAACTATACCAGTCGGCCATGACATTCTGAAACATTTTACTGTGTATATTTTGAAAAAGTAAGGTTATAGTCATTTTCCTGTCAGAAAACTACACAACGCTGTCCTCCCTACTTAGAGAACGCAGTAATTACGTATTTTTCAAAATGTAAATTTACTTTGGGACAATATTGAATTTGAGAAAATATAATCTGAATTCAATAATTCCAAGGTCCCCGCGAATGCTGAAGAAACTTTTTACGCGCTTGTTTTGGGGAACAGCGCGTTATCATTTCGTTACGATGTCCGTAATTTTCGAATTTTGAGCCGGAATTGGTCTCAAACGACTAAGTTGGACTCACTGATGAAGAATCCGTGGTCAAAATTGATTCTGTTCGTCCAGCCGTGTGCGTTGTAACTTTCGAAAGGAAGGACCTAGAGTCTTGAAATTTTCAGGATAGGTTAAGATCCTGAATATCTCGGTTTAATTTGTTAATAGGCCAAATCTGCCGAATGGTTTTTGTGCTACAGCCATTTGAAATATTGATTTTTCAATAACCCGAAAAATATTTATCTGATCGAAATGAAACTTTGTTGGAATATGAACAGTGTCAATAAGAAGAATTATCCATGGAAAAATTCGAACAAAAAAATTGAAAATTTTTTTTGAAAAGTTTATATTTCATTGAAATTTCACTGAAATTTTCAAGTCACTATTTCGTAATGTGAACAAGCGCGTAAAAGTTGCTGACTTCACGTCAGTGCTTTTCTAGATTTTTTTCTGTTAATAGTGGAAATATTTCACGTATATTAACATGGTTTCAGTTAGCTATTTTCTTGTATGGAAATCAAGAATGGAGTGTTGAAATTTTACTGAGAAGTAATGAATAGAGTAGTCCGTTACTTTAAGATAGTTCATTAGAAAAAACATAAAAGTACTCGAATAACCCTGCAGTAAAACTTCTAAACGAACAGACAAACCTTTGCAATTCCCTACTATTCGAAATTCTCAACAAATGAGTCTACAGAAGACATTCAAATACCTTGTTGCCCAACTTGAAATACACATGGAGTATGTAGTACAAAACCTGTGTCAGCTCAAAAGAACCAACTCAATTTACAAAGTTCTTGGGAATCTATGTGAACGATACACTGGGTTTTCACTCGCATACGTCGAAAATGATGGATTGCTTGTGATAAATTATTGATTCCGAATTATCAAAGGTACTATCAGAAGAAGCCGATTTCAATTCTAACTAGCAATTCCTCATACTTTGTCTCTGCTTCTTCAAAGGTACTTTCGGCATTTTTAGTTTCCAAGCGTGATGGTTATGTTGAGATTGAGAGTAGAAATTACCATTGGCATTTAGGATGCTGTACCAGCATAGATCGTATTTGCCCATCCCTACAAAAAGGGTTCTATGTGAGAGTCTTGTCTTGTCTAAGTTTAATTATTGCTCCCCTGTTTATAGCTTTTGTCTTGATCAAGAGACATTAGGTCGAATTCAACGTGTTCAAAATAGCTGCATTAGGTTTGTATATGGGATCAGAAAATATGAGCATGTTTCGCATAAGTTGAAGGAGTTATGTTGGTTGCCTATGAAAACCTGTTTTGAATATTATGCCCTGTGTACTTATCACAAAGTCATAATTGAGAAGTGTCCGCCATATCTTCACAAGAAACTGAGGTATAGAACTGATATTCATAACTTGAACGTGAGGCATAGGAATCTGCTTTCTTGTCCCCAGCACAGAACATCGATCTTTCAAAGAAGTTTCTCTTATAATATAGTGAAGTTTTACAATGAGGTTCCAACCGAATATAAAAAATTCACAATGGTTAGATTTAGGAAAGAAATCAGGGCTCATCTTTTCCGTGCGATAAATGTATAAAGTTCCTGATTGTCTACAGAAACTATAGTAGTACTCAATGTCTTGAATGCTTTTTTTCTATTATTATCTTAGTTGTGCTTTATTTTGTTCATTTCCATTATATTCTCCTTTTTTTGTTTTTCAATGATCATTCGAATTCAATTATTTATGTAACAAGGGTTAAGTGGTAGAGCACCTTCTTGGTGAACTTCCCCTTGAGGTTCAATTTGGTGAAATAAAGACAATATTATTATTATTATTATTATTATTATTATTTGGCAACGTCTCTGAAAATTATTTTGACATTGCCGATATTTCACGAGTGCCAACCTGCGTCAGTTTCTACTAAAAAACTTGATAGACCTAAATCATGGCAAACCGGGATAGTTTATAAAAGTTAATGGAGTATACATTTCGTGGTTTTTTTTTGGTACATATAAAGGTAACACTTCACATGTAATGACCCATTTTATTTTCTGTTCTAGCCATTCAATATAATATAATAATGTGGAAGTATTATTTCCATTTGAATTTGCTTTGACTTCGTTCAAACCATAACATGCCACAAACATTTACCGCATCAACATGAACCGATTTCGAGACGCATCATCAAAAGCAACACCTGAACTCACAGATACAGGCAACTTAATTCCGTTTTCACACTCGGGGCAGTAAATCATAGCGACGGCAATTTATAATATCGAAATTTAATGCAGGAGGGCAGAAACCGTTAACCGGGTGTAATTTTAGGCACCAAAGAAACAAAAACGTTGACATTCGGGCAGCATCTGGCATGAATTATGATGCTCCGGGTCAATTCGTCGGAACAGAAACCAATTTTTGCAAGAGGATACCCGTTCACTTTGTCAAATGGGAAAGCTCGGCCCAGACTGTCAGGAATGTTTTTTTTTTCTTTGCGATAGAAAGATGGATGGGAACAGACAACCTGCATATTTATTAACGTCCTAGAGCCTGAGGATTGAGATGATTTGATTGCTTGAGTTGGTGTATTCGTTATCATTGCAGTGACCACAAATGTTGGCAAGTAGTGAATGACTCAAGACAGATTTTAGAATCAATTTTTATTCTGGATGATTCCAAATTAGACGTGAACCTTGGAGGAGGTGTTACCATGACTTTTTGCGCGCATGTTCTAGGGAAACAGCGTAATATCGGTGTCTAAATGTCTGTACTTTTCGATTATTGAGCCGAAAATGGTCACAAACGACTAGGTTGGACTCACTGATGACGAATCCGGTGTCAAAATCGATTCTGTCCGGTCGACGAAACGATAACTGTCGAACAGAGCAAGCTAGCGACTTGAAACTTGTAGGGTAGTTTTCGCAACAGCATGCCGCGGTTAAGTTCGTTAATGAGCCAAATCGACCTAATAGTTTCGGAGTTATAGCCATTTGAAATTTTGAGATTATGTTCCTCATTTTTCAGGAACTACTGGAGCGATTGGATTGAAACTTGGCAGGTGGTTGGAGCATAACGACGCCCAACTTTGAACGAAATTTTGTTGGAATCGCGTAGTCAATCAATTGAAAAAAAATTTGGAAGTGTTTTTCGAAAAAAAAATTTTTTTCTGAAACTATTGTACAAATACGAGAACAAATACAGTTATAACTTGAACTTCATACTTCACAGCAGTGTGCCAAATTTCAATTCGATACGGTTATTAGTTTTGGAGATATTGGGAAAAAAATATGTAGAATTTCGTGGTTTTCTTCTCGAAATCGTTTTTTTTTTCGGTATAACTCAAAAAATGCTGAACCATGATGAAACTTGGCTGGAATACAACTTTGTACAGAATTTCGTTATGATCGTGTCATTAGAACAATTTGAAAAAAAAAATTCGAATATTTTCCTTCAAATACATATTTAATATTCTGTGATCTTCCTATCATATTATCCTCATTAAATTCTGTATTAACTTTCGAACTATTATTTTCCGAAGAAGTACTAGATTTCAATTCTATCCAATCTGTATTTTTGGAAATATTGGGAAAATAAAATTTTGAATGGGTATATTTGCGGAATCATTGGGTGGATTTTACCTATTCACAAATTCATCCTTCGTTATCAAGGTTCAAACCTTCTCTACAAATATCGAGTTTCCAAGTTGTTTCTTTCGGAAGTTATTGTGTTTACGGTCGGCCTAACGGCCGGGCCGTAAACACAATAACTACCAGAAGGGATGACTTGGATACTATATATTTGTAAAGTAGGTTTGAAGCTCAATTAGGAAGGTCGAATTCGTGAATGGGTAAAATCCGCCCAATGATTCCGCAGATATACCCATTCAAAATTGTATTTTCCCAATATTTCCAAAAATACAGATTGGATAGAATTGAAATCCAGTAATTCATCGAAAAATAACAGTTCGAAGGTTAATACAGAATTTAATGAGGATAATATGATAGGAAGATCGCAGAATATTGAATATGTATTTGAAAGAAAAAAATTGAAATTTTTTTTCAAATTTTTCTAATGACACGATACGAAGGACAAATTCGTGAATGGGTAAAATCCGCCCAATGATTCCGTAGATATACCCATTCAAAATTTGATCAGGTAACTATGAAACCACGCACAGACCTCGAAGTGATCATATAACAACAGTGTTTCAAATTTGGATTTGAGCCGATGTTGGATGATTTCGCAGAAAGATTTTAATTTCTTCGTTAATCAATCATTTTCAGATTACTTCCTCAATATCTCAATAAATACAAGAACGATTATATCCAAACTTTGTGAATCGTTGTAGAATACTGCCGCGAAATATCATGCAAAATTTCGTGGGGATGGTATCGGTATCGCTTTGGCAACAAATTTCAACAAGCGCGTAAAAGCTCCTGACCTTACGTCTAGAACTTTTCACTAATGTTTCCAACTTTTGTAAGAATGTTAAGGAACTAAATGATAATGGACTCAAATTTATTTTCATCTTATTAATTCCCCGAATAACCCCAAAATTAATACCCTCAACACGAAAACTTGCTGGAGTTTCATTTTGCTGAAAGGCAGTAAACAAGCAAACGTACGAATATGAGCAGACCAAATTATCGTATATACCCTTAATTGAGTAGAGTACTCCAGGATGCTGTACGCAAATGGCGGGACATATTTATCTATCCCATGAGAGCACAATTCGCAATTATGTAGTCCCAGAACTTTTGCGCTTCGTGCCTTTGAGTTTCGTGAACCCCGCGTAGTTTGAAGATAAATGATACTACGTAGATCCATTATAGATGCTCGTCGCCATGTTTGTTCGAATTAATATTCATAAAGATCAATCAGTTCGAATTCGGAGGGGATCGTTTGGTTTATTTCCGGGAATCTTGGCTTCAACCCCATTAATGGTGATAATAAATTTTTAATTGGATGAATAGAGCACTTGTTCCTATGTAATGTATGAGTGAAAAGTTACCCATGCAGAATCAGAACAAAAAGGTAAAATTTGGTTCGTAGGGTAAACTTTTACACAACCATGTGGGCCTGATGACAGCAACCTCTGAAATTTCAAATGAAAAGAGGGTTGAGTGAAACCCTGCTTCAAATGTAATTCGATTGCCCTTTCAAAAATGCCACATCTTTTGTGAATACTTCCGAAAAATATAAAAAGTGGTTTTTCCTTTAAACGAAAATGCAGTAGTTTTCATGAAAAACCTTTAGAACATCACATTCAAACATATGATTTCGATATTATATTTAAAAAAAATGTTTTATCACCTAAAACTCAAAAATAGAAATGAGGATTTGCATTTAAAGGGATTTTTCTTGAGTGCACGATATGGCAACGTCAAATTCAGCTTTCTACGAAAGAAAAGGATGTCAAATGTGTTACTTTGCTTAGAAAAACAGAGATAATTATACTTCGATCTGGTTAGAGTAGAAGACAACGACCAAGGAAAAGAAAAAGAAGAGCACAGACTGTCATATTACTGACAAATCGCAAACGGAAATTGTTTGGTCATATTGACAAAGAACACGTGTGTACCACAGGGTAGGAATGAATATTTCCTTATTCTATAGCAGAAAAATAAAAGTCCAAAAAGCACTGCCGTGAAGGCAGCAACTTTTGCGCGCATGTTCAATGTAGATGACCGCTTCAGCAACGAATTCGAACGAGCGCGCAAAAGCTGCTGCCTTCACGGCAGTGCTTTTTGAAATTTTTTTCTGATATATTACTGGATTTAAATTCGATCATATCTGTATTTTTGGACATATTGTAAAAATAAAATTTTGAATGGGTATATCTACGGAATCATTGGGCGGATTTTACCCATTCACGAATTCGACCTTCGTAATTAAGCCCCAAACCTACTCTACAAATATCGAGTTTCTAAGTCGTTTCTTCCGGAAGTTATTGTTTTTACGGTCAGCCTGACGGCCGACTGCGTAAACACAATAACTTCCGAATGAAACAACTTAGAAACTCGATATTTGTAGAGAAGGTTTGGACCTTAATTACGAAGGCCGAATTCGTGAATGGGTAAAATCCACCCAATGATTCCGTAGATATACCCAATCAAAATTTTATTTTTCCAATATTTCCAAAAATACAGATCAGATCGAATTGAAATCCAGTACTTCATCGAAAATAACAGTTCGAAGTTTCATACAGAATTTGATGAGGATGATATGATGAGAAAATCATAGAAATTTAATTTTTCAAATTGTTCTAATAACACGATTATCACGAAATTTTGCATAAAGTTGTCTTCCAGCATCTTAAAACTAGCTGTGAAGTTTAATCAGGACTGAATCAGTATTTCTCGAGTAATACCGAAAAAATCAACGATATCGAGAAGAAAACCTCGAAATTTGACATATTTTTTCCCGATATCTCCAAAAGTTATGATCGTATCGAACTGAAATTTAGTACACTGCTGTGAAATTAGAAGGTCAAAGTGTGAGTATAATTTTTTTTGGATATGATTAATGGTTTCCGAAAAAAAAATTTTTTTGTAAAAAAATTTCGAAAAAATTTTTTTTTTTAATTTACTGACAATATGATCTTGACGAAATTTGGCTCAAAGTTGCGCGTCGTTATATTCCACCAAACTGCCAAGTTTGAATCCAATCGCTTGAGTAGTTTCCGAAATAAAAAATAAATAACTTCAAAACTTCAAGTGCCTATTAACGAACTTAACCGCGGCATTCTGATGCGCAACCTATCCTGAAAGTTTCAAGTAGCTAGCTTGCTTCTGTCGACAGTTATCGTGTCTACGGACGGCCGGCCGGACAGAATCAATTTTGACACCGGATTCGTCATCAGTGAGTCCAACCTAGTCGATTGAGACCATTTTCGGCTCAATCATCCAAAATTACAGACATTTGGACAAAACGATAGCACGCTGTTCCCCTAGAACATGCGCGCAAAAAGCTATTTTACTAAACATCGTTGTCACTTCGTGCATGCCTGGCAAATCCCAAACCCAAATTTTGAAATTTAAATTTGAATACTTTCTGAAGGTAATTTGGGAAAATGATGAATCAAACCCATAATAATTATGTTCAAATTTGCATTTGCAGTAATCACCCAAATTCAGGAAAAACCCCAATTGAATCTGTATTGCTGTGGTTCCTCAAAAACGTTAATTCGACTAAAGTCTCACAAAACGAAAGGAAAAAATTCTGAAAATTTCCTCATTCGTTTGATGAAAGATTCAGATTTGTACTTTGAAACGTCACAGTTCGTTTTCTTTATCGTTTGTATTGTTCCGGTATTTTTTATTAGGCAACCTGTTTTCCTAGAAACTGCCCTTGACAAATAGTTCAATCCTGCAATCCGCAAGGTCGTTTTCCATAAAAAAAAATTTATTTGATTTTTAATTATTCTGTTTCAGATACTAGGAGTACAAAACCAGAAAAAAACTGAAAAATGAAGAAGAATAGTTAGAATGATGGAAAATTGTTCACTTATAGGTCCAATCACAGCCTTACCAAAAATACCAGACAATCTCAGGTGTGAAAAAAAGAACTTCAAGATGCCATTTTCACACAATATAATTGAATGCTTCGCATTCTTCAGCTATTTGCTTCAATCATGACGAAAAGGGTCATGTATGTGTACGGCAATTTCGAACAGGCAATCGAATTAATTACCTGTGAAATTAAGTGTCACTCCATCCTCATTCCCATTGAAGAATTTAGGGGTTGCTTTCATCACGTTGATGCAAATTAATTAGAACCAACCGTATAAAATGTCCCCGTGCGAACTAAAGTTATTTCTTTTGGCATTTTTCTTAATTTACATGGGAGATGAGATATAACGCGTAAAACCCTTCATATTAACACACTTAATGATATGTATAGGATGGGTAAAACTAGTAGTTGAATACTCAATGGGATTAGTAAAATTATTATGTAATTCTAAAATATGGTGGATGCGCCGGTAGCAATTTTCTCAATTTAGAGTCAGCGACTCATCTGAATGTAGATTTCAGTTGTGAATTCTTCTTCTGATTTGTACTACTCACAACAGTGTAGTTCATATATCGTTGAATATTAAAATTCAAAAGTTTGCAATGAGAAATAACGAAGTTTCAGTTCATAAATATTATATTTTCCTCTTTCTGTTGATGTTCATGAGATTGTGAAAGTACGATGAGAAGGAAGTTATTTTCGGTAGAAATAATACCTCTTCGGACTCGACTAAGTATAGAGGTCCAAAAACAATGACATATTCCCAAAACATATATGAAAAAGTGAAGAGAATTGGAATTCTCTGAAGATTCAATTACTTGAGTAATTATACCAACAAGCACAATAGCGAAACTATTTGTTTGATGTTTCATCATGGATATCTCATGATATTTTCTTAGAGCTGGATTTTTCACAGGTTCCGACGATCAGAAATGAAAATTGTGATAACAGAATGGAATAGATTAATTGAGTATTTATCAACAGCCTTTCGCCAAAATGACTAAAAATTTAACAGTCGCAAAACCCAAAACTTATTGATCAACCAAAACATTACTTTATATGTTTTCAGCTATGTAGCTCAGCAACAAACCGAAATAAAAATATCGATTTATTAAATTAGAAATCATTAATGTATGCATGCTGTCGCAACAATGTTAAAATATTCCAGGAATATTCAGTATTCAGTCTGGCCTTTCCCAAAAATTTCAACACTCCTGTGAAGTACAGATAGTAATCCAACTATTCGAGTTCTATGGAAAATATGAATTTGCAATGCGAAACAGCCAACATTCTTCGAATAATCATTTGAATTCCTATAGAGCTGTTTCTTTATCATGCACGCAACCCTTAATACACGTCTGGTGAAATACGGTGTTTGACTGGTTGCCTGCTCGCAGGCGTTGCATTGACTGTATACCGAAGAGTGTTTTCCGTTGCCGAAATAAATTCATTGTTGTTTTACATGGTTAACGCTCTGTTTCACAAAACCTACAACGGTCGACTAGCTAATTGATTCTCAGTTAGATGATAGGGTTCCGAATGAACTTTAATCGAGCACAGAAGTTGGTGCTGATTGTGAATCAAGCCTGTGATTTTTCAAAGTCTATGAATTTTTCTTAATTAATTTGAAAAATCACAGGAATTTGTTTTGTTGAATTTTCAACTACTTCGCTAACGTTTCGGGTAAGTTTTATCCTTTTTCAAGGCTGTAAACATATAATAATATCAACACAATAATTGGTTGGTGAAACAGATCCGTCGCTACCCTCATTATTATGCATTTAACAAATAGTTCTTTGTTAAATGCATACTAGTGAGGCGAGCGAACGATCTGTTTCACCAACCAACTAAAAGCCTTGAAAAAAATAGAACTTATCCGAAACGAAGGCGTAGTTGCTGAATATTCAACAACACAATGAAATACATTCCAAATTCCTGTGACTTTTAAATTTTTTTTTTAATGTTTCAACATACAGTAAGGCTGTTTGAAGGGACGGAATGAAACTCATCGATTCTTCTGGATGACCAATATATACATGGAACTATGAAGTATTTTAGTCCATGTATGTTCTTGAATAGCAGACTTTCTTTCAATATTCCTGAAGCTTTTGAAGTAAATTTCTAACCGGATTTCAAGTTCGTATTATGCGGAATACGAGGATTATTCTTCTTGTTCTGATCATTTTGTAATAAGAAGTTGTAGTAACTCTCAACTACTGAGAAGATGAAGAGAGGAAACCACGATGTTGCAAAATGGTGCATGCACAAGCAGGGAATATTCTACATTCTCAGTGCAGCTGAGTGTAGTTGTAGTCACAGATAACAGAATGAGTCTAGTTAGTGTAGTTAAATATGTTCTATGATTTCCACAGAATACAATTAAATGATAGATGACAGAATTCTATGCGTCTTTTATTTTCGCTACCATTTCGAGGTTATATGCTTTTGTTGATTTGCCGTTTGATTTAAGCAAATGAACGTATGAAGAAAGTAGACAAATTCAAGCCAGTTTTTTTTGATTAGATAGTAGAATAAGACCAGAGACAACAACAGATGTCTATGATCATAATTTACGCATAACGCACTACCATTACCCATAACTATCACAGAAGAAAACCTCAGTGCACTCGTAATCTGTGACTACACGAACAGAGTGCAAGTTTGCAACAAAACACACCAAACAGTATCAGTGGAGTTAGTGCAGTTCATTCAGGTACAACGAAGAAACCTATGCTCCATTCACTTTTATAAACTATCCCGGTTGGCCATGACATTCTGACACATTTCGCCCTGTATATTTTGAAAATGTTAGGTTATAGTCATTTTTCTGTCAGATAACTACACAACGTTGTCCTTTCTACATAGAGGTCGTAGTAATTACGTTTTTATAAAAATGTTTATTTACTTTGGGAAAATATTAGGTATGTAAATTCAATAATTCCAAATACCTGGCGAATGTTGAAGAAACTTTTTTCTCTGTTAATACTGGAAATATTGCATGGTTGGAAGATTCAGTTATACTATTTTCTTGTACGGAAATCAAGCATCGAGTGTTGAAATTTTACTGAAAAATAATGGATACAGTAGTCCGTTAGTTTGTGACAGTTAATCCGGAAAAAGAACCAAAGTACTCGAACAACCCGACAGAAAAACTTCTAAACGAACAGACGGACCCATAAAATTCCCCACTTTTCGAAATTATCAAGAAATACGCCTACAGAAGACATTTGAATACCTTGTCCACAGAAATACTCCAGTATGAAAATGTTGGATAGCTTGTGATAAATTTTGGATTCCAATTTATCAACGCTAGTATCAGAAAAAACAGATTTCGATTCTACATAGAACTTCCTGATAGTTTGTTCCTGCTTCTTCAAAACTACCTTTGGCATTTTTAGTTTCCAAGCGTGATTATGTTCAGATTAAGAGTAGAAATCGTCATTGGCATTTGGCAACGTCACTAAGAATTATTTTGACGTTTCCAATATTTCACGGATGCCAACTGCGTCAGTGCCAAATAAAAAACTTGAAAGACCTAAATCATGGCCAAACAGGATAGTTTATAAAATTGAATGGAGTATATTGTTCATTAACAATCCAACATGGCAAATTCAACTGAAACGAGTGCGTAAAAATGACGAATGGCTTTACAGTGTTTCCTTCCAGTATACCAATGTAAATATGAACGAATTGATGAACAGAACAAGCCAACAATTTGTACCGTCGGTATTTGCAATTTATACAGGAAAACGTATCGGTGCTAACACTCGGCTCGACTATCGCCCACCTATCGGAAATGCAAAATAACTAGCACACCCCATAAATTATAATCCCTGCGGTTAATTTTCAGCATGATTTACTTCCCTGCGCCTAAACGTACCAAATTATAAATTACGCCGGGGGTTAATTTTCAATTTTATGGATTCTCGGGCAAATTTGAATCTTCGCTCCAAATTCTCCAATTTGTTCGCTTTAAGTAGATGCTTCGATTATATACAGGGTGTAGAAGAAAAAATGAACTCTATAATGCATTATTTTATTATGTTTTGCTAGCATGTTCTGGGGAACAACGTGCTATCGTTTTGGCCAAATTTCTTCTTTGATTTTCGAATATTACTGAATTTTTGTTGCATTCTTCGGTTATTTTTTCTTCAATTCTTCTACTGGAGTTTTTATGTTATTCTTCAACTTATCATACTTAATAAGTTAACGATTAGCATAAAAACCCAGAAAAACACTGACGTGGGGTCAGAAGCATTCACGCGCTTGTTCCGCTGCCTAAGCGGTCATCTATACCCCGCCAAACGTAGCTCTTCTTTTCATATGGTCCTCACGAAATTCTGCATGAACCTCAAGCTATAATTTTCGATCGAGCACTAGACCGCAATTCGATCCAAAATGTTGAATGGGTATAACTATTTGAGGAACACTTGGCAAATTCTACCCATTTAAGCATGCGACCTTCCTAATTAAACTGAAAATTTACTATACACATCAATTTCCTGAGTAGATTCTTCATAAACTAAATATTTTTACGGCCGGCCTAACCACTGATAGTGAGCAGAATAACTTCCTGAAGATATGTTCCTCAAATTAACTCGGTCATTTCGTTTGCCGGTTTTCCGTTCCGTAAATATGAAATATTCGGTTGGTTCCTGAAAAAAAGGTTAATTACGGAATTGGATTGATCAAAAGCAATCTTTCTGTCACCAGAACGACAGTCAATGTTCTATGGTAACATATCCATGGCATAGAACAATCCATAATGTTTTGCTTACACCATGGACAATCTATATTTACCTTATGATCCATAGACCCTACAATAATTTTTTCATTGTTGATTGTTGTCTCGTCTATGTTCTATGGATGATGAAGTAAATAAAGATTGTTCTATGCTATGGATATTCTACCATATGGTGACAGAAAGAACGTTTTTTCATCAATCAAATTCCGTGATTAACCTTTTTTTCAGGAACTAACCGAATATTTCATATTTACTAAACGGAAAACCGGCAACCGAAATAACCAAGTTAATTTGCGGAATATATCCGATATAAACTTTACACTATTTACATCAAATCCGGAATCCCAACTTAGATTTCAGCCAATCAGAGATGATCTTAACAAAAACCTGTATTTGGAAGGAATAATCTTGTTTTAGGAGCCGAGGCATCTTTCACGGATATTTATAAATAAAGCAAATCTTATCATATCGAATTTGTTCTGAAATTCTGAAGTGATAGTAAATTTTAAAAGAAATTTGTGGGTTGGCAACTTGGACCGAAGTCATCTGGAAGTTTCATTTTATTCTTCTTATAATTCAAAAACTACAAATCTGATCGGGCCGAAACGAAATACTCGGTTATGAAATGGAGAATTGGAAGTTTCATTGAAATTCTAATGGAATAAATATTTTTAAATTTTTTTTATGGATAACTCTACCTATTGATACTATTCATCTACCAACCGAGTGCCATTTCTATCAGATAAATACGTTTCGAATTATTGAAAAATCAAAATTTCAAAGGGTCATAACACAAAAAACCAGTCGGCAGATTTGGCCAATTAACGAACTTATCCGGGATATTGAGAATCTAAACCTCACCTGAAACTTTCTGGAATGTAGGTTAGTTCCTTCGAAAGTTAGAGACAGAATCAAATTTGACCACGGATTCTTCATCAGTGAGTCCAACCTAATCGCTGAAGATCCATTCCGGCTCAAAATTCGAAAATTAGAGACATTGTGAAGAAACGATAACGCGCTGTTCCCCAGAAAAAGCGCGTAAAAATAAGATATCACCAAACCCTTTCCATTTAAATTTTGAGGGGATTGCAATCATCATACTCTCAGGGTTGATGAAATTGATTAGAACGAATCGTATAAAATGTCTTCCTACGAACCAAAATATTTTTTTTTTGCAATTTTTTTTCGATTTTTCATGAGGGCCATGATAGTTAGTGTGGATACTTTTCAAACGGTCAGACTGTTTATCTAACTCTTCTTTCAAGAAAATCCAAAGCTGAAGCAACATAAGCTGCGTATTCAATTAAACTTTCTACTAATCCATTCTGTAATATTCGAACTAACAAATTGTGGGGGGAGCACATTTCCGCGGCATTTTACCCGCCTCGAACGACGGAATCGATAACAATTCATTCCAATCGAGTGTATCAGTTTAATTTTCCGGAATTGTATAATCGAGTGAACGAATTCATTGTAATAAGTTTCCTCTCGCGAAAATGGAATCGGGAAAGCATAACGAAATAGCAGGGAGTAAGGGGGTTGTGAATGGGGAATACTATACCGGGAGATCAGGGAAATCCTAATCGAATCCTTAACAAAAAATAAATTTCTTAAGGATCGTAATATTTCGAGATAACGTCGGGAAATCTAACCGAATCGATGGACAATTTTCACGTGTAGAACTTCAAAATAATATCTTCCATTGTTGTTATGTTTTCTAGCCGAAAATAATGTTATCCTGAAAAAAAAATTGTTCAAAAAAAATTCGAAAAATTTTTGGAATTTTTTCGAAATTCCTGACACAAAATTTTGGATTAATTCACGCGACGGTATTCTACAGCTAACTGAGAAGTTTCAATCTAATTGCATCAGTTATTCTTGAGTTATCGAGGAAATATCTTCAAAATGCGAAAAGAGTGTATTTCAGAAACCATTCGACCGATTTCGTCCGTTAACGAAAGTATCCGTTGCATTTTGATGCACAACCGACTATGCAGTTTCATATTGCTAGCTAGCTCTTTCGATAGGAAGAAATCATGACAGATCGACCATCTGGACAGAACTAAATATTCTGTTCTCAATCATTCGATTTTATTGAATTGAAACTCGAAAAGTAGTTGTGAGTAACGACACGAAGACACATTTACCCGGAACACAGAATACACATAGATATTTATCTATTTCGCAGAGACCAGATATTGGGTCTATGCTATTTCGTGACCAGACCACAGACATACTCCATCTCTATGGACCAGACATTCCATAGAATTCCGGAGTTCAATTGATAGTTTAGGTTAGTTGAGGGATTTCGTATAATTAATTTATCAATTTGATGGAGATAGGATAAAAATGGAATTTTCAATACAAGAATGAGCCATATTTCTTTGAATCTCAAGCAATGGATTGAGAATTCTGCAATACAAATCGCCGTAAGAGATATCTGTGTTGAACTTGCAAAAAATGCAGGTGTGTATTAGCACATTGAGAAATATTTGAATGCGTATGAAATTTTACCTGAGCCAAACCTGTAAAAATGGCAAATGAAAAAAGTGTTTTATTTGATGGGAAAATTTTGAAAATAAGGTCCCATTTTATATTGGCAGCGATTCGTGGTTGAACAGTATTCTGAACTCTATTAGCACATTAACCTCCGAAGCTAACATTTTTGATGAATTCACGAATTTTTGAACAGACGACGTAGGAACAGAAATACGAATTTTTGTTTTTCTGCTATCAATCTACATCTTTGTATTTCTACGATCCTGTCCGAAATGAATCCTTATGAAACAACACCTCCAAAAATGTTGTCTTGATAATCTTTTGTGATCTGGAGACTTATAATCAGAAAATCCATTTTCTCCCTTCACGTGAGATAGCTGTGGAGCTGAGTTTTCATGGAGTTCATTCTATAGATGTCTGGAAGACACAAAATTTAAGCAGCATATGGCGAATAGTTTCTGATATCGAAATATTTCAAAAAATATATATCTTTTTGAATTTTAAAATAATATGATCTTCACAAAATTCTGGATATATCTTCACGTTGATATTTTACAACAACAAACTCAATTTCAATTCAATCAAATGGGTATTTCTCGAGTCATTGAGGAAACGAAATTCGAGCCAGCTTCAATTCCGAAACCATTATGCGGATTTTGTCATTGAAGGACTTAGATATTCAGGCTTCAAATCTACCCTGGAAATTTCAAGTCACTAATTTCTTTCTTTTGATATTTAGACCACAAACAGCCGGACGGAATTTAATTTGATCACGGAGTCGAAGCTTATCGTTTAGGACCATTTTCCAGTCAATACCAAAAATAGCAGACATTTGAGCGAAACGATAACGCGCTGTTCCCTAGAACAAGCGCGTTAACAGGAAGGGGTTACAAATTTCATCCTCTTGTGGATCCAATCCTCTCGCGGATCGGTAGAGGGTTTAAAAATGAGTGAGAAATGTGTTTCAGAAAGGTTATATTTCTTCTACCGAATTTCGTTCTGGTTGGTTTCAAATAAAAAATTATAAATTGATGAAAATATCCTGCAATTCGAAGGGGTTAAAAAAAATGATATAGATCAAAATTGACATGAGTTTCGGCCAAAGTATCTGCTCCGCAACATAGGCGACCTATTTGTGAATCACCCAGTATACGCTAGATTTCACTATGAAATTTTGCATAACCCACCAACATACAAACATCCAAAAACAATAATTCCAAGAATCGGACATCATTGAATCTAATACGGTCCTGACATCTCCATACACATACATAGCTTTTCATTTGCACAGAATAGATGGTTTGGGAATCATCAACTCATTTACGTGTAAACATGGCTTCATTAGATACAGAACGAAAAACCAATATGGATTTTGTTTTTCTATTTCTTATTTCCATTGTTCTTGAGCTAATTTACAAGAACTAAAATATAAGTGTTTGTATACTTGAATTTGAAATGAACAAAATTGGTAGTTACCTGTTTGGAGTCATCTCTAGGTGTTGCTGCTGGACTTGTTGCGCTCTTTGCTTAGCAGCTTGTTTATGCCTTGAAAGGGCGAAAAACAAAGCCAAAATCGCCTTCAACTTGCCATCTCTCAATTCTTGTGCAGACACCGATTCCACACCGGACACATGCTGGGCTTTCAACAGGTTCAGGCATAAGTTGATATTTTCGAGCTGAAAAGAAATTTGCGTAGCAGTTAACTCGTTAGCAAATACACAAAATTGAAAACACATAAAGGGTGTTTTTTAGAGGTATAGAACTTTAAGTTGGCAACACTGTTTTAACTGGTGGCCATTTTCTCACCTTTCAAGTGATTTGTGTTTAGTTTGGTGTGTCATTTCAACATGAATAGACTGACGCCTGAACAACTCTTCCAAATTGTGCAAATTTATTTTGAAAATAATAGTTCTGTTCGAAATACGTATCACGCTCTACGTCCATTTAACGGTCGATATAATCGTCCATCAGAGCAATTGATTCGTCTAACTATGGACCGTTTTTGCACCACGTTTACTGTAACTGATAATACGCATCCACAGAGACGTCGTACAGTGAGAACAGAAAAAGCCATTAATTGCTGCTGTAGGGCGTAGCGTAGAGGAAGACCCGAATCAGTCTATTCGGCATCGTGCACAGCTATAGAGCCATGATTACTGACTTTTTCGATCCTCAATTGAACAACCATGATGTGCAGCAGCTGTGTTTTCAACGGGATGGCGCAACATGTCACACAACTCGTGCTACGATTGATTTGCAGAATGAAACGTTTGATAACAGCATAATTTCACGTTCAGGGCCCGTGAATTGGCCTCCAAGATCATCCGATTCAACGCCGCTAGACTATTTTCTGTGGAGATATGTGGAGTCGCTAGTCTACTCCGATAAGCCTGAAACGATCCACCACATGGAAGACAACATTCGCCGCGTTATTGCCGATATACGGCCACAAATGTTGGAAAAAGTGATTGAAAATTGGACCTCCAGATTATGTTACTTCCGAGCCAGCCGTGGGGGTCATAGGCTAGGAATTAAATTCAAATTATAAAAAGATTATCTTTTGAAGTCAATTTCATGTCATTCTTAAAAATTCATCCTTGTTTTATTCCATTTCAAAGTTCAAAACTCTAAAAAACACCCTTTACTATGCACTCAATTATCAGCTTGGTGTGCTGGAATACGACTCAGGAGCAATCCGAGCAGTCTCAGGTAATAAACGAACGCCCCCATAGATTTCCACTGAGATCAATTTTTGGAACATAAACTATCATGAGAATTAATGTCACGCACTATGACATCGACTGAATCAAAACTCATTTATTCGTACCACGAATCATCAAAAATTTCAATACCTTATCACAATGAGGCAATATTAGAACTGAACCTTAAGATGTTGTATTTCAACCTTAACATTATCATTTATCCACCAAGATGACAGATTATGAGAGTAATGCCACTTTAGTCCTTAGTACTTTTCCTATATTCTATTATGTGGGCTTGTTACCGAAACCACTATGCAAGCTGGTACTGTTCCTTATTTTCATGAAGAAGGTTATAAGGGACATGAGAAGAACTCGACAGATAACATCTCCGGAATTTTTAGTTTCTGTGTCAGTGGGTGGCATTTATGAGGCAATGATGGTGAGATAACTTTGTAAACATTGTATTTTGAGCTTCTTTCTCATGAGGAGTGTCTAGTTATGCATCGAAGCCACTTTTTTTTCGTGTATTTATTTATTTGTTATGTATCTTTTTCTATTGAATTTTCTCTCTTCTATGTGTTGTTTTTGCTGCTACCCTGCCTCCTGCGAATGTCTCTTCATATTTCATTTATTCTATAATTGTATTCACTCTCCATCTCTCACTTCATTTGTCTCTTCTACTATTCTTTACTCTTTATGCCGAGTACAATCTCGAAATAGTTCCTTTTGATTGACATTATTACACAAATCAGCTTTTTCTCTTTAATTTTCAGCCTCATTTACGATTTCACAATGATACAAGCTGAACAGTTCCGTCTGTATAGGTTTATTTTTTGTTTTTTATGTTTTGAACTTCAATGAATACCCTCTGGGGTGCAGCGTGATTTTCGAATTTTGAGCCGAAAATGGTCTCAAATGACTAGGTTGGACTCACTGATGATGAATCCGGTGTCAAAATCGATTCCCTGCCCGCCCGGCCGTACGAAGAGAACTATCGACTCGAAAAACTACATTTATTCTTTTGAATATTCAATATTCTGTGATCTTCTGATCATTATATCCTCATGAAAATCTGTATGAACCTTCGAACTGTCATTTTTCGATAAAGTTATTGGATTTCAATTCGATCTAATCTGTTTTTTTGGAAATATTGGGAAAATGAAATTTTGAATGGGTATATCTGAGGAATCATTGAGTATTTTATCCATTCACGAATAATGAAGTTCCGGACCTACTCCACAAATATTGATTTTCTGAATCGTAAACACAATAACTACCAGAAAAAACAACTTCGAAACTCTATATTGGTAAAGTAGATTTGGGGCTCAGTTACGAAGATGGAATTCGTGAATTGGTGAAATCCGCCCAATGATTCCGTAGATATACCCATTCAAAATTTAATTTTCCCAATATTTACAAAAATACAGATTAGATCGAATTGAAATGCTGTACTTTATCGGAAAAAGCCTAGAAACGCACTGACGTGAAGTCAGCAGCTTTTGCGCGCATATTCAAAGGATAACACGAAAAGTGAATATGCGCGCAAAAGCTGTTGACTTCACGTCTGTGCTTTTCTAGGTTTTTATTATAATCCACACTCTTTGTGAAGGTTAAAGTTTATATCGGAGCATAGACATATGATTTCAGTTTTATGTCATTTTTAAATGACAGACATCTCACAGAATGGCACTGAAATTGAAAGATTCAAAATTCAAAATTCCTATCCTCACAAGAATGCAACAAAAATATCATCAAATAGATGAAAATGACCAGAAATAAGAAAAATTTTGTCCGGATAACAAATTATGTACCCATATGAGGCTGTTCTGAGTGCTTTCCCCATTCTTTACTACATCGGAGTGCTAC
Organism: Myrrha octodecimguttata; assembly: GCA_958510865.1. NCBI lineage: Eukaryota > Metazoa > Arthropoda > Insecta > Coleoptera > Coccinellidae > Myrrha > Myrrha octodecimguttata. Next base: position 20,462,196 of record OY294063.1, read on the forward strand.
CGAAACAATGCTGTCGATTTATACTGTTTTTGGTCATGGTGAAAAAAGTTTTTCGCGATGTTAAAAGATGCCAAATGTGCAGCAGGCAATTACTGCTAGCGTCATCAATGGGTGGTATAACTGAAGCTCTCCTAGTAAGTACTATATCTTGATTAGAATTTCCACTCATTTATACTTGCTTGACCACTCACGTGAAAAGACAATGTTGATATGAAGTTCTTCCTTTATGATGAACCCAAGAAACACCCTGTACACAGAGGTGATCTTTGAAGAGATCCTCAAAAATATTGGATAGGGTTGATTGAAAAATTCAAACTATGTGGTAAGCAACTAGTAACAGAATTTTCATTCCAAATAGATCTGAAGAAAAACCTACGACATGAGTTAACTCTGTTTTTATCTTCAATGGCTCGTTTTGATCTTACTATGAAGTTCAGATTCATTGAGACGGGATATTTTTGAATGAAATTGTGTATTGGGTATCTACGGCGAGCGTCGAAATTATGGAACAAATTTATTTTCTCAGAAGAAAAATATTTGGCAACAAAATCCTGGAACAGGTCAATTTTTATTTTTCTTTCACCAAACTTTAGTGCGTTTATGAAATATTTTCGTTGCACCCTGTGCTATCCCCATCAACCCTCTAAATTTTGTGAATAGGGGGAGTGGGTCATGTGGTACTTTTTTGGCCTTTGTATCTTCTTTACGGGCTTGCAGAAATTTTCGAGAAAAAAATTGTTTTTTGAAAAATTAGTTACTTCGAAGAAGTTTTCAGTATATGCACTTTGTCATGGCTCCAGTTTTTACCCATTAAAGGGTTCGTAGGAGTTCAAGGTTGTGCATGAACAAAACTGTAATGGTCGACTTTCATTCGGTGACAAATTTCATCCGGTACCATAGTCTCAAAGTAAATGAGCCAATACAAAGTGCACATACTGAAAACCTCTTTGAACTAACTAATTTTTCAAACAACAATTTTTTTCTACAAAATTTCTGCACGCCTGTGAAGAAGATACAATGACCTTGCCACAGGGTGCTGCATTAAAACTCCTTCAAAAATGCATAAAAATTTGGTAAAAGTGAAACAAAATTGGCCTGTTTCTGGATTTTGTTGCCAAATATTTTTCTTCTGAGAAAATGAATTTGTTCCATAATTTTGACGCACACTGTATACTCCTCGTCTGATATTGAGTTGCAGTGTGTTACCACTTATCTCACAAATAAAGTTGATATGGGCCAGCTGTTATAAATATATAAATAATGAAAACTAGAAGGAGAAAAGGCAATGACCAAACTCGATTTCATTGGGAGCTGGGTGAAAAAATAGGCATTCTATTAAAAACTATAGGTAGGCGAGTGAGAAGAAATAATGTGTAATCGGATTATGTGCACAGGTAAAAGTGCAAGTGGAACAACAATTCATGGCCTTCTTGTTAGGTGAATAAACTGAAGGTGTAATTCTGTATTGTCTGTTAATCTTTTTATTGATTTTATTTTTCAATATATTCTGTATATTTTCGATTATCCTATAGGTTTCAAGGAATACTTTCGAATGCTCAGTGCTTTGTCACTGTGTTCTTCGGCCAACCTAGGTACAGTAATGTTAGTTTCTGACCCAACTGTGAATGATGGCCGGTACCCTTTTCCTAGTACGAAGCGATCTCAAGACCTTTCAATTTTTTCCAAATCTTTTTTTAACAATACGATCCTCACTTAACGTCGTACAAGTTCACCCGTTGGCATCTAACAACTTAATTTCCCAATTTCTATTCGACTGAATCTGCATTTCTTAGAAATAACAACAATATTTCAAATGGAAACAACTGTGGGCGGATTTTGCCCACTAACGAACTGAACCTACATATACAGGCAACGCACCTACCCTAGAACATCAAACTGCCGATATTTTTCTCATCAGAAACCTGGGATCTATTCAATGGGTCCTTGTTGGTACTACTCCAGTGTTGCCAAGTTGTTTTAACACAGGATTCTTTTAGATATGATGTATACAGGGTGAATTCAAAAGGGAACATAGACCTGTTCTAAAAGAAAAATCAAGATTTTGGGAACTGAGCTTAATTTATACCGTTGGCAAGGATCAATTTGAGAATTGGCTAGTGTAAACTATTCGAGGAACTTATATCGTTTTTCTGAACAACTTTTTCCCCCCTGAAATTAGTTTGATAAATAATAACAAATATGTTGATATTCAATATTGAGCTTAAAATACAGGGAAAATGAAAAAGAAAAAACATTTGTTCTTGTTAATCTTCAGAGGGGTGTAACTTTTCCGGGGGGAGGTTATTCAAAAAAAATTTATTTCTAATACCTACCTTGATTTTCATCACAGAATCACCCCTTACATTTTTTCGGTGTTTTTCCGATACATCCTGTATAACAGAGATATGAAACGAAACTAATAGTTTGTTGCACTTCGTTCCCACCGATATGCTCCAAGAAATTTGCATAAAATTTAACCTCACGTATACAATTGTTGTTCCAAATGATTTTTCACAATTGTTCACAACCGTTGATTATTTTCCAACATCTAATACTTAGTGGTTTCAAAGAAATAATCGCTTCCGAATAAATACAGCTACATGCTTGTTAATAAGTTTTCCTCACGACATCCTATTGAAAATTATGGCTTCATACTACATGTTAAAATACCTAATGTAGTTGATATCGTGTAAGTTCGTGCTTGGCTGTACACAATAATTGTTGTATATTTGCAGATATTTATGTAAGATATCTGTTTTTTTTTGTATTCGCCATTGTGTCCGGGTGTTTCGAAGATTACATAAATCGTTAGAAGAAGTTTACTGAGTTGTGCAGTTTTAATTGAGTTTACTAAAACTCCCGAACGCTCCCAGATTTTCACTTTGTTCCTTATTTTCATTCTTGTGTTTCTGTTTTCTGTTTTATTTTAAAATTTTTTTTCGATAGTAACCTCAAATACGATTATTGACGATCTTGTTGATTCATTCTTCACATAAAGTTTCGTTTAACAGAAAAAAAAACAACTTTACTGATATGACAATACATTCACTCTCAGCTGGTCTCCAAATCAGTTGTTTGTTATATGCATGAGTAGCTTCAGTTTTTTTTGTCAAAAGCGAAGCTTCATATGAAGAAAACATAGAAGACCAAGAATTGTATTTTACGTTGCTCAATCTAACAGAATTAGAATCTTGAAAAGCACTGACGTGAGGTCAGGAGCTTTTACGCGCTTGTTCTAATCCAAATTATTAGATCAACACGAAATTTTGTACCTAGTTGTGTGTTGGTAATCTCCACTCGATTACGAAGTTTCAATCTGATTGCATTCGTACTTCTTGAGATATTGCAAAAATAACGTTAAAATCGGATAGCAACGAAATTTGGCACATTTTGTTCTCTTATATCTCCAAAAGTAAATATCGAATCGACTTGAATTTGGAACATTGTTGTTGAATACTGGCTCTAAGGTTTTTGCCCAATTCCATCGAAATCTAAACAATATTTTCAGAGAAAAAAATGTTTTCATCAAAAATCTCAAAATTTTCGAATACATTTTTTTTTTGAATTTTCCAACAACTGGATCCACACGAAATTTCGCTCTGAGTTGCGTATTGATATTCTCAAACTGTCCACAAAGTTTCAATTCGATCGAGTCAATACTTCATGAGATATCGAACTCCGAAACTATCCAAGCGATTCCACTTATTAAAGAACTTAACCGAGATATTTGTTCTCCAAACCTAATCTGACAATTTCATGTTTCTGAGTCTTTTCCTTCGAAAGTTAGAGCACAAACGGAGGGTCGGACGAACGGACGCACAATCTAACAACGGACTCTTCTTCAGGGAGTTCAACCCAATCGTTTTAGAGCATTTTCGGCTCATAATTCGAAAATTGGAGACATCATGATGAAATGATAATGCGCTGTTCCCTAGAACAAGCGCTTAAAAAATACAAAAAAATCAGTGGCTTAATATTTTCTCAACGTTAAGGTCTGCGGTTCTCTGCTACATCACTGGATCTAATAGTTTCAATGTTTAAATTATCGCTATACCATCTGAAGTTTCGTGCCGTAGTCACTTTTAACTGTGAAATTTTTAGGCGAAAATGTTCGTAGGAGACAGACGGACATGAATTGTATTCATAAATTGTTCATCTAGTGAAATTTATTTGATCCCATCTGGCTGGAAAGTCGAAAATTAGTTTCTTGGATTTTCCCAAAAATGGGATTTGATTAACCCGACATCAAAAATGTGAATGTCGAGTTGAAGATTCACGCGGAGGTTCATATCAACTGAAGCATCAGAGATCATTTTTGAAAATTGTGACCACCCTTCAGGTACCAATTCGTTAAACGCTACTTGACTTGTTTGAAAGGGTTTTATGATCCTCTAATCATATAATCCTGTGAAATTTCACATAAACTTGCAAGTCGTAATTTTCAGACCAAGTGTCTGATTTCAATTCCAAGGAATCTGTATTTTTAGATATCATTGGAAAATAAATTTGGAATGGTTATATCTACATAATCCTTGGGCGAATTCAATCTAAGATATCCGTAATTGAACCCCATATTTGCTCATAAATGTAGATTTTTCAAGTATTTTTTTTTCGTGAACTTGATAAAAATATCTCAATAAATTTTAGTTTCCAGTCTTATGGTTTATGGAATATCTACCAGACCAAGCAAGATACATTTTAGCTGGATGCCTATTCTTGAAGTTGATTGGAGATGTCTGGGCATTTCAGAGGAAACAAAGAAATCGTTGATTTTTCGAAAAATATTAATTTCCATATAACGTATGATCAACTTCAAGAACGAAGGAAAGGAAAATCAAGAGGACCCAAAAAACTACTACTATTGCCAAGTAATAAAACAATCAAGCATAAAGTTGTTTTTTTTGCCAAAAGATTTGTGAAATAATAGCGGTTCCAAAATTGGAACTCTAATAGATGAAATTCATCAAGTGGCGATATATTTTCCGATGGAACAAGTAACTCAAACAGAATTGCGGTCGATTTGAATAATTTACACCAATGAATTTACTTCATTAAAATGAGTAAACTTTGGACAGAACTCGTGAAAACTTTGAGGAAAGCAAAGCCCTACTCTTTTTATTCATTTACATCTCGTCAGCCAGATTCGAAGAGAGAACTGAATTTAAAGTTAAAGAGTAATTTACTTTAAACCTGACATTGATTAGATATTCGCTTATTTAAGTTTTGCTTTAGCATCTTTCACCATGAAGAAGGATAAGAATGAAGAAAAACCATTTGAACTTCATTTTGAGATTTTCTTCAACTGAAATATATTTTCAACAGGTATTTTCCCGGTATCGATTGAAGGATATTTTGGTAGGATTTCGCAGATTTTTCTACAAATAATAATTCTATTGAATTCGAATAATTATTAGATATTGGGAGCTAAAATCTACAAAAAAAAAACCTGAAAAATAGATATTTTCTAATTTTACGAACAACGTATTTTATTGGAGATAAAACAAGGAGGGTTGACGCAGCTCTTATATGTATACCCTGTACATCGAAACCTAATGCCCATCGTAAAGACAATAACTTCTGAAAGAAACAACTCAGAAACACGAGTAGGTTTAGAGCTTAATATGGAAGGCCAAATTCGTGAATGGATAAAATGCACCCAATGATTCCGGAGATATTTCCGTTCGGAATGGTGTTTTCCATATATTTCAAAATATACAGATTTAATCGAACTAAAATCCATTACTTGATTGAGAAATGACATCCAGAAGGTTCAAGCACGATTTCCTGATGATAATATTATCAGAAAATCGCCAAATATCAAAAACTTATTACAAATTTTAATTTTTTCAAGATTGATTTCATGTCACGATAATCTTGAAATTTCGTGAAAGTTCCTTATCAACATTTGCAAACTAGGTGCAAAGTTTCATTATCATCGGATCAGTATTTGTTGGGATATTCTGGAACAACGATTCCCAGGAAAAAATGCGATATTGGACATATTTGATTCCAATTTCTCCAAACTTTAAATCTGATCGAACTGAAATTGTGTACACAGTTATAGATCATCTAAGATATTTCTGAAATGTCATTGAGATCCTGTGAATAGTTTCCGAAAAAAATTTTCAACGAAAATGTGGATTTGTTTTCGCATTTACTAAAAAAACGCTGCAATTTTCACACAAGGGTTTATTATATTCTCAGTTAAATAACCCAATAACATTGATATCTTAAATAAAACTTATATATTATTCATGACTCGTTGCTTTTTCACAACAAAATTTGCAGCGTTTTTCCTTATAACTCAGGGACAAATGGTCGGAAATCATCCGGGTGAAATTTTTTTGGTCGAGTTATGCAACAGTAATCAACGTTGGGAATTTCATGAAAATTCAGTGTTAAGTTTTCGAGAAACAATTTTTTTCTCTCCAACCCCCAGTGTTGAGCCCTTTGGGTATACCGATCTTGCTGAAAAGCTTAAAGGATCATTCTCGAGCAAGACACGATTTTTTCACCAAGTTTCACGGATTTCGGTTCAGTACTTTCAGAGGAAAGCCCCGGACAACAATTCTGCAACCAAGTTATCGTGGCAACGCACGGACGTCTGGACGGACAGAATCGATTTTAACATCCAATTCCACATCAGTGAGTCCAACCTAGTCCTTTGATACCATTTTTCGACTAGAAATTCGAAGGTAATAGACCTTTGGGAGAACCAATAATATGCTGTTCCCAGAAAATGCGTGCAAAAAAGAAATATTTTCAATAAGTTTCTGCTGATTTTGATTACTGAAATCTAGGTTTTTAATATGATTTTATCGAAACAGTGACTAAGATAGCAGTTATTAATTAGGATTGCCGTCTATGTGTATACTCGAGGCATAATTCTCTGACACAGGCATAGAGAGTTTTTATTTAGGGGTTTTCTCTTAAATGTCGAACATATTGCATAATACCAACCTGATAAAATCTGATATGGGTTGAAATAAATAGCGTAACATAGTAATATAACCTTCAAAGTTGGTATCTAATTCACACAGGTACGGAAAAATCAACTGCAACTGAATATCAACCGATGTAGGTAATTGATACCTTCTACCATACCATTCAGTGATCAGTTTAATTATTCTAGGAAACCTCTAGACGTAAATACCTATTTTTGTGGTAGTGTATTCATGTAGCTGGTTCCATACAGAATACGGAATTTATATTACAGGGTGTAAGAGACTTGGTGCGAAATTAGGGACACATCATTTTCAACAAGAAATGTTAGTGGCGTGATTTCTTGGGCCCCGTCAGATTAGAGCTGAAATAAACCTAACAGCCCATAGCAAACACATTATTTTGGAATAAATGAAATTAGAGACTCAATATTTGAAAAGTAGGTTTGGGTCGAAATCGTGAATGGATAAAATCCACCCTGAGATTTCGCAGATATAAACTTTCAAAATCTTTCCAATATTTCCGATATTATTGATCGAAATATGGCGGCATGAAGGTTTAGTTGAAATTTTAGTGACACGTGATAGATAGTTTCGAATTTTTGCGCGTATGTTCTGGGAACAGCCTGCTATCATTCTGTCCGAAAGTCTGCAATTTTCTGATTTTTTCCTGAATATTAACTTGAACGACCAGGTTGGACTCACTAATGACGAATCCAATGATATAATCGAGTCTGTCTGGCCGACTGGTTGTTCGGTCGAGGACACGATAACTATTTCGCACTACTTGTGCGATTGGATTGAAACTTGGCAGTTTGTTGAAGCATTATGACACGCGCAAAATTTCATTGAGATCGTACTGTCAGTAAATTCTGAAAAAAACTTATTGACCTCCATATTTGACATCAGTGTACCAAATTTCAGTTCGATACGATGGTAATTTTCGCAGATATTGTTAAAGAAAGAATATGTCAAATTTCGAAGTTTTTTTCAGGATATTTTGTTCCGGAATAACTCAAACAATACCAATTCAATAATAATCAAATTTTGCAGCTGAATAAAAATGTTGATTTACAAGTTTGCGCGAAATTTCGTGATGATCGTGTCAATTTTTTTTTCAGATATTCAATATTCATTCAGTTCTGTATGAACCTTCGAGCTTTCATTTTTCCATTTGCATTCGATCTGGTCTGTATTCTTGAAAATTTTGTGAAAATAAAACTTTAAATGTGTATATCTACGGAATCATTGGGCGGATATTACCCATCCATGAATTCGACCTTCGTAATTGAGGTCCAATTATATTCTAGAAATATCAACACAATAACTTCCGAAAGAAACGACTTAGGAACTCGATATTTGTAGCGTAGGTTTGGAGCTTAATTACGAAGGTCGAATTCGTGAATGCGTAAAATCCGCCCAATGATCCCGTAGATATACCCATTCAAAGTTTTATTCTCCCAATATTTCCAAAAAACCAGATTAGATCGAATTGAAATCCAGTACACCATCGAAAAAACCTAGAAAAGCACTGACGTGAAGTCAGCAGATTACCAAAAGTGCGTTTGGTGGGGTCAATACGTGAAGAGATGACAGCTTTTACAACGAATTTGAACATGCGCGCTAAAGCTGTTGAATTCACGTCTGTGCTATTCGAGATTTTTTCGATGAAATACTGGATTTCAATAGACGACTTCGGCCCAAGTTGTCAACCCACAATTTTCTTCACAAATTTACTATCACTGGGGAACGTGAATTCCAGGACAAATTCGACATGATAAGGTTTGTGTTATTTATAAATATCCGTAAAAAATGCCTCGGCTCCTCAAACAAGATAATTCCTTTCAAATATACGGTTTTGTTAAAATCATCTCTGATTGGCTGAAATTTAAGTTGGGATTCCTGATTTCATGTTAATAGTGTCAAATTTATATAGGATATGTTCCGCAAATCAACTTGGTTATTTCGGTTGCCGGTTTTCCAGTCCGTGAATATGAAATATTCGGTTGGTTCCTGAAAAAAAAGTTAACTACGGAATTTGATTGATGAAAAAACGTTCTTTCTGTCACCAGAACGATAGTCAATGTTCTATGGTAACATATCCATAGCATAGAACAATCTGTATTTATTTTATGATCCATAGAACATAGAAGAGACAACAATCAACAATAGGAAAAATTACTTTGTATGGTCTATGGATCATGAGGTGAATAAAAATTGTTCTATGCTATGGATATGTTACCATAAAACATTGATTGTCGTTCTGGTGCATAGACTTAATATGTCTATGTTCTGGTGACAGAAAGATTGCTTATTCGTCAATAAAATTTCGTAATTAACCTTTTTTTCAGGAAATAACCAAATATTTCATATTTAGAGAACGGAAAACCGGCAACCGAAATTTACTATCACTGGGGAACGTGAATTCCAGGACAAATTCGACATGATAAGGTTTGTGTTATTTATGAATATCCGTAAAAAATGCCTCGGCTCCTCAAACAAGATAATTCCTTTCAAATATACGGTTTTGTTAAAATCATCTCTGATTAGCTGAAATTTAAGTTGGGATTCCTGATTTCATGTAAATAGTGTCAAATTTATATAGGATATGTTGCGCAAATCCACTTGGTTATTTCGGTTGCCGGTTTTCCAGTCCGTGAATATGAAATATTCGGTTGGTTCCTGAAAAAAAAGTTAATTACGGAATTTGATTGATGAAAAAACGTTCTTTCTGTCACCAGAACGATAGTCAATGTTCTATGGTAACATATCCATAGCATAAAACAATCTGTATTTATTTTATGATCCATAGAACATAGAAGAGACAACAATCAACAATAGGAAAAATTACTTTGTATGGTCTATGGATCATGAGGTAAATAAAAATTGTTCTATGCTATGGATATGTTACCATAAACCATTGATTGTCGTTCTGGTGCATAGACTTAATATGTCTATGTTCTGGTGACAGAAGGATTGCTTATTCGTCAATAAAATTTCGTAATTAACCTTTTTTTTCAGGAAATAACCAAATATTTCATATTTAGAGAACGGAAAACCGGCAACCGAAATGACCATGTTGATTTGCAGAACATATCATTTATAAACTTGACACTGTTAACATGAAATCAGGAATCCCAACTTAAATTTCAGCCTAACAAAAACCTATATTTAGAAGGAACTATTTGGTTGAGGAGCCGAAGCATCTTTAACGGATATTTATAAATAACGCGAACCTTATCATGTCGAATTTGTCCTGAAATTCCCGTTCCCCAGTGATAGTAAATTTGTGAACGAAATTGTGGGTTGGCAACTTGGGCCGAAGTCGTCTATTCGATCTAATCTGTATTTCAGTTTCAGAAATAGTCCTAGCATTTTGTCAGAGAGTGATTGTAAACTTCGATGAAAAAATTGACATCTGTCACCGTGGTCATGTTGGACAAATTATCAAATATCGTTTTCCATTTATAATTGCCCAACCTTACTCTCTTGAATAACATAAAAACTTGAATCAATAAGCGATTTCAAGCGATTGACCAAAAGCTCCGGTTATAGTCACGGTTATCCAAACTGACATTAGGCAAAGGATAATCTATCAATGTGGATAACCGTAACTATAACCGGAGCTTTAGGTCCATCGCTTTGTGTCTGAATTCATTGCTTTATTTTGATTAACAAAACAGTGTTCTTGTTGAAAAACCCTTTACATATTTCTAATATCGAATGCTTAATATCCCAACAATCTTTCTTCAATCTTAAGCTCCATCTTCTGGTGGCTATCAGCATAATTCACCCAAATCCATATAATCGTCGTGAACGCTTCATGCTAGCACACAGCCTGAATGGTATCCAGCTGATTTAGTAGGTTTATTCTGCACCGTTATCCAGTCGTTATTTCTCTACAACAGTCCTGATGTTCTGCCTACTAAAGATCCTTCTAATTGAAGTTTATGGTCGAAGACCACGCGACCATGCGATATAAAGTGTCTCCTTGCGAACTTGACACAGGAAACTTTGTGCTCAAATTGTATATAATGAGGTCGTGACCGTAAATATTTGATATTATGGAAGGTTGTTCCGTACGATATAAATCCGTTTAATAGAATGGAAGTCATTTGGTTATTGAATTGACGAACTGGCTATGAATATTTTGGTTAGAATGGGGTTGGTATTGATGACTTTTCAGTGGAAGCGAGCGATGAAAAACCCAGAAAGTTCCTATCAATTAAATCAACAAGAAATTTCGCACCTAGTTGCGCGTTAGAAATCGCCACCAGATTACGAAGTTTCAGTCCGATTGTGTTTATACTTCTCGCGATATTGCGGAAATAACGTTAAAATTTCAAATAACAACGAAATTTGGCATATTTTTTTCCTTATATCTCCGAAAGTGAATATCAGATCGAATTCAAATTTGGAACATTGTTGTTCAACACTTACCGTGGGTTTCACAAAGCTTATTCCTCTGATCAACGCGTTGATATTCTGTGGTATTGCTAAAAATGAACTGAAATTGAACATAGAATTGTCTTGATCAGAACAATCAAGTTAATCAGAGCTTTGTGAAACCCGCTGTTACTCTCACAAACTCAGGTTTGTGCCAAAATTTTTCGAATGAACATTTTACACTAAGTTTTGCGTTGTTAATTCAAAACTGTTTTCAAAGTTTCAATCTGATAGATTCAGTACTTAATCAGATATCGAGGAATTAACCTAAAAATTTCAAATGGGACTTTTCCAAGAATAACTAAAATGTAATTGATTGCGAGCCAGAAATTCCTTCAAATGCGGTTTAAAACCAACTCTTGAAACAGTTATTTGAAATCTGCAGAAGCAATAGGTTTTTTCGTTCGCATGAACTACTTACTACACTGACTCAACTGATACTGTTCGGTGTGTTTTGCTGTAAACTTGCACTCTGTTTCTTTTCGGAAATGTTGGGAGTTAGTGTAGTCACAGATTACGTGTGCAGTGCATAGAGTGAGATTTTCTTCTGTGATGGTTATGCGTAAATCTAATTCATAATCATAGACATCTGTTTTTGTCTCCGGTTCCTGGTTGGACGTGTTCTGTTCTGCATCTGTGGTTAATTTCAGACGAAATCAATTTCCATCATATCGTTATTCAAAATGGAATTTTTTTGGTGGCGACTTTAAAAAACGAATCAACATCACACCAAAATGCTAGCAAAAACAAAAAAAGCATAGAACTCGGTCATTTTGGATTTGCACAAAAGCATCTATCATTAAGTCTGTTCCTACACACTCTGGGACTAGTTCTGAATCGGGCGGAGTTTGCGCATATCGATATTAGCGTTCCAACAAATTTCGAACTGGTTAGGAATTACAAACCAAGTGTTCCAACGTGAAAAGAATTTGTGTCAGACCAGTTCTAGAACGGTTAATTCAGTTCTTGGGTTAAGGCAAGAACTGAGAAGGAGGAATTGAATCGGTCATCTGTTTCGTGCCATTCGAATGCAGCAAGGGCAATAAAACTACATCTGGCAGAGACGGGCTGCATTTTTCGGGTGACAAACAGCCCTTAGGCTATGACAAGGGAATTTCTAAGAATGATGCGTTTCCAACACTTTCGAACTATCTATTCAGAATTAGTCCCGAACTAGAATGAGCGAAGACGTGTGAATTGATTCAGTTCTGAACGAGTTCAAGACAGTAACAGAACTGTGTGTTGGAACAAACCTATTATATTATATTATATGGGAATCATAGAACAGATTGAACTACACTAACTCCACTCATTCTGTGACTACACTCTAGTATACTCAGCTACACTGAGAATTGGAAGTCAGTGGATTTAATGTACTTAGTGTAGTTCATGCAGGTATAATGAACAAACCTTACAATGTGGCGAAACACATGTTTCAATTAAGAACAAATTGGGATCAACTCTTTTCCCTATAGGTATTTTCTGAGTTTTCACTCCCAATATGTAAAACAAAACTATTAAAATACAAAAAATTGATTTTTCATGAAACACGCCCTTGCGGACTGAAGGATCAAACTATTTTTTAAGGGCAGTTTCTTGGAAAACCCATTGCCTAATGAACAATACCGGAACAATACAAACGATAATGAAAGCGAACTGTGACGTTTCAGAGTACAAATCTGACTGATGAACATTTTTAGAATTATCTCTTGTTTCGATTTTTCGTTTTGAGTTGAGACTTTTGTCAAATTGACATTTTTGAGAAAACACAGCAACACAGATTCATTTGGTTTGAAATGTTTTAATTCAAACTTTTTTTAAGTAAATTCAGCCAATATATATATATATATATATATATATATATATATATATACAATAGGGTCTATTTCTATTTGTTAAGGTATGGTGTTCTGGCTTGGGGAAATTCCTCCTCTGGTGGTAGGATATTTGCACTTCAGAGGAGAGTGGTAAGTTGTAAAGCGTCTTTCATTGCTCTCCTCACTTCCACAAGTGTGTACATCTTGGAGGCATTGATTTTTGCACATGCTAATAAGAGCACTTTCAGTAAAAACTGTGATTTTCATTATTACCCTACTAGAGGCAGATTTTTGATTCGCGCAGATTTTAGCCGCCTCACTGAGATTCAGAATGGTCCTTTTCACATGTCCAAGATATTATATAACAGACTTCCAACATCTGTCAAAGAATTAGATTGAATCAGTTCTCAAGAAAATTGTTAGAGCGATTCTGGTGAGGGTGCAGTTTATGATATCGGGGAATACTTCGCTTTTGATTTCAGTGCAGTTGTTCCCGCTTGCTAGTTATTTTTTGTAGCCTACAGTTTGATTATTTGTTTTTCTATGTTGTATTCAAGCATTAATTTTGCTGATGTTTTATGACGAGTGTAAGCATATTACTATGTATGAGCATAATAAATTTATCTTATCTTATCTTACAGGACAATGAGCAAAATTACTCTCTTCATTTAACAAAATGCAAGGGTACTCTTTACATGTATGTTCGATACAATTTTTAAAAGTTCTCTTTGTCAGTAAAAAAATGAAAAATAACTCATATGCGTATTCATTAAATTAAAATATTTTCAAAGCATGAAAATTGAAAAAATGATATTCTATGATACAGATACCTACTCGTTTTCCGTAATTTCACACTCAGCGAAAATGAAAGGACCTTCCTCCAACCAACCATAAAGCCCACCAAACAGTTCTCCTAATGACCCTATCCGGCGATAGCGTTTCTCTCGTTATTTATCGCGCTGTTTGAAACATTTCATACATACATTGTAACCCGTCAGTCCGGCCGTCCCAGTGGTCCGAATCTTGCTCACTCGGTCTGATGTTCATTTACCGAATGAGTTTGGAAAATTGCTCGTAAATCCACGTCTGTCTAATATGAAATCGATCCTTTTTTGGTCAAAATAAAAGCTGATTCACAGGCCAGTTGTTTCGGAGCTTATGCAATTCCGATTGCACTCCACGCTCGACCATTTGCATACAATAATAATGAAATATACGACAGTTTGGTGAAATGAACCCACTTCGACGAGATTGCGATACAGGCAGACCTTTCGTTTCGATTTCACGTTAAATCACGTTTTGGATGCAACCAATTTTGTTTTGGCTTGTTTTTCGCTGATTGGGAACATCGAGATGTGGGATGTCTTTCTAGATTTATTAAGATGAGCTGCACTACACTAAGTCCACTGACTTTCAATAGACGACTTCGGCCCAAGTGGCCAACCCACAATTGTCTCAACAAATTTACTATCACTGGGGAATTGGAATTTCAGGACAAATTCGACATGACAAGGTCCGCGTTATTCTAAAATATCCGTAAAAGATGCTTCCGATCCTCGAACAAAATAATTCCTTCCAAATATAGGTTTTTGTTCGGCTGAAATTTAAGTTGGGTTTCCTGATTTCATGTTAATAGTGTCAAGTTTATGAAGGATATGTTTAGCAAATCAACATGGTTATTGCGGTTGTTGTTTTCCGTTCTGTAAATATGAAATATTGGGTTGGCTCCTGAAAAAAAGATTAATTACGGAATTTGATTGATGAAAAAGCAATCTTTCTGCCACCCGAACAAAGACATATTAAGTATATGCACCATAACGACAATCAATGTTTTATGATAACATATCCATAGCATAGAACAATCTTAATTTATCTTATGATCCATAGACCATACCTACTAATTTTTCCATTGTTGATTGATGTCTCTTCTATGTTATATGGATCATAAAGTAAGTAAGTATTGTTCTGTGTTATGGATATGTCACCATAGAACATAGAACGTTTTTTCATCAACCAAATTCCGTAATCAACCTTTTTTTCAGGAACCAACCGAATATTTAGAATTTACGGAATGGAAAACCGGCAACCGAAATAATAAAGTTGATTTGCGGAACATATCCTTTATAAATTTGACACTATTAACATGAAATCAGGAATCCTAATTTAAATTTCAGCCAATCAGAGATGATCTTAACAAAACCCTATATGTGAAAAGAATTATCTTGTTTGAAGAGCCGGGGCATCTTTTACGGATATTCATAAATAACGCGAACCTTATCATGTCGAATTTGTCCTGAAATTCCCGTTCCCCAGTGATAGTAAATTTCTGAAGAAAATTGTGGGTTGGCAACTTGGGCCGAAGTCGTCTATTCTCGGTGCAGCTGAGTGTAGTTGAGTGTTCTATGTTGCTCACAGAATACAAATATATGATATACTCCATTCACTTAATAAACTATCCCGGTTGGTCATGACATTCTGACACATTTCACCGTGTATATTTTGAAAATGTTGGGTTATAGTCCTTCTCCTGTCAGATAACTATGAAACGTTGTTCTCTCTACATTGAGATCGTAGAAATTAACGTATTTATTAAAATGTTTATTTACACAAATCTGAGATTTCCATACAACGATTCATACTGTAAACATTTGCGCAGAAAAGTAATTTTGGCTGCAACAACATGTTTTTGTTCACATGAAGTTTTGCGTTCATTTACCCTTTTGTATTCGTAATCCATTGGTTTTAATTCAAAAAAGTGATGTCCGTCCTCCGTTATATTCCAAATGTTACTCTGCAAAAGTGAGTAGTATTTCAATCGAAAAGTGTTCATTTTTCAAATTATGATTCAAAACTCGGCGTTGCAGATCTTTTTTCTCAATAAAGTCATCAATCAGTGCCTTTTTGGGTGCACCAATAGAAGGAAATTTTTTGTCGTCTCTTTCAAACAAGATCTTTCTTATTGTGCTGATGTGCAGCTAAAAAATAAATATCTTTTAATATAATATATAATTCCCTGAAATTTTGGATAGGTTGTGATAAATTATTGATTCCAAATTATCAGGGTTAATATCAGTAAAAGCAGATTTCAATTCTACATAGCACTTCCTTATACTTTGTGTCGCTGCTCCTTCGAAACTATCTTCGGCATTTTAAGTTTCCGAGCGTGATGATTATGTTGAGATGGAGGGTAGAAACTGTCATTGGCATTTGGCAACGTCTCTGAGAATTATTTTGACATTGACGATATTTCACGAGTGCCAACCTGCGTCAGTTTCGAGAGAAAAATTTGATAGACCTAAATAATGGCCAACCCGTATAGTTAATAAAAGTGAATGGAGGGTAAATGATTCTACTCAAATCCAAGGTGACATAATTCTATGCTTCTTTTGTTTTCGCTACCATTTCGAGGTGATTTTGATTTGTCGAACAGTTTTTCTAAAGTCGTCAAGTGAAAATTCAATTATTGATAACGATATGATTAAAGTTAATTTCGTCCAAAAATAACCACACATACAGAAAAAAACAAGTCCCACTAGAAGCCAGTGACAACAACATTTCGGGCATGTTTTCGGGAATATTGTACTAGAATTTTGCCCAAACGTTGTTGCCATGAGTACTTCAGAACGGAAGAAGCTAGTGGTTTGAATTTTCAGTGAAGGTTTCCCATTGAAATGCACCAGCTGAGTCCGTTAACGGGTCATATCGTTCGAACGGTTTTAGAGTTTTACTCATTTTATTGTTTGAGGTCATTTTCTCGATATCTGAGGTACGATTCATGCAATCAGATTGAAACTTGGTAATAAGTTTCAGATATCAACTCGCATTTTCTTGCGATCTGGTTATCAAATTCAAAATTCAATTTCATTTCATCCTTTTGCGAAAACTGTTGATTGGATTCTAGTAAAAATTTGCACACATCTCAAACAAAAAACTCTTCAACAGTTAAATATTTTCAGTTCGGTTCGATTTCAATATTCAAAGATATTGGGATGAGAATTTATCAAATTTCGTGTCATTTTCCCCAGCATGGTTGTTATTTCCTGAATAACTTAAAAAATACTGATCTGATCATAATGAAACTTGGCAACTGGCTGGAAAACGGTCTTATACAATTTTTGCAAAATTTTTCAATCAAAAAAAAATCAAAATTTTTTCCAACAAATTTGAACTTGCTCGTTAAATCAGCCTGCTTCCTGTCAGTACTTTTCTAGTCTTTTTGCGCGCATGTTCTAGGGGAACAGCGTGCTATCGTTTTGTCCAAATGTCTGTAATTTTGGATGATTGAGCCGAAAATGGTCTCAATCGACTAGGTTGGACTCACTGATGACGAATCCGGTGTCAAAATTGATTCTGTCCGGCCAGCCGGCCAGCCGGCTGGCCGTCCGTAGACACGATAACTGTCGACAGAAGCAAGCTAGCTTTTTGAAACTTTCGGGATAGGTTGCGCATCAGAACGCCGCGGTTGAGTTCGTTAATGGGCCAAATCGGTCGAATAGTTTCGGAGTTATAGGCACTTTAATTTTTGAAGTTATTTATTTTTTATTTCAGAAACTACTTAAGCGATTGGATTCAAACTTGGCAGTTTGGTGGAGTATAACGACGCGCAACTTTGAGCCAAATTTCGTCAAGATCATATTGTCAGTAAATTTAAAAAAAAAATTTTTTTTCGGAAACCATTCATCATATCCAAAAAAAATTATACTCACACTTTGACCTTCTAATTTCAAAGCAGTGTATTGAATTTCAGTTCGATACGATCATAAGTTTTGGAGATATCGGGAAAAAATATGTCAAATTTCGAGCTTTTCTTCTCGATATCGTTGATTTTTTCGGTATTACTCGAGAAATACTGATTCACTCCTGATTAAACTTCACAGCTAGTTTTAAGATGCTGAAAGACAACTTAATGCAAAATTTCGTGATAATCGTGTTATTAGAACAATTCGAAAAAAAAAATTTCTATGATTTTCTCATCATATCATCCTCATTAAATTCTGTATGAAACTTCGAACTGTTATTTTCGATGAAGTACTGGATTTCAATTCGATCTGATCTGTATTTTTGGAAATATTGGAAAAATAAAATTTTGATTGGGTATATCTACGGAATCATTGGGTGGATTTTACCCATTCACGAATTCGGCCTTCGTAATTAAGGTCCAAACCTTCTCTACAAATACCGAGTTTCTAAGTTGTTTCTTTCGGAAGTTATTGTGTTTACGCAGTCGGCCGTCATTCACGAATTTCGTAATTAAGGTCCAAACCTTCTCTACAAGTCATTGTGTTTAAGTAAAATCGATAATTTCCGGAAGAAACGACTAAGAAACTCGATATTTGTGGAGTAGGTTTGGGGCTTAATTACGAAGGTCGAATTCGTGAATGGGTAGAATCCGCCCAATGATTCCGTAGATATACCCATTCAAAATTTTATTTTTCTAATATTTCCAAAAATACAGATTAGATCGAATTGAAATCCAGTAATTTATCAAAAAACAAATTTAAAAAGCACTGCCGTGAAGGCAGCAGCTTTTGCGTGCATGTTCAAATTCGTTGCTGAAGCGGTCATCTACATTGAACATGCGCGCAAAAGCTGCTGCCTTCACCGCAGTGCTTTCCTAGATTTTTTTAAACACTTTTTCATGAAGATATCGTACGCGAAAGTTGTCCATTTTTTTCAAAATTGCAAAAATTTTCCGAATTCGTCTCTACAACCTGCAATCTAAATAGTTTCGTCGAAGCTTTGATTTCAACTGTGTGTTCGTACATTTTATCACCGTGTGAATCTTCATGATGGTGACACAGGTGCATTACTGTGGGAAAACAATGATAATTTATGGTGTTACTTCCTCTCAATGTATCATTTCAAGGCCGTGAAATCTGAAAACAATAAACCAGACGGAAATATTGACTTACAACATGAACAATCAACTCCAATCTTTTCAGTGTGTTCAGGTCCAGATAAAAATAGAATCTGGTACAAGCCGAATCTGCGGTTTCTAGAATGAATAATGGAAAATGATAACTAAATTGCCATTCTAAGAATTTCTGCATGCGAATTTCGAGAAGGAAGATTAGTGACATCAACATCAAATCAAAATCGACCTTGAAGTCGAAACTGTTGAATTTGACTATTGAATGATCACAAATGTCTAGGTTGATGATTATATTCTTCCTCTGCACGTGACCATCTGATTGGTTTGGAAAGAATGGAGAATTGTTTCGGTTGGAACGTGCTTTTAGATCTATAAGAACACGACTTTGGATTTGGGATCGAAAGGATTGCCGATTTCCTTGTACAATGATTTGATCAACTCACAATTTTGAAATTTGGTTTGTTGTTTGTTTGGATTGTTGTTAGATTGCCCTTCTTTCGAAGGTAAGAACTTTTTCGAGGAGGCTGAAATTTTGAATAGGAATGATTGGGTGTATTTTACCCGTTCACGAATCCGACCTTTATAAATATGCCCCAAACCTACTCCATTAATATCGAAATTCTAACAACTTAGGAGTCTAAAGTTTTGGAGGTGTGGACTTTAATTACAGAGATCGAATTCGTGACTGGGTAAAATTCACCCGATGATTCCACAGTACAATATACCCAATCAAAATTTTATTTTGTCAATATTTCCAAAAATACAGATTGGATCGAATTGAAATCTAGTACTTGATTGAAGAGTTATGCAAAATTCATTTGGACGTTATGAAAAGAAGCTTGCCAAATCTTCACATCAGGAGGTGAAGGTGCGTTTGCCAGGGTCAATACGTGATAAGATGAACGCTTTGGTAGCGAATTTGATTGAAACGATCATCACGAAATTCTGCACAGAATAGTGCATCGGCATTTCCCAAATAGTTTCCCAAGTTTCATTATGATTGGATCAGTATTTTTTGAGTCGTCATCTTAACTGAAATTTGGTATACTGTTGAGAAATACGGGGTTCAAGGTTTAGAAAGAATTCATTCCAAAATTGGTGAATGGTTTCCAGAAAGAAAATTTCTTCAACGAAATTTTCGAAAAATTTTCCTTTCAAGAATTATCAATAATAACACGAGCGTCTAGAAGTTTTGCAAAAACCTTTGCATAAGCATTTTTCAACAAGGGAGGTCAGCGGAAATACTTTCTTGAATCTGATGAATATTTTCCAAAAAATTTTTTCCAAGGAAATTTCACAATTTTTTTTTTAATTTTAATAATGCAATGGTCATCGCTAAATTTTGCACAGAGGCGGGCACCACTATTTCGCAACTAGATGTTTGGTTTCATCAGGATTCAATCAGTAGATATCGAGTTATTTTGAAAATACCGAGGAAATACTACAAATTTTGACATATTCTTCCTGATATTTTCGAAAGTTGAATCCGGATCGAACTGAAATTTGGTACACTATCATGAGATATGGAACTCGAGGTACCTAGAAAATTTAGATAGAATTTGAGGAACAGTTATCGAAAAAAAAATTTTTTTCAACGAAAATTTTTGTTTCAATATTTATCAACCCTACGATACCAACGAAATTTTGCTATGAATTGAGCGTCAGTATTATTCAACTAAGAAACAAGTTGAATTTCGATAAGATCGACTATATCCTGAAATATTGACGAAATAATCTTGAAACTTCAAATCACTATAACTCCAAAAACTGTTTTTCAGAATATTCTCGCAGAACAAAGTTGATAAAGTTAAATACGAAACTTGAGAAAATGATCTTGATAAATCCACCTCATTTATTTCTGATAATTTCGCCTAACCAGGCATTCTACACATTTTATCTGATTTATAAAAGAGTAGTTGATTGAAGATACCCCCATGAAGGCCGTGTACTTCGCCTCGAACTAAACACTTTTTATGTGTTTATTATAACTGGAAAAAATTGCATTCATATAGTGTTTCACCGGCAATTTTGCAATTTCCAAGAATGAGATATAATCATAATAATAGTTTACCAATTGCGTTTATCATAACCTTCATTTGTTCTCTGGCATAGAATTAATGCTTCGAATCTAGTAATTATGTACAATTATCTGATATACAGCGGAACGGTAATTTCAGGAGAACGAGGAAATAAAAAAATTTTTTTTAGTGAGTGTTTATGTCTAGGAAATATGTTTTATGACTGTGGCAGATTTTTTTGGAATTGTGTGCGTTATGTAACTAATACTGGAGCAATTGAGGGACAACATAAAGGGTGTTTCAAATTGCGCGTTTTTTTAAGAATAAATAAAACACATAATTTGCATTCATTTTTGAAAACTTTTTATTGGTAATTGAAGTAACAGTTATGAAATTTATATAAGAAAAATAATATCTGCCAAATGGCCTCCACTTGCAGCTCTACAGACGTCCACTCTTTTGTTAAAATTTTTAATTATATTTTCACATAATTCAGGCTCTATCTCACAAATGACACGAATAATTCCATTATTTAGTTCAGGGATCAATTGTGGATTATTCTTATAAACCTGGCTTTCCACATAACCTCAAAGAAAATAGTCCACCGGTGTCAAATCACATGATCTTGGTGGCCAATTGACATCACCGTTTCTGGAGATTATTCGTCCAGGAAATTTTGTCTCAATAAATCAATTGTGTCATTTGCATTAAATGATCTGATGGCTTTAGTTCCTGTATTATTTGAATCTAATATGCCTTCAGAACTAAATCCTTGTGTAAAAAACGCCATGTTGTGAACGTCGTCTAATGGACATTCCAGGGTCTTCAGCAACACTTTCATGAACCAAATCAATATTTTCTTCTGAACGACCGCTACGACAGTACTTTTCACTTTTTTGATCTTCCACCGAACCGGTCTCTTGAAATTTTCAAATAATTCGACCAATAGTGCTTTGAGATGGACGATTATGTAAACCATAAAATTCACATAATTTTCTGAAAACACTTTTCACAGAAAAATTCTATAAATGTCATACATCACACTTCTTAAACGTCAAAATACCCAGACGAATTCAGTGCGCCATCTATATTTTATTCATCCTTAAAAAAACGGTTACGTAGATATATCCATTTGAAATTTTATTATTATTTATTTTTTCAAAATACAGATTGGATCGAGTTGAAATATAGAACTTGATTGAATAATGATAGCTTGAAGATTCTTGCAAAAAATCATGGGACCATATGAAGAGACGGTCGTCAATTTTTTTTCATCGAAAAAACTGAATTTGGCGGGGTCGATACGTGAAAAAGTGACAGCTTTGGCAATCAATAGACGACTTCGGCCCATGTTGCCAACCCACAATTTTCTTCACAAATTTACTATCACTGTGGCACGGGAAATTCGACATGATAAGGTCCGCGTTATTCTTGAATATCCGTAAAAGATGCCTCGGATCCTCAAACAAGATGATTCCTTCCAAATATAGGTTTTTGTTCGGCTGAAATTTGAGTTGGGATTCCTGATTTCGTGTTAATAATGTCAAGTTTATAAAGGATATGTTCCGCAAATCAACTTGGTTATTTTGGTTGCCGGTTTTCCGTTCTGTAAATATGAAATATTGGGTTGGCTCCTGAAAAAAAGATTAATTACGGAATTTGATTGATGAAAAAGCAATCTTTCTGTCACCCGAACATAGACATATCAAGTATATGCACCAGAAAGACAATCAATGTTTTATGATAACATATCCATAGCATAGAACAATCTTTATTTATCTTATTATCCATAGACCATACCTAGTAATTTTTCCATTGTTGATTGATGTCTCTATGTTCTATGGATCATAAAGTAAGTAAATATTGTTCTGTGTTTTGGATATGTTACCATAGAACATTGACTGCCGTTCTGGTGACAGAAAGAACGTTTTTGAATAAATCAAGTTCCGTAATTAACCTTTTTTTCAGGATCCAACCGAATATTTAGAATTTACGGAATGGAAAACCGGCAACCGAAATAACAAAGTTGATTTGCGGAACATATCCTTTATAAATTTGACACTATTAATATGAAATCAGGAATCCCAACCTTAATTTCAGCCAATCAGAGATGATCTTAACAAAACCCTATATTTGAAAGGAATTATCTTGTTTGAAGAGCCTAGGCATCTTTTACGGATATTTATAAATAACGCGAACCTCATCATGTCGAATGTATCCTGAAATTCCCGTTCCCCAGTGATAGTAAATTTGTGAAGAAAATTGTGGGGCAACTTGGGCCGAAGTCGTCTATTTGAACATGTGAGCCAAAGCTACTTAATTCTTGTCAGTGCTTTTTTAAACTTTCTGAATCATTCAGCAGCTCATTATCTGTGAAAAAATCATGTACATTCTTTTTGATCGTTCAGGTTTTTATTTAATGGTATTAACAAGATCCTGATGCCTTTTTTGGACTCCTTGTAAGTATATTCACCTGAACTGAGAAATATTCAGATATCAAAGCATCCTTTACCACAAAAGAACCACCTTATCTCAGCTTCTCAAAACCATTAATACGGTAATTCACAATTTATAGGCGCAGATAATCTATTCAAATATATTGCCCACAGCATCATCCTTAGAGATCTAATTTAAGTACCAATTTATGTCAATCGCTACAAGAATATTCAGCAGATTCCCACACTGGCGATCTTCAATTTGTGAAGGAATAGGCATCGAAGCCGTTGGCGTTATTAGACAGGTTGATTTTTTCATATGAACGTCTAGGCGAAACTTAATGTTTGATGAGTCATAACGGTATTCTATGCACAGCGACGTTGACCTTATTCGATTATTATTATTTATTAAGTTGAAGTATCAACTCGGTGAAGACAATGAACTATTAGATGCATGTGTACGAATATAATCGATAGAAGCAATTCTAAAAGAACTGAAATATTTCAAGTGAATATCAGCACGCAAAGAAAAACCTAGAGAAGCACTGACGTGAAGTCAGCTGATGTTCGATTTTTCGAATTCGGCTGCCATAATTAATGTTTTCACGTCTGGCCGGTTTGCAGTTCAATTACGAACACCAAATTCTAGAAATCCGTCCTGTGATCCAGCAGATATACATACCCTTCCAATAGATGATCGGATATATAGGTATTTTTTGAGTTGATTCGTAAATGATTAACAATGATATCGTTGAAATCAGCACGAAATTGAACATAATTTTTTCCGATAAATCCAAAGATGTATATCCGATCAAATTCCGAAATATGATTTACAAAGTGATCTCAAAGTCTGTGCCAAACTCCATGGTTAGGTTACAATAGATTTCGAAAAAACAAGTTTTTCAACAGAAATCTCGCAAGTTATGCGTAGGCATCACTTTTAAGGAAGTTTAATTTTGACAACCTCACTTCTTTTCGAGAAATTGAGGAAATCATCTCCAAATTTGAAATAACCAAGAAATTTGACATATTTTTTTCCAGTTTCTCTGCCGATGAATCTTCGCTAGAACTGAAATTTGGGGAACCATTTTTGTATTTTGATTTCAAGGTCTGTGCCAATTTCCATTGAATTCTGACGAATATTCTTCGGCAAAAAATCGAAATTTATTTTTAATCGATAAATAACATTTTTGGCTCGAAACTCAAATATCACAGACACTCAGCAAAACGATAATGCTTTGTTTCCTAGAACAAGGCATAATCATTTTTTTGTTGTTGTTTTGTGAAACAATATGAATGTATATGTCTTTTTTTGTGGTCGAAAGAGTATTTCATTTTATTTTTTTTCCAGGAAAATTCGAAAAATACATATCTGATTGGACTGAAAGAGAGTCTTCGAGTTTTCGGTGTCGATTAGAGGGAAATTTCAACGGAATCGGAAAAATGCTTTTTCAAATATATGAATTTCTAAAATGAATTTCCAGAATTTTTTATTGATTTGTTTCTCAGAAAAATCAGGAAATCTGATGGGTTGAAATAGCGTACTCGGTTATAAAATGGCTAGTCGTTTGAAACCAATTTCAGATCAAAATTCGAAAATTATAGACATTGTGACGAAACGATAACATCTTGTTTCTTGGAAACAGAGCGTTTCCTGACGATTCAATCAGACAATTCATATTAGAATATTGAGGGAATCTCCTTCAGAAGTTTGCCAAGGTATTTTTGAATCACCCTGTATATTCTTGCTATTCTTTTTCAACGAAATGAATTTTCATGGTTAAATTTGTCGAAATGAAGTTATTTTCGGAAATTATTGAAAATACTGTATGGTCCAACTTGAAAGATCAAAAAAAGCTCATATTTGACTTATATCGATATGACATGTTGGTATATATCTCAGTTTTTATATGGCAGATTTCCTGATGCCGGCATCTATCGGCGAAAACTGAAGTTAGTAAAATAACGCTGTATTTTTTGACAATATCTGGACTGCTTTTCGAACTCGAAATATGTCAAAGACTGTTCGCACCAAGTATTCTATGCATCTATGTGGTTCCAAATGGACCATAAAGCCTTCACGACAGGATGACTACTGTATCAATATTGACGAAAAAAATCTCCCTGATGTGGCAACCGGATATTGAATGCTTCATATGAAATTCATCATTGTTTGTTGTCACACCCAAAATTCAAAGGAAATAGATGCTGTAATGAGTGTGCACGTATGAGTAATTCGAACCGCAATAGTCGATTAAATTATACATATTTGAAACTATTACCTCTGTGATCCCACGACCCGTTTCGGAGGAAATAAAGTTATCTTGTATGACTCAAAGCTTCGGGCGGTCTTTTTTTTCAATTCCATAGATGGGCGAAAAACAACAGATAAATTATATGGTTGCGCTCGTTGGAACACACCTACCTTATAGTGAGAATTTGCTGTTACTATTATCTTACATTACTGCAAGTAAGTATGGAATTGAATAAGAACTTGTTGAGTGCTTGTAGAAATTCAATGCCTCCAAGATTTACGTGAGGTAGAGCTTCATGTAGATAAATATGATCCATTCACTTTTGTAAACTATCCCGGTTGGCCATGATTTAGGTCTATCAAGTTTTTTTACTTAAAATTGACTCAGGCTGGCACTCGCGAAATATCGGAAATGTCAAAATAATTTTCAGCGACGTTGCCAAATGCCATTTTCTACTTTCAGTCTCAACATAATCATCACGCTTGGAAACTAAAAATACCGAATGTAGTTTTGAAGAAGCACAAAGTATCAGGAAGTGCTATGTAGAATTGAAATCTACTTTTTCTGATAGTAACCCTGATAATTTTGAATCAAAAATTCATCACAAGCAATCCAACATCAAAATATACACGGTGAAATGTGTCAGAATCGCATGGCAAACCAGGATAGTTTATAAAAGTGAATGGAGTATACTGCAAATTTTATTGGAGCTCTGCAGGGACGAGCCCTAACCAAACTTTCAGAAGGAGAGGAGGGGACAACATCCAAAATTTTCCAACCGTTCATGAAGGAATAGATACCTGAAGGTTATCCAATGATTTTGTTGGTGGTTAACGTCCATGGTTATAAATTCAATAAATTTTCAGGGGAATTTGGACGTTAATTTATTAATTAACCTTTCGTGGTCCTTTTTCAAGACTCGTATTTAATTTGATTCGGGGTATGTCTGTCGAATAACTTTAGTTTGTCTTCCAAGTACTCCGGTGAAATATGTTATTATGTATAATAACCCTACTTTGAAGACAATGCTGGCCAGAACGTTACAGTCAATGGTGACCGCTATAGAGCCATGATTACTGACTTTTTCGTTCCTCAACTGAACAACCATGATGTGCCGCAGCTGTGATTTCAACAAGACGGCGCAACATGTCACACAGCTTGTGGCACAATTGATTCACTGAAAGAAAAAGCACGGTCTGTGAATTAGCCTCAAGATCGTTCGATTTAACGCCGCTAGACTATTTTCTGTGGGAATATGTGAAGTCGCTAGTGAACGCAGATAAGCCCGAAACAATCGACCACTTGGAGGACAACATTCGCCGCTTAATTGGCGATATTCGGCCACAAATGTTGGAAAAAGTTATTGAGAATTGGACCTCCAGATTAGATTAAGTCCGAGCCAGCCGTTGGGGTCATATGCCAGAAATTATATTTAAATTTATAATGCCAAAAGATTTTCTTTTGATTAAAGTCAATTTCTCGTCAATTGTAACAATTCATCCTTGTTTTATTCCATTTCAAAGTTCTTTACCTCTAAAAAACACCATTTACAATAATAGCAGTGGATACCCAAAGTGAAACGATCGCATTCTATAATTTGCACCTACTGTTTCCCGATTCTTCTTCGTTTTTTCAGATATATATCCCCAAGATTGCAAAAAATACCTTACATACAAAAATTTTATATTTGCAGCCTAAATTCTTTATTTTCATACAATAGATTCTGTTCGTCATTTTTATACTGAATCGTTTTCAGTAGGATTTTAGTCAAAATGACTAGTCATAGCTTTTAAATATTCAAGAGGGGGCGTGCTTGTCAACCCCCGTTCTACATATATTCATGACTTGTTACATCAGAATGTGTTCTTGAAAATTTGATATATACAGATGAGTTCATGATTAGCATTCATTCATTCCTTGAATCAACTGCCCACCACAAAATGACGAACGGATGTAGACAAATAAATAAACCATGTAGTTTTTACACACCGTAAAATTAGTTAATTAGCCAATAAACTGTTGGTTACTAAAACCAAAAATAGAACCTCAAGTCAATGACATGTGTTCTGATTCTTCGATAGTAGATATCCGGACTTAAGGATATTTTTACGATAAGAATCATGTACCTTAGGGTACTTAGGGTGTGACGAAAAAAAGTTTAGATAAATCTATATCTTCAACCTCTTAAATTTTGAACAGCATGGTGGTAAGTTTGGAGAAAAAATCTACTAATCTATTACGCGCTTGTTCAAATTTTAACAATTAGATCGACACGAAATTTTGCACCTAGTTGCGTGTTGGTAATCTCCACCTGAGAACATTGTTTCAATCTGATTGCATTCGTGATTCTTGAGATATTGCGGAAATAACGTTAAATTTCCAAATATCAATGAAATTTGGCGCATTTTTTTTCCTTATATCTCCGAGAGTTGATATCGGATCGAATTGAAATTTGAAACATTGATGCTAAATACTGGCTCCAACGTTTGTGCCAAATACCATTTGAATGTAATTAATATATTCAGAGAAAAACATTTTTTCATCGAAAATTTTAAAAATTTTCGAATAAGTTTTTTTTGAATTTTCAACAACTGGATTCGAACGAAATTTTGCTCTAAGTTTCGCGTTAGTAGTTCAAAACTGTCCACGAAGTTTAAATCTTATCGAGTCAATACTTCATAAGATATCGAGGAATTAACCTAAAAATTTAAAACCTAGAAAAGCACTAACGTGAAGTCAGCAACTTTTACGCCCTTGTTCACATTGCGAAATGGTGACTTGGAAATTTCAGTGAAATTTTAATAAAATATAAAAATTTTCAAGAAAAAAAATAGTTTTCTTCGCATTTTACCATGGATAATTCTTCTTATTGACACTGTTCATCTTCCGACCAAGTTTCATTTCGATCAGATAAATATTTTTCGAGTTATTGAAAAATCAAAATTTCTAATGGCCGTAGCACAAAAATCATACGGCAGATTTGACCCATTAACGAACTTAACCGATATATTCAGGTTCTTTATCTAACCTGAAAATTTCAAGTCTCTAGGTCCTTCCTTTCGAGAGTCACAGCGCACACGGTCGGACGGACAGAATCAATTTTGACCATGGATTCTTCATCAGTAGTCCCACCTAGTCGTTTGAGACCAACTTCAGCTCAAAATTCGAAAATTACAGACATCGTGAAGAAATGATAACGCGCTGTTCCCCTGAGCAAGCGCGTAAAAATGGGCAATGTCAAAGTTGCTAAGTCGTTTCCTTCGAAAGTCAGAGCACATATGGCCGGACGGACGGACATAATTGAATTTGACCAAGAATTCTTCTTCAGGGAGTTCAACCCAATCGTTTTAGACCTCATAATTCGAAAATCACAGACATCATGACGAAATTAAAACGCGCTGTTCCCTAGAACGAGAGTGTGAAAAGTTGTTTTAACATAACAAGAAAATCTTCCTTCATACACATATTTCCATAAAATTCTGCAAAAATCCCCTGAGCCTCAATTATGTTTCAATGTTTTATCCAGTGGCGTTTTTAGGCGACCCATCTGTAATATTTATTTTTTAACATACTAAATTTATTATAAGATAAGTTTTATTCTATTATCAGCTCTGTGAAGGTTTACTTAGGTTCGGATCTTCTACTTTCAGTACATGATTAAAAGCCAAATATTTGGCAGTATGTCACTCATGAGCACTTGCGGAAACAATCACCTATTAAAACCAAGCTTCATGGTGCTTATTCATGTGTTTTTCTTCACAATGGCATGAGAATTCGTATATAGGTAAGCCGTTTACCATTTATGGTCCGGCTGAACAAGTCGGTCAATTTTACGAGCCATTTAGTACTTGGCCAGTTCGTGAACAGTTCTATTGTAATAAATTGATGTTGAGTGTTGAAGAAATATTTTAAAGATAGTGAGAAGAATAAGCCGTGAGATTTCAGGTGATTTATATGGATTTCTTAATGGAAATCATCATTTTGGTGTGGGGAAACCCGTGAAACGTTTTGCTAAAACGTTTAGATCCTAATGATAAGATACATAGATGGATAATCGGATGTGCATCGGTGGTTTAGATTAGTTTAGTTGCTTTTTGTTTTGGTATTTAAGAAAACGAAAGTTTTTCCGCAAGAATGATTCGAGAGTTTGGCTGGAATTACCTAATACTCTGTGAGATCTAAAATCTGATGGTTATGACCTGTAATTCATCCATAACTTTTCGTTTCTAATAAGAGAAGAATGCAATTATAATTCTAAATATTCATGTTTGACATTGTAGTGGTGTGCTTCAAGGTACAGTACAAGATCTGATAATTTCCTTGGTAGATATTTGCGTGAGCAAAGTATAGTGGTCATTATGAAAACATAATAAGGGGATAAGGGAATGGTGTAAATTTCATTTCCATGTCTTTTGTTGGTGATTTTGCTGTATTTGTCGTCATTTCGTCAATGACGTGAAAAAATTGATATCAGGTGATTGTATGCATACTAATATTGTACACAAACAATCGAGTGTACACAATCGAATTTGAAAGAACTTGAATTGTTTTTCGGACTTCAATAACACAATACATTATTCTAATAAAGAAACGTTTGCTTTTGTTCAGATTATTCCACTCCTTAAAATATTGATTTTGGTCAGAGCGGTAATTATATTGCCTTGGCAAAAGTAACTTGATGGAGAGTCCTATATTTGTAGAGTAGAAATCATAACTGGCTCAAATCCAACCGATGATTTTGCAGATTATCCGTTCGAAATTTTAATTTTTCTGTTATTCACAAGATACGGAATTGATCGAGATGTTTCATTTTACTTTTTTCAACCAACAACTAAACTTTAATGGGGGTTTTTCCTTTAATCTAAAATTCAGTAATTTTCATGATAAACCTTCAGAACATCTCATTTCAAACATAGTTTTGATAATATATTTTTAAAACATTGTTTGATTACCTCAAACTGAAAAATGAAAATGGGGCTTTGAAATTTAAAGGGATTCGTCTTGAGTGCACGATATGGCAACGTTGAATTAAGCTTTCTCGGAAAGAAAAGGACGTCAAATGTGTAAACAGAGAAAGCTATACTTCGATCTGGAGTAGGAGACAACGACCAAGGAATAGAAAAAGAAGAGCACAGACTGTTATACTGTCATATTACTGACAAATCGCAAACGGAAACGAATAACAAAGTGTTTGGTTACATTGACAAATAACACGTGTGTACCACAGAATAGGAATAAATATTCATTATTCCACAGTAGAACAAGCTATCTTACTAAACACCGTTGTAAATCCCCTTAGATTTTAAAACCCCAATTTGGAAATGTGATTTTGAATTCTTCCTGAAGGTAATTTGGGAAAATGATGAATCAAACCCATAATATTTATGTTCATATTTGCATTAATCATCCAAATTCAGGAAAAACCACCGTTCGATCTGATCTGTATTTTTGGAAATGTTGGGGGTGATATATTTTCGATTGGACAAATCTATACAGAACAGTGTGCACTCGAGCTCAGCCTCGAATAAAACATTCAAATGCATCGTTCGAGTTGAAAACCAAGTCCTGACGGAGCAGAAAGAGCGCTGCCTCGAACCATAAAACTCCTTGTGATTTATGGTATTCGCTGTTCGCATTACACTCATCCGGACCCGGCTCAATGCGAACAGCGAACGCAATAAATCACAGGGAGTTTTATGGTTCGAGGCAGCGCTCATTCTGCCCCGTCAGGACTCGTTTTTCGACTCGAACGATGCATTTGAATGTATTATATTATTCGAGACTGAGCTCGAGTTCCGTCCACACTATTCGTCGAATCGTTTATCAAATTTTATTGCATTCGCTGTTAGAATTACTCTCATCTGGACCCGGCTTCACACTCATCTGGACCCGGCTTCACACTCATCTGGACCCGGCTTTACACTCATCTGGACCCGGCTGTAAGTGAACCAGCAGGAGATTAATGAAATTTCGAATAGCACATCAGAATGCATTCCAGTAGTTCGGGATAGACACATATCTTCAATCTTCAGGCGTGGTTATCTTGTTTCATCTATATCAAACCGAATCACATTAAAACTGTATCTAGTGAGGATATCTTTGATTTCCCTATCCGTTCAGGTTTTACCTCACGTCGAATGCGTCCAGATGTGAAAATATATCAGGAAATGAAATCACGTTATCGGTTTGGAAGTCGCATTAGCAATGGAAATAGCGTCGTCGGTCTTATTCAAGTTCAGAAAGAACAGACCGAGTAGTTATAACTGGGAAGTTGAGGCCATAACTTATTCAATCCTCGTTATTTATTCATAACGTTTTATGCCTCCCGTAGCTGTCGTACGGTGTCTTTTGCGTGGTTCCATTTCAAATGGTTCCAGAATGAAAGGTAGAATGAAGAAGTAAAAAAAAGAGCTTTCACGCGTCTGTTCAAATTCGAAGCCATTTGCTGACTAAATTTTGCATGAATTTCCACGCCGTCGTTTTTCGACCAAATACCTCAATCAAACTTGTAATTAGGCTTCAAAACTTATAAACTAATATACTAACTGACAAAGAAATACCCAGAAGAAGCTGTTTGAATTTTGAAGTTTTTGTGGTAAAACCTAGATAGTATAGCAAGGAGTAAATGATTAAAATTTGGAGAAAATAATCGTGAAGGTTTTACATGTGAACATTCTTTGTTACTTAAATATTGTAGTTGTTTCTTGTAATTTTTTAAATTTTACAACAAACCGGTTGTTCGAGGAAATCCAAAGTCGATGTTCAGTTGTTTTTGAAATGTCTAGAGCACGTGTACTTGGAATTTATCGCCAGGTAAGTGATTTTGAAAGAGGTCGAATTATTGGTCTACGGAAGGCGGGGTTGTCATTTTGAGAAATCGCTAACCGTACGAACAGAAATCCAACTACTGTTATGAGATGTTGTCAAGCGTGGTTTGATGATGTCCAAAAACGAAGAAGAGTAGGTACCGGAAGTCGAAGGGGCATAAATGAAGTTCAAGATCGACGTCTAAGACTTATGGCCACTAAGAGACCGATTTTCGACCACTCGATCTTTAGCTGATGAGTGGTTAGGAGAACAAGGCCATCCTGTAACTGTCCGAACAGTTTACCAACGTATAAGTTCTTTTGGACTGCAGCATTATCGACCCCATCTTATACTACCTCTTACGGTTGAGCATCGCTGGCAACGATTACGGTGGAGCAGAGAACGGCAACATTGGAATGTGGAATGGCATCAGGTCGTCTTTTCTGATGAATCTCGATTCTCCTTGGGTGCACATGATGGCCGAAGAAGGGTTAGACGACGTCGGGGAGAAAAACGTGACACTCTTTTGGTTTTGAGCGTCATGTACATCGGACAGTAGTGGGATGCTATTGCACATGCAAGTAGGTCACCTTTAGTCTTTATTCGAGGTAACATGACAGCGCTGGGTTACCTTCAAGAAATAGTGGAGCCATATGTTCTCCCTTACCTTAACCGGCTCGAGAATCCAATATTTCAGCAAGATAATGCTCGACCTTATGTTGACAGAGTTGGTTTAAACTTTGTGAATCTTTTGCCATGGCCGCCCTTATCCCCCGATCTTCGCCCATAGACCATATTTGGGACATTGTGGGTAGAAGGCTAGGAAATTCACCCCAGCCCCCAGACTTTGGCGGCTCTGAGACATGAAGTACGGGTAGCTTGGGATAGTATCCCTCAAGAAAAAATAGACCATCTTCTTGCACCAATGCCAAGATGTGTTGGGGAGTGTATAGATATCCGAGGTAGACAAACACATTATTAACAAATTTAATGAAAAAAAATGTGAACCCTTCGTTTTTTCTCCCAATTTCAACCATTTACTCCTTGCTATACTATTTATGTTTTACCAAAAAAAATTCAAATTTAAACAGCTCCTTCTGGTTGTTGCAGTTTCTTTGTCAGTTAGTATATTTATCAACACCTCAGAACACGACTAACGATTGTGTATGCTCAAAAATCTACTCTTTGCCAACAAATATAACAAGTCGAAGTGCTTCCAGTTGGGTGATCGATTCAAACTGATTAATATAGCTGTGAGAAAAACAATCTGTTCATAAATACAGTTTCGTGTTTCAGTATTTAACAGCAGGTACTCATGAGAAATCCCAACGTTATATCACTTTCTCGGACATACATAAATAAAGTTTAATTGAAAGGGGCTTGTGTATTGATAATGTTCCAACGTAAACATGAATCAGAATTATATTACTTCTATTATTAGTAACTTTCGACGATGAATTTCAGTGTTTTAATGATGAATTTTTTACAATGGAAATGGTTTAAATAGCACTAGAAAATAAAGCCTCCATTTTGGTAGAAAACACTGAATGCATTGGTATCGAAAATTTTTTGACAGTTCTAACACAGAATAGAGAAGAATAACAGAAGCGATACTACTTGACAATTCCATTGTTTTCTATGTAGCCAAATTTCGTGACCTTGAAAAATGATAAGAAACTTGGCCACAGAAATCATATCATATCACAGAAAAGGAAGTATTTTATAATTTTATACTTATCTATTCTATGTTGTTATTGTAAAAATATTATATTAAAACGAATCGAACACTGTATAAAGGACCAAAAATACGATGAAATCGAACACGTGGAAGTAAATAAACCAACGCAAGTTGACGTTGATCACAGAATAGGAAAGTTTCAATTATATCCTTGGTCTGTGTGCTGACAAAAAAACCAATAGCAAATTGGCGGATTGAAACATGCGTCTGTAAATTTGGGACATTGGAAAAGGGAGTGTCCCTTCTGTTCTACTTCTCTTTTCTGTGGTTCTAACAACCTATCGAATTTTGACATTTTGTGTCATGAGAATCATTGCATTCAGTGCAATTATCAATTACCTAGGTCCATTCGTTTGCATAGAACGTGTAGCACTTTCCTGCACTCGGTGTCGATATAAGGTCCTTTCGTTTGCATAGAAAGTGTAGCACTTTCCTGCACTCGGTGTAGATATTCTATACACTGAGTGCAGGAAAGTGCTACACTTTCTATTCAAACGAAAGGACCTTATGATATCGCGATTGAGTTTGACAATTGTCAAAAAAATTTCCGCTGAATATCCCCAGGACATTGACAAGTTACTTATAATTTTATGGCGAATTTCTCAAGCTTGTTGCTGGGTAATAGCCCTCAGCCTTCGGCTTCGGATTTTTACAAAGGAACGAGCTTCGATTGTCATGAAATTATCTCGTCTATCATCCCTGTCCTATTACTACTGAAAATAACTAGAACCAAAATAAGGTGCTTTTTCAACTCGAAACGAAAAGAATATTCGAAGAGAATTATTCATGAATATTCAATATAATGATAAATCTATCTAAGAACTTGATGACAATCAATAATATAAATATAATGATATAAAACTATAAATTGATTGAATAGTTTTTATATCTATATCGACTAGAATAGTTGACGTGAGCCTGCATGTGAGATTGTCCAGTAACGAAACCTTTAAAAAGTACATAATCGACTAGAAAATAATTACTTTCCACTCTATTTACCTCTCTATTCATTTACTAAAGAAAAGAAAATGAAAAAGATTAAAAACCAATTTTATTTCATGCACGGAAGGTTCGCGTTAGTGTCAGTGAAATGCCGCAGGCTGACCATTCGTGAACAATCACTTGCTTTGCACACCTGAATTTTTTATTGAGGACCATTACTAAGATATATGCTTGTGGCTATATCAAACCGACAACTCTATTTTTGAATGGAGGTTAAAAAAGTCATAACATAGGATATGTTCGGATATTTGTCCGACAAGTCTGAAAAATAGCCTCAACACAGTGCATTCGTAATGACAAGTCTTGGCTTGAATATAAGATACATGGATCAAATTCTTTGAAATATATTCAGTGTTGAATACAATTGAATTCGTGAAACATTTTTCATATGATTTAAAAGTTGTCGTTTTGGTCGAATTTACATCCAGTTTTTTTTTTTTTTGAACGATAGACAACAAATGCGGTTGTAAGCTTTCAAACAATTTCTGTGAAATAATTAGGGGGTGGTTACAATCGCAAAGGTTTTTCCTCATAGCATCTGCGTTTCTCATGATATTCATCTGGAATTTGAGGTTTAGATCATATGGCGAGTCAGTTGCGCTTAAAAGTATACAGGGTGAAATTTTATCTGGAGCAGTGCCCCATGTTTCCATTCAGAACTTGATATTTTTTGACGCTATACTGATAGTTCCAGGACTATGCAATTTTCCTCTATCTACTCCAGTTTTCTAGAACTCTAGAAGAGATGTTAAACAGTTCTCTTTGAATCATCAAAATTATCTTCAGCACATACAGGGTGTCAATTTGAAATGGTAGGGGGACATTTTATACGGTAAGCTCCAATCAATTTGTAACAATTCTGTAAGCGTGATGGCAGCAACACCTAAAATCTTGGATGAGTAACACCCTGTTTCAAAGCTTATTCGATTTCCCATTCAAGAACCTAGAAAAGCACTTGAAGTCAGCAGCTTTTGCGTGCATGTTCATTTTTGGTGATATCCTTTCAACCTTTGCGCAAAAGCTACTAACTTCACGTCAATGCTCTTCTAGGTTTTTTCGATTAACTTCTGGATTTAAATTCGATCTAATCTGTATTTTCGGAAATATTGGAAAACTGAAATTTTAATGGGGGTTTCTACGGAATCATTGGGCGGTTTTTACCCAATCACGAATTCGACCTTCTTAACTAAGCCCCAAAATCGAGTGTGAGTTGTTTTTTTCGGAAGTAATTGTGTTTACGGTCGGCCGTTATTCTTCCACTATTTCCACGAAAAAAAAATAGATCGAATTGAAATGCAATACTTTATCGAGAAATGACAGTTCGAAGGTTCATACCGAATATCATGAGGATAATATGATCGGAAGTTCACAGATCATAGAATATTTGAAGGAGAAAAAATTTTTTTCAAATTGTTTTAATGGCACAAGGTTTTGCACAAAGTTACCAATCAGCAATTTCAAATTATTTTTATTTCGATTGAATAAGTATTTTCTTAGTTATTCTGGAAAAATAACGATATCGAGAAAAAAACCACGAAATTTTATATATTTTTTTTTCAATATTTCGAGAAGTTTTGGTCGTATCAAAATGAAATTTGATACACTGCTGTAAAATATGATTTTCAAGGTATGAGCAGGAGTTCTTTCCGAATTTAATGAACAGTTCACAAAAAAAAATCTTTCGAAAAAAATTTGGAAAAAAAAAATTTTGAAAATTTACTGACAGTGTGATCTCAACGAAATTTGAAACGTGAGAAGTGGTGCGTTCGACTGCTCCAACTAACTTGCGAGTTTCAACCCAAACGCATTAGTACTTCCTGAAATGTCAGGGAATTAATCTCAAAATTTCAAATGACTATAACTATAATACAATATGAAATTTGTTGTAAATCTAATGAAACAACAAAACACCTGCCTGACCTGAATCTATTTTAAAATCGGATTCGTCATCAGCGAGTCCAACCTAGTCGTTTGAGACCATTTTCAGAAAAAAATTGGAAAATTACAGACATTTGGACAAAACGATAGCACGCTGTTCCCCAGAACACGCGCGCACAAATGCCGTACATTCGACCTTTTTCGTTAGCACTTCCGATAAAAGAAATCGTCAAATAGTTACAATAGCAAAAGTTGAAACGAAACACGAAAATTATAGGGATTTTTTACTGATAGTTAATATAACAGCATTTCTTCATTTCTTTTTTTTAATTCTTCAGAATAATGAGATAAAGAATTTTTTTCAAAGGCCATCGAATTACCTTCGATACAATATGTCAATTAACCCCCCTTTCCATTTAAGATTTCAGGGGAAATATCATCACGTCCTCAGGGTTGATACAAACAGATCGAATCCAACATTATAAAATGCCCCCTTACAAACCAAATTTCACCCCTTTCTGCATGAGGGCCTATTCTTAATAGTGGTACCTTTCAGATTGACACGCTGTATATGAAGACACAAAATTTTACCAGAATCATCCAAACTACTTTCGACTCCCCAACTTTCCTCAAATTTCTCAACATACCTCCCACACAAAATTATCCAAAAATCCAGAATCTCACTGCGGAGGAACCAACGAAAACAATAACAGTAACCCGATCGAATAAAATTCACGGACCCAGTTTGGTCGATCACGATTTCGACAGGATCTTAGCGGGCGCTCGCCTTATCGGCCAGAGCTAACGTCGTTATACCGCGCCAGGTCGAAGACTGACCACGAGCACGCGGTGAATTTCGCTCATGCTGTTGAGCTGGTCGTGCTCTGGTGCACGTGTTGTCATCTCGTGCCGGTTCCTCGAAGGATATGGTCGTAGGGAACCCCACCACGGTGATGTGGTCGAAGAAGCGTGGGTACGCATATCAATTATTGTTGTAGGTGCTAGACCAAGACGTTCGTGAGCTTCTTGCAGAATAGTGTTTAGCCAATTTGATATGATGATTGGATGATACAGAAGCTGGTAGATTGATTGACTCGCCAAGCAGTTATGTGGATGTGTGCAAGTTTTCAAAATAGTGAAAAAGCACTTACTTCACACAGTTCAATTATAGTACCGGCTGTTACAGGAATCACGATCACTCCCAAAAAAAGGGTTATTTCCTCACCATCTCAGACAGTAGTTGAGCGATCGAATTGAAACTTGGCAGTATGTTGTAGCATACAAACGCGAAATAGGCTGCAAAATTTTGTTGGGATCTTATGGTTAATTTTGGAAAATATTCATCAGATTTCCAAGAAATTCATTACAGACTTTGATCCTCATATTTATCAATGGTGTGTCAAATTTCAATTTGGTCTGATTTAAATTTCCGGAGATGTCGGAAAAAAAACTAGAAAAGCACTGTAGTGATGTCTTTTGGTGATATCCTTTGAACATGCGCTCAAAAGCTGCTGACTTCTCCTCAGTGCTTTTCTAGGTTTTTTTCGATAAACTACTTAATTTCAGTTTGATCTAATCTGTATATTTGGAAATATTGGAATTCATTTTGAATGGGTATATCTACGGAATCATTGGATGGATTTTACCCATTCACGAATTCTACCTTCGTAATTAAGCTCCAAAACTACTCTTCAAATATCGAGTTTTTAAGTTGTTTTTCTCGGAAGTTATTGGGTTTACGGTTGGCCGTAGATATAGCCAGTCAAAATTTTATTTTACCAATATTTCCAAGAATACAGATTAGATCGATTATCGAGAAATAACAGTTCGAAGGCTCATGCAGAATTATATGACTGATATGAGGATAATATGATCAAAAGATCACAGAATATTGAATATTTGAAAAAAATTTAAAATTGTTTTTAAAATTGTTCTAATGACACGCTCATCACGAAATTTTGCACAAGGTTGCACATCAGCATTTTCAAACTAGCTGTCAAGTTTCATCATCATTCAAGTAGTGGTTTTGAGTTATTCCGGAAAAACAACGATATCGAGAAAAAACCTTGAAATTTTACATATTTTTTCCCAATATCTCCACAAACTATGCTCGTATTAGAATTGAATTTGGTACACTGCAATAAAGTATGATGTTCTAGGTAGGAGCAGATTTTTTTTTCGGATTCAATGAACAACTTCCGAAAAGAAAAAAATTTTACCAGTAATACCACTAGAGGTCGAAAAATTTCCGGATTTAATTTGACCTCTTGTGGTATTCGGTAAGAAAATTCCACACTAAATGTGTTTATTTCCAACAACATCAATTTTCGTCTCCATCAGGTACTGGCAAAACATAGAAGGTTTTGTCGACCTGATTATTTTGTTACCATGGCAACTCAGTGGAACTCTAAGCTAGAAATTATTTCTGTTTTGAATTTGAAGAAAATATTCGCCAGAATATTAAGCAGTTGACACCCGCGAATACTAGGAAATCGAATACAAGTGTATGGAAGCAGTTTATAAACTTTTCGCATGGAAAGCGTATGATTTCAACAGAGCGGATATACCAGTGGAAGAACTGGCGCTTATTCTTGAAGACTATGCCTTCAACATGCGAAAAAAGAACTCCGAAGACTTCAAGTAGAGTTTCATCAAAGTTCTATGGAACTCTGCAGCTAAGCAGTTGCAGGAATATTTTTTCGAAAGGTATAATCGCAAATTTAATCCATTCTCTGACATAGAATTTGTCGACGCAAGAGCTGCAAAAAATGCTAATCGTCGGAAGCTACAAATTGATCCAACCAAGAGAAAGGCAAGTTCATCCGCACTATCAGCAGACGAATTGAGAAAATATTCTGTCATTGTAAACGTCAAAAAAGTTTCCAGAATGATTCGCTGTTGGGTACCCACGAGGAAAAAATTTCCACTAAAATTCATCCGTTGCGATGGTGATCTGTCAGAAATACACGTTATGATTGGTTTAAAATCACATGTGTGGAATTTTCGAAATAATTCCGAAAAAAAATTCTTTGAAGCGACCAAGGTGAATCGCCCATAGAGCATGTTTGGGACATCATGGATAAAAGGCTTGGAAATTTACCCGACCCCCATGGACTTTGGCGGCTCTGAGACATGAAGCTTGGGATAGTATTCCTCAAAAAGAAAAAGACCATCTTCTTGCAGCAATGCCAAGACGTGCTGAAAAGTGTATAGATAACTGCGGTTGACAAACATACCATTAACAAATTTAATAAAAAAAATTGTAGACCCTTCGTTTTTTTCTCCTAATTTTAATCATTTACTCCTTGCTTTATTATCAATGTTTTACCGAAAAAATTAAAAATTTAAACAGCTCTTTCTGGGTGCTGCAGTTTCCTTGTCCGTTAGTATATTATCACTCATAAATTACATTTTCCTGAGATGACACCTTAATACGAATAATCGAACTAATCTACTGACCCAAATTCGAAACCGATAACAGAATTCCTCAATGAAATTCCCAGACTACACAATGTCCTGTTTTGTACCGCTATAATTCAGTATCAGGGCAATTAAATATATTACGGAAAGGAATCGATAAACGGACAAAAAAAATCGATCAGATGGTTCATCTGATAAATGCTAATAATCAGGTAGCTAACAAAACAGCGGTATCTTAGTGAGTATACACACAAAACGTTATACGAAATTTGGTAACAGGTTCCTTTTACCTGTCCCACCTAAGGCTATGGCGTAACTTTAAGTTCCCAATTATTGTGTTGAGGTATGGGCAATTTATTGAAGAGTTTTTTTCCAATCTCGTCCGCTATTTAGATCTGATTTGTTCCGGAATGGGTTACAGTTTAGTTGGCACAAAAAACCTTTTAAATAGTAGTAGAATCAATTTAGGTTTTTATTACGTTGACATTGTGTGAGTGTGAGAATACATGGGATAATCATAACGTTTGAAAAGTGTAGTACAGTTTTGAGAACCTTCTGTGGATTTACCCCTACCAATATGGCCGACTTTGAACTGAATATTTTTGTCTCATTTGCTATACACCACAGAATACAAATATTTACCTTGTATTCATCGGCCATATTGGTAGGGGTAAATCCACAGAAGGTTCTCAAAACTGTACTACACTTTAGGTACAAGGGAAATATAGGATATGCTCCCTCCCCTTCTTTTACCTCCATGGGGATACCTCCCACGTTCTGGGAACGTGGTATCGTTTCGTCCAAATGTCTATTATTTGTTTTCAAGAATGTACTCAAATCTCTGAGTCGGACTCACTGATGACGAATCCGGTGTCAAAATCGATTCTGTCCGACCGGCTATAGGCACGATTGCGGTCGTATGGATCATCATATCCACTTGAAACTTTCAGTGTAGGTTGCATTTCAAAATGCGACGGTTGAGTTCGTTAATGGGCAAAATCCGCCAAACCGTTCCGGAGTTAAGGCAATTCGAAATTTCAAGGTTATTTTCCTGATATTTCGTGAACTACTGGAGTGATTGGATTGAAACTTGGCAGTTAGTCGCAGTATAACGACGCGCAACTTTCTATAAAATTTCGTCGAGATCGTACTGTCAGTCAAGCAAAAAAATATGAATTCTTTTCGAACATTTTTTTTCTGAAAACAATTATTCATTTCTAAAAAAAAGGGCTCACTTCACCTTGAGACTCATTTTTCATAGGACTGAATCAAATTTGAGTTTGAAAAACGATTTCAGTTTCAGGAGATATTGGGAAAGAAATGTCAAATTTCGTGGCTTTTTTCCTCGGTATTATCTTTTTTTCGAAAAACTTGAACTACTGACTCAATGATGGTGAAACTTGGAATCGTGTTTGAAAAAACTGATGAACAACTTTGTGCAAAATTTTGTGATGAATCCTGTCAATACAATAATTTAAAAAAAAATCTCATTTTACGCGCTTGTTTTTCTGCAATCTTCTGATCATATTTTATATCGAAATTCTATATGAACCATCAAGCGGTCGGCCACTAGGCCAACCGTAAACACAATATCTTGCAGAAGAAACTGCTTAGAAACTCGATATTCGTAGAGTAGGTTTGAGGCTTAATTACGAAGGTCAAATTCGCCAATGGATACAATCCGCCCAATGATTCCGTAGATACAACCATTCAAAATTTTATTCCACCATTATTTCCGAAAATACTGATAAGATCGAATTGAAATCTAGTGCTTGATTGAGAAATGATAGCTTAAAGGTGCATGCAAAAACTCGTC
Organism: Myrrha octodecimguttata; assembly: GCA_958510865.1. Lineage (NCBI taxonomy): Eukaryota > Metazoa > Arthropoda > Insecta > Coleoptera > Coccinellidae > Myrrha > Myrrha octodecimguttata. The sequence goes on from OY294063.1 coordinate 20,504,641, forward strand.
AGGATGATCGACTTGAAATTTGGTATGTTACTGGTATGTTTTAATTTTGACTTCAAGGCTTGTGTCAAATCTCATAGAAATCTGGTGAATACTTTCTGAGAAAAAAAAATTTAACAAATCTACGATCCTTGCGAATTATTCCATAAAGTTACGAAATCCCAATAAGTCCGCGTCAGTACTGCTAAAGACATCGATGAAATATCCACGGCACTGAGGAATTTGCAACGAAATTTGACATATTATTCATCCCAATATTCAATTTCGGATCGAGGTGAAATTCGTTACAGCGCTGTCAAATATTAGCTTGAATGTCTTGATTACATTTCGTGAAAATCTGATGAATAATTTCCGGCAAAAATGTCAAGAACTCATATTTCTTCAAAATTATTATTCTTGTTATCTAGTTTTTATTGAAATATTATGGGGTAATAACTTCGAATTTCTAAAGGAGATGGCACAACGTTGACTATTAACGACCTTACGTGTCGTATTTTATACGCAACCCACCCTTCAAGTTGGCAAGTGACAGCAGAATGGGGGTTTTTCCTTCAAACGAAAACGCAGTAATTTTCATGAAAAACCTTAAGAACGTCACATTTCAAACATATAATTTCAATATTATATTTATAAAGGAATGTTTGATCACCTAAAACTGAAAAATAAAAATGGGGATTTGCATTTAAAGGGATTTGTCCTGAGTGCACGATATGGCAACGTTGAATTCAGCTTTCTCGGAAAAAAGGAAGTCAAATGTGTTACTTTGCTTAGAAAAACAGAGATAGCTATACTTCGATCTGGTTAGAGTAGAAGACAACGACCAAGGAATAGAAAAAGAAGAGCACAGACTGGCATACTGTCATATTACTGACAAATCGCAAACGGAAATGGCTTGGTTATATTGACAAAGAACACTTATTTACCACAGAATAGGAATAAATATTTCATTATTCTATAGCAGAAAAAGCTATTCTACTAAACACCGTTGTCACTTCGTGCATGCCTGGCAAATCTCAAACCCAATTTTGAAATCTGATTTTGAATACTTTCTGAAGGTAATTTGGGAAAATGATGAATCAAATCCATAATAATTATGTTCAAATTTGCATTTGCAGTAATTACCCAAATTCAGGAAAAACCCCCATGAAAGCTGACGTATTTTTCAACAGTGAGTCCAACCCAGTCGTATAAGACCATTTTGGAAACAACACTATATATTTTGGCAGAATGATAATGCTCGTTTTAAACCAGAACGTAAAAATTCTGAAACCTGACTACATAGTAAAAATAACACTTAATTACTGTTTCTCTTATTTCTGACAATGATACTTCACGCTCTTAAATGCATGGAATTCTATGTCCTTTTTATCTCGACTAAGCCATATTAAGAAGAATAATTCGCTAATTGACACTCATGAAGTCATTTCCGAGATTAGATGTCTCGAGTCCCATATTAATATAGATATCAAACTTAACGTGACATGAATTCATCAACAATAAGAACACACATTTATGCAGATAAGTGAAATATCAGTCCATATTGGAGAGGTTCGTAGTTAAAAGAAATAATCAGAGGAATTAGTGAAGTTCATCGTTGCCAATGTGATCAAATAAGAATTAATAAGATTATTGGATTAGTAATATCCTGAAATAGTAGTTGACTTTCGCTATGATAATAAAAACGGTGCACGCTGATAAATGGTAAATATGTAGGTTATATTAACGAAATATACAATTTTCTGGAATAAGCTCATTTACAGAAAATTCTCCATAATTAGTATATTCTCTTTTATTTTCATATTTTTCGGTGGTGGCAACGTCGCAAAATAGAATTCATTTTTTCGCGCAGGTTTTAGCGAAACAGCGTGCTATCGTTTTGCCAAGATGTCTGAAATTTGCGAATCTTTTCTCGAAAATGGTGAAACGACTAGGATAAACTCACTGATGACGAATCCTGTGTAAAAATCGATTCTGTCCGGCCGCCAGGCTGTACGCACGATTACGGCCGTACGGAGAATCCCATCGACTTGAAACTTTCAGAGTAGGTGTCATTTCAGAATGCGACGGTTGACTTCGTATATGTTATACTTTTGTAAATTTCGAGGTTTATTTCCCTGATATTTCAGGAAGTACTGGAGGGAATGGATTCAAACTTGGCAGTTAGTTGAAGCATAACGACGCGCAACTTTATGCGAAATTTTGTTTAGATCGTACTATCAGTAAATACAATTTTTCAATCATGATAAACGTTACTAATGAGTGTAAGAATGCCAATGAACAACTTTGTGCAAAATTAGATTGTGATAATTTTGTCATCAGAACAATCTGAAGAAAAATTAATTGAATTAATTTTTTCTAAATATTTTAATTCTTCATTCTCAACGTTGATCTTTAACACAATAACTTCCGGAAGAAACGACTCAGAAATTCGATATTTGTAGAATAGGTTTGGGCTTTATAACGAAGGTAGACTTCATGAATGGGTAGAATCAGCCCAATGATTCCGTAGGTATTCCCATTCAAAATTTCATTTTCTCAAACGGTAATTATCAGAAATACATTTCTATCAGAAAAAGTCTGTTCTTAAAGCGCATAAACTACATCAAATTGAATCACATATTCTGAATTTTTAGTAGAAAAATCCTTGAATGGCACCTTTCATGTTGCCACTGTCAAAAGTATCACGAATGAAGCAATAATCGTAGAAATATTCATTTCGTAATCAAGCTAAATTTTTTCTCGGCATGTTTGACTTGATGGTCATTTAATAACGTGTAGTATCTGGATTCACTTCCATCATGAATCACCCCGTATATAATATTGAATTTTTTCTGGGAACAGCACCGCTATGGGTTGGACCTGTTGGCGTTCAAAGGGACAGAATCTCATCCGAAAAAAAAAATACTGCAGGAGATAACACAATAAAATTAAAATTTACGTGATTTCTTCAAATTCAATTCAACAGTGTCCATTCATATGAAAGACCCTTTCTCAGATATTTTGACCGATGTGAATATTTTCCATTATAAGATTCCATCTATAAATCCATTCCAGATCAATTTTCCCAAGCTAACCGAACAGGTCGATTCTTAGAAATACATAAATTCAAACCCTCACATGGTACCGAACACCCACGTATACCTTTGTCGGATTTGGAGACATGGATTTAATCTCTTCTTAATCTGGTTTCAAAGCGGCAGTGGTTCTTTCGGTTTCTTATTTAAATATTCCCAAAGATTCCCATGTTTTAATTGGTATATATTTAAGAATGATGGGTTTGATAGAAACATTAGCATGAATTAAGATGTTGAATAAATATCCCAGTGACCCATGATCCATGTTGTGAGGTTCGGTATAAATTATATCATACAGAAAGGATTTATCTTTTATGCATGCGTTTATAACTGATCTTGAGGAAAATATATTCTTCATGTTGAGTTACTTACCATCTGTGTTGGTGTTTTCGGTTTTCTATTGACATCTGGTATCTTTTGGCACACTGGGAATAAAAAAAAATCAATTTCGATGAAACGCCAATAAAAAGGTATACAAATATGCAATGAACATTATGAATGTTATAAATTCTGTATCCATTTACGTCATCTATTAATCTAAAGAATTTCAGTTTTTTCATGATATAATGTTTAAGGTTTATTTTGAAAACACTGATATTTTCTTTCCTCGCATTCTTATTCAGGATTTAATTGAACATTAGGCTATGTTAAAATTTGACTCGGCACTGTAACGAAATATCATAAAATCAAAATTTCATAAGATTTCAAACTGGAGAATTTGAACGATATAAAATAATACGTTAGGAGATAGTAAACATGTGATTTTGATTTTCAGAATTTTCAACTTTATGGAACTGTGGAATTGAAAATTTGAGACAATTACAATTTAATTAATTAATTTTAATGATGAATTTGGTAATGAATGATGCTGCTTTACATTTATTTCGAATTTATTCAGAATTCTTGAATATGCAGAATATATGATACTTAAATATGTCATTTAAACGTTATGCCATCTGAAATCGTTTCTGATTGACAAATGATTTTTAGTTTCACAATCAAATTGAAAGTATTTTTGAGTTTTTTCTGAGTTTTCACTCCGAATATCTGAAACAAAACTATTAAACATAAATTGTTTTTTCATGAATACCGCCAGTGCGGATTGCAGGATTAAACTATTTTTCAAGGGCAGTATCTTGGAAAGCAGATTAATTAATGAACAATACAGGAACGATACAAATGATAAACAAAGCGAACTGTGATGTTTCAGAGTACAAATCTGACCTTTTCATCAGACGAAGGAGATAATTTTTAGAATTATTTTCTTTCGATTTTGCGTTTGCTTTCTGTGTGATAGTTTTTCTTGATGAGCTCAACCCTCGTGAAAAATTCACTAGTTTTTCTCAAAGCATCAAGTGCGCCTCTGATACCTGCCTGTTGACTGGTGGTAGGCGTTTTACCTAGTGGTGTATTCAATTTTGAAGTAATTTACATATTTATTTCATGTTGCATTCACATTGTGATAAACCACAATGTGTATTCCTACACAAGTCCAGGAATATTATGAAAGCTTCTTCTTGCTCTTGGCGCCAGCCGTACCTGATGTTAGGGGTGTACCAGAAAAAATTACAATACAACGAAAGACCATACCTTATATATTATAAGCATGTTGACTCACAGAAAGTACAGACGGCATTTGTTCTGAGAAACATGACTGTACGGCATAATGTCGAAATTAATCACAGGATTGTCTAGGTGTTATGTTTTTCTGAACTTGAATATCTGCTTAGGAGGAAGCAAAATTGAAATGAACAATTTTTCAGGAATTCAACAGCTATTTTCAGCTATTTCATGAGGTATTTATTCATTATCAATAGTCGTGAATTATTGAGCCCAAAGTTCATTTATTATGCTGATCATAAAATTATTCGGAGAAAGATAAAATATAAATAACAATATTCGTCCTGTTCCTAAATGCAATTCTCGTTACTAAAATCATAGTCCAATAGAATATTTGAATGATGCCTCACAAAATAATTACCTCATATCGGTTACGAGAAAGCAGAATTATTTGACTAATTAATAGTTGAATATTAACAAAGCTACTACAAAACATCGGTCACACGAAGAAATAAAAAGGAAACATTTTGGACCAGAATTTCGATAGATATCGATACCTTCTGTTCTTTGCATCTTGGAAAGTGTTTAGCTCATTATTTTAGTGATATTTCATGGTACTTACTGACTGATTCGATGACTTCAGCAAGAAGGACCCCGTCACTACAATCCGAGGCTAAAGAATTGACACGTTTCTTACTTCTAGCCTTTTCCAGATAGTGGTTTGCCCAGTCAGTGTATATCTGAAATATAAAATGTATCTTAATATCGCATTCTAAAATCAGAAGTATTATAATCAGAATATCCACAAATCCAAATGATAACTTTGTCGATTTATACGATTTCGAAATATTACAATTCTATGACTGGTGTTTTCAGAAGCATGCTTCTCCTTGGAAAATAAGTGAATAGAGATTCATGAGGACCAAGTTATCAAAAAATGGAAAAGAATTCACCTGGAAGCCAGCAGCGGAAGATGAGACAATTATCTGGATGGCTGACCGATATGCGATAAATTTTACAGCTCTTGAAAAAAAGAACTCAGAGATTCAGAGATTTGAAAAGAAAATGCGTGGTTCACACATCTCATTCACATATGCGTTTGAATTAAAACTTCCAGTTCTCAATATGTAAATAATACGATGGTCTGTCGTTTCTGAAATTTATTATTCTTCTGATATTTTCAGTTATTGTTGAAGATGTCTGGTCTACATAAAAGTATTCGATATTTGATGATCCTATCGATGTCTTATATAAAACAAATTCAATCTTTCGAACAGAAAACCTATGATACTCAATGAAAATATTTGTTAATTATTCAAATCATAAACATTGGAATCTGAATTCGAATGAACACGATATTAAAACAGAATTGAATCTGTTGTTGAACCAATGAATATCTTCTGGAATTCCAATATATTTTTTTCAATTTTCAAGACTTCGAAAACCTGAAAAATTAAATAAATGAAGAAGTAAAAGAAATGTTGGTGGAATAAACAAACGAGTTTTGATTCATAGTTATTCATATATTCCAGATACTTTGAATTCGAATCGAATAGTTAATTATATGGACATAATATACAATTTTTTCTAATTATGAATAATATTTGGTAATTTCTCAGAAAAAAGAGGCTTTCTCTTGACGAATTTCTTACTGCATCTGGAACGAATTTTAAAATTTTTCAGACTCAGCATATGAGTTTTTTGATTTTCTGATATCAAGTGATATTTTTCAGCACTCATGAAAGCTACTTTGTTGAGTGCATCTTTCATTTGCTTCCAGTCACATGGTTCATGTTTGTTCAATTTCTCGAATATGGTCATTCTTTCTAATGGTTTTACTGCAAGTAAGGCCTTTATTCGATCCTCAAGGTTCCTAGAATATCCTTCTGCTTGGGCCTGTTCGTGAAGACCCAACAGATTTGGAACTGGTCTCCTAGTAGCTTCAAGAGAAGATTCAATTATTGCTCTGTTTTTCCTTGAAGATCCAAAATATTGTTCATCAATCTTTCTGTTCATTTCCTGGTTGTTCAGGAAAGTTGATAATGATGAAGTAGAGGCACAGTTTGCTTCTGTTTCTTTTATTGCTCGTGTTGGAGAATTCCGAGAAATATATCCTTCCAGATGTGATGCGCTAGTTGGGCTTTGCCAATTCACATAGATATTATCTGGAATGCCTGGTTGATTCAAAAATTGTAAATTGATTGGCTCAAAATGGCCATACGAAGAAAAAGCGTTCATTTCTTGTGTTGTTAGTGTCAAGAAGGATTCTTTAAAAGAAAAACTCTCTGATGATTCATCGAATTGGTTTCCATATGAGGTAATGTAATCTTCATTTTGGGTAAATGAGCCTTCTTCAGGAATTGAATTGAGATAGTTTATCAGATCATTTGATTGGTCACTGGTATCTTCAGGAATAAATGTGATACATTGTGATTCTTCTATTGTTCTGGGTTGTTCTCTACCAGATGATGGTATTATTGTTTTTTCTTCTCGTTGAGGTTCAAGAAGATTTTCATCAGATTGAAAGTTGAACACATTTGAACTGGTTATCCATGATGGTAATATGTTATGGATAGTATTTTCTTCTCCGTTTCTTTCTATTGTTTGTTGGGTTGTATTTCTCAAGGGATATTCTTTTTCTTGTGATATTTTCGATGGTGTTCCCCTATTAATGTTGATATTGTCTGGTACATTGTACTCACCTAGAAGCTGTAACTGCGTTGGTTGAAAATAACTAGGGGGGTCATAATTATGAAGATCTTCTGTAGAAGATACTGCTGCAGGTATTCTTGTAGGGGACAATGGAATTATAGGAATAAATTCAGAATCTCCGAAAATCCAGTCCCCAAATAATGAATCATTACAAACGAAATCTGTCATTTGCGTTGTTGTTATATCTTATTCAATTTCACTTTGTTTACAATCAGTTTCTTTCGTGATATCGATCTCATGGCTTGAAAATATTACTTTTTATTCGAATTGAACGATTCAACATATGTGAGATATGTGTGCGTCCGAACTTCCTTAGTGGAATTGTTTCTTGATAATAATTAAAGACAGAAAGATAGTGATAGAGCCCGGATGATAACTAATCGAAATATTCATTTAGCTGCGGAGTTGTTTTGTGCTGAGAATAGGAATAATTCGAACGATTTCTTTCAAAATTATGATAAATGATTCCCCATTCTACAATATCTGGATTCGAAGTCAACACAATGAACACAAAATTTTGCACTTAGTTGCGTGGTGGTAATTTACACCTGATTTCGACGTTTCAATCTGATTGCATTCGTACTTCTTGAGATATTGGCAGAAATAACGGTAAAATTCCAAAGAAGAACGAAATTGGGTCCATTTTTTTTCTTATATCTCCGAAAGTAAATATCGGATCGAATTGAAATTTGGAACATTGTTGTTGAAAACTGGCTCTGAGGGTTGTGGCAAATTCCATTGAAATCTAATCAATATTCTCAGAGGAAAAAATTTCACATCGAAAATTTTGAAAATTTTCGAATAAATTTTTTTTTTTTATTTTCTAACAACCGGATCCACACGGAATTCCGCTCTGAACTGTGCGTTGGTGTTCCAAAACTGTCTGTGAAGTTTCAATTTGGTCTAGTCGATACTTCATGATATATCGAGGAATTGACCTCAAAATTTTAAATGGGCCTAACTCCGAATCTACCTAACTGATTCCACCCATCAACGAACCTAACCGAGATATTTGAACTCCAAACCTAAACTGACAATTTCAAGTCGTTAAGTCTTCTCCTTCGAAAGTTAGACCACATACGGATGGAGGACCAGAATTGAATTTGACCACGGATATTCTTCTTCGGGGAGTTCAACCCAATCGTTTAAGACTAATTTTGGCTCGAAATTAGAAAACTACAGTCATCGTGACGAAATGATAACTCACTGTTCTCTAGAACAAGCGCGTAAAAACGTTTCATATAGGTAAGACTAGTTTAGAATCACTGATTTTTCAAGTATGATTCGAAAAATACCGCTTTACCGATTTGCGCTGACGACCGGTCGTAATTTCCAAATAGCGCCACCTTCAGTGAAAAAAAACCGCATTCTACTGATTTCCCCAGGATTGGCGAAACGAAAGCGCATCTTTGAATTCAACGTATCTTCTATGTACCTTAGTTATAATTATATTTTCATTAATTGTCATCTTCTTTGACGAAAATAGAACATAGAAATATTATATAGAATATTCTAAAATCAGTGCTACTCAAATATTTTGGATCTTCATCAGATTCATTCGATGCTACAACTCTTTGCTCAACAGAACACAGAACTTCATCCCTTCCGGAATCTTACGTGTAACAGTTTCATCATGCAAATCAACCAAATCTCGCATAGAATATCTGCACAGGTTCATTCTCCAAATAGTGTGTTCCAACAATACCGTTTACACATGTCTCAAATGGGAAAACAAAACGTTTTCATTAAACTTGCATTAATTTGCTCGGATGGATTATTCGCATTAGATAGGACAAGATGTGGCGAGATTTCTCATTTCGTGGCTGAGCTAAGCCATTTAGCGACTAGCGTACCCCCGAAATATGCAATGTAGATAGGGGAAGATTCTCATTATACGGTCTTGGGACTGTACAGTGAAGGAATTACTTTGGCGAAGTGTTGGGGTGGTTTCCTTTGTGGAATAGCTATCTATGTATGACCAGCGTGTAAATCTATAGAGTTCATTAAGAAATAGTTAAGTCGGTAAGCATGACCAAGTTTTCAAAGAAATTTATTACCAGATGATGAAGAATTCTTGTTGAACTTTGTTGATTAAATCAGTCCATCGATAGTTAACACAATGACTTTTGAAAAAAAACACTTTGAGACTCCATATTTGTAGATAAGGGATGGGCCTTAATTACGAACGTGAAATCAGCGAATTGGAAAAATCCACTCAATGATTCCGTAGACATACCCATTGAAAAATGTATTCTCCTAATGTATCCAAAGCTCACATTGAATGGTTGTTCAGTACTCAATTGAAAATTGTTCGAATTCAGGTTCACGCAGAATTTTTTGAAGGTCATATGATAAGTAAATGGTGAAATATAAAATGTTTGAAGGATTTAACTAAGTTTTTTCGGAAAAATGTTCTGATGAAATTAGCATCACATGTTTTCCAGATTATTTCCGATTTTTTATTAGGTTTTATTGAGAATAACCAATTACGAATCTGTGGGATATGAGTTCCAAATGTAAGTGGCCTGAAGCGTATTTCGTACACATGAAGATCTGAAATATCATCATTTGAAAAATCAGACATGTTCGACAGACCCTCCCGGTCAGAGAGCAAATGTGAAATTATTCACTGCTTTCTACTAGATTTCTGCATTTTTTATATTTTATCAATCTAAATTCAAAAAGAAGATTTCGTTCCAATAAAGAAGATGCCCTTCATTATAACTATGTCAGCCTATTCCTCAAACAAATTTCAATTTGACAATATTTATACGGGGGGACAGAGTATTTTTGCCGAGGGTTTTATCCGTGTATACTCCATTCACTTTTATAAACTATCCCGATTGGCCATGATTTAGGTCTATCAAGTTTTTTTACTCAAAACGCTTGGACGCTAGAAATGCCTAAGGTAGTTTTGAAGAAACAGGGACAAAGTATCAGGGAGTGCAATGTTGTGTTTTTCCGATATTCACCCTGATAATTTGGAATCAATAATTTATCACAAGCTATCCAACATTTTCGACGTATATGAGTGAAAATCCTGTGAATCGTTCACATAGATTCCCAAGAACTTTGTAAATTGAGTTAGTTTTTCTAAGGTGACACAGGTTTCGTAGTACTACCACAGACTAACCAGATGAACCACTCGCGTGGATTACTTAGGAAATCTATGTCAACGCAGATATGATCCTGAATGGAGCTGATAAGACTTTTAGCAGGCGTTTGGGGTGCTTTGGGGTGACAATCAGATTGCAAGAATAGGATTACGTCACTCTCGCCGCTTTTGGACTCTCTGAAGAGGTTATAAACATGTAAACAAACTGAAATTAATTTTTTGTCCTATTTATTTGATGAATAATTTCGTATCTGTTTCATTTTAGAATATAATCCAAACAGTTTTTACAACAAAATCAATTGTTTAGTCATCTCTGAGGTTCTATTCTATGATGACAGTACTCATTATATGCCTTAATAATACAACAACAAGAATTGGAATCGAACTTAGGTGGACTCATTCATAATGTTTATTTTATATTATAAAAAGGAATCGCAACTGAAGTAAAAGAATTACAACCCCCATTATTCAATAAAAACGATGGGATGCCTAATAAAATTGTAGATGATTGCACAACCACAAGGATTGGAATGGAACAATGTTGGCCTATTCATAGTTTGATTTTATATTGACATGAATCTCATTTGATGTGAAAGTATCACAACCTATACATTTTCCATTTAATACAATAGTATGTTTCTGTTTGCTTGTTAAATTGATTTCAAAGAACAAGTTTTCGCCAAAAAAATATCTCTTTTAATGAATTAATGTTGTATATATTCTTTATTGATGAAATAGTGAAACAATTATGGATTATACTCGACTTGCTGAATTAAATTATGTAAAAACCACTGTCTCAAACAGTTTGGCAGACTTCACGTAAACGTGGTATACTTACTACAATATAGTTACTGAAAACTTAACGAATAACATATTTATATGAGTAATAATTGATAGTGTCATGGAAAAGATAAGACAATGTAGTTTTTAAAGAAAGTCTATTTCTTGTTTATAAATTTTCAAAGTTTCTTCATTTCTTACACATTGATTCGATTGTATTCACACATATTAGAAAAAGGTTTGCAATGTAATAGAACACACCCAAACTCCCCGAAAATTTTAGGGGTTTTCCTTGAGACCTATAAGTGTAGCTACAAAGATTCTCTGATTAAGGTAAACTGGTTTTCCATAACATTTTTCCAAAATTTTGATTTACTCCAACCGAATTCTTCTATAGGAGTTCAAGATGTGAGGAAACACTCGCTTTGGTATTGGAAATTTGATTTTCAAATGGTTTCATCGAAAAATCTTTGTCTGATTTTAATCTTGTGACTCCTGAATTACAAAAAATCCGATTTAGATAGTCAAGTATTTAGTTTGACAGCTGTTTTGAGGAAGGAGAAAGTGTGGTTATGTCTGTTGTATTTCTCAAGGTCGGAAAGACGCGATTCCCTCAAACGATGAAGTGATTTGTCTTGTTGATCTGTGGTACTACTACATTTTCATACTGGAGTAATTCAAGATGTGCAACAAGGTATTTTAATGTCCTATATGGACTTATTCCCTAAAGTATTGAATTCGCATAATATTTTCTCGAAGTCATTATTTTCCCAAAGTAAATTCACTTTTTGAAAAATATGTTATTACTACGACCCCTATGTAGAGACGACAACGTTGTATAGTTATCTGATAGGAAAATGAGTATAACCTAATATTTTCAAAATATACACGGTGAAATTGGTTTCGTGCGTCGTTTGACATTTGTCATACGTTGGAGGTAAAACAAACTCACTTTCCCGCTTTGTTTATGTAATGAAGTACAGCATTTTCAACAATTTCAGGATAAATTCACAAGTTTAAATGATTTATATTAATAGAATTGGTGAATAACTAGGTCAAGTTATTGTTTCGTTGAGAAATGCAACATAAATACACCGAGGGACGAAGGAATCCGATTTTTCAGATATATTGTAGTGTAGACTTTATATTTGAATATTTGCATTTTTGACCCGTTCCCCTAAATTTTATCTGGTATTGGAAGAAATAGAATACTATGTAAACTATCCCAGAGAAGGCAAACATCCTATATTCACGCCATAAATCGAGAAAACTGTTCTGACAAAGTAACAAACTATGATGGAGTTTGTTGGAGACATTTCCACAGTGGTGAAGGAATTGTGTTGATTCATCTATTTAATTTGTTCTGTTTAATAAGTTGGATCATGATGAGATATAATGATAAGAATAATTCGTGTTATACACATTTCAAGAATTATATCTTTTTGACACTACGATAGCTGGCTCGTTCCGATGTGGCTCGACTGCCCAAGGATGTAACTTCTACATTTTGTTGTTTGTAATGTATCGAATTGACCTTATTGCCAATTAAAGATTTTGAAAGCCCTAATGTTGCATCTGCACAATAAACATTTTATATAGATAGTAAAGCAGTTTTTGAGGATGAGTCGAAATCGGTGTTCATATATTCAGTATAATAAATATATAATTGAAGATTATGATAGCACTGACATAGCAACTGTAGACCAATATTGTAGTAATTTGCAACATAGAACGTTAGTTGAAATAGTACTGAGAAGTTCTCTGGAACCCATGTTTTTTCCATTCCATACATTTGTTGGATTTCATTCTGCTGTTTATTTTCAGGAATTAATGAACCAAACATTTTACTGTTCCATTTTCAATAGTTATACATATAATAAATGCTATCTCTGATGTGGATACTCTAGGCTTTAGAAGACAAGGATAAATACTGCAATTTTCATTTATATCGTTTTGAACGATAACCGTCTGAGATTGAATATCAGTTAATCAGATCCATTATCACAAAATTTCACTTGTAAAATTAATAAAATCACTAAAATCTCCGAATAATCGCTCTTAGCCAATGTAAACAAAGCGAATGTATTCCTTGGTCTCTCGGTGTATTTATGTTGCATTTCACAACGACACAATTACTTGGCCTCACAGGTCTTGCAATTCACCAATTCTATGAATATAAATCATTTTAACTTGTGAATTTATCCTGAAATTGTTGAAAATGCTGTATTTCATAACATAAACAAAGCGGGAAAGTGAGTTTGTTTTACCTCCAACGTATGACAAATGTCAAACGACGCACGAAACCAATGTGTCAGAATGACATTGCCAACCAGGATAGTTCATAAAAGTGAACGGAGTTTATGTAGTGGTTTTTTTTTATGGTTTCCAACTTTAATTCTCGATAGATCATTTATTCATTTAAAGAAATGATCCCAACATGAAAGAGCTCATCACATACCCAATCGGTTCGGGGACACAACAGTTCCTAAAACCGTTCGACTTTCTCGCATTAGATCGGAATAGAACTAAAGCCTTTCTGGCCCATTCAGGCGTAGAATCCAACAAGAAGAACTTCACACAACTTCGTAATTATCACCATCGGATGCGAGGAACCTATTAAATCTAATTGGACAGTGGACCTGCCAGGTTCGTCTACTCTGCTGAATTTCAAAGTCATTCCAGTATTGATCAACTGAATTGGGTATCTGAATTGGTTAATCAAATCGGATATCGAAGTTTTGGTAGGTGCAATTCAATTAGGGCGTTATTGTTGAGGGTTATGCAGACAGGTGATAATTAAGGGATGGCTTGAGGTGTGTATATCGAAGGCTTATGAATTAATAATTGTGTAGATGATGTCCGCTTGTGAGTTAAATTTGGGTTATTATTGAGTAATAATTGTAATTTGGAGAAAGGTGTTATAGGCGCTATGACGAATGAGGTTTATCATCTGTGATACAATCTTAAAGATGAAGACAAAGCTTTGTGAAGCCTTTCATATTATACAGGGTGTGTTTTTAAGTTGTAACGGGTCCACCATCTAACGTTTTTTTTTTCAACTAGTGCTTATTTCGTGAATGGTAACACTTAGCTCATGTCTGATTTGACAGATAATTAGTTTCATCCTTCCGCTAAACGAATATGGTTGTGAATACGCTTGAACAACGCTGGGAAATATTTCGACATTACTTTGAAAATCATGGTAATGTTGCAGAATGTGTGCGAAAATTGCGTATGGATTTTGGAAGAAGAGAAGCACTGTCAGCTCCGTATGTTCGTTATCTTGTGAAAGAAGTGAAAGAAACTGGCATCCTCATCGATAAACCAAAGCGTGAAAAGCCAAAAACAGTGCGTACACCCGAGAATATTGCTGCTGTGGCAGAAAGTGTGCGTGAAGCGCCATCAACATCAATTCACCGTCGTTCTCAAGAATTGAACATTTCGAAGACATCATTGAGACGAATTTTGCATAAAGACCTTGGTATGACACCATACAAAGTCCAATTGGTTCAGGAGTTGAAGCCAACTGACCATCCAATGCGTTTTCGCTTCGCTAAGTGGGCCTGCGATCGACTTACAGGAGATGCCGATTTTGCCAAAAAAAATCATCTTTTCAGATGAAGCTCATTTTGATCTTGGCGGGTATGTAAACAAGCAAAATTGTCGCATTTGGGACACAGAAAACCCACACGCCGATATACCCAAAACGAGTCACTGTTTGGTGCCGATTTTGGTCCAGAGGCATAATTGGGCCATTTTTCTTCGAAAAGGAGCAAGGAGTGGCCGTTACAGTCAATGGCGATCGTTATCGGGCCATGTTGAATTTTTCTTTACAAAAATTGAAGAGGAGGATATTGGCAACATTTGGTTTCAACAGGACGGCGCTACGTGCCACACAGCCGAAGCTACACTCGATGTTTTGCGCCCTGTTCTTGAAGATCGCATTATCAGCCGCAGAGCTGATGTCGTTTGGCCACCTCGGAGCTGCGATTTGACACCGTTGGACTATTATTTAAGGGATGCCGCCAAAGATAAGTGTTACACCGACAAGCCAGAGACAATTGACGCTTTAAAGGGCAATATTCGTGAAGCCATTGGTGAAATACAGCTGCACACAATCGATAATGTGCTTAAAAATTGGACCGATAGTGTAGGCTACTGCATGGCCAGCCGAGGCAGCCATTCAAATGAAATTATTTTCCATTATTAACCGGAAGAATTGTACTTTCAAATAAAAAAAGAAATTTGAGAAAATATTCAGTAGTTTTTTTCCATTGCATTTTCAAAAAAAAAAGTTATTTGGCGGACCCGTTACATAAGTTTGATCCCTAGGTTCCTCTCACCAAATAAAATACTTTTTTCATTCTTCCCTGGTGGGAATTACAGGCTATTGAAACTTCCTAGAAAAACTTTCTTTTGTAGCTTTGACATGGTTCCTCCTAATGAAATGAATTTAAGTGTATTCTACAGTAATCAATTTCATCTTACTTCAAATTATACGAAATCAGCATGAAAAATGCATCAGATGAAGTTTATCTTGAGTCATTACTAGAATCCTCAAACTTAAATATTCTTTATTATTTCTGCTCGAACGAACCGTTTACAACGTTGAATGTCTTCGCTATTTCGAGACTAGACCACAGATATGTTTCGTGCCTATGAACCAGTCTTTTCATAGAATACACAGATAAATCTGTTATCCGTTGATTAATGTTTTTAGGTTAGTTTAGTGATTTAATATAATTCACTTGTAAATTTGATGAAAATAAAGACAACTATGGAATTTGCAATATAAGAATGGGCAAGAATCAAATTGTGTTGAATTTCAGGGTGGAAACAACTGGATATTGCACTAATATCAAGGGTAAGATTAGTGCATCAATGGCCAAGTCTTGTGAAATATTTTCTTCACAATAATACTACAAGAAGTACCTAATAATAAGAATTAAATTAGTTCTCTCATTCATATTTCTTTGAATTTCACGCAAGGAATTGGTTATTCTGCAATACTAATCCGCGTAAGAGATATCTGTGTTGAACCTGCAAACATTGTGCAGGGATTTATTAGCACATTGAGAATTATTTAAATGTTCACATCTTTCATCTGAGCCAAACTTGGACAAAAACTAAAAGAAAAAAGTGTTTAATTCAATGAGAGGAATCTATGGTTCAAATTGATGTACAACTTGAAGACCCACCCTGTATTTTGAGGGTACTCAAGAATGGGGCCCACTCGAAGGATCCCCAAATAACGGTTTCTTGAAACTGGGCCTAGAAATGCTTTCTATTTGAAATTCAACCTGTTGAAGTTTTAAGGTTTTCAAGTTTTTGCGCGCATTTTTTAGGAAGCTGCGTGCTATCGTTTCGTCCAAATTGGTCGAGGACACAGAAACTGTCGAACCATTGAATTTTCAATGTATTTGGAAACTCAATGGTCGAACGAAGCAAGCAAGCGACTAGAAACTTTCAAAATAGGTCGCGCAACAGAATGCGGCGTTCAAGTTCGTTAATTTCGGAGTCATTTGAACTATTGAGATTTTTCCACAATATTTCAGGAAAGTTAGATGCAACAAACTGATGCGCAACTACTTGCAAAATTTCGTTGGGATCGTATGGTAAGTACCTAAATATAATGGAATTTTTGTCGGAATGTTTCCTGAAAAAAATGTTCTCATTGATCTTGAATCCTATATTTTACAACAGTGTACCAAATTCCAGTTTGATCCAGATTCAACTTTCGAAGATACCGAGAAATAATTTGTCTCATTTTGTTTTATTTCCGGAATAACTCAAAATATAATGACCTTGTCATAATGAAACTGAGTTTCTACTTGAATGATACTGGTGCACGACCTAGTGCAAGATTTCGTGATGATTGTGTAATCAGAATAACTTTTTTTCAAATTTTTTCCTCAAAAAGTTTTTTCTGGAACTTTTCAGCAGATTTGGAAAGACCTCGAAACCCACTTAATAACAGTGTACTTAATTTCAAGTCGATTTCATTCCAATTTCTGGAGATATTTCGAAAAATATGTCGAATTTCCTGTTTTTTTTGTTGGTATCTTCGGTATTTCCGGAATAATTCAAAAAATACTGATCCAATCATGATAAAACTTAAGTATTGATTAAAGCTTATTTCAGAAGGATTTGGCATCGAGAAAAAAACTGAAAAATGATGCAAAATTCTCCCAAAATGAGCTTAAATCAATACTTAAAAGAAATGTATGGGCCTCTTTCTATCGTTTATTCCAGAAAATTGGAAGAATTATATAAGAAACTATCACACACAGAAAACATCCTCACTTTCAGTGCAAATGCAGAAATAATAACGTAATTCCAAAATTTCTTAGAATTAAACAACCGTTCAAAGTGATGGAAGCCAAAAAATCACAAATAAATTCAGTTTTGCTTTGATTTGAGACAGAGTAAGATTTCTCAGACAAAATAAGGTAAGACTCCAACAAGATATATTACGATTAGAAAATTAAATGAAATGTCAATTTGACAAAAGTCTCAAAGTGAAAAATTGAAAGAAAATAATTCTAATTTTCTCGTTTGTCTGACGAAATATTCAGATTTGTACTCTGAAACGTCACATATCGCTTTTTTCATCATTTATATTATACCTGTATTGTTCATTAGGTAATCTTTTTTCCAAGAAGCTTTCCTCGACAAATAGTTATATCCAGCAATCCGCAAGGGCGTTTTCCATAAAAACAGTTTTCATTTAATTTTTAATAGTTCTATTTCAGATACTGGGAGTGAAAACCAAGAAAAACCAAAAAATGATGAAACTCAGACTGAGAATAGTCCAACTTTGTGTCTTCGAAACAATTGCAATGAATCAGAAAGTATTCAGATTCAACTTGTGGAGCACCAACAAAAGTTTCTAGAGAGAAAAGGGGACAATCAGCTGAATGAATTAAGGGTTGTAGATGCTTTGACAGGACACCGTGATTTTGAACAATCATTCTTGACAACATCCAAGAAACCACTCCTCCTGTTTCACAAATTCCGGCCCATCCTCAACATGGTTCAGAAAAATCATGGATATTCTCAAAATCAACTCCAATATTGCAAACGTCCTCAAAATTATGGGTCACGAATTTAGGAATTTTAGGACAATAATTCTTGACAACATCTAAGAAACCACTACTCCTTTTTCGCCCATTCCGGCACATCCCCAAAATGGTTTAGAAAAATCATGGAGATTCTCAAAATCAACTCCAATATTGCAAACGTCCTCAAAATTATGGGTCACGAATTCAGGAAATTCAGTACAATAATTCTTGAGAACATCTAAGAAACCACTCCTCCTTTTTCACCAATTCCGGCACATCCCCTACATGGTTCAGAAAAATCATGGAGATTCCCAAAATCAACTCCAATATTGCAAACGTCCTCAAAATTATGGGTCACGAATTCAGGAAATTCAGTACAATAATTCTTGAGAACATCTAAGAAACCACTCCTCCTTTTTCACCAATTCCGGCACATCCCCTACATGGTTCAGAAAAATCATGGAGATTCTCAAAATCAACTCCAATATTGCAAACGTCCTCAAAATTATGGGTCACGAATTTAGGACACCCTTCATTTCTCCATCAACCCTTATTCCCAATAAAAATTTCTACCCATCTGGCCAAGCTCATTTCCATCATAAATAAAAAATATTGTAAACCTCACCCGAATCCCATCCTATAAAATAAAAATCAACTATTATAAAATTCACGTCAACCAAGAAGTTTCCGAGGCCAGGGATGTGGTAAGCAACCCTTCGAAGCCTCTGATCGACTTTTGATGAGAGCTATATCGACCCAAGAGCCAAGAAAAACCGATCTGCATCCTCCCTTTTGGGAGAGGTATTCCCATTATTCGATGACAAGCTGATAAAATTCTAAAATTGGAGATATGTTGTTCGCTGCTTGTCATAGCAGGGTTTCCAATTTACTTCGTCAACGCTCAACAACAAGGGTACGAGGACAGGGTTGGAACAGGATGATTTATGAACAGACGAGGGACAGCGGCGTGCGCGATCCACACGTGATCTATCTCATCTTCAGGTACGTGTTGTGAATTATTCGGTCGGTTTTGAATTCCCGGCGTGTTGTCGGATGTATGAGATTCACGTTTCGAATTATGATTATGTGTTGTGTGAATACTGAGGGAGGGATGACGTGGGTTTTAAATGGAATGGGATCAAAAAATTTGAAAATAGGAACGATGTGACAGTTCCAGTGGGTTGACGTTTGTTCCAAAATTCATTTAAAATGAACAAAAATAAATTGGAATTCGATATGACAATGGTTTCGGAGGTACGACAACAGATTTTGAATGTAAGTTCGAATAATAAAAAGAAAAATCTAGAAAAGTACTGACGGAAAGTCAGCAGCTTTCGCGCGCATGTTCACTTTTGGCGGTATACTTTGAACATGCGTGAAAAAGCTGCTGTCTGAGGTTTTTTTTTTTGGAGTTATTCCGGAACATGCGCGCAGAAAATAACGATACCGAGGAGAAAAATATAAAATTTGACATAATTTTTTCCATCATCTCCGAAAATTATGACAGTATCAAAAAGAAATGAGGTACACGATTATGATTAACAGTTTTCGAAAAACAGAATTGTTCGAGAAAAATTCTGAATTTTTTTTTTAATTAACTGACAGTATGATCTTAAAAAACTCCGCGGGAAGCTGCGCGTCGTTATAGTCCAACCAACTGCCATGTCTCAATCCAATCGTTTCTGTAGTTCCCGAATTATCACGGAAATACCCTCAAAAATTCAAAAGCCTCTAGCTCCAAAACTGTTAGGCCAATTATGTCCATTAAGGTACTCAACGGTCACATCTTGAAATGCAACCTATTCGGAAAGATTCAGGTCGATAGAATTCTCCGTACGACCGTAATCGTGCCTACTGACGGCCGGCCGGACAGATTTTGACACCGGATTCGTCGTCAGGGAGTCCAACCTTGTCGTTCGAGACCATTTTTGGCTCAAAATCAGAAAATAACAGACATTCCGACAAAACAATACACGTTGTTTCCCAGAACCTGCGCTGGTTAGTGAATTCGAAAAAAATCTTGAAAATGTTTCTACACAAAATATTTTTCCAGAAACTATTCGGCAGATGCCGAAAATATTCTGCACAGATCATGGATCTTATATTCTACAAAAGTGTTCTTGATTTCAGACCTAGTTTTCTCCAATGTATCGCTGTGATTTCCGGAAATACTCAAAAAATACTAATCCAATTATGATTAAACTTGGCAACTGGTTGGGAAATGCTTGTGCACTACTTTGTGCAGAATTTTGTGGAGATCATATCAATAGAACAATTCAAAAAAAAACATTTGTTTTTCGAATATTCTATTCTTCTCGAACAATATTTTTTTGCGGAAACTTTTCTGCGATCTTCTAATCATATTATTACCTACACAAAAATTTTGCATGAATTTTCGAGCTATCTATTTTCGAACAAATAGAAATTCAATTCAATCCGAATATCTATGTTTTGAAAATTTTCGAAAAATAAAAGTTTGAATCATGAATCTGCGGAATCATTTAATGGAAACTTTTATGATCTACAGACTGATTTTAAGTGAATGGAGTATTGGCGTCTGAATTTAAGATTGCAGCGCCACGGTGGCCAGTTTTAGAACCTTACATACAGACATAGATTTTGTTTTGACATACCATTTTGTACTGTTTGTTAGTTTTTGATTTGATAATTTTTGATTTCACGATTCATTCAAAGACTTTTTAGACTTTCATAGTTGACGACAGTATTACTGGGAGTACATATTCCATTCTTATAAAGTAGGTATGTATCATCCTTCAATCTAATTGAGTGTAGCAACTCTAATATTACGGGGATATCTCCAAGGTTAGACAGTATTTCAATATTATTTATTTTCAGATCCAAATCGCATGATTGACTTTGGTGGGTTTCTTAGGCTATATTGAATGTTGAATAACAGATAGTATTGTAAAACATACTCTTTGGAATAATAGACAAATACTCATAACTTTACTATTTTTATAGGGAAGGACTAAATACTCAATATAATGTGAATAAAATGAATACATTCACATGAAACCAATGCTACTTGTACCGTAAGCCTCATTCATTATGGATTGACAAATAAATTTTTCAACACTCATATGATTGGTCTTGAAAAAGCTGTAATAAATAAGCCTTGTACAACTTTGCTTTCATCGGCAGAAGCACTTTGAGCGAAGAGTATTTATCACCAGATATTTCCTTGTTGAGACTTTTTTTTCTATAGTCAGTTCTATCACTAGAACATTTACGTTGTTCCTTAATGATCCGTTCAGCAGGCAGATTTCTGGAAGGCATAGCATTCCTCTTAAGTAAATTTCTCTGCTTAGATTATGGGCCTGGAAAAAAAAGTGTCTTCATGAATGTGATCTAATGTTTCACGAGCAATTCGTGCTTACCTCTATAAAAATGATCATCATCGGTAAAATGCAGGTAACAGACCCTCATAAATCTTGTTTGTTGGTTTTTATCGATTCTTCAACACTTTCAGGCCTGACTTGTTCAAGGAAGTTTCTTTCACCCTAACTCCAAATTTTTTACCGGACTGTATACATCTATGGGAAGGGACATTTGAGTTTGCTTTTCCTCAGTAGAAGCACTTGTGAAATCACACAAACGCCAAGAAAAATGCATAAACTTCCTCATTTTCTTAACATTTTTTTTAACTTGTCGATGATAATGTCTGTACCTCGGGTTACTCGGATAGCCACCAGAGGGAGTAGCGCTTATCTTCATTCGCCAATAGTTCCTCGTTTTGGACCCAAAATTTAAGTGGGTAACAGTAGGAAACTGCCGACACCTTATATTCTATGCATCTTGTGGCAATGCATCTAAATATTTAGTGAAGAAATTATACCATATGCAGAACAAAGTCTTAAAAGTTGTTTACTCGTTACTATGACACCCCTACTTCTGAATTGTATGTGTGCACTGATACATTGAATGTTGAAAGACTGAGACAACTGGAGCAAATTAAACTTATATACTGTATTAATAACAAAAACTAAAAACACAGTCAGTGATAAGAAAAAGCAAATCAATGTCATAATTACCCAACTAGACAAAACAACTTATTCAGGAATCAGTCAGCAAGGACTAATAAAGTACTTAATTCTCCACTCAGCAGCGCTATAACCGAATACAATAAAATACCAAATGAAATGGTGGAACAAAAAAATTCAAAAACAATGAGCCGTAACCTAAAAGAATTCCTAAAGAATTAAGGACTTGTATTGTAGGAGATTTTATTTATTTGTAAATTGGAAAAATGTTATGTTTTGTTTTTAGGATAAAGAAAATGTATGTTGTATAGACCCTGTGGCCAATAGTTTCGTACTGATTTAGGGTCGAAAATAAATAATCTTTGTTGTTGTTGTTGATGTGAGTGTCAATTTAACATTTCAGAAATGGCGCGAAATTCAAATTCAAATGGTCGGAACACCCTTCAAAACTTTCAGAATCGATCGAGAATCTTGTACATCATCTCCAAAGACGCTCCTGCACATCTCAAAAATAAGCGAAGACCGTCCCACGCTGCAAACTCCCCTCTATCCCTATTTAGTGCTATTTCTGACTCAAATACGACAAGGTTACGTGAGCTGCATTATTTACACCACCTTTTATCCCCCGTCTCAGCCAAAATATATACAGCAGGCCGGGAGTTTCCGAGAGAAAACGCGAAAAAGGCACATCGATTCGTCCGACGGCGGTTCCGGGGCGAAAACATGGGCCATCAGTCTTATCCGTCGAGGGATAATGCCGATGTTAAGTTCGTGTTAAATTCCAATTGGAAAAAAGGTTTATTATGGGCAAGGGCGGAATACGCGATGCGCCAAATGGTTTATGGAATTGCTTATCGAATTCTATTGGTGTTGCGGAAAATTCGCGATTGAATGGATGCATAAGTTTACGGGAACAAGAGCCTGAACATTTTTTATAAATATATGTTATTTTCGATTTTTTTTCCGAATGTGCTACGAAAACAAATTGAATTCTGTAAGGGCGACGTCCGTCCGTTATTAATACGAATATCACCAAAAGGTTTTCCAAATAAGTTCTTCTTTTGTCAAAAAGATATTATTAATTGTGAAATAACGTTAGTTTTTGCGCTCGTGTTCAAGGGAAACAGTTTTGTCCAAATTTCTTTAATTAATAAATTTCTCCCGAAATTGGTCTCAAACGACCAGATTGGACTCACTGATAACTAATCCAATGTCAAAATCGATTAGGTTCGTTCGGCCGGCGCGATTGAGTAATAGCCATTTGAAATTTCGAACTTACTTTCCTTATATTTCAAAATCTACTGATCGATTGGATAGAAACTTCGCAGTTACTTAGTGCACAAAGACGCAAAGTCTCAGCAAAATTTTGTTGAGATCATACTGACAGATAGTTAAGAAAACACTTTTTTTTCAACATTTTTTACGAACAAATTTTTTTCCAACATTTTTTCCGAAAAAGTTTTTTTTTCGGAAACTTTTCATTATATTTGGAAAAAAAATGAAATCAGACTTTGACCTTCATTTTTAACAGTAGTGTTCCATATTTTAGTTCGATACGATTAAGATTTTCGGAGATATTGGGAAAAAATATGAAGAATTTCATGGTATCGTTGTTTTTTCCCGGAATAATTCGAAATATACTAAATAAATGATAATAAAGCTTGGTAGTTTGAAAACGCTGATGGACTTAATTGTGGAAAATTTCGTGATGATCGTGTCATTAGACAAATTCGAAAAAAAAAGTTTCCCTTCTCGAATATTCAATATTCTGTGATCTTCTGATTATATTATCCTCATGAACTTCTTTATGAATCTTCAAACTGTCATTTTTCAATAAAGTACATGATTTCAATTTGATCTAATCTGAATTTTTGGAAATATTGGGAAATTAAAATTTTGGATGGGTATATCTGCGGAATAATTGGGGGAATTTAACCCATTCACGAATTCCGCCTGCCTTGAACGCAAAAACTTCTGGAAGAAACAACTAAGAAACTCGATCTTTGTAGAGTAGGTTTGGTAATTAATGACGAAGTTCGAATTCGTGGATGAGTAAAACAAGCCCAATGATTCCGTAGATATACCAATTCAAAATTTTATTTTATTTCCGAGAATACAGAATTAATCGAATTTGAATCCAGTACTCCATCGAAAAAGACCTAGAACAGCAATGGCGTGAAGTCAGCAGCTTTTGCTCTTGAAGAAAACTACGAAATTTGACATATTTTTTCACAACATCTCCAAAAGCCATAATCGGATCGAACTGGAATTTGGTACACTGCTGTGAAATAAGAAGCACAAAATATGATTGAATTTTTTTTAGAATGTAATCAATAGTTTCTGAAAAAAAATTTTTTTTATTTACTGATAGCACGATCCCAACAAAGTTCTGCAAGAAGATTCAAGTCTTCATGCGTCAACTAGTGACCAAGTTTCAATGCAATCGCTTCAGTTGTTCTCGAAATATCAGGGAAATTACCTAAAAATTTCAAATGGCTATAACTCCGAAAACATTTGACTGATTTTACCCATTAACGAATCAGACCTTCGCAGTTTGAAGTACAACCAACCCTTGAATTTTCAAGTCAAAAGAATCCTCCATACGCCCGTAATCGTGCCTACGGACGGACAGCCGGACAGAATCGATTTTGACACCGGATTCATCATCTCGTAGTTTGGAACCATTTTCGGAAAAAAATTCGTTACAGTTACAGACATTTGGACAAAACGATAGGACGCGGTTCTCCAAGAACATGCGCGCAAAAACTCACAACGCAAAATCTATGTTTTACGACCAATAGCGACATAAATATGAACTCGTATTAATTAAATCATTTTTAGGGTTACAGCCTCATAACTGATTGTTAATAATGACCAACAACCGTAAAACAATCAATATCAATTTAAGTACCAACATGAGAGTTATTGAATTAAGCTACACTATTTAATGCGCTGTGAATTAGATTAATATAGACTTGGAGTGATTTATATTTGAACACAACAAACAATTGATTGTAGCAGGGTGGTCTACACGCATTCGGATATTCAGTTAAGCCCATATTAAATGTAGGTATTAACTAATTGATAGCATATATCCCTAGGAATTTTATCTCGAAACTATACGTGTATAGGAACATGTCCACAATGAATCATGTTGATAGGAAACATTCGAATACATTTGTTTGGTGTGAATAAATCAGATTTTGTAACAGTCATGCATGGAGAACTACTCTGCGATAATATTTAATTTTAAAATAATTTTCACGCATATTCCAGAGCAACATTCTAGAAGAGCACCACCGTGAAGTCCAAAGCGTTTACGCTCTTATTCGAATTCGTTGCCAAACCGTTCACCTATTCACGTATTGACTCCGTCAAATACTGCTTTACTCCCTGATGGAATGATTTGAGCGATCTTCTTTTCATATGGTCTTCTCGAAATTCGCTATGAACCTTCAAGCTATAATTTTTCAATCATTCTAGATTTCAATGCGAACCGATCTGTATTTTTGGAAGTATTGGGTATATCTACGAATCTTTGGGCGGATTCTTCCCATTCACAAATTCGGCCTTTATAATTAAGTCTACAACCTACGTTATAAATATGGAAGGTGTTAGTGGTTTCTTGGAAGTTATTTGTTTACGGCTGACCTAACCACCGATCGTAAACACAATGACTTTCGAAAGATTCTACCTAGTATCAGAAACTTCAGAGCAGGTTTGGAGTTTGATACTCTATGATTATGGATATATAGCCAGTCAAAGTTTCATTTTCACAATAACTACGAAGAAGCAGATCAGATCGAATTGAAAGGCAGGGTTAGATTGAAAAATTACAGTTTGAAGGTGAAGATTAGAGGATCGCTCAGTATTAAGTACTCGAAAACAAAATTCTGATTTTTTTCAATTTTTCTAATGGAACAAACATACAGAAATTTCGCACATAAACATTTTCCAATAAGCATTGAGTATCCAACTCGGTAGTTGAAAACTCAATGCAATTAGGTACCAAATTTCATCAAGACTAATATTTTCTCAACATAGTTCAATATCAACTTCATCCTCACAAAATTTTGCAGCATATTGCGAGTAAGTGTCCTACAACAGGTGATGAAGTTTCAATCCAATCGTTTCAATGTTTTTGCGAGCATGTTCTAGGGGAACAGCTTGCTATCGTTTTGTCCAAAGGTCTGTAATTTTTGAATTTTGAGCCGAAAATGGTCTCAAACGACTAGGTTGGACTCACTAATGACGAATCCGGTGTCAAAATCGATTCTGTCCGGCCGGCCGACGACACCATAACTGTCGAACGGAGCTAGCTGCCGATTTGAAACTGTCAGATTAGGTCGCCCATTGGAATGCGCCGGTTAAGCTCGTTAATAGGCCAAATCGGCCAAATGATTTCGGAGATATAGCCATTTGAAGTTTTGATGTTATTTCCCTGATATTTCAGGAACTACTGGAGTGATTAGATTGAAACTTGGCAGTTTAACAAAGTGCAACTTTGAGAAAAATTTTGTTGGGATCGTATAATAACTTAATTAAAAAAAATTGTTTTGAAAATTTTTTTACAGAACCTTTTTTTTTTCAGAAAAAATGTATCGTATTCGGAAACAATTCTGCTCATATCTTAAGCTTCATATTAAACAGCAGTGTACCGAATTTTAATGCGATGCGGCTATCAGTTTTGGAGATATGCGGAGACAATATAAAAATTTTGTTCTTCTCGATATCGCTGTTTTTTTCGGTATAACTCAAGAAATACTGATTCAATCATGATGAAACTTTGCAGCTAGTTTGAAGATGCTAAAGGACAACTTCGTGCAAAATTTTGTGACTAGCATGGAATCAGAACAATTAGAACAAAAAAATTTCAATTTTTTTTTTTAAAGTTTCAATATTCTGTGATCTAATTATTATGTTATCCCCATTAGATTCTTTATGAATATGAATTCTTCTATAAAGTACTGGATTTCAATTAGATATTATCTGTATTTCTGGAAATATTGGGAAAATAAAATTTTGAATGGGTATATCATTGGGTGGATTTTACGCATTCACGAATTCGGCCTTCGAAATGAAGGTCTTAGCCTACTCTACAAATATCGAGTTTCTAAGTTGTTTGTTTCGGAAGTTATTATGTTTACATAGATATAACTCTGAAACCATTTTGTCGAATATTTCTATCAACTAACTCAACCATCGTAACCTACCCTGAATATTTCAAGTCACTAACTCGTTCCGTTCGAAAGTAATCGTGCAACGGCCGGCTAGACATAACCGGAGCTGACATCGGAATTTTCGTCAGTGAGTACGATACAGCCTTTAAAGACCATTTATGGAAAGAAAATAGAAAATTGCAGACATTTGGTCAAAATTATAACTCAACGCTCTTCAGAACAAGCGAGTAAAAATATTAATATAAATCTAGAAACGAGATTTAATCTGGAACTGAACGTATAAGACAACAAATTGTCCATTACAAATATCCCTCAACAAACGTTTCCAGGACAAATTATTTCGATCCCTTGTTATTATATGTCGGGGTGGGTTTGTTTATAGGTTGTAGTATTTGATATAGCGCCAGCTTTCAAGGGGATGAAATCCAACCCTCGATATTGTGCTGGTTAGTTTCCGAGTCATTACCCCAGATATAGTGGAAAATTGTGGCAATATTCTCACGCTTCGCTGCAGATGTGTGGGGAATACCACTTTTTATGGACATTCTACACTATGAGGAACACTCAGGTGAAAATTATTTTCAATGTAGAAAATTCAAGGCTACCTTTCTGTAATTCCAACTGGCGAATGAAGATAAGCGATACTCCCTCTGGTGGCTATCGGAGTAACCCGTGGTACAAACATTATCATTGACAAGTTGAAAGAAATGTCGAAAAAATGAAAAAGTTCATGCATTTTTGTTGGCGTTTGTGTGATTTTAAACGTGCTTCTACCGAGAAAAAGCAAACTCAAAGGTCGCTTCCCATAGATTTCCACAGCCCGGTGAAAAATTTCGATTTTGGGTGAAAGAAACTTCCTCTAACAAGTCGGACCTGAAAGTGTTGAAGAATCGATAAAAACCTTGGCAACTTGTAACTCAAAATTGGCAAACCAACAAACAAGATTTATGAGAGTCTGTTACCTGCATTTTACCGATGATGATCATTTTTATAGAGGTAAGCACGAATTGCTCATGAAATATTAGATCACATTCATGAAGACAATTGTTTTCCAGGCCACTAATCCAAGCAGAGAAATTTACTTTAGAGGAATGCTATGCTTTCCAGAAATCTGCCTGTTGAACTGATCATTATGAACAACGTGAGTGCTTAGTGATAGAACTGACCGATTCAAACAAAAGAGTCTGAACGAGGAAATATCTGGTGATGAATACTTTGTTCAAAGTGCTTCTGCCGATGAACTCAAAGCTGTACAAGGCTTATTGATTACAGCTTTTTCAAGACCAATCATATGAGTGTTGGAAGAATTTGTCAATCCATAATAAATAAGTCTTACGGTACAAGTAGCATTGGTTTTATGTGAATGTATTCATTTTATTCACAATATATTGTGTGAATTTAGTCCTTCCTTGTATAAATAGTAAAGTTATGAGTATTTGTCTGTTATTCCAAAAGAATGTTTTACAATACTTTCTGTTTTTCAACTTTTGAGAAGTAGATCTGAGGGAGTATTTGATAAATAATCAAGTTGAGTAGAAAGAAAACAAAGAAGACTTTTACGAAAATGAGAATTCAGGGATAATACAATCATATTTCCACGAAAATAATATACGCATGTAGCAAATTCATTGCTCGTATCATCACGATAAAAACGATGTAAATAGTCACGTGCAATGTGAAACTTCCATACTTTGTATACCGTTCATACTGTCCCCATTTTTCAACCATACGGTTTCATGCCCAACTTCATTATTCAAATGAAGTGTGTTATTAATATTTCATTACATTCGTTCAGGGAGCGATCAATGTTTACTTTCCAATTAATTCGTCGTTCTAATGGACTGATTCGAGCGATCATCAGTGGGCGGTAGTTCTTTTGTCGCGAAGTGCATGTCTGAAATACAGAGCTCGTTCGGAAAGTTCTGAGACCAAATTCGAATGAAATTTTCGTGCACATTTATGACGCGCCGTTTGGGGCAAAGGTTCAATAATAAACTAACATGACACAACGATGACTGACTACCTGTCGATAAGTCTACAAATATTCCACCTTCAACAGAGCTAACCAACCTGAACATCTATATCGAAGAAGCGGTGTCAACGAAAATGGCTACTGAGTTTTACGGTTGTTACCGATCTTCAGACCACCTTACCTTATAACCCGCAGAATTTACTCTAAAGTGCCATCCCTCAGGGGCATCTTACGAATCTAAACGATAATATATTTATTTTTCGTTCTGATATATTTGGTTTCTACCAAACACGATATATCTAGGTGTTGGCAGTTTCAAATGAAAGCAAGCTTACAGTTTTCAGCAATCCAACATTGGAAGAGCTCGAAATATGGATAATAAGTCAGATTTTGATATAATTTGTAGATATTTAGTGATATTCCTTAAATATTTGTTGTGATTACCGTAGCAATTTCCGATTTGAATCAAAATTGCAGCAAAAAAGTGTTCTTTTTAGTCGCGTTCTAATTTATATTAATAATGGATATCAACAATATAGATCATTTCAAAATTATTGACATCAGAGCAGGCCATGAAAGTGTAGTCGCGGCTTTTTTTCTAGTCACAAAAAGTAACTAAAAATTTCTGTGTGTTGATCATGGATTAAAATATACAAATATAATCTATAAAATTGTTTCTAAGACAAATTTGATTCGAAATTGTTGAGAATATTTATAATACTCTGATGCTCTTATAACCTGTACAGCGGCAGTATATTATTTTCATCATTGTTGCATTGACAAATTTTCAAACTTAGTTTCAATTGCCAAAAGGCATACAGATAAACTGACTACTGAAAATGCACAGCCACATTATTTCACTGCAGATGATTCATTAAATAATGAAAACTTAGGAAATCAAAGATCATTTGGTGTTCCTACTCAATAAAGATTTCACTCTTCAGCAATCTTTGTATTCCTGATGACTATTAGAAATTCATCCAAGTTCTAGCCTTGTGCTATTTTTCCTCAGAATTTAGGAAGGAAAAGAATAAAATAAAATTATATCCAAACTGATATATTCATTGCTTTTGATTTTCGAATAAATAACGTCGTTTAACGTCTCTTTGAAGGTATAATCATGTGGAATAGGTTTCTATCCACTGCTAACTCCTGGCTGTACTGACTTGCCTTCTTTTTTCCTCAAAATTCTTTGGACAGTACTTCGAGAAATCGAAAATTTTAAGACTTATTTATTTATCAGAAAACACCTTGCTTGAATAAGTAAATGATTGGTTACCTGAAAAACTAGCGAAACGCGATTAATACTAGCAGAAATATCTGATGAATCCCTGAAAAACTCGCATGAACACCGGTACACTGCCCCACGTTCTCTTGTAGTTAGGCGAGAGGTATCTTGATGAATTCCAGCCATTTTCAATTTGGTAAGGTATAAGAAATACTAAAATCCAAAACTAATTTGTCGATTGAATCAAGAACATTCACAATCAGAAGTAAATTCCAAATATTTTCCAAAGGATACAAATATTTTCAGTAAGTCAAACTTGAAAAAGTCAGTATTATTCTCAATGCTAACGTGAATCCTGCAAGACAAATGTTACTGACTGGTCTATTATCAACATGATTTCGAGTTTCCACAGCCACCCGAGATGTCAATCATTCTGAAACGGACTATACTAATATTAATATTGGATATTATATTTCTATATAATCAAATACTCCATTCACTTTTTTAACGCCAGAATTAGCATATATTCTATTTCTTATAATTGCTGGTTGATATCACGAATATTGCTGATTCTGGCGAATTAATAAACTATTCCGGTTGGCTATGATTTAGGTCTATCAAGTTTTTATACTTAAAACTGACGCAGGTTGCCACTCGTGAAATATCGGCAATGTCAAAATAATTCTGAGCGACGCTGCCGAATGCCTATGACAATTTCTACTCAATCTCAAGTGCTATGTAGAATTGAAATCTGCTTTTTCTGATGGTAACCCTGATAATTTGAAATCAATAATTCATCACGAGATATCAAACATTTTCGACGTATGTGAGTGAAAACCCAGTATATCGTTCACATAGATACCAAAGAACTTTGTAAATTGAGTTCTTTTAAGGTGACACAGGTTTTCTAGTACTACTACATTTTCATACTGGAGTATTTGAAGTTTTGCAACAGGGTATTCAAATTTTTTCTGTAGACTTATTTCTTGAGAATTTCGAAAATTAGGGAATTCCATAGGTTTTTCTGTTCGTTTAGAAGTTTTACGGCAGGGTTATTCGAGTACTTTTATTTTTTTTTTCGAATGAGCTATCACATAGTAACGGACTACTCTATCCATTATTTTTCAGTAGAATTTCAATACCAGATTCTTGATTCCGTCAAGAAAATAGCAAGATTGAATCTTCCAACCATGTTCATATACGTGAAATATTCTTCAACATTCGCGAGGTCTTTGGAATTATTGAATTCACATAATATTTTCTCAATTTCATTATTTTCCCACAGTAAATTCACATTTTGAAAAATACGTAATAACTACGACCTCTATGTAAACAGGACAACCTTGTGTAGGCATCTGACAGGAAAATGACTATAACCTAACATTTTCAAAATATACACGGTGAAATGTGTCAGATTGTCATGGCCAACCGGGATAGTTCATAAAAGTGAATGGTGTATATATTCACATGGTAGAAAACAAATATATCGGAAAGAACAATAAATATATCGACTCAAGAATAAATATATTTATGAACCTACTTTCGTCCCTAACGGCGTCTCATATAACAAGAATCTTTGTAACCACACAGAGTAAAGTCGAAACTTCATAATGTGTAACTACACTTCATTACGACATTTTAGCAACGAACGGAGTACAAGTTTACAACAAAAATTACCGAACGTTATCAGTGCTCCATAATCAACACTGTTGTAGAATATGGTAGTTCTTGGAGACGAACGAACCAACCTTTTATATGGCGATCAGATGGTCAGTTCCGTAACTTTCTGAACAGACGGTGTATAATGGAGAATGGCGCCAGCAGGTTCTTGCACTTCTAATAAGTTCCATTGTTACAGAATGACACAATTCCATTATCCAGTATCCACCCCTTTTTCCTGCTTCGTTGTCGGAATTGAAGGAAAACATTTAGCTCAGTTTCATTAATTAATTCTCAAAGGAGGTATTTGGAAGCGTTGGTCTTATCCCATTTGATTGTCTTTTCCTTGTATAAACAATTACCCTTTGCCCACGGCTCCGCCAGTGTTATATTCGGAAATCAACATGACAGAGAGCTTGGAACATCATGATATTATGTAAGGGCAATTATGGAATCGATATTCCATGTAGATTGAACATAATTGCTTGGAGGAGAAGGTGAACTGACCTGCATCTCAGACGGTTAGGATTCGTAAGTTTTACTGAAAATGGCGCTAGTAAAATTTTGTTCTCGAAACAATCCAACGGAGCTTAAGTTCATAGAACTTTTTCGGTAGCGGTAGCGAAAAAGGAATTCGAGCTAAACGTGAAATTAAATTAACTCCTGAATGTATCCCTAGTCGTTAATCTGGTGGTAATGATGCAACCTCTTATTTCCTATCTATTTATTTCAACTTTACAATTAAAATTGCTATATACAAACACAAATTTAGGTACAGTGAATCTGAGATCCGCAATTCGAAGAAGCACTTATCTTAAAAGTAAAGGATCCGACGGTATGATCCTCCAAAATGCAGGTATTATACAGGTAGTCCAGTCTTTAGAGATTCCATCCAGAGCGAAGTCCAGAATTAAGATATTCCAGTAATAATTAGCTTCGGAAAAAAGGTATTCCAGTCATGATCAGCTCCAGTATTAAGATAATCCAGTAATGATTGCCTCTAGTACTAAGATGATCCAGTCAAACTTTGGGTCCGGTAGTAGAATATTCAAATGGGCATTAGTCCCAGTAAAAAGATAATCCAGTAGTCGGTAGCTCGGTGAAAATATGGTTCAGTGGGCGATAGCCCCGGTATAAAGATGCTTCAGTGGGCGATAGCCCCGGTACAAAGACGATGCAGTAGGCGGTAGCCCCGGTACAAAGACTGCAAATTTAGAAACTATAAGATAGTGCTTGTAACACGTGATCTCATTCCCAGCGACTCTAGACGTTATTGAAACAATTTACAAGTTAATAAATATGAGATGAGATATCTAGAATTCAGGAATAAGAGCACGTCATTCGATAATAAGAATGAGACAAGAAATCAAATGCACAATATCATACAAAGGAAAATGTTAACTTGTGTAACCTGCAAGGAATGAAATAAATCAGAAATCACAATTTGGCATTCACAAAAGCAAAAAATATTGGTCGGGATATACGTAGTACTTACCGCCTTTTGAATAGACGTCTTATAAGAAACAATAAAACTTCAAAATTCCACGATGTTAATGGATTACGAAGTTCGTTAATTCGTTAAACTCTAGCAAGGTGTTGAATCTACAACTTCTTACGCACCAAAAGAAAGAATTTTCCATCGGCTGGACGGAGTTGGAAGGGTCGCGCATGCGAAACACACACTCAACCGTCAAAGCGGAGAGCGTTCTTTAGCAACCGATCATATAATTTCAGTAAGGCGTTTTTTCTTGCGATTGGAAGTGAAATTATTAGTATGACGTATTTCCGCGATGTACACTGAAATCGACAGTGGAGCGTTTTGTAACGTTACAAATGATCGGTTTCTTCGTTAACCATATTACAGCCAGGGTTCATAGATTGCAAGGGTTTCGCAATAGGTAAGATTTCAGACCAGAGGATACCTTAGTCATTGTTTCTCCTTAAACAATGCCTTAGTTAAGGAGGCGTTTGGAGGGAAATAACGTTGGCCAGCCTGTTTAGTAATTTAGGTTGATTTTATTGTTTTCTCTGATACAAATGCAAAATGGCACGAAGAATCTTTCTTTTTTGCGCGCAGGTTCTGGTGAACAGCGTTGTCAAAATGTTTATAGTTTTCGAATATTTTCCCAAAATGGTCTCGAATGACTATACTGGACTCACTGATGACGAATTCGGTTTCTGAATCGATTCTGTTCGGCCAGCCGGCTGTTTGTACGATTATGGGCGTACGGAGGATCCTATCGACTTCGAACTTTCAAAATGCGCAGGTTAACATCGTTAAAGGGTGAAATCGGCCTTTTGGTTCCGGAGTTTTAGCCATTTGAAATTTCGAGGTTATGGACTTATATTTCGAGAATTACTTGAATGATTGAATTGAACCTTGACATTTAAATGGAACATAACAATGCGCAACTTATTTCAAAATTCTGTTGAAATCACATTATCAGTGAATTTAAAAAAAATTATTCGTCGAAAATTTTTCGAAAAACAATTTTTTTTGGAAAATATCCATCAAATTTGAAAAAAATTGTTGTCGCACCCTGAGCTTCATATTTTACAGCAGGAAACGAAGTTTCAATCCGATATAGTCATAATTCCCGGAGATATTGGAAAAAATATGTCAAATTTCTTATTTTCCTCAATATTGTTGTTTTTTCTGAAAACACTCAAAAAATACTGAAAACCATGATGGAACTTGGTAACTTGATAATTTGAAAATCCTGATGAACATTTTAGTGCAAAATTAAGTGATGATCGTGATAGAACAATTCCAAAAAATTTCAGTTTTTTTTTTCAGATATTCAATATTGTGCGATCATCTGTTCATATTTTCCTGACGTAATTCTGTATGAACCTTCAAACTTTGATTTTCCAATCAAGTACTGGATATCAATTCGATCTATTCTGTATTTTTGGAAATATTGGAAAAACTAAATTTTGAATGGGGTATATCTGCAGAATTATTGGTTTGATTTTACCCTTTCACGAATTAAGCCTTCGTGTTTAGGGATTGATGTAGAGTAGGTGTGGACCTACTCTACAAATACCGAGTTTCTAAGTTGTTTCTTCCGGAAGTTATTGTGTTGACCATTGGCCGTGAGGACTCTTGGAGATGTTTAGTAGGAATACAAATGTGATTTTTTCCCTGTATCTCTGCAAAATAAATCAGTTCTAATAATTGGAAAAAAACGTAAGTGCACTTTATGAAGAACTCATTTTATTCTTGATTGAATTCAGCCAAAAGGTAATCGTTCGATGATTTGTTTTTAATATCAAATAATGTCGACATAATTCAATGTAGCGCGCCCACCAATTACGTCAAAACATTTCCTAGGTATAGTCATCATTAACGTTGAATATGTCAAGAAATACTGAACCAATCATGATGAAACATTGTTACTTGTTGGAAAATGCTCATGCACGAACGTATGCAAAGTTTTTTGGCAAAAGTTACAAAAGTTTTTTTTCAGTATTTCACGATCTTCCAAACATATGATCAACACGAAAATCGTCGTGAGCCTTCGAGCTGTAATTTTTCCAGCAAAAAGCTGCTGAATCAGCATCAGTGCTATTCTTGAATTATTTTTATTTCTATCAAGTCTAAAGAATTTCATTATTTCTTCTTCTATTCTTGATAATCGATACTAGATTCTCCATCATATTATTGGACACTCTGTTTGATCCACTCATCAAATCGCTTCCATATTCATATACATCAAATAGGCGAATCTAATTTTGAAATGCAGCGAGCAGGGAAAAATGATCTGCATCTAGACTGTAATATACACTACCTATAATTCAGTATTGCCAACGGTGCTGACGTGATTCATGACCACGGAAGATCTGCTAAATTTTAATCAAGATAAGAGCTGGTTATATATGGTAGCCCAACTAGGGAATTCCGTTACAGTATATTCATTCACGAACTTGTGTTTCATCCCAGGTTATGAAATACGATAGTGTATGAATCCCTGTAATATTCTTGTACTAGATTTCACTTACTGCTTCGTTCATCTACTCATCGTAATTACAGAGACTCTTTTCTGTGTTACTTTTATTTCCTCAATGATGTATCGTTGAGGAATAGGCGTCGTTCTCGTTAATGAATGGCGTTTTTTAAGAGTTTGAGAACTTTTAATAATAATACAAGAGAGAATAATGTTGGAATTAATTTTTACGTGCTTGACTAGAGAACAGCGCGTTATCATTTCGTCCCGATGTCTGTAATTTTCGAAGTTTGAGCTGAAACTGGTCACAAACGACTAGGTTGGACTCACTGATGAAGAATCCTAGGTCAAATTAGATTCTGTCCTAGAGTCTTGATATTATCGGTTAGGTTAAGATTGTGAATATCTCGGTTAAGTTCGTTAATGAGCCAAATCTGCCGAATGATCCATTGGAAATTTTGATTTTTGAATATCTCGAAAAATATTTATCTGATCGAAATGAAACTTGGTTGGTAGATTAACAGTATCAATAAGAATTACCTATCCATTAAAAAATTTGAAAAAAAAATTTCGAAAGTTTTTTTTATTTCATTTGAATTTCGCTGAAATATCCAAGTTGCCATTTCATAACCGAGTACTTAATTTCAGCCCGATCAGATCTGTATTTTTTCGAATTATATGAAATATAAAATAAGATAAGAGAGCATCATTACATCGGCCCGTTAGCAGATGGCGCATTAAGTAACGGTAGTCCGCAGGCAGATCTACTCTATATAGTCTACGGTAGGCAGAAATCTTTATGTAGAGTTCAATATGTTTGAGACGTATAACGTATCTTTATTTGGAGTTTTAGTTTTTTACGAATGAATTTTCGAGTTGATGGATCTGATTAACTGCTACTCAATCTCAAATGATACACCTTGAAAAGGTTATAAAGGAAAAGTTGCAGAAATTCACATTGAATATCTTCTTTTGAAGCCTGAATTTCCAAAAAATAATAACAGAATGAAAAAATATGTATTTAAGGGAAGAAACATGGATTGGAAAAAAAATTTCAGCACTATTTCGAAAAGTAGGTACTGATGATGCAAATTATTGAATTACTAGTATTTTATTCTGATCATAGTCATGATAATGATCTCATGATTGAAACTTCGTAAATAGTTCTAGAATACCGCCGCGCTACGTGTATAGATTTCAAGCGCGCAAAAGCTCCTGACCTCACGTCTGTGCTTTTCTTGGTTTTTAAGTTACAGAACTTGTTAAAACGGACTGAAATAATACCGTCAAAAACAAACCAGGAAATCTAAGGATCGTTGAGAAAGTAATCACCACTATTTCACAAGAAATTTTGGAATATCGTCAGCTTTCTACCTAAGCTGCTTCCCCATAGCTAAAAACCACGACCTCTCCAGATGATGCATGTCCACAGTAGATCTCTTCAACAGTGAAACGCAATCATACTGCGTTTTGTTAGACTGCAAGAAAAGTTACCTTTCCAGTAGTTCAATTGAACGGGTAGGTCAATTGAACTCCGCAGTAGATGAAAGTTTACATTTAACTTGATCTTTGTGGTGTCTGGTG
This sequence comes from Myrrha octodecimguttata, assembly GCA_958510865.1. Classification (NCBI taxonomy): domain Eukaryota; kingdom Metazoa; phylum Arthropoda; class Insecta; order Coleoptera; family Coccinellidae; genus Myrrha; species Myrrha octodecimguttata. The sequence goes on from OY294063.1 coordinate 20,542,511, forward strand.
TTGTTCGTAAGAGTGATCGCCATATGTGGATAGGAACATATCATAATTTACTGATGTTTGAATTGTGAAATACAAATAGCAATGTGTTGTTTCCATATGAATCTATGACACTGTATTCAATCTTTGTCACCCGACAATGGAATACATGATATTCTACTCGATCACGTCAACCTGGGTGATGAACACCACTGTGATGACAAATTAATTCAGCGAACTAATGAGTCATAGATTGGCTGCATTGACTGAATGATGTTTCTGGTGTTTCGATTTATGCGGACACTGAATGTACAGGAAGTTGAGAACTTTTCGAAAATTTGAGATGAGATTCGATATTTATGAGGTAGATTTGGGAACTTCATCACGAAGTTGAATTCATGAAGGGGTTAAATCTGCCCAATGGTTCCGTTAGTATAACCCACGTCAACACAGATCCGAGCGTGATGAAATTCAACAGTTGGTTTTAGCTTAATTATATGCCAGACTTCAGATGTACATTGCTGAAAACATTCAATCTGTCATATTCATCGATGCAGATAGTTCATTTCCTATTCCGAAATCACAATTGGACTAACTTCCACTTCGAACTGAGAATTTGAATGAACTCAGTATTATAAGTCGAAAATACTTGAAATGGTATTTTCAAGTCGAAACTATGTACAATCAAAGTTGAAACCAGGCTTTTTCCGAGTTTTAAGACATACAGTGAGTGTCTTTCCAAGTTTAAAGTCGAAATTTTTCTGATTTCGAGTTTGAAATTGGAATGTTTCTGATTCCGAGTTTGAATTCAAAGTTATAAATCATTTGAGTCCAAAGACGCAATCATGAATATTCCAGCTTCAAAATTGGAACCAGGATAGAGGAATTTGAAATTGAAAATATTCGAAAAAATTAAAAATTATGGACCAAATTCATTTTCTCAGAAGAAAAATATTTGGCAACAAAATCCTGAAACAGGTCCATTGTTGTTTTACTTTTACCAAATTTTATGCATTTTGAAGGACTTTTGTTGCACCCTGTGCCATCCCCATAAACCCTTCAACTTTTTTGAATAGGGAAAGTGGATCATGTGTTACTTTTTTGGCAAGGTCTTCGTATCTTCTTCACAGGGGTGCATCAGAAATTTTTTTTGGGAAATTAGTTAGTTCAAAGAGGTTTTCAGTATGTGCACTTTATCATGGCTCATCTACTTTGAAACGATGGTACCTGATGAAATTTGTCACTGAATGAAAGTCGACCATTACAGTTTTGTTCATGCACAACTTTCATCCCCTACAAACTCTTTAATGGAGAAAAAAAAATTCACGTAAGGTGGTTGAAAGGGGTTGAAACTTGTGCATAAACAAAACTGTAATGGTCGACTTTCCTTTGGTGACAAATTTCATCAGGTACCATCGTCTCAAAGTAAATGAGCCATGACAAAGTGCACATACTGAAAACCTCTTTGAACTAACTGATTCTTCAAAAAAAAAATTTTTTTCTTGAAAATTTCTGAACGCCTGTAAAGAAGATACAACGACCTTGCCAAAAAAGTACCACTTACCCCACTTTCCCTATTCGAAAAATTTCGAGGGTTGATGAGAATGGCAAAAGGTGCAACAAAAATTCTTCAAAAAGGCATAAAATCTGGTAAAAGTGAAACAAAAATTGACCTGTTTCAGGATTCTGTTGCCGAATATTTTCTTTTGAGAAAATGAATTTGTTCCATAATTTTGACGTTCACTATATAACTCCGAGTTTCATTTTAGTCTTACTGTGAGTTCGAAGTCGGAATTATATATAGTTTCGAATGTGAAGACAGAATTAGGTATTATTTCGACATTCTGGTTGTAATTCCAATTTCGAGCTTGAAGTCAGAGTAACTTGGAAGAAAAATTGTCATCGAAATCGAGCTGCATAACATGCATTCTAGCATCTTTCGAAGAATTTCCGAACTTCGTCAGCGTACAAAATAAAAAGTGGAATCTCGATATAACGGAAAGCTCCCCAACACACCAATAACCACAGAGGAGTTGGTAAACTGACTGCCGAAAATACAAAATTAACTACTTCGAAGCCTACCATATATTAAGCTCGACAAAATGCAAAGTAATCAATCAATATTATGCACCCCTCCGTGCCTGTGAGCTTTGGGGCGAAATATAAATAAACGGAAGTGTTACTTTCGACTTTCCAAGCAGTGGAGTTTCATACGAACTCGTTCATTTTTCTTTGAGCATTAGTGTCCTGTGCAAACTAAGGGGGAAATTCTTATTAATTTTCGGGTCGAGATGAGGATTCTCAAAAGCTATAAAGCAATGGCGAAGTGGAAGACTTGGGACAAAAAGGGCTCAAATCGTTATTTCAAACACTTGTGATATTGTCAATCACTCCAAAACCAAAAATCATTTCTCTTTTAAAACACTTTTTTATGGGATCATATCGATTGAAAAATATTTTGGGGGGATTTTGCATTATTTTTCAGGTTTTTTTGAGTTTCAATTCTATCTAAAAATCTAGAACAGCACTGACGTGAGGTCAGGAGCTTTTACGCGCTTGTTCAAATTCTAACGATCAGATGAACACGAAATTTTGCACCTAGGTGCGTGTTGGTAATCTCCACTTGATTACAAAGTTTTAATCTTATTTCATTTGTTCTTCTTGAGATATTGCGGAAATAACGTTACGTTTCCGAATAACAATGAAATTTGTCACATTTTTTTCCTTATATCTCCGAAAGTTGATATCGAATCGAATTGAAATTTGGAGTATTGTTGTTAAATACCGACTCTAATGTTTGTGCCAAATTCCATTGGAATCTAGTCAATATTTTCAGAGAAAAAAATTTTTTTCATCAAAAATTTTAGAATAATTTTTTTTTTTAATTTTCTAACCACTGGATTCACACGAGATTTTGCTCTAATTTGCGCGTTTGTATTTCGAACTGTGTACGATGTTTCAATTTTATCGAGTTAATACTTCATGAGATATCGAGTATTTAACCTAAAAATTTCAAATGGGCGTAACTCCGAAACTGTCCAACCGATTCTACCCATTAACGAACTCAACCGAGATATTCAGGATCAAAACATAACCTGAAAATTTCAAGACTTTTGGTCTTGATTACGGATTCTTCTTCAGCGAGTTCAACCCAATCCTTTGAGACCATTTTCGGCTCAAAATTCGAAAATTACAGACATCGCGAGGAAATGATAACGCGTTGTTCCTTAGAACAAGCGCGTAAAAAGAAGTATTGAAATTTAATATAATAGTAATTCATAAAAAAACACCCTTACGGTTCGCGGAATTCAAAAAATGTATCAAGGCGCCTCTGGAAGTTGTTGCTTAATGAATAATATCGGAATAATGCAAACGATGGACCAAGTGAGGTGAAACGTATACAGGATGATTCCGCAGGAGACCATCAGATTTTAGGGTAAGTTTACACTATTCGAGACAGTTTCGAAAAAATGTTTGGTTTATGGTTGGGGGTCTGTATTGAGACTATATATGATTTGTGTGACTATATGTGATTTGTGTGATTCGACCGATTTCACTTTTAATAATAACTTTGGTGTGGCACATCCGATTAATGAAATTTTTGTCGTAGCACAATATGAATGAGCAAATTCAAAAATATTTTGGTTATTTCAGACTGGTTGTGCAGGTTGAGAAAAAAACCCTGTACATTGCGTTTCCAAAACGCCGCTATACGTTTCAGATTCTACCAATATGGGTTATTGTTCAGGAGGCACAACTCCAGTTTTCCGAAAAACATTTTTCAAGAAAGGAAATTCTATTTTTTTCGATAACTTTAGCATGGCTCATTTAATTTTGATGAAATTTCCAGAATAGTGCAATCCGATTAAGAACATTCAACAGTTTCAACATTTTCCCAAAATTCAGATTTGATAACGTGATAATTCGAAATCAATTGTGCAGGTTAGAAAAAAACACCCTGTAGAAACATTGCGTTTGCAAATCTTCTTCATCCGTTTGAGATTCAACGATAATGAGTCATTATTCAGGTGTTTATAATTTTTTTGGCACTTTTCGGGTTTTCCGAGGAACAATTTTCGAAGGAGCACATTATCGAAATTTGCAGTGAGCAGTGAGAATATTCTGCATTGGGTAGTGATGCTTTATCGTCCAAGGATGCAAAGCTATTAGTCAGTTCGAAAAATATTCTTTAAAAATTCAAAATTCATATTAAATTGTTTTTTTTCCGTATGGAATCATTCGATTCAGAAAATTCCTCAATTTAATTTTTTGCACACTTCTGCTTTTCTATAAGATTATTATTTCTATGAGAAGCGTTCGTTAAGTGATTTCGTTCAATAACGTTCTGATTTGCGCTCATGAAGTCATTGTTTGAATTGAATGATTTTATACAGAATATGAGCAATTAGACATAAATCACGAATTTGAAAAGACTATTTTAGAAACTAGGAGCCGCATTGCCTTCTTGGAATATTCCCACTGTTTCGAAGCAAAATTTCTATAATGTTTTTCTCTGAAAATTTTTTCTCGTTGAAACAATCCCAAAAAAATTTGAGAATGTGCGCAAATTCTGATAACTTCACGTCAATAGTTCTTTGAATTATTTTAATTTTTATTGAAATCTACATACTTTACTATAGAACATATAAATCAAATCTCTCATATAATTTAATATTTTTTCTAGGAGCGATTACCAAAGTATATTACCCGAGTAAACACTAAATCGAAATGACGGACTAGCCTAATTTCCTCAACAAAAATGCCCATTATAGAACGCATGCATCTTCAAAAATAAAACAGACTTCATTCCAAACAAACAAATGTAAACTAGAAGCTTCATTATGACATAATATATCACAAAACAAATCCAGATGCGTGGCTGCAGTGAAATTCCTTCTGATCTATTCTGGGATCAATTAGTTATTCGATTGTATCTAGGCTGCTGCGCTTTTAAACCAACTGATAAAACTGCAATCAAGCAAGGATGGATTAGTTTGGTTCACAATCAGATGTGAAGTTTACGTAATTATTCGTATCTATAGTTGTTCTGGTCTGCTAATGAATTAAAAGGAGCACATTTTCAATTTCGAAATTAACAGGAGCTTGTCAGAATGAGAAGGAGTAGTTTTATTTGTGGTGTTCTAATAGTTCAAGTTCGTGTTTTCGAATTTTTAGGCGAAAATAAAATCGAACGATCGGGTTGAACTCCCTGAAGAGGATACCATGGTCAATTTTCTATCTGATCTAACTTTTGAAGAAAACGATCTGAGGTCTAAAGGTTTTTAGATTATGTTGACAGCCTAAGGGCCGGTATTATAAAACTTAACTGAAAGTTATCTTCAACTCTAACCGACAGTTTTGACGTTTAGGTTAGGACATAACTGTCAACACTGTCAGTTAAAGTTAAAGATAACTTCCAGTTAACTTTTATAATACCGGCCCTGAGTCAAGGATGAGTTCGGGAATACGCGAAAGAGACCGAACGGTTCAGGAGTTATACCACTTTGAAATTTTGAGGGGGGTTACTCAATTTCTCAAGAAATTCCGAAGAATACCAACGCGCAACTGAATAAAATTTTGAAGGATCGAACCGTAAGAAAATTTCAAAATATAAATTTTCGAAAATTTCTCAAATTTTTGTCGTATTTTTTTGAGACTATCAATGAGATTCCGTTGAAATTCTCCAGAGGCCTTGAAGTCCATCATTAGCAACAGTGTTTCAAATTTCAACCAGATTCGTTTTTTTTTCGGAGATATTAGTGAATAAAATATGTCAAACTTCCTCAACATCTAGATAAGTACTGAGATGCGATCAAGTAGAAACTTCAGTGCTAATTTTACAATACCGACGCGCCACGCGGAATTTCGAGAGGATGGTTGCGATGAAAATATGAAAAAATAGTTTTTCGAAAATTTTTTTCAAAGGAAAATTTTTCTTCGCAAACTATATATCAGATTCCAATAAAATTTGGAACAGACCTTGAAGTTAATGTTTAACAAGAGATATTGGGAAAGAAATATGTCAAAATACGTGTATATTTGAAAGTTCTAGTAGAAAATATAAAGAAATTCTCGAAAATCTTTCAAACTTCGATAATCTAATGGTTATTTCCCTGATATTCATGGTGTAACACAAAACATATTAATCTATGTGATCATTCCATGAGAAAAATTTTCAAAAATGTTTTGAGAATATTTTATATTTTTCGATCTTCCAATACTAATTATATAGAAATCACCTAATTTTGCACATCCCTTTAGGCTATAATTTTTTCAATTAAGAACTGGATCAATTCGATTCGATTCGTTTTTGTGGAAATATTGGAGCAATAAAATTTTGTAGGAGTATATCTGCTGAATCAATGGGTGGATTTTGACAATTTGCGTATCCAACCTTTGAAATTAAACTCCAATGGGGCTCTACAATTATCGAGTCTGTAAGTAGATTCATTCGGAAGTTAAGTCAGCAGTAAACACAATAACTTCCGGAGGAAACTATTTAGAATTTCGATATTCATAGAGGAGGTTTGGGTCTCAATAAAGAAGGTGAAATTCGTGAAATGCACCCAATTATTTCGTGTATACCCATTCTAAATCTTATTTCTTCAATATTTCGACCAATGCAGATCAGATCTATTTGTCATCTGGGACTTGGTTGAAAAATTGTAGCTTGAAGGTTTATGTAAAATTTCATTAGGACCATACGAAAATAAGGTCGACGAATCTGTTCGTAAGGACAGAGCTGCATTTGGCGGGGTCAATACGTGAATAGGTGGCCGCTACGGCAAAGCTTTTTAACAGGCTCATAAATGTTCCTGATATATCAGTGCTCCCTTAAATTCATTGAAAATACATGAATTCACCTCATTATTCCAGAGGTCACTGAAGATTTCGAAATTTTAAATTTTCCTGTTGACTTAGAGAGAATTCTCTATTTACCAGTGAAGCACTGAAGCACCTCGGAATATCATTCTTGAAAAAAATTTTTTTTCTTACCTGGACTATGGATTTCGTTTGCTTGGTGATATCATCGGTTGAGCCGTGGGTGGATCTAGGCCCTCTTATACATCCGGGAAACATTTTACCACTATAGTTTCACTTCCGAACTGAAGTTTTATCATTTGTGAAAACACTCACTAACCCATTTTTGAATTTTCGTCCCTTTTTTCCACCTTCATGAAACTGAATAGGGTGAAATGAAGAAGAGGAATTGGATCAATGTTTCGATCAGAGAGGCCAAGAAATTTGATGGTTTCTTCAATCTTATTGAAAATGTTGCTAAAGATCTATGCTCATTGTATTATTATTTACGGAACCACTAAATTGAAAAACGTAAACAAAAATGATCATTTAAATGTGAACAGGGGGTAGGCTTGGATCTGAAGTTATTTTTAGAAATAAACACTATTTTTTCATCATCATAACTTTCTACTAATTTAAGAAATCACAATATGGGAATTATAGGAGAAATTCCATATATAATTATAAATTTGATTTTCTACGCCTTCAGATTATTAACAGAGACTATATGAACGAAATAAAATCTGCCAACTTATCATATGGAAATACTGAACAAATTCCTTCGATTTCTTTCAAAATGTAGATCTGTAATGAATCGGTGTGCTTTCGTTGAGAAATCAAGAGCACTTCAGATTGAATCTTCTTTGAATTCATATGAGGAAAAATCCTACTGAAAAATAACAAAAACACCCTGCATAAAATACCATGGTCATAATTTTTTAATTGCATCTGTTTAGTGAAATTTTATCTGAAATAATTTTCCATGAAAATTCTCTCCTCGCCTCTATAGGCCATAAAATTCTCAATGAGTTCACTCAAGGGTCGTTGACGTGAGAATTTCATTTCAGGGATGCGGAAAAACCGGTCGTATTTCCTAGATTAAAGAGGAAAAACATTTACTTGTTTGAAGGTTCATACGGAAGTGATAAAAACAAATGAGAGCCAAAGTTTAAGGGTTCAATCAGTTGAGTACTGTATAAGATATAGGTCATTCCAGCCGAACAGGATAATAAAAGAAAATTAAGGAAAGAAAGATAACAATTTTTTTTTTGAATTTTTATTTCGTTTTTAGATGGAAGCTTTTCTCTCGACCTCTACTGTCCTTGACAATTTCACGAAATTCTGAATGGTTTCATTTCATCGTGCTGATCTCATGAGACTATCTGATGTAAGTTTTATCGGATTGAAGATAGCGGGCACTTTTAGGTAAATAGTTTCGTCAGGCCGACCGCCCTAGATCAGGACCCTAACTGCCTGTTCCTAATTAGACTGTAGGCGGCGTAGTTTAACTGAGTTGCCAGAAGGTGGCATCACTGACCGACGTAGGCTAGCTACTTCATTCCAACACAGCATAAGCGCGTCGGTCATAGTTGCTCGCTACACCACTTCTGCGGTTATCATAGGCAAGTGCCAGAGGATTCAGCCTGTCTGATGAGTCCACCTCTGACACTGGGACGAAACAACATAGAGCGCGACGTCCTTCAGATGGCGCGAACTTACGAGAACCGCTAAAAGACTACCCAGTCTATGCCTGCCGGATCCTAGATATTTGGTAGTATAATAGGCCTTTTAAGACTGAACAGTAATGCGGGCTGGTAAATTACTGCTTCAGGATTTCGACAACATAGCCAAGTTCGAGTTTCATGAAACCTCGTTGACATCTCAAAGACAGATAACCGCCCACGTTCTGCAAGCCAATAGCAGCCAGAAATATCAGAATGTGTGAAATCTCGACGTCAAAAGGAGAAAACGGGATGCCATCCTGCAGGCTTCAGTGGTTATTTTTTGAAAATTTCTTTTTTCGGGATGTACTTGATTCACTTATGATAATGGGCGATGTCATTTGTTTTCATCCCATTTCAGTTTTATTTCGCGAAATTCTCGAATATAAAAACTGGTAACATTGCGCATTTCTAATATTTTTTGTAACTATTTGCACCCAAGAAATTTTTTTTCAAAACTGAACTCTTACCTCCAAAAGTCACCGAGTTGTATTCTCCCAGAATATTTATTTCGTATAATTGCTGTAATTTCTTGTGAAATTGAGGAAGATAATCATCGAACTGTTTAGGGCGAAGAATGGCTTCTGAAAAAGCAGAAAGGTCCACTATATTTTCTGCCTGAGACATTTCTCTAACGACCGTTGAGAGTGGGGAATATAATTTCTGAAAATATTAATTTGATATATTTTTGATTAATGAAGGAAATGAGAAAAATCATTTAGACTTTCAACATTATAATGAAGAAACCATTATGTAAAAATAAAGTCCGATATTTTGTCCGTCTACAGGAGTTTTTATGAGATATTGAGGCATCTAATTATTGGGTCGAAGATATTAATATCTTTTTTTTTTTGGAAAGAAATTAACTCAGGCCTCCAAACGTCAGCCAGTTATATTCGAGAATCTGTATGCCCTTAATCAATAAAACTCAATTCATATAGCGCGCACTGTGCTTGAACGGGCAGAATATTTATTTAATGGATGCATGAGAATGGGGGTTTTTCCTTTAAAGGAAAATGCAGTAATTTTCATGAAAAACCTTCAAAACATCACATTTCAAACATATAATTTCAATATTATATTTTTAAGAAAATTTTTGATCACCTAAAACTGAAAAATAAAAATGGGGATTTGCATTTAAAGGGATTTGTCTTGAGTGCACGATATGGCAACGTCGAATTCAGCTTTCTCGGAAAGAAAAGGACGCCAAATGTGTTACTTCGATCTGGTAAGAGTAGAAGACAACGACCAAGGAATAGAAAAAGAAGAGCACAGACTGTCATACTGTCATATTACTGACAAATCGCAAACGGAAATTGTTTGGTTGTATTGACAAAAAACACGTGTGTACCACAGAATAGGAATAAATATTTCATTTTTCTATAGTAGAAAAAGCTATTCTACTAAACACCATTGACACTTCGTGCATGCCTGGCAAATCCCAAACCCCAATTTTGAAATCTGATTTTGAATACTTTCTGAAGGTAATTTGGGAAAATGATGAATCAAACCCATAATGATTATGTTCAAATTCGCATTTGCAGTAATTACCCAAATTCAGGAAAAACCCCCATTGTGTTCAGGTAACTCAAGAGAAGTCTCTGTAAATGGACGCTTCCTTCGGTCTTGTTAAATTTGGCACGGCCGTTACTCATATTCGGGATAAAACTCATGCTCAGTGGAATGTCATAAAGTTGAAATATTCGCTCCCAAATTAATTATTTGTTTATTTCTGTATATTTCTTAATAACCACTCAACAATCCTGTTCGGGAATCCGTAAAATCAACATTTCAAACGGTCCATTCGTGCATACAAAATGAAACATTGTCCATTCTACATCCAAAACAATGTGTTAGAGTTATTCAAGTCTTCCAGTGCAAACCATTTAGTCCGACACGCATATTTGAAAAAATTGACCGCTAAATGAAATAGCTGTGAAGAGTTCGGAGAAGTCAGAATAATAGTGAGAACGTAAAACGAAATTGCTGCTACCGGTCGAGTAAACAAAGCAATATGTTGATGAGAACGAGTGAAATGGGATGCCTCGAAGCTGAAATAGATACAGTAGTTCATGATCCATAAAATATGGAACTCTTCGGGTTCATTTTATTAGACTTAGCTGTATAAATTTATTGCCTACCGGTAGCGACTTCATGAATATTTCAAAAAGCTTCATACTTCCGTCAGTTTGGTGAAATATTGTACAGTTTTTGAAGGAACGCTCAAGGTGTTACTCAATTAGGTGTAGGTATACACAGAGCTGTCAAAAAAAGTATCTTAGTTACTTTACCAAGAAATACATTAACTAAAGGAAAAATGAGTTATATAAGTTATGCAAGAAAGTATTTTAACGTTTTACCAAATAGTCTAAAGAACTTAAGTGTTGAAAATAAAGTATCAAAATTTCAAAAAGCACTGCCGTGAAGGCAGCAACTTTTGCGCGCATGTTCAATGTAGATGACCGCTTCAGCAACGAATTTGAACGTGCGCGCAAAAGCTGCTGCCTTCACGGCAGTGCTTTTTGAAATTTTTTTCTGATAAATTACTGGATTTCAATTCGATCATATCTGTATTTTTAGACATATTGTAAAAATAAAATTTTGAATGGGTATATCTACGGAATCATTGGGCGGATTTTACCCATTCACGAATTCGACCTTCGTAATTAAGCCCCAAACCTACTCTACAAATATCGAGTTTCTAAGTCGTTTCTTCCGGAAGTTATTGTGTTTACGGTCAGCCTAACGGCCGACTGCGTAAACACAATAACTTCCGAAAGAAACTACTTAGAAACTCGATATTTGTAGAGTAGGTTTGGACCTTAATTACGAAGGCCGAATTCGTGAATGGGTAAAATCCACCCAATGATTCCGTAGATATACCCAATCAAAATTTTATTTTTCCAATATTTCCAAAAATACAGATCTGATCGAATTGAAATCCAGTACTTCATCGAAAATAACAGTTCGAAGTTTCATACAGAATTTAATGAGGATGATATGATGAGAAAATGATAGAAATTTTTTTTTCAAATTGTTCTAATAACACGATTATCACGAAATTTTGCATAAAGTTGTCTTTCAGTATCTTGAAACTAGCTGTGAAGTTTAATCAGGACTGAATCAGTATTTCTCGACTAATACCGAAAAAATCAACGATATCGAGAAGAAAACCTCGAAATTTGACATATTTTTTCCCGATATCTCCAAAACTTATAATCGTATCGAACTGAAATTTGGTACGCTGCTGTGAAATTAGAAGGTCAAAGTGTGAGTATAATTTTTTCTGGATATAATGAATGGTTTCCGAAAAAAAAAATAACTTCAAAACTTCAAATGCCTATAACTCCGAAACTATTCGATCGATTTGGCCCATTAACGAACTTAACCGCGGCATTCTGATGCGCAACCTATCCTGAAAGTTTCAAGTTGCTAGCTTGCTTCTGTCGACAGTTATCGTGTCTACGGCCGGACAGAATCGATTTTGACACCGGATTCGTCATCAGTGAGTCCAACCTAGTCGATTGAGACCATTTTCGGCTCAATCATCCAAAATTACAGACATTTGGACAAAACGATAGCACGCTGTTCCCCTAGAACATGCGCGCAAAAAAAGCAAGTAAAATAGGTGATAAGACAAGTAAAGGTTGAATAGTGAGTCAATGGGATACAGAAATGATGTTTTTATGATAGAAAGACCTAAAGACACATAATTGAAATAAAAATATGAAAGGACAATGAAATAAACACAGAAACCGGGATCACATAAATGGGTATAAAAAGTAAAAAAGGAGGATTGTATTTTAGTTTATTTTGGTTTGTAAGGGCCATCCTATGTACGGGCAATATAGCCCCCTATAGGTCCTATATTTTTTGTATATGGAAAAATGGAATAAATTATTATTATTATTATTATTACTTTACAGTAACTTAGATAGTATCTAAGTTACTGTATCTTAGTTCCTTTTTTGTGGCGAAAAGTAACTAGTATCTTAGATACTTTTTAAAAGGAACTGTATCTTATTTCTTGAAAAAAATTCCCCAGCGTTTTACGCTTTTCGAAAATATTTTTTGTGTTGAATTGTTCATGGTTTGTGCTGCTGTGAACCGTTCAATTTTTTTTATTCCTGTTCTCAAGATAGTCACAGAACTTAACCACACTTTACCTAAAAATTCAAGAGGTCTTGGACATGAACTAATCTGAACTATTCTTCTTAGAATCACTTAGAGATTCAAAACTCTCAAGGATCAACACCATATTCTCAAACACCCTGTACAAACATAAATGTACAAAAAGTATTCGAACAACCCCACCCTTAATTGACTGCAATAAATTCGTCTAGAACACTTCATTCCAAACTTTGTAGTTTGTACCTCTTTCACTCGAAAGAACGGTGTCTGAATAATGAGAGCCTCAAAGGGCATCCAAATGAACCTTCAACCTGCTTGTTTATACACAGAACGTAAGGCTCTCAGTGAATTTTTCGCCGAGCTACTAGAAGCTTCTCGTGAAAGAAATCAATTAACGGCTTAATTAATATTGTAGACAGAGAACGACTAATTAAGTTCTCGACAAATTGCTGAAAGTACCTACTCGATTTCTGCTCATAATACGATGTTGTTGAGAAATGCTTGTTTACTCTGGTTAATTGATTGGAAATATTTTGGGTTCAGCAATTTCGCGAAAAAAAAGGTTTGAGGGATGAAGGGTTTGCGATTTGAATATTTGACTTTTTTTTTAATACAACAGCAGCCAAATATTCACTTATGGCTGATTCACTGAAAAAAATTCTAGAAAAGCACTGACGTGAAGTGAGTTAAATGTTTTGGCCGTAGTCTGTTGATATCGGTTTCGAAAGCAACAATCGCTTCTCCTTAGGATAAATGAGTATACTCCATTCACTTTCATGAATTATCCCGGTTAGCCATGATTTAAGTCTATCAAGTTTTTAACTTAAAACTGACGCAGGTTGGCACTCGTGAAATATCGGCAATGTCAAAATAATTCTCAGAGACGATGCCAAATGCTCAACATAATCATCACGCTTGGAAACTAAAAATGCCGAAGGAAGTTTTGAAGGAGCAGATAAAAAGTATCAGGAAGTGCAATGTAGGATTGAAATCTGCTTTTTCTTATAGTAACCCTGATAATTTGGAATCAATAATTTATCACAATTTATCCAACATTTTCGACGTATATGAGTGAAAACCCAGTGTATCGTTCACATAGATTCCCAAGAACTTTGTTAATTGAGTTAGTTCTTTGAAGGTGACACCGGTTTTGTAGTACTACTACATTTTCATACTGAAGTAATTCAAGATGTGCAACAAGGTATTTAAATGTCTTCTGTATACTTATTTCTTGAGAATTTCGAAAAGTAGGGAATTGCATAGGTTTGTCTGTTCGTTTAGAAGTCTTACTGCAGGGTTATTCGAGTACTTTTATTTTTTTTCGAATGAACAATCACAAAGTAACGGACTACTCTATCCATTATTTTTCAGTGAAATTTCAACACTCGATTCTTGATTTCCGTACAAGAAAAAAGCATAACTGAATCTCCCAACCATGTTTATTTACGTGAAATATTTCCAGTATGAACAGAGAAAAAAGTTTCTTCAACATTCGCCGAGTCTTTGGAATTATTGAATTCACATAATATTTACTCAAGTGAATTCATATTTTGGAAAAACGTAATTACGATCTCTTTGTGGAGAGGACAACGTTGTGCAGTTAATTGACAGGAATATGACTATAACCTAACATTTTCAAAATATACACGGTGAAATGTGTCAGAATGTCATGGCCAATCGGGATAGTTTATGGAAGTGAATGGAGTATAGATATATCCTTTTTATACAGAATACATATGAAAGATATATAGGACACCATAAATTCCCACGTAAGATACAAGAGCAAAGATATAAAAATTTCAGATATACATTGAAGTTAGCAGCTGCTGTTCAGATTCATTGCCAAAGCGTTCATCTTTTCAGGTATTGATCAGGCCAAAGGTAACTTTACTTCTTGATGAAAAGATATGGTATAATTTATTCCCTATGATTCTTATAAAATTCTGCATGAACCTGCAAGTTATTATTTTCAAATCGAGTACTGGATCAATCGGATCCAATAGTAGTTTTGGAAATATTGGGTAAATGAAATTTTGAATGAGTATATCCACGGAATCATTGGATGGATTTTACCCATTCACGAATTCGAACTTCTTAACTAGGCCACAAACCTACTCTTCAAACATCGAGTTTCTAAGTTGTTTCTTCCGGCAAGATTAACTTAGAATCCCGCTATTTCTAGACTGGGTTTGGACCTTAATTACGAAGACCGAATTCGTGAATGGGTAAAATCAATCCAATGATTTCGCATTCAAGATTTTCATTTCTCATTGATTACAAGATTTTAGATTGGATCGAATGGAATTCTAGTACTTGATCGAGAAATGATTACTTGAAGGGTAATGCAGAATTTCATGAGGGACATTGGAAAAGAAGATAGCTAAATCTTTCCCTCAGAAAGTGAAGTTGTTTCTGGCGGTGTCAATACTTCAAAAGATGACCGCTTTGGCAACAAATTGAAACGAAACAACCATCACGAAAATTTGCGCAAAGTTGAGCTGATGCCTTCTTCAACTAGTTACCAAGTCGTCATCGAATTAGTATTTTGAGTTATTCCGAAACTACGACGAAAAACCCACAATATTTCACATATTTTTCAGTACACTCTTGTGAAATATATGTTTGAGATATTCTGCGCAAAATTTATTCAGAATTTAATCAATGGTTTTCCGATTTATTCCAAAGAAATTCTAATAACACGACCATCACGATATTCTTCACAATATTTTGCATCAGCATTTTCCAAGCAGTAATCAGGTTATTGCATTATCAGATCAGTATTATTTTCAGTTATTCCGGAAATAACAATTAATCTTTGCCTGAACTTCATTATTAAAATTCTATTCTTTTTTGACATGTAAAAAATAATTATGTTCAGAGTAATATGTACAAATCTTTAACTTTCAAATTTAGCAATAAATACTTTTATTACCGATTCTCGAGTCTACCAATGAGTATGATCCGTTTGAAATTTCCTGGTCCAACCCAACCATCAACTTTGATGCATCCATTTCTGTTGATATTAACCTGCCGCTACTTGAAAATACAGCCAGCTGTTAGAAATACTTTAAAACAGAGTGGAATCGGATCAAAATAAAAACAAATCATAAAGAAATCCCGAGAGCCCCCTTAGAAAAAGTTGCATGATAAAAACAGTCGTTCCAGCATTCAGTGGGAGTTGGAGATTATTTCGGTGAAAACATATGGCGAATGTTATTGGCAATACTTCAGGAAACTCAACTGTCGTACTCTGGATACAATTTCTTGGAATTCCCGAAGTGGTTTTAGTTAAGACTGGTTATTAATATTGCTAGACATTTAAATTTACAGTGTGAACTCAAAATTGAGAACCGTTAAAAATATTCGTTGAAAAAAATACACTATTTGATGAAGGCAAATATTATATGACTCATTATATATGATATTTGAGATCTTCTATGAATTCCTTCATATCAAAAAACTAACAGAGCAACTGTTAGCTTCAGATGCCACTTCTCAACTGTTAGCAATGTTCAGGTTCAGATGATTTTTTAACCCTCATTTGGATATGCAACTATTCATAGTTTGAACTCTAAAGTGGGGTCAATTTTACATTATACAGGGTGTTTCCTAACTACGCTAGGAAACGATTCGTTAGGTCATTTTACGGAAAAAATTTAGAAAAGCACTGACGTGAAGTCATCTGCTTTTGATCGCATGTGGCAATTCGTTACAAAAACGGTCATCCCTTCACGTATGGACCCCGGCAAACGCACCTTTACCTCTTAATAAAAAGATTTGGCGATCTTATTTTCATACGGTCCATAGACCATATCAACTGTCAGTTTTCGATCAAGTCACTCAAGTTCAATACGATCCAATCTGTATTTTTGGATATGTAGGGAAAATAAATTAAGAATGGGTTTAGTGGCGGAGTCATTGTGTGGATTTTACCCATGCACCGATGCAGCCTTCGTAATTAAGGTCCAAACCTACTCAACAAACATCGTGTTCATGTTTGGCCTATCAGCCGACCGCAAACGCTATGGCTCCAGGAAGAAACGACTTGGAAACTCGAGATTTGTACAGTAAGTTTGGACCTTAATTACGAAGGTGGAATTCGTGAAGGGGTGGAATCCACCGAATAATTCCGCAGATATACCCGATCAAATTTTATTTTCTCGATATTTCCAAAAAAATTTAATTGAATGGGACTCTAGTACTTGATTGAGAAATGATAGCTAAAAGGTTTATGCAGAAATTTATGAGGACTTAAGAGGATCGACAAAGATTATCATCAGGAGGTAAAGATTTGAATGACAAGAAACCCAAAAAATTTTGCACACAATAAGCATCTTTCAACTAGATAGTTATGATATAAGGGGTTACATTCCACTGCGATCTTGAGGTTTATTGTGCCCTTTTAACTAGATACCAAGTAGTATCGATAAGTATTTCATGATTTATACCGGAAATAACAATCTCACACATTTTTCCCCATTATTTTTGAATATTGAATTCGGATCGAATGTAAATTTGATAGTACCCTTTACCCTAAATACAAAATACGAGGTTTCAGGTTGGCGCAAAATTTCGTGGGAATCTGAAAAACAGCTTTCAAAAAGAGCTCAAATTGCGCGATGTTTTTCTTAAAATTTTTCAACCATAAGATCCCAACACAAATCCTCTAAAAGTTGCTTGTAGTTACGCTTCGAGTAGGTCTTGAGAAAATCACCTGATAAATTCAAATGACTATAACGAAAGAATTCTGCCGATTTCGCCCATTAACGGAATCAACCGTCGACTGATGCCCAATTGAGGAGTACCAGTTTTTTCGAAAAATTCATTGAAATTTTAGAGGAACTGTAGTAATGTATCTATGCATTCATAAATATAAAACATACTCGAGATGAAGTAACACAATGAAGAACTGTAAACAAACCAACTGACAGAGGACGCTGAAACTCCTCGTGAGTATCAAGGACAGTCATGCCAACTCAACAACAACAAAAATTCGACAATTCCTCCAATGGTGCTCTTCAAATGATCAATCCTAAGTTCATTCTGAACATTATGGAAGAAAAATTCCGAAACCGAGCGCGCATTTATTTTTTCAATTGCACGGTCATAAATTAGAGTCGCGCACCCCAAGGTTCATCGATTCGGATCATTTTCACGATATCACATGACTTTCGTGAGTGAATTATGGGAAACGCCAGTCTTGTCGATGGGCTCTCGACTTATGTAACAGCGAACCTGACAGGTATGAATTTTATGGAAATACTTCACGTGATCGTTCGCCGCGCTTTTTGGGTGTCCCATTTATCGAAAACTTTCCCTCGGTTCCGGATGAGAAACGCGGATTTCCATTTATAAGTTGGTGGAGTGTTGTGATTTACTCTTACTTTTGAATGAGAACGAAGTTATCAGGAGAAAGTTGGGTAATCAGTTTTTCCTGAAGATCTTTTGAGGGGACATTTGAACAAGGAAGAATGTCAATGTTTACGTGAAGATTTTTTTTCACTTGTACCATTGTTTCTCCAGATAAATTTTGAATAATTATATTTTTAGAATCAGAAGTTTTTCGGTTGATAACCTTGAATTCGTGAAACAATCTTGAGGTTGACTGGAGAGGTCAGAGAAGCAAAGAAACACTCTTAATTCGACCGATGTTTCGACAACATACATTCGGAAATTGTATTTTGTTTTTATTTATATTGTCAAACTTCCTATGTAAATATTTGTGTTTTTTGCGCGCATGTTGTGGGGGAACAGCGTGCTATCGTTTTGTCCAAATGTCTAATATTCGAATTTTTTCTCAAAAAAGGTTTCAAACGAGTAGGTTGGACTCACTGATGACGAATCCGGGGTCAAAATCGGTTCTGTCTGACCGGCCGGCTTTGGACACGATAACTGTCGAACGGAGCAGGCTAGCGACTTGAAAATTGTAGGGTAGTTCGCGCATCGGAATGCCGTGGTTAAGGTAAGGGCGGAATCGGCCAAATGGTTTCGGAGTTATTGCCATTTGAAATTTTGAGTTTCCCTCATATTTCAGGAACTACTGAAGTGATTGAAATGAAACTTGGCAATCGGTTGGAGCATAACAACGCGCAACTTCGAGCAAATTTCGTCGGAATCGTATGGTCACTCAATTAAAAAAAAATTTTTTCAAAATTCTTTTCGAAAAAATCTTTATTTCCAGAAACTATCAATCATATTCAAGAACAATTTTGCTCATATCTTGAGCTGCATATTTCACAGCAGTGTACCAAATTTCAATTCGATACGGCTATCAGTTTTGGAGATTTTGGGAAAAATATGTAAAATTTGGTGGTATTCTTCTCGATATCGTTGTTTTTTTCCGTACAACTGGAGAAATACTGATTCAATCGTGATGAAACATCGCAGCTAGTTCAATGATGCTGAAGGACAACATTGTGCAGAATTCAGTGATGATCGTGTCGTCAGTACAATTCAAAAACAGAATTTCAAATATTCCGTGATCTTCTTGTCATATTATCCTCATTAAATTCTGTATGAACCTTCACACTGTCATTTTTCGATGAACTTCTGGATTTCAATTCGATCTAATCTGTAGTTTTGGAAATATTGGCGGAATAAAATTTTGAATGGGTATATCTGCGGAATCATTCGGTGGATTTTATGCATTCACGAATTCGGCATTTGTAATTAAGGTCCAAACCTTCCCTACCAATGTCATGAATTCAAAATTTTATTCTCCCAAAATTTCCAAAGTGCTTTTTTCGGTTTCTCTTTATCCTGTAATATATAATACTGTATCCCTATTTTATATCACAGTGCCCTGATGAAGTTATTATGTCGAAACGTCGACCGAATCAAGCGTGTTTCTTTGCTTCTCTGACCTCTCCATTTATCCTCATCATTCTAGGAAACGAAATCATTGGATAGATTGCACCCATTCATGGATTCGAGCTTTGCAATTAATCTACAAACCTTCACCACTAATTTTGAATCTTTAAGTTGCTATTTTTTCAAGTTATTGAGTTTACGATCGGCCGTCCAGTAAAAATTGCTCAAAGACTTGAAATTTGGATAGGTAGTGGTTCTCTGACTCCACTTCAGGAGAATCCAGAGGCATTCTCATAGAAAACCAATTTAAGGGCAAAAAATTCTCCCGTTTCTCACAGTTTTTCTTTACAAATGTTGTGTTGATTGCAAACGGTGCCATTCGGAGGGAAAATTAAATCATAGATTAACTTTAATTTCTTTTCCATACCCTTGACTACGTGACCTTATCAATTTAAGAGGCTCGGTGAATGAGAACATTTAGTTAGTCCAAGGCTAGTTAGATTGGATCAGCCCATTTTTGTACAAATCAACTAATCCAATGAAAGGGATAGCTTGGAATAGAATAGTGACAATTGGTTCATGAAGAAGGAAGAGCTCCGGTAATGTTAGTGATAATTATCTATATAAATGCCTTACGAACGGTTTCACAAAACTTTGATTGCCCGATCAAGCGCTTGATTATCAGTCAACAGTAAATTCTGTGCTCGATTTCAGTTAATTTTCAACCCAACCATCGAATGCAAACCTTAATCAATGAGTTGATCGGATGTAAAAATTTTTGTGAAACCGACGGATAGCATTTAAGATTGTATTTTCATAGAAAGTAGATACACATGAAGATATCGCAAAATCTTGTATATTGTTCAGTAAGATATTAAGAACCATTAAGAGGAATAGGGCGAAATAACCGTAATTCACAAGTAATTGGAAGGTCCAGTGTAGTTCAGTGAAATTAACTTCTGGTTCTCTATAAACGGAATTTCAGATAGTCTATGAATCCCACAACTGATTTACGAGGGTCCCTTAATGGCCACAGAGTGGAGAGAGGGTACAGTGTCCACTTTCAAAGTTCGAGATACATCATCCGGGTTTCCAGGAAGTTCTTGAAAAAACTGGGACATGATAATTTTTTGGGTGCAGGTTCTAGGGAACAGCGTGCTATAGTTTTATCCAAGTGTCTGTTATTTTCTTATATTCTTCCGAAAATGGTCGCAAACGACCAGGCTGGAATCACTGATGATGGATCCTACCTCAAATTGAATTATGTCTTACTGTTGCCACGATAACTTGTTAATGAAGAAAGCTAGCTTCTTGAAATTGTAAAGGTAGGTTGTGTATAAAAATGAGCCCCTTGAGTTCGTTAATGGGCTCAATTGACCACACAGTTTTGAAGTAATACTTATTTTAATTTTTAGGGCACTCCTTCAATATTTCAGGAACTAATTGAGTGATCGATTTGGAACTTGGTGGTCAGTTGTAGAATACTGAGGGGAAAATGCATGGCAGTGATTTCTGCGGATCCTAGTCAGTAAATTAAAAAAAAAAATCGAAAATCCCCAAAATGTTGACAAAATTTTCATCAGAAACTATTCAACTGATTCAATGGGGGTTTTTCCTTCAAACGAAAATGCAGTAATTTTCATGAAAAACCTTTAGAACATCACATTTCAAACATTAAATTTCAATATTATATTTTTAAAAAAATTTTTGATCACTTAAAACTGTAAAATAAAAATGGGGATTTGCATTTAAAGGGATTTGTCTTGAGTGCACGATATAGAAACGTAGAATTCAGCTTTCTCGGAAAGAAAAGGACGTCAAATGTGATACTTTGCTTAGGAAAACAGAGATAGCTATACTTCGATCTGGTTAGAGTAGAAGACAACGACCAAGGAAGAGAAAAAGAAGAGCACAGACTGTCATACTATCATATTACTGACAAATCGCAAACGTAAATTGTTTGGTTATATTGACAAGGAACACGTGTGTACCACAGAATAGGAATAAATATTTCATTATTCTATAGCAGAAAAAGATATTCTACTGAACACTGTTGTCACTTCGTGCATGCCTTGCAAATCCCAAACCCAAATTTTGAGATCTGATTTTGAATACTTTCTTAAGGTAATTTGGGCAAATGATGAATCAAATCCATAATAATTATGTTCAAATTTACATGTGCAGTAAAAACCCAAATTCAGGAAAAACCCTCATTATAATTTCGCGCATACCCTGAAGTCAATATCTCGCAACAGTGCACCAAATTTCTGTTTGATCCGCAATCCATTTTTGGAGATTTAGGGAAATAAAATATGTCAAATTTTTTCCTCGGTATCGTGGTTTTTTCGAAATAACCCAAAAAATACTGATCCGATATTAATGATACTTAGTTACAAATCGACCAATGCAAGTGCCCACATTTTTGTGCAGAATTTCGTGCTGATCGTGACAGTAGAACAATTTTCAAAAAACATTTAATTGTTTTTGACAGAGAACATGCGCGAAAAAGATGAAGACCTCATGTCAGTCCTTTTCTAGAATCTGTTGTGAAAATATAATCAGTTAATCGCATACTGCTCCCAGTAGTTCATTATGAAATAAATTCAATAACTGTTGTCAAACATTGCAGATATTCGGTTAAAATGTTGTTGCCATTATCTGCCATCGATCTAGAATGTTTTGAAATGAAGAATAATATTTCGATCACCAACAACTTGAGCACCAGCAACCAAAATATAAGAAGAAAAAACGCTCACGCTAATACTCTTTCTCAAGCTAACAACCACACGAATTTCGCATTCAGTTTCATGAGAAAAGTTTTCTTTCGTTTTTGAGTGAAGAAGAATATAGGTTAAGAATGCATGCAACAATAATTGATATATTGAAAAAAAGGTACGAGGCTACAATAAAATATGTCAAAATCGACACCAAATAACGAATTACTATCGGTTCTTCTCCATTCCGTACTCCTCACTCAATAAACTTTTTCGAGAGAAAAAAATTAACAAAGAAGTTTCTCCAGAACTCCAAACATTTATTTGCACGATGAACACATGTGAGGTGAAGAAAATTTTTATTTTCCTCCAGAAAAAGTATGTCTCTGTGAATTCTAACGGGGATGTCGTTGTATGTGAACGTTGAAGAATGATATACAGGGTGAGCCACCGAAGATGGTACCTTAGACTTTCACGGAGAACAATGGGTGCGGTTATATTGAAAATTGGCTTTTTTTGTCTAGGAACTACTCTCTATCGATTAAAAATATTGCAGCTTTTATCAAACAATAGTCACAACATTGGTATTCTAAAGGGAACACTCTGTATAGTATTGCTCTTTTCATCCCTATCTCTAGCGGTATTCGAGTAAATGATTGAATTGCTAATTTTTGTGCAAAACATAGCTTCATTCGAGCATTCAATATTAGTATTAGTTATCCTAGAAAACTGCAATTTCGAGTATGGATTACCAATATTCCTTGTATCATTCACGTATAATGATATGAATTCCAAGTATTTGAGGGCTGTTAAAATCAGCAGCTTTCCCGAAATATACTGATTACATAAAGAGTGGCGTTTTTCAAAGAAATAGTGAGATTTTCTAATTAAATGCAAGATTTCAAACCCATGGGAATGTTGAGAACTTCCCTCAGTTCATAGAGCCAATTCATATTAGTAATTTTTCAGAATTGGGTAATTTTTCAATGGGTAATCTAGAAGTCAAGCAGTATCTGGTCGGACTGGTACCTGGATGGGTGACCACGTAAGAATAATAGTTTCTGAAAAAAATATCTTAGGAAATTCATATTTATATCGAAGGCCTGCGGTTTGATAGCCATGTTTTTCCATAATTTCGTATGAAAAGGGCGACATAAATTTTTTATAAGCATGAAATTTTGCTTATAGAAATCGAAGGAATTTCCAAATAATCGCAAGTGTCTTATTGAGTAAGAGAGATCGTAAGTGCTCTGGAATCATTCGTACTTGTATAATACTATTTTGAAATTACTGCACGTGTTAATTTTGGAAGACCAGACCAGAATCGCCTGAGCTATCCACTTTTAGATTTCGCAATCGTGTGAACTCCTCGACAACAATTTCAAGCTTCTTCCTCTCAAGTCAAACCAAATACCATTTCTCAACTTGAAAATCCTCTTCACCATCTCAGCATTATTATTAATAAACCGAACGACACACTTAGCCACCGATACAACCGCATTTAATACCGGCAAACTCGCGGATCACACGCGGCACACCAGCGGCGCCCGTCACAACAAACTTTTTCGAAAGTCACCGATAACTACCGAGGCCGTAGGTTCTTCGCGTTTCCGCTAAGTCAACGCTTCCGGCCAGGGCGTCTGGAATACATCGTTCCAAAGGAGACGGACGGGACGTTACTATTCTGGCAGTTGCACGGCACGGCGCCAAGTGCGGCCGTATGCTCGCGCGCGCGCGCAAACGTCGCGTTTGTGACAGAAGCGTCGCGGCGATCTCGTGTTTGATTGCTCCTTCCGCCTCACCTGGAGATAATGGGGCACGACTTCCCTTGCATCGAGGAATCTTGATCAGTTCCAACTGCGGTTAGTTTATGTTTGAAACGTGCATTTTCGGTATGGAATTGAGGGAATACGTGTGGAGATGATGTAAAAATAGATTTGGATCTATTGGATTGATTATACTGGATTTAATCCGTAGGGAGTTGTGTTTGTTTAGATATCTGGACATTTCCTTGGTACAGAGAAGAAAGAATGTAATACCAGATGAAAAGACTACCAAAGGCCACGAATATTTTGATGATGTACTTCACTTCCTTGTCTTGAGGATCGTCCAGAAATATTCCTTTGAGCTAGACAACGGACGTCTCCATATTACTCACTGAACTATGGACTTTCCTGAACTGACTTTAACGTTTTTCCCTGGCCACCCAGCTGACCGGATTCGAATCCCATCGAACATGTGGGATATGATTTGGAAGACACCAACCCTTACAGGTATATATAGACTACAGTGCACACAACAGGCAATGGAACGAAGAATGCTAGATTTGAGTTTGAGAGGGTTAGGGTGCGAAACGAAGAGGTAAGAAGGAGAACAAAAGTATTAGACATCTTTGAGAGAATAGCACATCTCAAGTGGCAGTGGGGAGGACATTTGGCCAGACAGGATCCAGGTTGATGGTCGCATAGACCTTAGGAGAGTCGAAGAAGGGTTGGAAGACACTAGGGACCCTATTCTTGAATGTGATGGAATGAACGTTTCCTATCGTTCCATAAAAAATGTACCGCGTTTCCTCGACAACAGCATCGACACTCCTATTTTCTCCCTTCCCCTATTCAAGAATAGGGAGCCAGAGAAGATCGCAGGACGACATCACACAATCAGCCAGTAAACCGATGGGCCTAGAATCGAGAAGTTTGGAAGAAAAAGGAAGATGCCTAAATCCAGCAGTGGATGAACTAGGGCTGCTAAGAAGAAGAAGAATCCTGACAAACTTTGGCATAGTTAAATCACGAAGTTCGAGTTTCTTGGAACGAGTTGTCACAAGCACACATCGGCCATCTTATTCCGTCAATGCCTAGACGTGAACAGATTCAGATGCAACACATAAATAACTTTTCGCTTGATTGTAAATAAAATTTCGATTCATTCCTGATGTAAGACTCTACCACTTTGCCAACAAATAGAGTTACCGAGGTTAATCTTTCTGGGTATATTTCTAATGTCACTGAGTATACAGTGCGCGGCAAAATTATTGAACAAATTCATTTTCTCAGAAGAAAAATTATTGAACAAATTCATTTTCTCAGAAGAAAAATATTTGGCACCAAAATCCTGAAACAGGTCAATTTTTGTTTCACTTTTACCAAATTTATATGCATTTTTGAAGGATTTTTGCTGCACCCTGTGCCATCCCCATCAACCCTCTAAATATTTCAAACAGGGAAAGTAGGTCATGTTGTACTTTTTTGGCAAGGTCTTTGTATCTTCTTCACAGGCATGAAGAAATTTTCAAGAAAAAAATTTTTTTCGAAAAATTATTTAGTTCAGAGAGGTTTTCAGTATGTGCACTTTGTCATGGCTCATTCACTTTGAGACGATGGTAGCTGATGAAATTTGCCACCGAATGAAAGTCGACCATTACAGTTTTGTTCATGCACAACTGCCAACCCCTTTCAACCCCCTCCATTTTTTTTCTTCATAAAAGGGTTCGTAGGGGTTGAAAGTTGTGCACTGTTATGGTCGAATTTCATTCGGTGACAAATTTCATCAGGTACCATAATCTGAAAGTAAATGAGCCATGACAAAGTGCACATACTGAAAACCTCTTGGAACTAACTAATTTCTCAAAAAAAACTTTTTTCTTGAAAATTTCTTTACGCCTAAATTTTTTCCTATCAATCATCATACACCTAAGATATCCGGTAATCTCCCGCTCATTGGAGAAATATTATTCAAGGATTCTACAACTAAGAAATTTGTTACATCTTCGAAGTCGATTCAGAATACAGAGTGGGTTGCTTCATAGAAATATTAAACAAAAACGTTTACCTTCAAGAAACGATCCACACCTAGTGGAATTCAAAAATTGTTATACAATTCTACGAACGATGCAGAAATAACCTTAATGTTAATGCATACATAAACGAATGAACCAGTATAACAAGACGTTGGAGTTGTAGATATTCATATAAAGTTCATTGCAATTGGGAACAAAGTCCTATGTATTTCCCATTTCTGCTCCAATTTGAAATGTCCCTGTACTCCCACTGTGTTTAAAAACGAGGCACACTGATTAATTGTTAGTTGAATCGTACTCCTTTATTCAATTTACGGTACAATTTTTCTGTCACTGAACTTAAACAGAAAATATTCACTCCGAATCAGCATTTGTCAACAGAGCATCCGGTGTCTGAATTTTTGGGGCTATTTTAAGATCCCAACCTTGTTATTCCACTTGCTTATCCCCGTATGATGTAAATTTCCGATCATTCATAGCATCACCTTAGAATTTATAAATAGGTGGTAGTTTCTTGCAACAGATATAGTTGCATATCTGATATTATTTGTAGATATCTGGCAACTTGGCATAGGGAAGGACAGGTAAAAGTAGAGCCTACTCATTGAAAATAGCATTCTCAATCAAATAAATCATTGACAGCCTTTGCAAATCCAAAATGACAGAAGTTGAAGGTTTAAGTGAGGAATGAATTATGAGTTCTGGCTCGAAATTCCTAAAAATAAATCTTTTAAATAAAAAATAAAACTTTTCAAATCACCTTATGTTAATAATTTCTACATCAAGAAGTCTCTATTTACTTCGTGCACATATTTTAATATTTTTTGGACTAACTTTTCTGAACCAATATATCGGCTGAATTTGCCTTCCAAATAGCTGAAAATTCTGACAAATCTTCGATATGAAACCTAGACTCTCAAATTGATCTTTATGGTTTATTTCATCATCAAAATCAAGAAAGTCCTAAAGAGGTTATTTATAATTATCGAAGTTTTTCTCTTTCGTCTTTTTCCCAATTCTATTCGGTACATTCGGGAACAATTAAAGGTATGTTTCATGTTTTTGTTCTGATGAATTAACATTTCATTAATTCATATGCGCTTTTTATTCCTATTCAAGAAAAAACCGAATTGGGCTTAATTACTCTCGGAATTATTTGATTTATTAATTCATCGTCGCATTATGCAAATATAACAGAATTTTCCCCACGAAGGATATTTTCTCACTTATATTCCGCTCTTAATGCTATTAAACATATGTTCTGCTATTAATATAATCTGAGTTACTTTTCCATTTTCACATCTTTTTCATTTTTGTCGCATATTCAGCAACATAATAACTTACATATTTATAAACCCAGGAATATCAATCATGAAACTAAATTTCTATATCCTCTAGACACATCCTGGCCAAGTAACAAAAAAGAGAGAAATTTTCAAAATATTGATAGTTCAAGCCTTACTTGGGGATGAAAGTGACAGTATCAGAGATATCGAAAAAAGTGTTTTCCTCTGAAAATTAGATCTCCTCTGATTTTTATCTAAAATTTCGTGTCAGTTCCTGAAAATAGTTCGGCTAAGTTTTCTTATGGCCACCCTGTATAAAAAATTGAGATACATAAGTCATCTAGCACCTCCCTAATAGCCCTAATGGCTTAAAGGTATGGAACTTGAATGACGGGAATGCCATTCCACACGAAGACATTAATTACCTAGTTAGAAACATGTCACGTGTTTGTTTGAAGAGGTGAGATGTTCGCGGTGTTCTAGGCTAGAACAGAACCCTCTGAAATCTCGTCAACTTTGACGTTTTTTAATACACTTCCGTATATTTTTATAATGTTCTTCTTTGCCATGTGATATTTTTTCAAATTTATTCACTAGATCATTATTTCGAAATCTACATTAAAATGCTTCAGACTTCGTAAAATAAATATCCTAAGCTTTATATATCTTATTTTACATAACTTTATTCATGTAAATTCTATGTACATGAGTACACAAACTCTGAAAAATGCTGGAATATTGAAATTATTGTAGAATCCCGCAAATTTTCCTATCGCGAACATGTTGATTAGGTATTTGCATCAATGTGTGCAGTGTGTTCTCCTGAACAAAAATTCAGCAATCGAAACTAGGCGGCCTTTCATAGTTTTGAATACATGAACCTTCTAAGATCTGAGCTAATTCTCAGGTAAGTATTTCCCTTATGAGAACAATCTTTCACTTACAATCTTGTATTGAAGTCTGGCAACAACGTCTTATCATTGCTAGCCAGCGTTTATGACTATGAGTATTTCCCGCAAGCTGTCTATGACGAATACACATAATTCCGACTGCTCAAGTTGCGCCAACGCCAAACTTGGAGTAAGTGGAAACCAGAAGAAAAAATCTAGAAAAGCACTTACGTGAGGTCAGGAGCTTGTTCGATTTCTAACTATTAGATCAACACGAAATTTTGCACCTAGTTGCGTGTTAGTAATTGTCACCCGATTACGAAGTTCGAAGCTGACTGCATCTGTACTTCTTGAGATATTGCGGAAATAACGTTTAAATTTCAAATAACACGAAATTCGGCACATTTTTTCCTTGTATCTCCGAAAGTGAATGTCGGATCGAATTGGAATTTGGAACATTGTTGTCAAATACTGAATGTAAGGTTTGTGCCGAAATCCATTGAAATCGAATCAATGTTTTCACAGAAAAAAGAGTTTTTCATAAAAAATTTTATAAATTTTCGAATAAAATTTTTTTTCAAATTTTCTAATAACTGGATTAGCATTCAGGAAGAACAAATGTGATTCCGATGGACTAAAAGCTGATGTTATCATGGCCTGTTGTTTTTTCGTCGTTGAAGTAAAGAACCCTCAAAATAAACATTTCTTTTCCAAATGTGAAGAATGTACTTGTAGTGAAAGTTACCCCAAAATATTGTTACAACCGCCTACCGGATAGAGGCATCGCAGCTGTCAGTAATTATCACCTCTTGCACCTCTGCTTTCCGGTTTGAGGGGGAATTTTCTATACAGGGGGAGTATGGAAAGCCATATTAAGACACCCATAACACGCATTTCTCTCGTGAAGAACAATGTTATAGTCAACCCAATTCACTGTCACTGTTTACATTCAACTTTTTCGAAAATGCACGCCAAAATCTGTCAAATATAGTTTCAGACAACCATCTTATTTTTTTCACAGTAGATGCCGTGAAGAAACTGTTGAAAATATATTTTTTTAAGAGCCTGGTTGGGGCAATTATAGAAATTCTTATAGTCGATACATTAGCCAATTGTCTTCTATACTCACAAACATTATTCTCTGTATCTGTCTTTAATTTTGCTTTGAAAAAGTATTGCATGCAGAAACGTTGAAAATGAACGTTGATAATATGATCAGGTGATCGTTAACATAATAACGCCCTAAGTGAGGAAACTCAATCGAAAGAATGGGTAAAATCCACACAATGATTCCGTAGGTATATCCAAAATTTAAGTCCTCTACTTGTTTGAAAGATGACAGCATGAAGGTTCATAAAATAATATGGCAAAATATAGCATTGTGAAAAAAAAATTTTTTTGAATACACAATTAGTATTTGTCAACTAATAACCAAGTTTCGTCCAGATCGAATCAGTTTATTTTGAGTAATTGAGGAAATAGCAAGGGTACTAAAGAAATAACTACGAGATTTGACATATCTGTTTTTCCAATATTTCCGAAACTGAATATCGTATTGAGCTGATATCTAGTACAATCTTGTTGGAGATTGAGTTTTGATCAGTTGCCGAATCGTACAGAAATCTCGAGGATGTAGTTTCCGAATCAAAAAAAATTTTGGAAACCCCTTTTATTTTCTAATTATAATATCCGGACAAATTTTGCGGAACGTTACTCGTAAGTATTCTACAATCAACCAAACAGTTTCAATCTGATTACTTCAATACTTCTCAAAAATTGAGGAATCACCTCAAAAATTCAATAGGATATAACACAGAAACCATTCGACCAAGTTTTCCCATTAACAAAATGAATCGTTGGCATTCGATACGCAACCTACTCTGAAAGTATCAAGTCCCTAGCTCATTCTGGTCGCAAGTTATCGTGGCAACGACTAGTGGGTCAGAATTGAATATTAAATCAGAAGCATCATCAGTAAATCGTTTGAGACCATTCGAGAGAATTTTCAGGGTAAAAAAGACGTTGTACATATTGAACAAGGCTATAAAACCTCCTGACTATTCTGGATTTTTCTTGTAATATATTTTCACAACTCACAGATGGTTTCATATTTTTGATTCAAACTGTGGAAATGAATATCTCGTTATGGCCATAAAGCCCCTCGGCCTAGTCAAGATAGCGTTAAAATTTTGGCCCCCTCATGCATTGAGAACGATCTTACAGCAATGCTCCTATGATTTCTACTTGAGTGTCATTGCTTATGAAGTCAATTTACAAGTAATTACAGGGCGAATTTCCCGGGGACAGCTACCCTCTACTTCACACCCTCACAATATTCGCAGGGGTCCGGAAAAACGAAGGAAGATAAGTTCATTTTCCGAGTATGTGTTCGGAATAGATTTGACAACATTCTCCGTCATTATCTTTCGATGGCGTGACTCAGGACATTTTTTATATCGACAATTTTTGATGTTCGCTATTGAGGAAAGCAGAATGGTTTATCCATTTAGGATTTCCATTTCCTTCTTCTGATTCGCGAGCGTTTAGATATATTCACATTTCCGTTATCAATTTTAAGATAATGAACCAAACTTCGTCAGTTCAAGATAGCAGTCAGAAGAACCAGTCTTGCATGTAAAACTATATATCTAGTTTTATGTTTTTTTCAATTTATTTCAATACAATATCATCATGTTTGCTTCCACACACTTTCACAACGCGTTAGTTCTGAATAATTTGATATTAAAAAAAAGGAAACGCCAAATTGTTTGAAACGAGATTTTACGTTTCTTTGTACTGAATGACAATTATTATTATTTTCATTTTTATTACTATTATTATCACTATTATCATTAGTAATTTATCCTTATTATTATTCGTGAAATAGCTCATTTCAGGTTATTTTGGATAAATACTGTTGATCATTGATAACCTAACAATTATTTAATGAAATTAAGGACTGAGAAATTATTATCTACAAATCGGATTATAATTTTTTTAACTTTTTTTCAAAAGTTCCGAATCGAGAAACTTTTGAGCCGAATTATCGATCTAGCTTTTAAACTTCCCGGAAATCAGTTAGAAAATCCGAAGGAATTTCATAAGGCGATCACCCATCCACGATCTAGTCAAAACCGATGGTGCTTGTTCCTAAGAATAACTCGTTGAAAATATTCCGAAAATTTTCATATAGCTTAAAAAACCGAATACTCAGTTGAAGAAGCTTGGAATTCTTTTTTCCATATTCGTTTTTATATTCCCAAAAGTGAATAATTATCATAATTCTTCCCGAATGTGAGACAGAGTAATAACTCGATTCGTAAATGTAATTGGATCGGCGACAGCCAAATTCGAGCGAGAAATATTGCTAATATAATAACATTTTTCGTCTCCCAGACAATTATACTGTTGTTTATAGAAGCCATTATGTTATCATTCATTCTTGGTTAATGGATATTTCATATTATGTTCAGAAGGCAATAAATCATTTACTATACGTTTGTTTTAGAGTTCAGAGTATAGCTGTCTCTGTTTGATTATAACTATTAACACCGCATTAAAACTGGATAAGGCTTGCTATGATTTTTCGTGACTTCGAGTCAATGCTGTTCCCGAATTTTTACTGGCAATATTTCACTCCAACGCAGGACAAATTTTAAGTATCAATAAGAGTGAAATAATTTTCTGTAGGAAAATCAGTGATGAAATTTTCGACTGGCAAACTACTTTTTTGAACAGAAACAACATTGGCACCCAATTAAGGAAAGGAACAATATCAACTCATATTGGTCCAAGTCAACCATACATTGTGCAAATTTGAAAATTTACCGCAATATCTCGGTTTCCGTGCTAAAAAGAAAAAATGCAAAAATGATATCGTTTAAAGCTCATTTTGGGAGGATTTCGAATCATTTTTTCAGGTTTTTTCTCGGTTTTCTCTCCCAATATCTGAGACAAAACTATTAAAATTGAATGAAATTGTTTTTCCATGAAAATGCCCTTGCGGTTTGTAGGATGAAACTATTTGTCAAGGGCAATTTTTTGGAAAACAGATTGCCTAATGAACAATACAGAAACACTACAAACGATAAACAAAGTGAACTGTGACGTTTCAGAGTACAAATCTGACTCTTTCATCAGACAAACGAGAAAAAAAAAGAATTATCTTTCGATTTTTTGTTTTGAGTTGAGACTTTTTGTCAAATCGACATTTTTCTATCAATTTGACAAAAGTCTTAACTCAAAACGAAAAGTCGAAAGATAATTCTCAAAATTTTCTTCTTTGTCTGTTGAAAGCGTCAGATTTGTACTCGGAAACGTCACAGTTCTCGTTGTTTATCGTTTATATTGTTCCTGTATTGTTGAGACTTTTGTCAAATTGACATTTTTTTGTCAATTTCACAAAACTCTCTTGTCTGATGAAAAGTCAGATTTGTACTCTGGAACGTCACAGTTCGCTTTGTTTATAGTTCATATTGTTCCTCTTTTGTTCATTAGGCAATCTGTTTTCCAAGAAACTGCCCGTGAAAAATAGTTTAACCGCAAGGGCGTTTTCCATGAAAAAACAGTTTTCAATTTTAATAGTTCTGTTTCAGATATTGGGAGAAAAAACCCAGAATGAAACTGAAAAATAATTATTTCAATGAAAATGTGGAAAAAATTTCATCAATGGATCTAAAATTCTATTTTTACACGAGTGGGATTCAAGGAAATGCTATCATTGTACCCATTAGTAAAAAATTATTTTCAGGTGTAATTGCAACCCTTGCAATTATAACTATTCTTCTTTTTCTTATTTTTTGGAACTAATACTAACTAAAACATCGAGTGTATAACATTTTTGAAGAGGCAATTGCCACTACCTTTGAAAGAAGATGTTTTCTGACCCCTCTTCCCCTGTAGATTGAAACAAATTGATTGAAACCATAAATATAAAAAGTCTACGAACCAAAAGTAGGTAATTCTCAAATCGTTAGAAAATTTAATAAAAGCAATCAATGAAGAGCATTACCTACAACTTCATCAAGAACGCAGATAATCAAATATGCATGCGTTGAATCGAGAAAATATAGGTATTATCATCAACACGTCTGTCACTTGTTCAAACCACCCTATATTTCATGCACGAATTGGAATTTGTATCTGAATATCATTCCGTTTCACACGCAAGCAACTCGAACAGGAAATATTAATTGGGCATGAAAAGAAACTAACATAATTCATGAAAGATTTGCTTTTCAATTTTCTTTGTCTGCCTTCTTATCCGACCCCATACATCAGGAATTATTCTTTTTCTATGAATTCTTTATCCAGTGCATTAGAAATTATGTCTGCAAATGTTGAGATGTAGATTTCATGCAAGGATTGAGAGGAATTGAACTTGATGATGAAGAAAGATTTCATGGTGGAGGTGGAATGTGGAATTCAATATTGTTTTTCAGCTTTCAGTTCAGCCGGCTAGTGAATTCACGATAGTCTTTAAAGATGAGTATTTGAGACTGTTTTAGTAAGCCTTACGTGAGTGACATCTCAATCTCTTGTCGAAAATGAGAAATAAGATGGGACCGCTAACTCTTGATCCAAAACTAGACGAGACTTTTGTATTTTTCCGTAGAACTATTAATATTCACAGGCAAAAATACACACAAGATATTCTACAGAAGAAAAAAGGTAAAGAAATAAAGAAAATCCTAGGAAAGCACTACAAGCTTATTCATAAGGGGAATATAGCCTTACTTTCTGATGGAAATATTTAGCTATGTTTTTTCGATATGGTCCTCACGAAATTCTGTATGAAGCTTGGAGCGTTCACTTTTCAATCCAATCATAAATTTCAATTCGATCCGATTTGTGTTTTTGAAAAATTGAACGGTTGTTCACAAATTCGTTATCTACTCCCTGAGTCAATATTATGCTGACTACTGGAATCACTACCGAAATGATCTGCTTGAAGAGTTGACAACTTAAGCGCAGGTTTTGAGTTCAATATTCGAATAAATTGATTAAGCCTGATGTACAGTTCATGACGTGTGTATTCAAAATTGAATGTGAATTTTTATTTAAAACAGCTCTATACAGTCTATACTCTCTTGTAGTATGTAACTCACAGTTTCTAGAGTTTTTTCGATAGTTGTAAAAACTGATCAATAAACGCTGATATCATTATTATTATGATTTTTATTATTATCATTATTATTATTTTTGTTATTGTTATTATTATTATTATTCTTATTATTATTATCATTATTATTATTATTATTATTATTATTATCATTATTATTATTATGAAGACGGAATTCTCCAATTGGTTAACTCCACTCAATGATTCCGCAGATATACGTTCAATATTTTATGTTCGCAATAATTCCACAATTTCACATTGGATCTAATTGAAATTTAAGTACTACTCGATTGAAAAATGGCAGTTTGAAACTTCATGTGGAGCTTCGTGAGGACTACTTATATGATTGGACCGCAAAACATAAAATATCTGAGAGAAAAATTTCAGTTTTTCTCATTTGGTCTAATTGAATTATAGCCAAGAAACTTCACACAAACTTGCGAATAAGTAGGTATTCGCCAACTAGCTACCAGGTTTCATCATCATCGGATCAGTATTTTTCGAGATATTTTTGAAAAAACAATGATACTGGGGAAATAAGCACGGAAATCGATATGCCTACTTTTTCCTAATAATATAATAAATATCCGATATATAATAATATAATATATCCGATCGACCTGAAATTCTAAACACTCTTTTCAAGTTACATCTTCGAGGTAATATGAAAAGTTTCCCAAAAAAATGTTTTCACATTTTTTCCTAACATTTCACTGATTTAGTCCCCACGAAATTCCGAATAATGTAAACTGAAAGATAAAGCGAACAAATAACTGAGGAATGTGACATCTACGTTATTCTTGAAAATTATATTGGCACTCAAACTATCGATCCCGGTTCATTCGCCATTTGGCAACCATATAAATTGTTTCATTTTATAGATTTTTTCTGGGTTTTCAATCCCAATATCTGAAACAGAACTATTGAATATTGAATAAAATTGTTTTTCCATAGAACGCCCTTGCAGATTGCAGTATTGAACTATTTTTCAAAAGCAGTTTTCTCGGAAACAAATCGCCTAATGAACAATACCGGTACAATACAAACGATAAACAAAGCGAACTGTGATGTTTCAGAGTACAAACATGACTCTTTTACCAGACTTTTGACGATAGTCTCGAAACGAAAAATCGGAAGAAAATAATTCTGAAAATTTTCTCGTTGTCTGATGAAAGAGTCAGATTGGTACTCTGAAACGTCACAGTTCGCTCTCTTTATCGTTTATATTGTTCCGGTAATGTTAATTAGACAATCTGTTTTTCAAAAAACTGCCCTTGACAAACAATACAATCCCGCAATCCACAAGAGCGTTTTCCATAAAAAAAAACAATTTTCATTCAATTTCAAAAAGTTCTGTTTCAGATATTGGGAGTGAAAACCCAAGAAAAGACTTCAAAATGATGCAAAATCCTCCCAAAATAAACCCTAACCGATATTACAAATTATTCTGGTGCCGATGTCTTTAACTTGTTTTTTTCTACAACATCTCAATTGATCTGTCCAGTGAAGCTTATCTATCACTTGGATTGATCAACGACCTTCAAAAATTCCACTGGTAATTTTTTACTAACTATAGTAACCAATCAAATTACTTAATTTTGAGTCATGTGTCAAATCACATATGGATCAAAGCGACTCTTTCCCTCGTCATAATTTCCACCAATCAGAAACGCGCAATTTTGAATTACAAATGGTTTCCAGATGAAAAATTTCAAAAAGCCCTGCCGTGAAGGCAGCAACTTTTGCGCGCATGTTCAATGTAGATGACCGCTTCAGCAACGAATTTGAACGTGCGCGCAAAAGCTGCTGCCTTCACGGCAGTGCTTTTTGCAATTTTTTTCTGATAAATTACTGGATTTCAATTCGATCATATCTGTATTTTTGGACATATTGTAAAAATAAAATTTTGAATGGGTATATCTACGGAATCATTGGGCGGATTTTACCCATTCACGAATTCGACCTTCGTCATTAAGCCCCAAACCTACTCTACAAATATCGAGTTTCTAAGTCGTTTCTTCCGGAAGTTATTGTGTTTACGGTCAGCCTAACGGCCGACTGCGTAAACACAATAACTTCCGAAAGAAACAACTTAGAAACTCGATATTTGTAGAGAAGGTTTGGACCTTAATTACGAAGGCCGAATTCGTGAATGGGTAAAATCCACCCAATGATTCCGTAGATATACCCAATCAAAATTTTATTTTTCCAATATTTCCAAAAATACAGATCAGATCGAATTGAAATCCAGTACTTCATCGAAAATAACAGTTCGAAGTTTCATACAGAATTCAATGAGGATGATATGATGAGAAATATCGAGTTTCTAAGTCGTTTCTTCCGGAAGTTATTGTGTTTACGGTCAGCCTAACGGCCGACTGCGTAAACACAATAACTTCCGAAAGAAACAACTTAGAAACTCGATATTTGTAGAGAAGGTTTGGACCTTAATTACGAAGGCCGAATTCGTGAATGGGTAAAATCCACCCAATGATTCCGTAGATATACCCAATCAAAATTTTATTTTTCCAATATTTCCAAGAAAACAGATCAGATCGAATTGAAATCCAGTACTTCATCGAAAATAACAGTTCGAAGTTTCATACAGAATTTAATGAGGATGATATGATGAGAAAATCATAGAAATTTTTTTTTTCAAATTGTTCTAATAACACGATTATCACGAAATTTTGCATAAAGTTGTCTTTCAGCATTTTAAAACTAGCTGTGAAGTTTAATCAGGACTGAGTCATTATTTCTCGAGTAATACCGAAAAAATCAACGATATCGAGAAGAAAACCTCGAAATTTGACATATTTTTTCCCGATATCTCCAAAACTTATAATCGTATCGAACTGAAATTGAGTACACTGCTGTGAAATTAGAAGTTCAAAGTGTGAGTATAATTTTTTTTGGATATGATGAATGGTTTCCGAAAAAAAAATTTTTTTGTAAAAAAATTTCGAAAAAAATTTTTTTTTAAATTTACTGACAATATGATCTTGACGAAATTTGGCTCAAAGTTGCGCGTCGTTATACTCCACCAAATTGCCAAGTTTGAATCCAATCGCTTGAGTAGTTTCTGAAATAAAAAATAAATAACTTCAAAACTTCAAGTGCCTATAACTCCGAAACTATTCGACCGATTTGGCCCATTAACGAACTTAACCGCGGCATTCTGATGCGCAACCTATCCTGAAAGTTTCAAGTAGCTAGCTTGCTTCTGTCGACAGTTATCGTGTCTACGGTAGGCTAACCGGAAAAATTAGATGCTCTTATGATAATACTTACGATAATACCCTACATGTGGTGTTTTCAGTTTGGTGTTTTCGACAAGTAAAAATTATCTTATCAACTACCCTGCGGGTCTTGATGAATCCTCGAATTTTGTCATGGTGAATCCTTTAAGCGTGTTGCTAATAGCCCTCGGTCTTCGGCGTCGGGTTATTATCAACCAACACGCTTTCAGCATTCTCTATGACAAAATTATCCCGGTATTATCAAAGCCCCAGGGGTATTACTACTCAAAATCTTATAAGATAACAGAAATGAACTAAAAACATGTGAAATATATCACCAGAATGTACAGTTTCTCCGATGAAAAATCTGAAATACGGGTTCAGAAATTGGCCATCCTAAGACAAGCGCCCGTCAACTTCACTGGGGTTTGTCAACATGAAATCTCATGGCACTTCAAGAGCCACGCAGAGCCAAATAAAACCACTAATTTAGTTCGCACAATATTCCATAACTAATTTGCGAGATGTCTCCGAAGCTTCCTTTCCTTAAAATATTCATCCGTTCCATCAAAGCCACCCCTAATTTGGAGGTGACACGGCATTTACAATTCGGGACAGATAAAGATGACTTTCTTGACGAGGGTGCATCACCAACACGAAAACCTCAACAAGCCACTTCAGATCCCATAACAAAATTGGTATTTTCTCCCTCTCCTGAGCCTTAGATCACTGTCGGGTCCAATTTCTCCATTCTTAAGTGGCCTTCGAGAGCTCTATTGTAATCACCTACTCCGTGGTGGGTTCTGGGGTTTGTTAAACCATGATTTATTGCGTTTTAATTCGATTCCGGGGTTAATCTGACAGAGATCAGTAAATAGAATCGACTGATTCAATAGAGCCAAATAATTTTCAGAAAATGAGTTCAGAATCATTTGAGAGGCCACTCGAATCGATACAATTTCTAGAAATCTAATGACGTGAAGTCGGGAGTATTTAGACGCTCGTTAATTGTTCTATATACTATTTTTTTGAACCAGGTTAGAATCGGGCAGAGCTTAAGATCGAAATGGATAAAGGCGGAAGACATTTCGACTCTTCAGTGTATAAGTTCAGAGATAAATCTAACAAACGAAATAGAGAATAGGATATCATGATGATTTCGAGAGATCTTATAAAAATTTCAAATCGACACAGCAATCAATTGATGCTGCCGCCTGCGCCATTTAGCAATTTAAAAAAATACTTCTGGTGCGACGAAATATTATGGTTTCAATTACTCTAATGTCTATCATACGGTTTTTACACTATCATCCCAATTGAGTATCGATTGAAGCTCATTTTGGGAGGATTTTGCATTATTTTTAAGGTTTTTATGGGTTTTCACCCCCAATATCTGAAACAGAACTATTAAAAATTAAATAAAATTGTTTTTTTTCATGAAAAACGCCCTAGTGAATTGCAGTATCAAGTTATTTGTCAAGGGCAGTTCCTTGCAGAAAAGATTGCCTAATGAATAATACAAACTATAAAGAAAACGAACTGTGACGTTTCAGAGTAGAAATCAGACAAAACAAAATTTTAAGAATTATTTTCTTTCGATTTTCTTTTTGATTTGAGACTTTTGTCATATTGACAGTTTTGAGAAAACATAGCAACACAGATTCATTCGGTTTGAAAATTTTTTGATTCTACCTCTCTTTTAAATAAATTCAGCCAAATAGGGTCAATTTCTATCGAAAAATGAGCAGAATTACCCTCTCCATTTAACAAAATCCAAGAGGACTCTTTGGTTTTTCTTTTCAAATTATCTGATTCCAACATTATTATTTTTGTATTGTCCCAATCTATCATGTGATTCCCATTGGTCGAACATACATGGTTCGCTATTTGGAATTTTTGTATGTCTCTATTTCTCAGGTTGTTTTTGTGCTCTCGTTTTCTGATATCTAATGGTCTTGACGTTTCCTCTGTATATGCCTCTCCACAAATGCAGGGAATACTATAAACACATTTTTTTGATTTCGTTTCTCGTTAATTGGTTTGGTTTTAGTTAAAATCGATATTAAATCATTTTCTGATTTGAAAATTGATATTGAATTTAGCACCAATTCTTCTGATCTTTTCTGAGAGTCCATGTTCATAGGGAATCACATTTAATGAATTGGATTGTTCATGATGGTTGGGCTGTTGATTTGGTTGATAATTAGAAGAAAATTTTTTGTCTAAATTTGAAAAGGTTCTATTTACAAATTCTCTCGGATATACATTCATAAGATAGGTCTCCAGTTTCATAGAATTTTTAGTTCAATTTTCATTTTGTAATTTGCAAGAAATCAGTTATTGAATTTAAACAGACATACCGTGGGTTTCACAAAGCTTGATCGTCCGATTAACGCTCTGATATTCTGTGGTGTTGTCAAAAATGAACTGAAATTGAGCATAGAATTGTCTTGATCAGAACAATCACGTTAATCAGAGCTTTGTGAAACCCGCTAATAGTCTCTATTCTCAGTTCCAGATATTATCAATTCAGGTAGTCATTTCTTCCGAAAAGAAACAACTTACCAGCTCGATATTCGTTGCTTTGGACCTTAATTACAAAGGCCGAATTCGTGAATCGGTAAAATCCATCGAGAAATGACTGTTCGAAGGTTTGTTCAGAATATCATGAGGATAATGTGGTCATAAGATCACAGAATACTGAATATTTGAAAAAAAATTTTTCTTCAAATTGTTCCAATGACACGATCATCACGAAATTTTGCACAGAGTTGTACATCAGCACTTACAAACAAGCGGCCAAGTTTCATTTCGATAGAATTAGTATTTTTCGATTTATCCCGGAAAAAACAACGATATCGAGAAGAAAACCACGAAATTGTATATATTTTTTCCCAATATCTCCAAAATTTATGGTCGTATCAAAATGAAACTAGATAGTGTGCTGTGAAATATGATGTTCAAGGTATGAACACAATTTTTTTCCGGATTGAATAAACGATTTCCAAAAACAAAAACTTTCGAAAAATTTTTTTCAAAATTCACTGACACCGGAAGAAATGACTTAGAGACTTGATATTTGAAAAGTAGCTTTGGAACGCAGTCAGGAGAGTCGAATTCGGGAATGGGTGAAATCGGCCTAATGATTCCGTAGATATAGTGATTCGAAATTTTTTTACCCAATATTTCCAAAAAAACCAATTAGATCGAATTGAAATCCAGTCTTTATCGAAAATACATGAGCGCAGAAGCTGTTGACTTTTCGTCAGTGGTTTTCTGGGTTTCACTTTCACAGAAGAGAAATTTGTTTTTCTAATAATGCAGAAACAAAGTACATTTTTTGCAACTATCTATGGAATCGAGTGAATGAATCCCGAATATTATTGGTCAACAAAACTGATCAACTTCCGCACATAATACAAGGGGTGCCAAAACCGCTCATGTTCCCAAATAACATCTCTTTGAACCCGAATAATAAAATCCATTACGATGCAAATTTCACGGTAGGCAAGGGTCCAACGCAGATATAGAATACAGATATGTTAAAGCTTTCCCCATATTATCTCTTCATCATTTAAATTCGTTCAGTGCATTTCGAGCAACAGCCATACAACTATATGTATGTTGCGCAATTAGACGAGAGAGTGATGGATCGCCACAGGAAAATTTCATTATTTGTGGAAAATAGAAATGAAATTCTGGTAAACTAGAGAGAATGAGTGCCCCTGTATTTGCTTGTTTAGTTAGCAATTACAGATATTCATGATGAATTCGAATTTTCGGTGAGAGATGTCATACTGATACTATTGACCTGAGTATAGGTTTGTTTTTAGTTTTTCATACATAAATGGTTCAACTGACCCTTCTGGTATTTCATTATATGTCAGAAAGCTACGAAAACTAATTTTAAGGATAATATTCGGATGAGCTGAAATTTCAACTCTAGCTACTGGATTTTAATGAGCTTCCACAGTGAAAAATGAGCTAAAAATACTTGCTCACTTGCTATTGTTATAATGGTTATATTTCATCCTACAATAACCTAATACTTCAAATAATACTTGTGAATGTGAATGTGATCGTCAATTTTTTAGTGATTTCAGATCCACAAGGAATATTAGGTTAGGTCCGCTATTGTTTATAATATATATAAACGATCTTCCCCTTAATATAAGTAGCTTGCTGTATCTGATCATTTATGTTGATGATACTAATATTATAAAAATTATCAATGACATCCTTAATTTAATGCAAGAATTGAATAATGCTTATATAGATGTGAAAGAATGGTGCTCAGCAAATTGCTTAAAATTAAATGCTAAAAAAACGGATTGCATAATGTTCCAAACCGAGAGATCGAAAATAATGCCTCCTAATAACATTTCACTAGATGGTTCTCAAATTAAGATGATGAAATGTGTAAAGTTTCTTGGTGTTTATGTTGATTCCAATCTGAAGTGGAGAAATCATATTGACTCCTTGAATAAAAAATTGAATTCTACCATCTATGCTATTAATGTTTTGAAAAAGTCAGTAGATGTATCCATCCTGAAAATTATTTATTTCTCTAATTTTCAGTCTATCTTGTCGTATGGTATTGTATGCTGGGGAGGCAGTTCCTGCTCTGCATGCCTTTTTGTGAAACAAAAAATGGCTTTAAGATCAATGCTAAACATGAAATACAGGCAGACGTGCAGGGGTGTCTTTCGTGCTAATAATATCCATACTTTCACAGGACTTTATGTTTTCCATTGTATAAAATTTCTCATACAACACAGAGAGTTATTTGAAAAATTTAAAAATAAGAATGTCAAAACTAGGCAGGTGGATCAATATATGTATCCTATACACAATCTCACACTGACAGAGAATAATGCAATGTATATGTGCATCAAATTATTTAATGCTCTTCCAAAACATTTCCGTTCTATAAGCAATGATAAGGTTTTTATAAAAGAGTTATTTTCATTTATCATGAAATGTGAACCTTATAACTTGCAGGAATATCTTGATTACTGCAAATGTAATAATGGCTATAGTTGAATTGATTTTATTTTGACATTTTTTCTATGTATTTACATGTATGGTATACTATGAAATGAATAAACTTATCTATCTATCTATCTATCTATACAGATATGCTGCATGGAAACTCACAATCAGATTATATGAGATATTTTCAAGCCTTTACCAACTTAAACTCTTCCATTTCTTTGACGTTATCTTATGCGCTTGTTCAATGTTCATGTCGCAAATTTTGGGCAGAAAATAATTCAGTATTGTTGTATGAAAAATCTCTCATTAAGAATTCGTGATGATGAAATTTTCAACTATTTGCCGGAAAATTTCAGAAAGAAACCAGTGGTTAATCTATCCTTGCCCATTCGCCATTCAGCAACCGTAAGATCGAATCAGCAGGAGAAAACATGATTGGCCTTCACAGGCTTAGTACGAAAGTGAGCTTCTCTTAGACTGAACTGCAAAATACGCTACACAGTCCTATCCCGAATACTTTCTTTAAATTTACTGACGATATGATTCCGACAAAATTTAGCTCAAAGTTGCGCGTCGTTATACTCCACCTAACTGCCAAGTTTGAATCCAATCGCTCAAGTAGTTTCTGAAATAAAGAATAAATAACTTCAAAATTTCAAGTACCTATAACTCCGAAACTATTCGACTGATTTGGCCCATTAACGAA
Organism: Myrrha octodecimguttata; assembly: GCA_958510865.1. Lineage (NCBI taxonomy): Eukaryota > Metazoa > Arthropoda > Insecta > Coleoptera > Coccinellidae > Myrrha > Myrrha octodecimguttata. Next base: position 20,585,700 of record OY294063.1, read on the forward strand.
CTTAACCGAGGCATTCTGACCTACCCTGAAAGTTTCAAGTTGCTAGCTTGCTTCTCTCGACAGTTATCGTGTCCTCGGACGGCCTGCCGGCCGGACAGAATCGGTTTTGACACCGGATTCGTCATCAGTGAGTCCAACCTAGTCGATTGAGACCATTTTCGGCTCAATCATCCAAAATTATAGACATTCGGACAAAACGATAGCACGCTGTTCCCCTAGAACATGCGCGCAAGTCACCCTTTCGATTTATTATTCGGTAAAATCAAATAATAAACCTTAGTGATCAAAAATTAGCCACCCCCCCCCTGAAAATTTTACAGTTTACGTTTTGTAGATTTGAATGATAATAATAAATTGAATTCAGTAATACAAAGTGTTGGAAGTAACAAAGAGCTGATACTCATGGGAGATTTCAATGGTAGAACAGGTAACCGGAAGAACGATCCTATAGTTGGGCCATTTGGAGAGGACAGATGCAATGACAACGGAGAGCGATTAATCGATTGCTGTCAATCTAACGATTTAAAAATTGCAAATGGATTCTTCAAACATAAACCTATCCATAAGTTTACTTGGATCCAACACACAAGGAACCTAAAATCTATCATTGATTACATCATAACACGGCAGCACACTCATCTTAGAGTTGACGATGTGAGAGTTTACAGAGGGATTCTGTGCGACTCGGACCACTGCTTTGTTAGAGCAAGAATATACTTTCCTTGGCATCATGATAACTCCCGAACAAGTCTCAACCAAACAGAAAACAATTCCCGTTCATCAGATGAAATAAACTTTAAAAGATGGAACCTTAGCCGCCTACAGGATGATATAACGAAACAAAAGTACCAGAGCAGGTTAGATGAATGTTTGACGGGCATTGAAGACCTTGACACAGAGAACATATACAATCGAATAAAAGAAGCCTCAGAGAGAGCGGCCACGGAAGTACTGGGAGAAAGTTCACACCAGAAGAGCAAAACATTATGGTGGAATGATGAAATAGAAAAAATGGTGGATACGAAAAAGAAAGCTTACTTGAAATGGTTAACAACTAAAGAACAAGAGGACAGAGAATCATACCTGGAGGCGAAAAGAGCAACAAGGAGGAAAATTAATGAGGCAAAAAGAGATGCATGGGATGAAAAATGCAAGGAGATTGACTCTTATCTGGGGGGACGTAAAACAGCAGAATCTTGGCGATTTATTAACCAACTGAAAAGCCCCAGTCGAAACAAAGCTCGCATTGACACAATTCCCATGAACAACTGGGCAACACATTACGAACAACTTTTGACAGAGACAAGACAAGAATACATTACACCAACTGCACCAGACGTAAACATTGATGGTGAAGCAATTACAGTGGACATTGAAACAGTGAAAAGAGCAGTACATAAGTTGAAGAACGGTAAATCCCCTGGTCCTGGAGGAATACCTACAGAGCTGATCAAATACGGAACACAAAAACTTTTCCAAACTGTCACGAATCTGTTTAATAAATGCTTAAACGGACATCTAGTACCCAAAGAAAGGAAAAAGGCATATATTTCATCGATTTACAAGAAGGGTGATAAAAAGAACTGCTCAAACTATAGAGGTATATCAGTGACCAGCACATTTAGTAGAATATATGGTAGAATTCTACGAGACCTCATAGAAGCAGAATACAGTGAAATAGAAGAAGAGGAACAGTCTGGATTTAGAGCGGGCAGATCATGTGCAGATAATGTCTTCTGCTTAAAACAGATTATAGAGAAAAAATTGAGCACTAATCAAGAAATCCATCTGATGTATATCGACTTGAAGAAAGCCTATGACAGCATACCTCTGAAGAAACTCTGGGAAACATTGCAGGAAACTAACATCAGTCAGACATTAATAACAGCGTTGAAAAATTTGTACAAGGGAAGCAAATCACAGATAAAATCCGGCAATAAATTATCACAAGAATTTAACGTGACAAAGGGATTACGGCAGGGATGCTGCGTTTCACCAACTCTTTTCAAGGTGTATATATCTGTAGCGCTGAGAAGGTGGAAGAAGAAATGTGGGCCAATGGGAATCGAACTAGATAACACCTATCTATACTCACTCCAGTTCGCCGATGATCAGGTCATCATTGCCAACGACAAGGATGATTTGGAATATATGGCTAGAAAACTCCAGGAGGAATATGAAATTTGGGGACTTGAGATGAACACACAAAAGACAAAATACCTCCCTATAGGAACGCAAGATACATCGAATATCAGATTGGAAAATAATGAGGAAGTAGAAGTGGTATCAGAGTATACTTACCTGGGTGTAATGTTTGACTCAAGTGGAAGCGACAACAGAGAGATCAGAAACAGAATAAACCAGACCAAAAAGGTGATAGGATGCCTGAATAGCATACTTTGGAACAACTGCATTGGTAAAAAACGAAAACTCAATATATATAATACAATGATAAAGAGTAACCTTCTGTATGGAGCTGAAACTTGGAGGACAACAGAAGAGAATAAAAGACGTCTAGAAGCGGTTGAAATGGACGTTCTCAGGAGATCATTGGGAGTATCACGACTACAAAAAATCAGAAATGAGGAAATCCGTAGACAAATGGGAGTGGAAGGTATGCTTTTTGATGATATAGAAGCGAAACAACTTGTATGGTATGGTCATCTACAGAGAATGGACGAACATAGACTGCCAAAGAAGGTTTTAGAATGGATACCTGTCCAACGTCGAAAGAGAGGACGGCCAAGGAAATCTTGGACAGAAGGTGTTGCAAAAGCCATGAGCTCGAGAGATCTGAGACACGGCCAGTGGAATGATAGAAAGAGGTGGAGAAAAGGCATCGGACAACGTCGAACGACGTTATGACCCCGATTCATATATATATAGATTTGAATGAAATAATTAAAAAAAAACGTCCGTCCGCCGTCCGTTCTACGGGACTTTTCTCTGAAAATAATGAACTGAAATCCGTGCAACTTTGTAGAAAATTGTGTGTCGCTCGAGATTGATTATCCAAGCTTTTCAGCAGGATCGGTGTAACCTAAGAGCCCAATATTAGGGGTAGGAGAAAAAAAAATGTTTCTCAAAAACTTAATACCACCGAATTTTCATGAAACTCTCAACGTTGATTACTGTTGCATTAGTCAACCTAAAAATTTTCATCCGAATGATTTTCGACCAGTGGTCTTTGACTTATAAAGAAAAACGCTGCAAATTTTCAAAAATCCCGAAAATGAATCATCGCATTCGGTTTCAAGATTGGAATTCAGTGGAAAAATCGGTTACTTTTTCATTCAGAATCATATATTTGAAAGTAGATGACATCGAGTTTTTGTGTTTGTGGAAAACCAAAGAATTATGAATAATATATAAATTTAATTTCAGATATCAATGGTATGGGGTGATATTTTCTCAGTTGAATGAACTGAGAAAATAATAAACCCTTGTGTGAAATTTGCAGCGTTTGTAAATAAATTAAATGTGTGGTAACAGGGGAAATGATTGAACACCACTATGATAGAACAAAAGTTGGGTTGCAGAAAAAAGTAGAAATGATGAGTCAATCAATGACCGATACACGTCCTCACCGAATATTAAAAAAACCAGTATCTTTAAAGTAAGAAATCTATTCCGGGTTCTTCATCCATTTTGAAATATCAGAAAAAGTGACGAGAGAGGAAAATAGTGTTTTTAAAGTGGTAGAAAAGTTTTCAAAATGAGTTCGGAGTTTCAAGACGATCCGAAAATAAACACAGATACAGATTCATTCACCATTATGTTACCAGAAACATTGGATTGGTAAGAGGAGATATCAGTCGCCTCAATTAGTAGAGTACCATTTTTGTGATATAAAAAGTAAAATAGAACAGCCTACCCACGTCTGCTTTGGATTTCCGAGTAATACAAAAAAAACCAACATCTGTTTAGTTAAGCTACCCATTTCCTTCACCATTTTGCAACACTAGTGTTAGAGACTAGTCCATAAGGTAGTGTTTCTTAAGCGGGAGAAGAATTTTTCGGACGAGTTTGGAGAATTTTCACGAGCTCAAAAATATCTTCACACTGCTGGGTGGATTGATCTGTTGAACAAGCTGTATTTTTTTGCTAAAAGGGGCGCACAGCCTTCACACGTATCTTGATGGTTTTCCTTTGATCAACAATATTCACTCAATTCATATAAGGAGTCCCAAACTGGTTCCACAACAGTTAAGATCCGACTTATTCAATTCCAATATTCAAAGGTCATTCATGTCAATGCCAGCATTTCAACCTCAACTAACAAAACTCCAAATGGAAACACCAACCTTCTCTCACAATAAAAACAAATCGAACCTGCGAAAGAACTCCGTCTGATTGTGATACGAAAGTCAATATTTGTTCTATGCGAAGGACGCAAGAGGAGGGATGTTAATACGATATAGGTTGAATGGGGCTACCACGTAGGGGGTGAAAATTCAACGGAAAAGAACAGCACGGAACCCCTACTGCGGACGCGCGCCTTGAGAGAAATCAGATTGATCAGTGAACCATGCGGTAATTGAAGTCGCCCTCATCTAGTGCAATGTCCCGAAGGGGTTGAGGAATAATATGTCAGAGAAGCTATTGGTGTATAATGTATTTCGATAGTGACGTGGATAATGCGGTGTTCTAAGGATTCAATGAATAGGAATGTTGGATTGTCTTCAGGTGGATCTTTCTCAACCGATAAAAAATTTGAAAGATTAAAGTTTGATTCTCACTATACGTTCCGTAACCTTCCAGTATCCTTTCCGTAAAATATTATAAGGTGTATATGAATAGATATATATAGCGGCGGTAGCTCAGTGGTTAGAGCGCAAGCCCCATGATCGTAAGGTCTGGGGTTCAAGCCCTTGGCCGGGAAATAACTTTTCCGGTTTTTAGGGGACCGTCCAACCATTCGCTGTTGGGTAAACAATTAACAGTGCTGTTCCACACGTGGCGCAAAGAATTAGTAACAAAGCCTACACAGAACACACCCGGTATCCTAACTCGCACAAGCTTTGAGCTTCTGAGGGGTTTCGTTGAAGCCTAGGATATTCGGAAAAAATAAAAATACAAAAGATGTATGTATACACAGTATATGTCCCGTTTACGTTCCGTCAACATGACTTCTTGCTTAATAAATTTTGACTTAAATCATACGGAAGGAATACTGGAAGGTTGCGGAATTCACATTTATAAACTATCCTGGTTGGCCATGATTTAGGTCTATCAAGTTTTTTAATTTAAACTGACGCAGGTTGGCACTCGTGAAATATCGGCAATGTCGAAATAATTCTCAGCGACGTTGCCAAATGCCAATTTCTACTCTCAATCTCAACATAATCATCATGCTTGGATATTAAAAATACCGAAGGGAGTTTTGAAGAAGCAGAGACAAAGTATCAGGAAGTGCTATGAAGAATTGAAATCAGCTTTTTCTGATAGTAACCCTGATAATTTGGAATCAATAATTCATCACAAGCTATCCAACATTTTTCGACGTATGTTGGTGAAAACTCAGTGTATCGTTCACATAGATTCCCAAGAACCTTGTAAATTGAGTTAGTTCTTTTGAGGTGGCATATGTTTTGTAGTACTACTACATTTTCATAATGGATTATTTCAAGCTGTGTAACAAGGTATTCAAATGTCTTCAGCAGACTTATTTCTTGAGAATTTCTCAAAGTAGGGAATTCCATAGGTTTGTCTGTTCGTTTGGAAGTTTTACTGCAGTACTTTTATTTTTTTTCGAATGAACTATCACAAAGTAACGGACTACTCTATAGATTTTTTTTCAGAAAAATGTCAACACTCGACTCTTGATTTCCGTACAAGAAGATACTTTAATGGAATCTTCCAACTATGTTTATATAGTGAAATATTTCCAGTTTTAACAGAGCAAAAAGTTTCGTTGCCAGGTCTCTGGAATTATTGAATTCATATAACATTTTCTAAAATTCATTATTTCCCCAAAGTAAATCCACATTTCGAAGAATAAGTAATTACAACGATATCTACTTAGGGAGGACAACGTTTTGTGGTTATCTGACAGAATCACATAGACAGTTTCCGAAAGAAACTAACTTAACCGAGATTTTCAGGATCCAAACCTATCCTGGAAAATTTCGAGGCTCTACTTCTCCTTGGAAAGCTAAAGCAGACACGGCCAACCGGCCGGAAGGACAGTATCAAATTTGACCACGGATTCTTCTTCAGTGAATCCAACCTAGTCGTTAAAGACTATTTTTGGCTCAAAATTCGAAAATAACAGACATTGAAACGTAATGATAACGCGCTGTTCCCCAGAACAAACAAATGTATAATCAAATACCGCAGTGTTAATCTCCCAAGTAGGTGCAACAATTAGTCAGCAATTTTTCACCAGAGCGAAAAATTACTCCGCAGTAGATGTCCATTCCACACGAAATAAATAATGTATAGGACAACAACTAAATCTATTTGTTCGGTGATAAATCTTCCATGGATCGTTGCTAACGCGAACAGAATACATTAAACGAAGGTAGGAAAGCAGGTGAATTAATGAATCCAACTATTTGCGAGTTCAATTTCTGCACGTTCCGAATAGAATTATCTGCCGCCTCGATTTGAATTATTGTTTGCTAGAGGAACATTTTAACTCTGTAGAGGAGGGTAAACGATACTTATTTGCATTGGAAAATCTGATATGTCTCCACTTCGGTCCTTTGTTGCGATTTAGGTTGGAGGAATGGAGTTTGAAACTTCGCTGGAAATGCGTTTAGAAGATAGAACTTTTGTAACTTTCTTGAAGAGCGGTACTATTGTTGAGATTAACTGAATAATTTTGGGTTGATTGTGGACCACTCTTATCAATTTGATTTACAATCACCTAAACTAAATCTATTTCTAATTAGGACTTCGCCGTTCAGGATACAAAATTTTAGGAGATCCCTGATGTGCGTTCAGAATCGTTCCTAAAGCTCACCGATATTTCCGAAAATAAATATATATCGGCTAGAGCTGTTATTTGGTTCCTTTCGGTAAAATATCAGATTGAAGATCTGTGCTAAATTTCATAGAAATCTGATGAATAGTTTTAGAAGAAAATTCTGATTATTTCATATTTTATATATTTTAATTCTTTCAATTCACAACAAAATTTTGCACAAATACTCTCAATAGTCTCAATCTCAATATAATCATCACGCTTTGAAACAAAAATGCCGAAGGTAGTTTTGAAGAAGAGACGAAATATCAGGGACTCAGGAAGTGCTATGTAGAATTGAAATCTGCTTTTTTCTGATGTAACCCTGATAATTTGGAAACAATGATTCATCACAAGCTATGCAACATTTTCATACTGGAGTATTTCAAGTTGTGCAACAAAGTATTTAAATGTCTTCTGTTAACTTATTTCTTCAGAGTTTCGAAAAGTAGGGAATTCCATATGTTTGTCTGTTCGTTTAGAAGTTTTGCTGTAGGGTTTTTCGAGTACTTTTTTTCTATACATTTTTTTCAGTACAATTTCAACACTCGATTCTTGATTTCCGTACAAGAATATAGCATAATTGAATCTTTCAACTATGTTTATATAGTGAAATAAACGAGTTCCTCCAACATTCGCCAGGTCTTTTGAATATTTGAATTCATATAATATTTTCTCAAATTCATTATTTTCCCAAAGTGAATTCACATTTTGAAAAATACATAATTACTACGACATCTACGTAGAGAGGACAACGTTGTGTAGATATCTGACAGAAAAATATATATAACCTAACATTTTCAAAATATACATGCTGAAATGTGTCAGAATGTCATGGCCAACCGGGATAGTTTATAAAAATGAATGGAGTATGGTTGTGCATCCATATTATACAGGGTGATTGTTTATATTTTACCCGATGAGTATTTCAGTTTATATTGGTCTTACAAAAATCTTTGAATGGGCAAGTATGAAATATTTTTTATGGATATCCAGAATTCAGTACTAGATGCAAAAATTTATCGTGAATCTGAAATTTTTTTTCGATGGAACAACCTCAATTTTTTTTCTTATCGGTAGAGCTTGATCTTCTGATTTCGAATATATACTTTTTTGAGGTTATCTTGGTCAGTTTTCGAAAAATATAAATTTTTTTGTCTGAATCTGAAGTAGCAGTAGAACGTGTTGGTTGAGACTAGCAATTCTTCCTCTATTTTGTTAGCGAAGGATATCAATTGTGTGTGAAAGTCAATGGAGGCCATTTTGAACAATCACTTTAAATTTTCGTTAGATTAATAGAACAAACCAGTTGTTCCATCATCCATAGCTACTTTGATAAAAAATAATCGAATCATTGTCATATGGTGTTCCACAGTCGCCTTAGATTCAGACGAAAACTGAGAAAGATAACCTCAATGAAATATATATTTTAAATCACAAGAAAAAAACTCTAACGTTTAGGAAAATAAAATACAGGGTAATCCGATAAAAAAAGTTTACATTCAATTTTTAAGTTTACGATCCTTTTTGCATTTCCTAGTACTGAAATTTGAATGCCAAAAAAAATATCTCATATATGCCCATTTGAAAGTTTTTGAAAGATCGATAGCTTTCGAGTAAAATATAAACAAGCATCCTGTACAAACAATTACGAAGTTTTTGAAATATATGCGTGAATAGCCTCTAGAATGCAGATGAGTACGACCCATATGGCCAGTTTTATCATTAAAAATATAACATTCTAAGCTAGTCTATTGAAACCATTGTCAACATAAAATTCTCAAATTATAGACATTTAGACAACATGATAAAATCCTATTTCTTAGAACAAGCGCATAAAAAGATGTTTCCTCGTGAAAAAATTCATAACAGTTATAAACACAACCAATTACATGTCATCACTGTCATTTCAAAATGCTGCTAAATTCATGTTTTCTTCGGAACTCATTCAATCATATGCTTGAGATGCAGATATTTCAATAAGATGCAAATTTCAACTTGACATAACTGAATTCCTCAAAACTTGTTACCTTTGAAAACTTCTTGACGCAAAAAGAGGGGGATTTCGTATACGAATTCGACGTTGTCAGATCTAATCATTCTACAAATTCGATAAAGCACAGAATTATCCTGTTTGTTTTCCACCTCTGTCTGGCTGAACAAAAGAAATTTCAGATGCGGTAAGGTCACGAAAAGGTACAAAGTTTATTCCATAAAATTCTGCCCGAAGACCCTCGCTTTTACGCCTCTGGTAGGGGACGAATAGCAGAACGAGGTAATATGTAGATATTGAGTTATATCAGAGAAAGAATATCCTCACTTTGAGAATATGCTTCTCTCTGAAGGATATTTTATATTTCCTTCGACGTGTTTCATTTTACAGAGATGAAAGTATTCTTTTTCTCGGGATGAGAATACTTTTATTCAGGGTTATATAAGAAGCTGACGGATTCTCTTCAAAATTAAGGTTCAGAAACAGTTCGAAAAAATAATCTAAAGTATATATCCCAAGATTGAATTTCTTTTGATTTGGACTGGCAGTGTCCTAAATTAATCTAAACTAACTTAACCCACGACAGAATTCATGACATTACTCGATCTTTATTTTATGTACTTCATTTTCAAGTCAGAATTAACCATCTCGGATGAATCAAGATACTATCACTCGAATCAAATATTAGGCTTTCGCACAATCTGGCAACGATGATCTCTAAATAACACTGTTGGAGTATGCGCACATCTTGTTTTTATTTCCACTTGTCAAAACCCAAAGATTAATCATTTGGTTTCGACACATGGAAATCAAGACAATCTGTGCGCATGCTCCAACAGTATTATTTGGGGAGCAACGTTGCCAGACTGTGAAATAAATCCGATGCCACTGGAATGTTATTTAAGAATCTGCTCATTCCATACAAGTTGTATAAAATATAAGCTTAGAATATAAAAGAAGTATATCTGAATAAGTAAATGAGGGCAATTCTGCAATGTTTTATTTTAAGCAGAGATCTAACTATGTGACGCCATTATTTTATTTTCTGATTTGGACTGATACTGTCCTGAATTAAACTAACCTAACCTAGGACCTAAACGAATCAGAGATCAAATACAAGTTAACTATCCCAAAATTAAATTTCTTTTGATTTGTACTGGCAATATCCTAAATTAAACTAAACTAACCTAACCTACGACAGAATTGATGAATATACTTCTTTATTTGAGTTTTTTTAATAGCTCCTAGAATCGCCCCCTTCAATATTAGAATATTATTTTGGAACAACCTGTTAAATTCAATATTCCCTAAAACTTAGCGACATTTTTCCTGAAACAGAATTCTTACCTGAAGTTGTTTAGATGTATGAAGGAGTATATTCCCTCCTGGATCTTTCTTCTCAATGTCTCCATTTCCGTCCTTGCTGCAATATTCCTTATCCTTATCAGCGTATCCCAGGAAACCGCATACAGAGGAGGGTGAGAGTGGTGAAGCTATACCTGAGTCGGAATCTGACACCCCGGTTTTCTGGCTGTCCACTTCAGATGAGGAAATAAGGAAAAATATCAAAATGCCATAAGAGAAAGAATCTAGGGGTCATATTTCCAAGGAAATTCGCGAGTTAAGACAGCTAGAATTTCTCACCATTTTAAACTTCAAAGGTAAAATAGTATATTATTCAACGAGCATATAATCAGGTCGATTCTGTTTGCGTATGGCTATGAACCTTGCTATTCTAGTCATATTGCTTTCTTTCTAATTTTTAGCAATATGGTCATGATGTTACGTATTCTGTTCCGTGTGTTATAGCAATGTTTGTTATGATTTTTGTCATAGCAATATTGCTATCATAATCGGTGATTTTAGAGCTGACAACATTGTATTTTGTGACTTTAGAGCTACAAGGAAGAAGAAAATAACCTTACTTCGTGAGTTTTTTTAATGATTTCGCATACATAACCTCAATCTACGGCTTTCATTATTCATGTGAACATTGACATAAAAAATGTTAGGAAACGAAAAGAGTCAAATTTAACAATAACCAATTTCCTTGATATCAATAGAATATTAGTTACCAGAAATTAAATGCAGCAATTTTATTCAGGCGTTAAAAATTCGAAATTCGATCAACTTTTTCGTTGAAAGGGATTGCTGTTGTTGAGATAATAAGAATAATCATCTCAGCTGTTGTCTACTATGCCTGTAGTTTAGTCTAAGATTTTTCCTTGAAATTAAATATTCTAGAGAACCTTGAACACATTTCCCTTAGCATATACTTCGTTTATTCATGTAAATATCGACTTATTCAAAAATGTTACGAAACAGAAAAACTAATTAAAGCCAAATTGACCAATTTCCTGGATACCAATAGAATATTGGTTTCCTGAAATCAAATGCAGCAATTTTATGCAGGCGTTAATGATTCGAAATTCGATGAACTTTTCTGTTGGCAATTCAAAGGGATGACTGTTGTTGAGATAATAAGAATAATCATCTCAGCTGTTGCCGGTATTTCAATCTAAGAATTTTTTTGATATTAAGTATTATAGAAGAAATAATACAGAAACAAATGGATCTCTGTAAGATTCCTTTTGTAACCTATCTTGTTATCAAGCATAGCAAGTACTATTTTGATGTTGCTAAGATAGCAATATTGATAGCAAGATTCTTGTTAAGGTGACGGATCATATTGCTCAAAATAGATGATCAGAATTCCAATAATTCCGATCTTGTCATGATAGCAATATTTTTTTCCTAGCAATATTGCTATTTGCAAACAGAATCGACCTGAATGATTGCAATTATTCACAAAGGTGAAATTAGTGACACTCGCCTGGGGCTCGTATCGCAAATCACCCAAGTGAATAATATCAATTATATGCGAGTTAAGTACTTCACTTTGTACAAGACTTCATTGGTTAAATTGGAATAATTCTGCTTTTTGAAAAACCTACTATAGAGTCGTCAGAATGCTTAGCGTCATTCTCTGTGATGCTGGAAACTGTCACACAACTTGACACTATCGACATGAAATCAGGAATCGCAATTTAAATTTCAGCCAATCGGAGATGATCCCGACAAAAACCTATATTTGGAATAAATTATCTTGTTTGAGGAGCCAAGGCACCGTTACCGGATATTTATAAATAACACGAACCGTAACATGTCGAATTTGTTCTGAAATTCCCCTTCCCCGGTATAGTAAATTTGGACGAACTTTGTGGGTTGGCAACTTTGACCGAAGACGTCTAATAACGGGTTTTTCAACAAGAACTTTGTTTTTCAATGTGGTAACACCGGCACCACATGACAGTTTTGACATTTAGTTTTTTGACGTATTCGCAGTATATGCTTTGGCAATTGTTACAATGAATTCAATTTCGCTCGAAAATCGCATTAAAATAATTCAAATCCACTATGAAAATGGTCGTTCTGTTAAAGTTACATTTCGTAAAATTCGTGATATTTTCGGACAACATAAACGTCCTTCTGAGACCGCTATCAAGAATTTGGTCGCGAAATTTGAGTCGACAGGCTCGGTACAAAATGTGCCAACACCAACACGTGTTCGACGGGTCGTTCAACAGAAAACATCGCTGCCGTGAGCCACAGTGTTGAAGAAGATCAAAAGTTATCAATTTCACGACGTTCTCAACAATTGGGGTTATCCAAAAGCACAACATGGCGAATTTTGCGAAAGGATTTGGCTTTGAAGCCTTAGAAGATTCAACTGGTGCAGGAATTGAAGCTGACCGACCATTCAAATCGCCGTAGATTCGCTCAGTTCATTCAGGAACAACGAAGCACATTTTCATTTGTCAGGGTACGTCAACAAGCAAAATTGCCGCATTGGGGCTTCTGAAAATCCTAAAGCAATTATTGAGAAGCCTTTGCATGCTCAACGTGTCACTGTGTGGAGTGCTATGTGGTCTGGAGGTGTGATTGGGCCGTTTTTTTTCGAAGATGAGGCTGGAAATGCGGTAACAGTCAATGGATCACGCTATCGCGAGAGGTTAACAACTGAATTTAGGCCTATTATTGATGACATGGATGTCACTGAAATGTGGTTTCAACAAGACGGTGCCACATCTCACACAGCCAATGAAACGATCAATTTATTGCAAACCAAATTTCCCGATCGCATAATTTCGCGAAATTCAGATGTTAAGTGGCCGGCCAGATCGTGTGATTTAACACCACTGGATTATTTTTTGTGGGGCTATGTTAAAGACAGAGTTTATACGGAGCCAATCGAATCGATTGCAGCCTTAAAACTCAAAATCCGTGGTCATTAACGAAATAGACCCTCCATCTTGCCAAAAAGTGATTAAAAATTTTGATGAAAGAATCAACGTCTGTCAGCGTGGTCGTGGTGGACATTTGTCAGATATCATTTTTCATTCATAATTGCCGAACTTTTCTCTTTGTAATACAATAAAAATTTTATTCATTTTCCACTAAATTCTTTGTTTTATTTTGTTTTAAAAAACAAAGTTCTTGTTGAAAAACCCTTTAAAACTGAATTTCATCTCGTGCATTCCCATAGATCCAACCTCTAGCTTCGTCATTCAAAGTGCACGGAGCAACAACAGCAGAAAGAAAAAAAGCACCGAATGGAATCGATTAGTTCTATCCCCGATTCCACTCATCGGATAACTTTGATCCGTATTAAATCTCCAGCAAACGTACCATATCCAAAAGTTCCCGATCGTCTGCTAAATCCCTCTACCTCTGGGAAAGTTGCTATTTCCGATTCAACTTGGACCCTTTCCATCAGATATGGATGAACCTGCCATTGATCTTCGTTCCACCTTTTCGACCCGGCCTGTTGTGGATGTCTTTCGGTCAATCTGAAATAAGTATTTGAAAAAATCCGTTAGTTTTCTTCTGACAAAAGGCAATTGAAAATTAAGATAAATCAGCACCAGTATTTACTATTGGTGATAATTAATATAAATATTTTCTTTCCCAGGTAGCATCAAAAATAATTTATTGATAGATCATTGAAAGTACTAAGTATACTTTACTACAAACCATTTGCCAATTTTCTTTCATTTTTAAATATTCTTATTCTCCATCTTATTTAAAGCGAATGATTTTTGCATAGTATTTCAATTAAGCATTGGTTTTTCATTGAATTCAACCAGAATTGAATAATGTATACAAGGTTTGTCTGAATAACACTGAAAAAAGGTAAGGAATGATTCTGTGATGACAATTAAGGTAGGTATTTGGTGGAAAATTTTTTGAAAAACCTCTCCCCGAAAAGGTTACACCCCTCCGAATATTTACATAAAAATTGTTTCTCTTTTTTATTTTCCCTGTATATTTAGCTGAAGTCACCAATCTTGGTGAATATTATTTGTCAATAAAACTACACATTTTGAAATTTTTTCAACCCTGAAGTACGCTTAGAAGGGGTAGAAATAGTCAACCATTAAGATATTTTTTCTTACAATTTTTTTTTGGATAAAATTTTCCTTCCAAAAATAATGGATTTAAATCCCAATTCATTCATTAACTATTTTATCTCCACAAGTTTTTTCGAAAAAACTTAAGCATTTACGAGAAAAACATAACTCTGGTTAAATAAAATTTTATTGAACAACCACCAACCAAATTATGATTCTACTAAGCTACGACTTTTACAACTAAAACAATAGCAAACAATGAACAAAAACCAGTTGAATATCGACAATAGAATTATAATAAATGTTGAAACTGATCGCCTTCAGCTTCAATGCAAGCATTTAATCTTCTCCTCATTGAAATCTGTATGCGATGAAATATGCCTGCTGAATTTCTTATCGTTTCTCACCCTGTTACAATGCGGTTTCTAAGATCATCTATATGTTGTTCTAGTAAATGCTTAAGTTTTCGAAAAAACTTGTAGAGATCAAAAAAATAAATCAAATAAATTGGGTTTTTCCGGCATGTGGTTCAAAAGAAAAATGTGTATCCAAAAAAAGTTATAAGAAATATTATCTCAGGGGTTGACTATTTCAACATTTTCTAAGCATACTTCAGGGTTGAAAAAAATCCAAAATGTGTAGTTTTATTGACAAATAATATTTACCAAGATTCGTGTCCTTAGCTTAATACTTATAAGTACGAGGAAAGTGAAAAAGAGAAAAAAAAATTTTTTAATCTTCGGAGAGGTGTAACTTTTTAGATAGATAGATTCTGGTTTCTCAGGTAGGAACTAGCGATCTAGGATATTTTCGGAGCTGGGGGAATATTTTTCGGTCAGTCCGAAATTTATGAAAAATCTGTTAATTTCTATCTAATTAATCTTTCAGAAATTTGAAAAAGAGGGTCAATCAGAACCAGCAATATTCAACTAATATTACTGATAATTGTTTTTAAATATTTTTCTCACTCTGCTTTTATCAAACATTCGTTTATAAATCCTTGGAACTATGTTACTGAAAACCTTCTTCTAATTTTCATTCATTTCTTAATATTCTTCTACACTCTTCATTATTCATATAAATCATAATTTTTGCGCGCATATCTAGGGAACAGCGTGCCATAGTTTTGTTCAAATAACGGTAATTTGTGAATCTTCACCCGAAATTTGTGTCAAACGATTAGGTTGGACTCACCACTGAAGAATCCGATTTTAAAATGGATTCAGGTGAGGCAGGTGAAATTTTTGTTGATTCATCAGATTTCCAACGAATTTTTCACAGACCTTGAACGCTACATTTCTAATAGTGTGCCAAATTTTAGTTTGGTCGGATTTCAGTTTTTGGAGCTCAAAATTCTGCATGAACCTTCAAATTGTCACTTTTCAATCGAAATTGGATTTCAATTCGATCCAACCTGTATTTCTGGAAATATTGCTGAAATTCGATCCAATTGGAGCCTAATTGTCGTGTGACAATGATTCAAAATTCAGAATAATCTGCAATCTGTGAGATACTTCGGAGATAATCTCGAAAAAAAATTCTCTAGTGATACAATCTTTTTACGGTAAGTCTTGTTGTCGATACTATAAACCGAGTACAAAGTTTCTATTCGATATATTCCGATTTATTGAAAAAAAAATTAATCCCAACTGGGAAACGAACCTGAGTCTTTTAGGGTAGTTCGCGCATCGGTATGCCGCGGTTGAGTTCGTTATTGGGGCAAATCGGCCTAATGGTTTCGAAGTTATAGCCATTCGAAATTTTGAAGTTATTTCCCTGATAATTCAGGAACTACTAGAACGGTTGGATTGAAACCTGGCAGTTAGTTGGAACACAACGACGCGCAACTTCAGAAAAATTTTTGTTGGGATCGTATGGTAACTTAATCAAAAAAAATTCTTCAAAATTTTTTTCGAATAAAATTTTTTCTCAGAAACTTTTTATCATATTCGAAAAATATTTTGCTCATACCTTGCACTTCATATTCCATAGCAGTGTACCAAATTTCAATTCGATACGGCTATTAGTTTTGGAGCTATTGGAAAGAAATATGTAAAACATATAAAATTTTCAGGTCGATTCTCTTTGCAAATGGCAATATTGCCAGGAAAAAGATATTGCTATCATAACAAGATCAGAATTATTAGTATTCTGATCAACGATTTTGAGCAATATGATCTGTCACTTTAACAAGAATCTTGCTATCAATATTGCTATCTTAGCAACCTCCAAATAGTACTTGCTATGCTTGATAACAAGATGGGTTAGAAAAGGAATCTTACAGAGAACCATTTTTTTCAGTATCATTTCTTCCAAGAATTCGAAAATATTGGAGATACGGAAGTAAATGCTAATAAAAATTTGTTCAAGGTTCTCTAGATTATTTAACTTTAACGAAAATTCTTAGACTAAAATACCGGTATAGTAAAAACAGCTGAGATGATTATTCTAATGATCTAACATGATCTGTGGATTGCTGTATTTGATTTCCGGAAACCAATATTCTCTTGGTATCCAGGAAATTGGTCCATTTGACTTTTATTGGTTTTTTATAACATTTTTGAATAAGTCGATGTTTACATGAATAAAAAAGTATATGCTAATGGAAATGTGTTCAAAGTTCTCTGGAATATTTAATTTCGAGAAAAATTCTTAGACTAAAATACAGGCATAGTAGACAACAGCTGAGATGATTATTCTAATGATCTCAACAACAGCAATCCCTTTGAGGTGCCAACGAAAAAGTTTATCGAATTTCGAATTATGCATGCCTGAATAGAATTGCTTTCTTTGATTCCTGGTAACCAATATTCTATTGGTATCTAGGAAATTGGTTATTGGTCTTCGTTTCCTAACATTCTTTATGTTGATGTTTACATGAAAGCCGTAGATAGAGATTATGTATGCGAAATCATAAAAAAAACTCACGAAATAGGGTTATTTTCTTCTTCCTTGTAGTCACAAAATACAGAGTTGTCAGCTCTAAAATCACCGATGATGGGAGTCCATGATAGCAATATTGCTATTGACAAAATTCATAACAAACATTGCTATAACACTCGGAACAGAATACGTACTAACATGACCAGATTGCTATAAATTAGAAAGATAGCAATATGACTAGAATAGCAAGGTTCATAGCAATACGCAAACAGAATCGACCTGTTAATGTGAAGATATTGCAGGGAAATCTGTATTTTTAATGATGTATTAATGACCTTTATCAAGTAGACTCGTTTGAATTCAATATTCTAAGAAGATGTTCAGGGTTTTCCAAGTGAAAATGAAATCACTGCACGAGGTCTCATTTCCCTCGTCTTGTCTGTCTTAACGCATTTTATGCACAAAACTTCCCAGCTGAGATAATTTCGTCTACACATTTCACAAATCCGGAGGGATTGAACCTCGAACTAACTTCAAATTTACAAGCAACATTTCGAGACTTTGCAACTATAAATTCCCTACCGCCAAACAATACACGGCCGACTAACCACCCCAAAGACATTTCTATAAGTGTGCTTGTTCAGTTTACCTTAAAACTTGCTGATATCTGCTAGAATTTCCTCCTCCAAGAGATAAAGTTGAGTTGCCATCTTCAGTGGAATTTTTGTTTGGGGTCTTCGAACGTGGGATGAACGTTGGCAACTTTGAACGCTTTTCGCCTGGAAAAATTGAAAAGCGATTAGGTTGAATTCCAGTGCAAATTTTAGAGGGTGAGTAGTGGAAGAACCTTGGGGTTGTTTTTTTTATGAAATCTTGGGTCGCCACAATGTAGGAATATGATTCTGATATTGAAAAAAGTCCTCCTGTATTTTACGAAATTGTCAATTTCACATGAGTTCTTGTAATGCGAAAGTATTGAGAGGAAATAATTCTGAAAATGTTTTCTTTATTATCTAATAAAGGAACGAGATATAGACTCTGAACCGTTACAGTTCAATTCGTTGATTGTTTACAGTATTCCGATATTGTTCAACATACAGCAATTGTACAGTTATTGTAATGTATTACAATTTTAATGCAGTAACTGTACAGTTGCTGTATGTTGTGTTTATTGGGATATGTTCTGAAGAACAGCGTTCTATCGTCCAAATGTCTGTAATTTTCGAATTTTGATCCAAATATGGTCTCAAACGACTAGGTTGGACTCACTGATGACGAATCCGGTGTCAAAATCGATTTCGTGTGGCCGTCCGTTCTTACGATTACGACCCTACGGAGAATCCTATCGACCTGAAACTCATTTGCATTTCAAAATGCGACGGTTGAACTAGTTAATGGGCATAATCGGCCATACGGTTTCGGAGTTGAAGCATTTTGAAATTTTGAGGTTATTTCTGTGATAATTTGAGAACTACTGGAACTATGGGATTGACTTTTTGCAGTTAGTTGTAGTATGGCAACGTGTAACTCTTCGCGGAATTTTGTTGAGATCATACTGTCTGTTTTTTTGGGAACTATTCATCATATCTGGGAAAAAAATTTACTTGTACTTTGAGCTTTATATTTTACCGCAGTGTACGGAATTTCAGTTCGATGCGATCATAATTTTAGGGGATATTGGGAAAAAATATGTCAATTCTCGAGGTTTTTTTCTCGATATCGGTGTTTTTTTCCGAAATAACTCAAGAACGAACATAGAAAAGCACTGACGTGAAGTTGGCAGCTTTTGGGCGCATGTTCAAATTCTTTGCCATAGCGTTCGTTTCCTCTGAACATGGAAGAAAAAGCTGCTGAATTCACGTCAGTGCTTTTCTAGGTTTTCAACCAAAATATCTTGAAATTTTACAGGGTGATTTCAAACAAAGGGAAAACCAGGAGAGATTTTATGTAACTTTATATTGACTCAACCGAACTTGGCCCACAAAAATATTGCATTTTTGAGAGGTATACGATGGGACATAAGAAAAAACCTTCTCGGCCAACTTAGTATTTCAAGACGCATAAATTGCAATATTCTTATAAATGCAAGAAAATTTTGATGGCTAATATATCAGAAACGGTAGAGCATTGTGTAGAAATATATTTACATATTCTTTGAACTTTTTTGTTTCATAAATGAAAGAATACGTTTCGTTCATTGCACTTTCCCTATGATATAAAGTGAGCGTCGAAATTATGGAACAAACTAATTTTTTCAGAAGAATAATATTTGGCAACAAAATCCTGAAACAGGTCAATTTTTGTTTCACTTTTACCAAATTTATATGTATTTTTGAGGGATTTTTGTTGCCATCCCCATCAACCCTCTAAATTTTTTGAATAGGGAAAATCGTTCATGTGGTACTTTTTTGGCAAGGTCTTCGTATCTTCTTTACAGGCGTGCAGAATTTTTCAAGAAAAATATTTTTTTTTTGAGAAATTAGTTCAAAGAGGTTTTCAGTATGTGCACTTTGTCATGGCTCATTTACTTTGAGACGATACTACCTGATGAAATTTGTCACCCAATGAAAGTCGACCTTTACAGTTTTGTTCATGCATAATTTTCAACCCCTTCACGTGAAAAATTTTTTTTCTCTTTTAAAGGGTTCGTAAGGGTTGAAAGTTGTGCATGAACAAAATTGTAATGGTCGACTTTCATTCGGTGGCAAATTTCATCAGGTACCATGGTATCGAAGTAAATGAGCCGTGAAAAAGTGCACATACTGAAAACCTCTTTGAACCAACTGATTTTTCAGAAAAAAAATGTTTTTCTTGAAATTTTCTGCACGTCTGTAGAGGAAATACAAAGACCTTGCCAAAAAAGTACCATATGACCCACTTAATGGGGTTAATGGGGATGGCACACGGTGCAACAAAAATCCTTCAAAAATGCATAATAATTTGGTAAAAGTGAAACAAAAATTGACCTGTTTCAGGAATTTGTTGCCAAATATTTCCTTCTGAGAAAATGAATTAATTTGTTCCATAATTTCGACGCGCACAGTATATTGAAAGAATAATTATAATGATATTTATTTAGAATTGTAAAAAAACAATCATTAAAATATTTGATTTGGAGGCCCTGTATAATCTAGTCTTGGAGCCTGTATGGTCCATATTCAAAAATTTTTCAAAGTTCTCAGGAACCCGGAAAACGTGCATTTGCTCATTACCTCTAGAGTTCAATTTTCTGGATAGAAGAGCTGATTCAAACCAGTAAAGTCTGAGATACTTAGCAGTAGCAAGATACAAAAAGGAGGAATATTCGAGCTGATTTATCGTGAAGGTCAAATTCAATTTTCCACCTGTATATTTCCTCATTAACTACATCTGACCTATAAATTTTTAATACCGCATAATTGAACGTTCTTAAGTGAGAAAACTTCGGTGAAAAACGATATCATTAATTGGAAGAAGTGGAAAATGTAGGTATTCCTACATAATTAATCAGAGCCTGCGAGAGCAAGATCCTGCAGGAATTATGTTTCCGTTGCCATTCTCCATCTCAAATTAGGTGCAGATACCCATTTAACGCGCTATTAAATATCTAGGGGAGATTCATCTCCCTGTTCCTTTCACCGTGCAAAGAAACACAATTTTCCTCTTGTGATTTTACGATCTTCTTTATCTGCCGGTGATGCTTCTTCCAGAGGTGTTTGTCCTTCAATTAAGCACGGTGATTGTTGGAATCACCAGTAGGAAGGTTCATTCATTCATTTATTCGAGTTCAACACGCGTGAATATTAAACTATTATTATTAACATATACAGCAGAAGAAACATTGACATGAATAAAACTCCCTCATGAACACACTTTGAAATTTTTCATCGTTTTCCGAATCATTCAAAAAAAAAATCTTTCACTGAGTAAACATGGGAACATGAATTTTATCACTATTAGACACTGGAAACTGAACTCTTATTTCAAAAGAAACACCCTGTATTTTGTGAATTCACAAGCCTGGAAAAAAATAAGTCGAGCGATATACCTATAGTTCATTTCAAAATTATTGACATCAGAGTAGGCCATGAAAATTTAGTCGCGGCTTTATTTCTAGTTAAAAAAGTTAAAATTTCGGTGTGTTGATCATAGATTAAAATATACAAATATAACATATAAAATTATTTTCAGGGCAAATTTGATTTGAAATTGTTGAGGCTATTTATAATACTCTGATGCTCTTCACCTGTTAAGCGGCAGTATATTATTTTCATAATTGTTGTATTGACAAATTCTCAAACTTGGTTTCAATTACCAAAAGGCATACAGCTAAACTGACGACTGAAAATACACAGCCACATTATTTCACTGCAGATAAATCATGGAAATCCAGGATTGATGATGATAATAGCGTGGAATGCTTCAATATGAAATCATTCAGGCTTTCGAGAAACTCCAATTTTGAGATATCATTCATTAAATTATGAAAACTTAGGTAATCAAAGATCACTTGAAATTCCTTCTCAATGAAGATTTCACTCTCCAGCAATCTTTGTATTCTTGATAACTATTAGAAATTTATTCAAGTTCTAGCCCTGTGCTATTTTTTCCTCAGGATTTAGGACGAAAAAGAATAAAACAAAAATTATATTCAAACTGATATATTCAATCCTTTTGATTTTCAAAGAAATAATGTCGTTTAACGTCTCTTTGAAGTTATAATCATGTGGAATAGGTTTCCTTTCACTGCTAACTCCTGGCTGTACTGACTTGCTTTCTCCTTTTTCATCAAAATTCTTTGGACAGTACTTGGAGAAATACTAAAATTTTAAGACTTATTTATCAATAAGAAAACACCGAATAGGTAAATGATTGATTACCTGAAAAACTAGCTCAACGCGATCAATACTAGCAGAAATATCTGATAAATCCTTGAAAAACTCGCAGTAACACCGGTACATTGCCCCACGTTGTCTTGTAGTTAGGCGAGAGGTATCTTGATGAATTCCAGCCATTTTCAATTCGGTAAGGTTTAAAAAATACTAAAATCCAAAACTTATTTGTCGATTGAATCGAGAACATACACAATCAGAAATAAATCCCAAATATTTCCATTAAGTTAACTCAAACTTGAAAAAGTCATAAGTCAGTATTATTCTCAATACCGACATGAATCCTGCAAGACAAATGTTACTGACTGGTCTATTACCAACATAATTTCGAGTTTCCACAGCCACCCGAGATGTCAATCATTCTGAAACAGACTCTACCCGAACAAAAGCTATCGAAATCCTTAGAATTCACTTTGCGGAAATTTCGCTTAGAACATTGTTCTGTGACTATTGGCTCGAACGCTCGATAGGGTGTATGTATACAGGATGTATCTCAATAACACCGAAAACAATTAAGGACTGATTCTGTGGTGAAAATTAAGGTAGGTGTTTGGAATGATTTTTTTTGAAAAACCTTCCCCGGGAAAAGTAGCACCCCTTCGAAGATCAACAAGAAGAATTGTCGTTTGCAGAGCCGGATTTAGGGCGTGGCGAGGGAGGCATTTGCCACGGGCACCAACCAACTAGGGGCGCAAAATTATGATTTTTTTTCTTGAAATGATGTTTTTTCACTGCCAAGTCCATTTATATTTTATAGCGGTGCTATAGTGCATGACCCTGTTGTACAATATGCGGCGACAAGTAGTTACCAATAAATTAACAGATGATAAATTTACACTTGTCGGTCGCCCTACGATTCCCGATCGCGTCCAGATGTTTGTTATTCGAACACTGAAGTCCTCAATTAGCGGCAAGTTCAGAGGGAGTTTAATGGTTCGAGCTAGCGGCGGTAGCGCTCTGTCTAGGGTCGGTTTCTTGACGGCATGACAAAGAGATTCAGACCGTCCACATTATTCGCCGAATCGTTCATCACACCGGCTTTGATAAGGGTGATGTATTTCGAAGACGTTTACGACCAATAGGCCACAGTCACCCCAGTCTTATTAATACTACTTTTTTTCTCACATGTTGGGTATTTCAATAAGAAAAATAAGAACCGGGAACTTTATTTTATATTATGTGCAATACCGTAAATGACGTGATCGTGCAAGCGGGCCGGGAAATTATTCGTGCTGGAAAAAGTTTAAAAATTTCAATCTGGTATGTTTGAATAATTCAATTTTGAGTTGAGGATTTTTGCGCACCCGGTATTCCATTTCGGATAATTCGGACAAGGAAAATTCTTTTGACGAAGAATCAGGGCTTACTGAGGTGAAACCTAAACCAGTTGATTTTAATGACCCTACATCATGGCGAATTACAAAAGTAATATTAAAATGTTCGCTGTTGTTGGCGTGTGTGTTCTCTAATGTATTTCAGTTTTCCATTTACACTTTCATTCATTGTTTTTTTGAAGCTTTGAATGATTATATATTATTTTGAGAATAAATTATTCTATTCGCTTCCTTTTTGTTTTCTTCATACCCTCATTATCGTATATTAATACGTTTGTGAGTTTTCTTCACTACCTTATAAGATACATGGAAGATTATAGTAATTTCTATACACATATTGTTTGATATACCTAAGAATATAATGCTCGTTCTCAAAAGAATATAATAATAGTAAAATATCTTAGGAATAAAAAAAAATTTGAAAAGGGCGCATTTCGATAACTTGCCACGGGCGCTGAAATCCTAGATCCGGCTCTGGTCATTTGTCAATAAAAAAACACATTCTGGAATTTTTTCAACCCTGAAGTATGCTGAGAAGGGGATGAAATAGTCAACCCCTAAGATATTTTCTCCTACAAATTTTTTTTAGGTAAAATTTTCGCTTAAAAAAACATGACTTAAAAGTCCAATTCATTCACTAACTTTTCATCTCTAAAAGTTTTTTCAAATAATCAAGCATTAACGAGAAGAACAGAACTCATGTTAAATAACATTCATTTCATTGAACAACAGCCCACCAAATTATGATTCTGCTAGGCTAAGACTTTTACAACTGAAACAATAGCTAACAATGAACAAAAACAGGTCGAATATCGACAATATAATCATTATAAATGTTGAAAATAACTGCCTCCAGCTTCAATACAAGCATTTACTCTTCTCCTCATTGAAATGCGTATGCCTGCTGAATTTCTCATCGTTTCACACCCTGCTACAATGCGATGTCACAGATCATCGATATTTTTTGTCGTAAATGCTTGAGTTTTAGAAAAAACTTGTTGAGATAAAAAAGTTTGTAAATGAAATGGGGAATGTGTATCCAAAATGAAGTTGTAAGGAGAAATATCTTAGGGATTGACTTTTTCAACCCTTTCTAAGCATACTTCAGGGTGTAAAAAATTCCAAAATGTGTAGTTTTATTGTCAAATAATATTTACTAAGTTTCGTGTCTTCAGCTTAATAAACAGGGAAAATATAAAAGAGAAACATTTTTTTTGTTAATCTGTGGAGGGGTGGAATTTTTCTGGGGGGAGGTTCTTCAAAAAATTTCAAATAGTTTCTTTCATTTTCACCACAGAATCACCCATCAGTCGGACGGTTTCGGAGTTATAGCCATTTGAAATTTTGAGGTTATCTCCCTGATATTTCGAGAATTACTCAAGCGATTGGATTGAAACTTGGCAGATGGTTTGACCAAAGCACTCGCAATTTTTCGCGGAAATTTATTGAGATCGTCTTATCAGTGAATTTGTAATAGTTTAAACATTTTTTTCGCAAACTATTCATTATATTCGAAAGAAAGTTTTGCTCAGGCTTTGAGCTTTATATATCGCAGTAGTGCACCAAATTTCAGTTCAATTCGATAATAATAAGTTTTTGAGATATTTCGAAAAAATATGTCAAATTTCATGTTTTTTCATGGATATCGTTATTTTTTTCGGAATAACTCGAAAACTACTAATTCAATCCTGATGAAACTTCGAAGCTTTTTTGAAAGTGCTGATTGACAACTTCGAAATTTCGTGTTGATTGTATCATTAAAACATTCAAAGAAAACTATTCAATATTCTGTGACTTTCTGATCATATTATCCCCATGAAATTCTGTATAAACCTTTGAACTGTAATTTTTCGATGAAGTTCTGGATTTCAATTCGATCTGATCTGTATTTTTGGAAATATTGGGAAAATAAAATTTTGAATGGTTATATCTGCGGAATCATTAGGTGGATTTTAGCCATTCACGAATTCGCCCTAATTGAGCCCCAAACCTACTCTACAAATGTCGAGTTTCTAAGTTGTTTCTTTCGGTAGTTACGGTCTGCCGTTAGGCCTATGTAGACCCATGTGAAAGGGGACAACGTTGCGTAGTTATTTGACAGGAAATGAATTTAACCTAACATTCGCAAAATATATACGGTGAAATGTGTCAGAATGTCATGGCCTACTGGGATAGTTTATAACAGTGAATGGAGTATACCTTAGTTATTACGTTTTCTTGAATTTGCTTAGCTAGCATCAAAGTCATAACTAGGCAATAACGAAATTTGAACAATTCAACTCAAATTCAAATTGATATCGATCATTCGTACGACATAATCTAATCATTCAGATTTAATTGGAACAATTTCAATTTCATTACTCACTTTTGAATTTACCATTGTCCTCCTTCATCCTGGTTGACATATAATAAATCTCCCTTTCTGCTCCGAAATCAGAAGGAAATTTATCTGAGGTGCCATCCGCTTCCAGAAGGCTATCTCCGGAAATTGGCCTTCTTTTCACGGTTCCGGTTTGAGTGGAGGGGGAATCCCAGTCTAAAGATTTTTCTTCTTCGTTTGAAGATTGCCGATTGAAATGAGGCATTGCTCATTTTCAAGTATTTTTGACTTCTACATGAAATTTAGGCGAGGAATGAATTCCCATTTTGTACATTGTTTCATACTGAAATAATAAGGATTTATTTTCTTATTCTCGGTGAGTATGTGTTCTAGTTATGGTTGCTTGCTTCTTTATTGCTATGTCCCGAAAGAATATTCAAAGTTTATGAAAGTCTTTCGTGCTCTTCATATTTAATTCTGAGAATGCATGCATGCTACAGCTTAAAAATATCAATGATGAGAAATGATGCTTCTTCTCTAAAAGTTTGTAGCGATACTAGTAACAAGTAATAGAGGGAAAATTTGCAGAATTATTTTCTTTCAAGACTTTTGTCAAATTGACAACAAAATATTTCACACATTGTTCTATAGAAAAAAAACTTTATTTTGCTGAATCTACTGAAAAGAAAGTAGAATTGGAAAATTTTAATATCAAGTGAATCTGCGTGACTGTGAAATTTTGAAAAGTCAATTTGAGAAAAATTTCGAAATACGAAAGT
The DNA here is from genome assembly GCA_958510865.1 of Myrrha octodecimguttata. Lineage (NCBI taxonomy): Eukaryota > Metazoa > Arthropoda > Insecta > Coleoptera > Coccinellidae > Myrrha > Myrrha octodecimguttata. The sequence goes on from OY294063.1 coordinate 20,612,258, forward strand.
ATTGAAAGAAAATAGTTCTAAAAATCTTCTCTTTTTTGTCTGTGAAGGAGTAAGATATCGACTCTGAAACGTTGATCGATTTTTCCGATATTGTTTATCATACTTTTTGGTGGAAACTTCCCTTGACAAATAGGTTGAATCTTATAATCCACAAGGGCGTTTCCTAAAAATAATAATTGTTATGTAATTCCTAGTAGTTCTTTTTCAGATTTCGGAAATGAAAACCATAAAAAAAATCCTGAAAAATAATGAAATTATTATCTTTCTCGATAAAGCTGAAAAATTGTTTGTTGATATTAAGGTACCACGAATAACATGAAATGTTAATTTCAATGATAAATTCCATCATGAACACGAACATACAATTAAATTCATCTCAGACAGAATATTGAAGCAATACGATACAAAATCTAGTTGACGGAATACAAATATATACCATGGATAAAATGGCATTTTGTTGTTGTTTAGATATGAATGAAAGAAATTTAAAGAATCATCCAAACGTTCAAAAGTTAATTAGAATGATTTTCAGTGGCTGCAAATTCACTAATACCTCGCTATAAACTGTAATGATAAAACCAAATTAAACCAATTTATCTACAGGTACAGGTATCTAATTAGTTATTCCGAAGTAACTTTGGAGTCTTTCTCCAACTCTAACCTCACTAATCACGAACCACAGAGCACAATAACATATTCACAGATCCCATAGCCGAACATCGTAATCCAATTTCGCCACCACTCATTTCACAACCCTTAATAATGCTCATTACATTGTCACCACCGGCATCACCAAAAAGCCGGAAAATCGGATCAGTCAACACAAAAACGAAGACAATGGACGACCGGCCCGCATCCTAATATCGGGTTGCACTTTGAGTCTTCAACAATCCGCGGCCAACTGAGGGGGTGGAAACCAGATGAGGGGTTGCATTGCTTTGCACTGTCGCCCGATTGTAACCAATCTCACGCTTCAAGTTATTACCTTAATCAAACAACGACAGGGAGGAAAAAATCAGGGCTGGACCAGGGTGCATTTTTGGTTGTTTACGTATCTACATTGTCTAGGATTCTGGGATTTGTGGTCAATTTTCGAAAGAAATATTTCCATAAAATGAGGGGACAATTTAATTTTTTATAGAGCGCTTGTTTAAGCGCGTTATATCTTTTTCAGCCGAAATTGGTCTTAAGAACAAACATTAGCATGTTCTGGTAAATAACGACTTCGCGCAATGGGGGTTTTTCCTGAATTTGGGTTATTACTGCAAATTTAAATTTGAACATAATTATTATGGATTTGATTCATCATTTTCCCAAATAACCTTCAGAAAGTATTCAAAATCAGATTTCAAAATTTAAGGGGATTTGCCAGGCATGCACGAAGTGGCAACGGTGTTTAGTAGGATAGCATGTTTAACTATAAAATAATGAAATATTTATTCCTACTCTGCAGTATACACGTGTTATTTGGCAATATAACCAAACAATTTCCGTTTGTGATTTGTCAGTAATATGACAGTATGACTCTTCTTTTTCTATTCCTTGGTCGTTATCTTCTACTCTAACCAGATCGAAGTATAGCTATCTCTGTTTTCCTGGCAAAGTAACACATTTGACGTCCTTTTCTTCCCGAAAAAGCTGAATTCGACGTTGCCATATCGTGCACTCAAGACAAATCCTTTTAAATTACAAATCCACATTTTTATTTTTCAGTTAAAGGTAATCAAACATTTTTTAAAAATATTATATTGAAATGTTTGAAATGTGATGTTTTAAAGGTTTTTCCTGAAAATAACTGCATTTTCGTTTAAAGGAAAAAACCCAATTCCAGGGGGGTGAAACTTTTGTGCTTATCTTGGAAACAGGCTACCCCAGCATTACGAGCTTGCCTCTCTTTTTCTATGAAATATTTGAATGTCATCATAACATTTTTAACCTATAATTGAAAACTGTAAGAAAATCTGGAAAGACACGTTTCGCTTTAACAAAACCAAAATATGTGTTCAATGATGGCATATGAGGATATATTATGAAGAGAAAACACTTCAGGCATTAATTGTTCTATTTAATTCCACATTATAAGCAAGTTAGTGGCTTATTTAGAATGTGATCGGATCCAATGGACTAAGTGGCCAAAAATCAGTTCTAATTTATTGTTTGGAACCTCTGTTCGAATAGAAATCTTTGACGTATGTGGAGACCAATAATCATTTGCAGTAATCTTCGTGAAAGATCAGGATTTAATAGGATTGAAATTATTCGTGTTAAGGAAGCTCCTTTAAAATTGCATAGCATCAAGAAACATTCATGATGTTTTCTTGAGGAAGAAATAAGTAATATCGAAACGGGTCGAAATACTGGCCAGTTCCAGTAGGGAATTTCGAGCCTACTCGAACACACAAATCAGAGTATTGGTCATGGGTGGGTTTTGAGTTTAGGTGATAGGGTCAAAAAGAGTCCCAGGTATTATACAGCGTGTTTGAAACATGTCCATTCTGTCGAAAAAAAATTAATTCGAAAATTTCTCTTTAACGGATGCAACACGCTTTAAATACAACTGAGTATATCATTCAAAACGAACAATTCTTCCTTAATATGGCAGACTTCACCTTCAAAGCGCCCCCATCATGTCATTAAGGCACAAACCAACTATCAAGAGGTCCCCCAACACGACTGAGAGAGCATAGCATCGCTGATTCTGCATCTAAAGGGGCACAAGAACAAGTATAGCCTCAGGCAAATCCCTTTAGGCGCTACTACGGCCCTGCCACTTCCCTATTCATCACCATCCCAGAATCAAGCGGCCTGTTCCGTTCGGAGAATCCCTCGTAATTCCCTTCGCTATTTGGCGGATGACTCATCGGCCTACTATGGGAATCCAATTGGAATCCCCTGTAAGGACAACTTGTATTTATTCCTTGGGTGTGTTGCTGCGCGTGTGTCACGTGCTACTACGTCTGTTGCGTCCAGGCGGGACTCCTGGATTGTGGGTAGTCATCGGTTTATTGCGAAGGGATCGCTGAATCATAAAAATGCATATGGTGCAATTCTGGTTAAATATGAGGGTTGCTCGATGTTATCATTTTTTTAATTATCCGGTCACTTTTGGCTCTTTTGAAATTTCGATGGATATAATGTTTTTGGAGGGGTTGCAAGTACGATATACGTGTAAGTGAAGGGGTTGGTGCTGATGAATCCATAGGGTTGAGGGCCGGTATTATAAAACTTAACTGGAAGTTATCTTTAACTTTAAGTGACAGTTTTGACATTTATTTCCCAATAAAACTGTCAGTTAAAGTTAAAGATTACTTCCAGTTAAATTTTATAATACCGGCCCTAAGCTGGGTCCAGATGTAATCCAAACAGCGAATGCAATAAAACCCAGAGAGTTTTATGGTTCGAGGCAACGCTCTTTCTGCTCCGTCAGAACTCGGTTTTCAAATCGAACGTTTATCAAATATTTTTGCATTCGCTCATCAGATTACACCCATCTGGACCCGGCTTAATCCGAACAGTGAATGCAATAAGATTTGATGAACGATTCAGCGAATAGTGTGGATGGCACTCGAGCTCAGCCTCGAATAATACATTCAAATGCATCGTTCAGGTCAAAAACTGAGTCCTGACGGAGCAGAAAGAGCGCTGCCTCGAACCATAAACTCCCTGTGATTTATTGCATTCGCTAAACGCATTACACTCATCTGCACCCGGCTTAAATACTATGGTGGTTTAACGGATTTGATTGTTTGAGCTTTGACAGTGATACTAATTCGATATAAGTGCAAGTTTCATCTTTTTCTTTTTTTTCTGATTTATTGAATTAAATAGAGGTTTGATGTGAAAATCACTAACTAGTGCCTATCCCTCAAAAATAGAAGAGTGCTTAGAACTGTAAATGTCGCGTCAAACTGAAACCTCTACAAGAGAGAAAGAAGCCAAAATTGTCTCAGTTTAAGATTTACTTTATTTACTATTTATTTCACTATTTGACATAATATGTAGGTATTATTATCATCATTATTATTATTATTATTATTATTGTTATTATTATTATTATTATTATTATTATTATTATTATTACTATTATTATTATTATTATTATTATTATTATTATTATTATTATTATTATTATTATTATTATTATTATTATTATTATTATTATGAATACGAATAAAGAATAATTGATGGATATAACGATTCAAGAGATCAGATATATGTATTGAAAAGTTGCTTAAATTTTATTATTTTTGCGATTTGTAAGTATGAAATTAACTCTCCAGAATATTATTCAAAAATTTTCTATTGATACCATACCCACAGAATTTCGCAAACAGCTTCACGTTGGTACTTTACAATAGCAAACCAAATTTCAGCTCAATCTAATTGGAATTTTGCGAAATAGAGAGATTTTGCCCAAATCTCAAATTGCAAAGCTTAAAGGAAGTAAGTAAGAGCACATACGGTCAGACGGCCGAACAGAATTAAATTCAGCCACGGATTTTTCTTCAAGGATTCCAACCTCGCTAATGTCGATTGGGCAAAATTATAGCACGCCGTTTCCCAGAGCGGTAAGAACATTTTTTTTTCATCAAAGAGAAGGCCGCTCACGTCAGCATATTCTTTGAATGATTTCTGGTTTTCATATCTATTCTTTAATTGTATCTTACGTATAAATGCATGGTGCTCCTTTTACTTTTCCTCTGCTGATACTGTGGTTTATTCATTCATGCTTTATCCTTCAATATTTTTAAGTATAAACTGACAAAAAGACGAATATATATATATATATATGTCGATAGATCAACAAATACTCCACCTAGAGTAATCTAAAGTATGTAAGGCTCTTTATCAGAAAAATATACGAATAGATCAGACAAAAACATTGTTGCTCTGAAAAACCGAAATCAATAGACTGCAGCAGAATAATTAAAAAGAAATTTTTTCAAAAATGATTTTGCAAATCGTAAAATACTGTACAGAAAAATAATTAAAAAAATCACAAATGAAGATTTCTACTGAATTAACAGTATTTAACTTCACCCGACTCAGCAGAAGGAAAACAATCAGACCTCGTAAATTGAAGCATAGTTTCAACATAATCATCTTTACTTTGTCAAGACAAAATAATTAGTATCTTCCTCCCAATGTACCTAATTCCTTCAAGATCATTCTGGATACATGAACTTCTCATTTAGAACCGAGGCAAATACAAAATTCTACCAAGAATACTTTTTGGAGTGGGGACTAAATTGGAAGTTACATCTGCAATATGCCTCCAGAAGCGTAAACGAAATATCATTCGTTCGAGACCACAAATCATTCATTTTAATTTGTACTGCAAGCGGCCCCCCCTTCGTTACTGGCCAGCCATTATTCGGCTGGAATTAGCAGAGAATGAATATTGTAACAGCATTTTAATCAGTGTAGGCCCATTGTTGCTGCAGGCTAGTAGAGACTGTGAAGGGAATAATAATATTTTTCGTTTTAACTAGGAATGATTTTTTTCTCTGTTCCGATTAATATCTCGGATATCGATTGAAAAATGTTTTGGGAGATTTTGCATTATTTTTCAGATTTTCTTTAGTTTTCCACTCCCAATATCTGAGAAAGTACTATTAGCACGAAAATGAACATTTTGTCTGTAGAAAATGCTTTCTCTTTATTGCCTGGTGTCTCTGGAACGTTACATTCAGTTCGTAGACCTTTAACATCATTTCTACAAATGATATTTTTATCATTACAATAGTTCTTTCTCAGATAAACCCTGGATTTCACTTAACTATTGAAAATGAAATATATATATATATAATTGTTCTTTTGTGGAAAACGCGCTTGCGAATTGCAGAATTAAACTTTTTAAGGGCAGATTCTAAGAAAAAGGTTGCCTTATGAACAATACTGCAGCAATACAAACTATTAACAAAGTGAACTGTAACTTTTTACAGTCCGAATCTCCCATGCTTCGGGCGAACGAGAAAAACCCAGAAAACGAATTCAAATTCATGCACAAACCTGAAAAATCTACATTGACCGTGTTGTGTCTAAAATAATATTGAATATATATTTGGGATGGCTTTTGGTGCTTTCCTGTGAACCAATTAAAGAAAATATATTTATTTTCGAGAACTTCGAGGTCATCCATCTAAGTCCCAACCTCGCCCAGTGCTGCTTAACTTTCAGATTCCATGATTTTTACGCACTTCTTCTAGGAAACAGCGCGTTATCATTCCGTCACAATGACTGTAATTTTTGATCTTGTATCAGTTTTAAATGATTTTTACGTGTATCTTCAGTTAATCATCACCTGTCTGCTGAAGGAGGGCCATATTTTTCAAGTTTATATGTATGTTTGTATGTATGTATTCATGTATGTCTATTTCTGAAGTAGATACGAGAACAAATATAGGTCATAAAATTTTTAGGTAGCGTTCTTCAATCAAATTGCTTACTTAATACTCTGTATATAGTATATCTTGGTATCTTTTTCGTTCCATTTGAATTTTTGTGACCTGTATGTATAACTTTCCTGTTCATGGCTTCGGTAAATGTCTGTATCATATCCTTCTCTCATAATGATATTTTCTTCACATTCAAATTCTTTCCTTTTACTGGATGAAGTGGATGAATAAGGAAAATATTTCTTGTTCCTTCGCCATTTTGCAATCATATTGAAATGCGTCGGGGCAGCTCTTTTGCTTGGTCTTTTGCAATATCGGCTCCATTCATCTGTCTAATAAGGCTCATCTATCACTTTAAACACTTGATAGACTACAAAACTTTTTCTCTATTTCAGTTATGTTTTCATTCCGGTGTTCTACATTTTCTATGTCCATATAATATAACTTTCATTTGTGCGCTTCTCTTATCTGTATTTTCCTATTTTTGTAGTTCTTATACTTTTATATCTCTATTTTAACGTCAAACTGTCTTACTACTTTGCTCTATAATCATTCCAAATTTTCTCCATCATCATTTGTGTATCATCTCTTATATTATTCTGTTAAAACATCTATTCTTCCTCCTAATCTTATGAATGTTCTGCATTTTCTTTTCTTTAGGAACGTCGCTGTTTCCTCATTTCGTCGTCTAATTTCTTCACTGATTTATTTCCTTTGTCCTTCAATCTATTTTCATTGTTTGTTTGTCTATCTTCTGATTCTTTTTCATTATCTGTAGAAGCATGTTCGTTTCATAATCTTGATTCAGTCTATTTCTTTGAAAATTTCTTTATCAACTCGTCTACACTTAGTCATCATTTTTCTTCAATGACTAGAAATTTGTTTTTTGTTTTCTAATTATAGTTTTCTGTCGATGTGAATGGAAACAAATTTTGTAGGTTTTTGTTATGGAATAGACATTTCTGAAAACAAATTAAATAAGAAAAAGAATAATGAGCTCGAATTAATTTTAACCATGATGTGTTCCTTTGAGAAGTGTCTGTGCTAAGAACCGAAGAGGAGGAACTAATCACTTCCACCCAAATTATTCATCAGTGAGTCTAAAACCATCTCAATGTCTAAATTCAAAAGCTATCAGTGTCGTAAATGAAAAAAAGCAAAAATCAGTGCCTCACAGTAGACCCACTAGAATAAAACTCAATATATACAGGAGAAACAGAAATCCAATTACAGAAATATCGACTTCCATGTCGTGGAAATTCACTCAGCATTTAACAGCACAATTTTCTCTCTTTGTGCCCGTACCGGCCTAAAGGCAGATCGGTGCATGTAATTAAATGAAAGTTGCCTGAAGGAAAGCGTGGAGGAGAGGAGCTTAGAAGTATGCCGACCTTTGGGGTTTATCTCCTGAATTATGAGTACGCCTCCTCTATATCCTACGCTTTCAGCGAAATTCTGAGTTATGTTTCGGCGCCAGTTGTTCCACCATGTAAAATATGCCATTTGGACGAAACGCGGAACGCAGCGTAGTGCGACAATGTATTGGGTATTTTTTTACTGTTTTTTTTACGTGAAAGCTGTAGAATTAAAATGGAGGGGTTGCTGTTATTTATATCCGAACAAAACATTATTTCGTGAGTGTATCAGGTGATAGAAAATAATTGTCTTGTTTATATCTTCGAGAGGACAAAAAATTCTAGAAATACATTACTGAGAAGTCAGACGTTTTTGGTGCAGGTTGAATTAGTGGGCGAAAAAAAATTGTTCTAACAATACGATCTTCACTAAATTTGGCACATAATTGTACGTCAGAATATTCCAACGAGTTACCAGGTTTCATCATGATCGAATCACTATTCTTATTGTTATTCCGGAAATAAAACTATAGTGAAGAAAAAAACACGAAATTTGACATATTTTTTCCCAATATCTCCGAAAATTGTTTGGCGGTTCTCGTTACAGCGACTTTAACATGTATAGGAGTCACTGTAGTTCTCGTGAGTTCACGCCATCTGAAGGACAGTGCGCCCTTAGGGAAGTTGTTTCTTCCCGGTGCCAGAAGTGGATCCATCAGATAGGCTGAATCCTCTGGCAACTGCCTATGATAACCGCAGAAGCGGCGCTGTGAGAGCGACCGTAACTGACGTGCTTATGCTACGTTGGAACGAAGTAGCTAGCGTGCGGCGGTCAGTGGTGCCATCATCTGGCGACTCAGTTAATCTTAATTAAAGTTCTGGCGTGAAGCTCCTTTTGCGGGCATGTTGAAATTCGTGGCAAAGAAATTTCGAACTTTTTCTGTTCTAATAACACGATCATGACGAAATGTTGCACAAAATTCTGCATCAGCATTTTTTAACAATAACGTGAAATAACCTCGAACTTTGACATATTTCCCAATAATTCCGAAAATTGAAATCCAGTCGAACTGAAATTTAGTGAACTGTTGTAAAATATTGAAGGTCTTTGCAAAATGCAAAATTTCATGGGATAGTTTCTGAAAAGAAAGATTTTTCCCATCAAAAATTTAGAAAATTTCCGATTTTTTTTCAATTCACCAACTATATGATCCCAACAACAACATTTGGCAACCAGTTGCGCGTTGGTATTCTTCAGCTAATCGACGAGTTCCAAGTCGATGGAATAGGTAAATCTTGAGGCATCAAGGAAATAACCTCAATTATTCAAATGAGTATCTTGTGCCATCGATTTTGACATCGGATTCTTCATCAGTGAGCCAGTGAGTCAGTTGAGACCATTTTCTGCTCAAAATTCGAAAATTACAGTCATTTGGAATCGATGGTACGCTGAAAAACCAACGTGAGTTCAAAAGCTGATCCCGCTCAGAACTATTGGACTCTGCAAAAAATGAATACGAAATTAACTAGTGTAGACCAACAAATTCATTATTCCGAAAGATCAATTGAGACGAAAGTGTAAAATACCCAGTAAGAAATTATAATAACGGTTGGATTTTCATTAGAGTTTCAAAATGGCGTATGTTCCCGGATCACTTCGCTTATTGCCGATGTTGAATTATTTTGAAAAATACTTAGAAGCGTCACGAAAGGACGATCCATCGCCTGTTTGTTATGTATATCAACTCAACTTCGCCCACAAGAGTTTATGTATCGTCCGAACTTCCCGTTTACCAGATCAGTGCTTTCCAATTCGTACCTTATGCAATCAGTATATTTTAGGATTGAGCAGAGCATAATCTCCGAGTCGAATCAATCCGACGAAATGCAATCATTTTTAAGAGAAAATGGGAACAACAAAGTCACAAAAAAGCTAGAACTTTCCTAGTGGTTTTGAGTAATTTAAAAAATCAACCCAGTAATAAAGTATACCGACGCATTCGCCATTTTGCAATACTGTACATTTTTAATGTTGGTTCTCATGAGCACACTTTTATAATTTTATTCTGTCTTTCGCAAGTGACATCAGACAACTGATAACTATATTTCAACTGAATCATATATTCCTTTTTGGAAATATTGTTAGAATAATACACTGCGCAAAAAAATTAACGCATATTATGGAAATCTCAAATTTATTCTACAACTGAAGGTGTTCTCAATGATAATTATTTTCATCAGAATTATGCATGCATATGCTATCCACTTTCAACGTTTTTCTTCAATACAGATGTTTTTTCCCAGCAGGAATAAAAAAAGATGATATTATCAGATTTTGAATGTATTGGCTCCATTCTAAAATCAGTTGTTCTCGATCAATTCTAGTGATCAATAGTTTTTCTTTCGTTTGATTTTCTACACTCGATCGCTATGCAACGCGAAACACGCAATTTGACCCAAGAGGAATGTGCCCAAGCGGTAGTTTTGCGAGAAGAAGGGTGGACATACACAAGAATTGCAGAAAGGTTTGGAGTTTCCCATACAAGTGTGTCCAGAATGTTGCAGCGATTCAGGGAGACAGGTATGAATGTCCGAAGACCAGGACAGGGTAGACCACGGGTAACAACTGCCATTCAAGAACGTTACTTGAGAGTTTCTTCGTTGAGACAACGGTTTGCAACCGCTCGCCTCCTTCAAATTCAGCTTGAGCAAACTCATGAGGTGCAAATTAGCACTCAGACAATAAGAAATCGCCTTCACAGATGAGTCTAGATTCTGCCTCTACCATTGTGATCGACGTTCCCTTGTATACAGACGTCCACATGAAAGATATGCTCAGTGCAATTTCCTGAATACTACTGGTTTCGGGGGAGGATCGATTATAGTATGGTGTGGAATATCTCTGACTGCTCGCACAGACCTAGTGGTCGTTGATAATGGAGCTATGAATGCTGATAAGTATATAAGGAACATTCTTGAAGAGCATGAAGTGCCATTTGCCCCATACATTGGTGAAAATTTCATTTTTATGGACGATAATGCCAGACCCATCATGGCGTTCAGGAGTACCTTGAAGAGGTTGAAGTCTCTCGAATGGAATGGCCAGCAAGAAGTCCAGATCTCAATCCGATTGAGCAGGTTTGGGACAACCTCAATAGAAGGCTGAGAAGTTCAGAAAATCATCCAGCTACTCTTAATGACTTAGGAATTCAACTCGGAGAAGTCTGGGAAGGATTAGATCAGAACATTTTGAGATCACAGAATTTTGAGTATGAACCGTCGTTGCCGAGCTGTAATTAACGCAAGGGGTGGAAATACCAAGTATTGAATCACTTATCAGCATTTCAGTATTTTGAAAATTGTTCATTTCTCTTCTTTCACATAAGATTCGGTGAAATCCATAATTTTTCTTCCATTTAATGTGTCTTGTTTCGTTCAAAACCTTCCCGAGAGAACATAAAAAATAAGTTATAAGGTCAATGTAGAGTTAACTTTCATTAAAATTGAGATTTTCAGAATGTGCGTTAATTTTTTTGCGCAGTGTATTATGGGTGGGTATATCTACGAAAATATTCGTCGAATTTCACCCACTTACGAAATCCCTTTCCGAAATTCAACCTTGAATACATAAGTATCTAACTATTATCAAAATGTTAGAGGGTTGAATACAAAAACTCATGAATTTTATAAATATGTTTCATCCAGTGAATATCAAATCGTTGCAGCATCTGAAACATGGATTCAACCTAATCTGTATAGGATGGAATTTTTCTCTAACAATTATACCGTATTCAGAAGTGACAGAAATCTGGAAACAAATGCGGTATCTCGTGGTAGCGGAGTGCTGGTGGCGGTTAGAAGTGACTGCAATGACGTGGAGGTTGACTTGTCGGAATTTCGTGATGGTTTTTACACTATTGATGTTGTTGGATGTAAAGTGCTTCACGAACATAAACTTTTGTATACAGGGTGATTCCGGAGGAGACCGTCAGATTTTGAGATAAGTTTACTCTAGTCAAGACAGTCTCGAAACAATATTTGGTTTATGGTTGGAGGTCTCTATTGAGAATATACAGGGTGATTCGACCGATTTTACTTTTATTGATAACTTTGGCATGGCTTATTCGAATTCAATGAAATTTTCAGCGTAGTACAATAGTGTTGAACACATTCATTGATTTCAATTTTTTTTTCAAAATAGGCGGTTGTTATTGTGATAAATCCAAATTAATTGTGAAGGTTGAAAAAACACCCTGTACATAGCATTTCCTAAACTACGCTATCCTTTTACGATTCTACCATAATAAGTCATTATTTGAGAGTTTCTAATTTTTTTGGCACACTTCTAGTTTTTTGAGAAAATTCCATCAAAAAAAGACAATGTCGAAATTTCGCTCCAATCGATTCTACTTTCATTGATAACTTTGGTATGGCTCATTCAATTTTGATGAAATTTGCAGTGTAGAACAATCTGAACGAGTACTCGTTCAGATCGTTCTACAATAATCGCAAAAGTCTCTCAAAATACAGGGTTGTAATTGTGATGATTTAAGAATTTCAGATTAATTGTGCAGCTGAAAAAAAACACCTTGTATATTGCTTCTCCAAAACTTTCTTATTCGTTTCAGATTCTACAATGATATGTCATCATTCAGAGGTTTTTAATTTCTTTGGCACACCTCCGGTTTTCCTAGAAAATATTTTTGAAGAAGAGCATGATCTAAATTTGGTTCACAAGCAGTGAGAGTATTCCGCACTAGGTAGGAAAGCTGTACCTATTGTCCATGGATGCAAAGCAGTTCTTAAGTTCTAAAATATTCTTTTCAAATTCCAAATTCATATTTAATTGCTAATATTTTGTATGAAACCATTCAATTCAGAATATATTTCGAATTTGAAAAGAATATTGTAGAAGTGACGAACAACTTTGCATCTTTGGACGATACAGCTTTCTTACCTAGTGCGGAATACTCTCACTGCTTGTGAGCCAAATTTCGATAATGCTCTTCTACAAAAATGTTTTCTAGGAAAACCGGTGGTGTGCCAAAGAAATTAGAAACCTCTGGATGATGACATATTATTGTAGATTCTGCAACGAATAAGAAAGTTTTGGAAAAGCAATGTACAGTGTGTTTTTCTTTAAACTGCACAATTAATCTGAAATTCTAAAATTATCACAATTACAACCCTGTATTTTGAGAGATTTTTGCGATCATTGAATGTATTCGTTCAGATTGTTCTACACTGCAAATTTCATCAAAATTAGATGAGCCATACCAAAGTTATCAATAAAAATAGAATCGATTGGAGCGAAATTTCGACATTATCATTTTTTGAAGAAATATTCTCGGAAAACTAGAAGTGTGCTAAAAAAATTAGAAACTCTCAAATAATGACTTATTCTAGTACAATCGTAAACAGATAGCGTAGTCTAGGAAACGCTATGTACAGGGTGTTTTTTCAACCTGTATAATTAATCTGGATTTATCACAATAACAACCGCTTATTGTGAAAAAAAATTGAAATCAATGAATGTTTTCAACACTATTGTACTACGCTGAAAATTTCATTGAAATCGAATAAGCCATACCAAAGTAATCATTAAAAGTAAAATCGGTCGAATCGGACAAATCACCCTGTATATTCTCAACAGAGACCCCCAACAATAAACAAAACAGTGTTCCGAGACTGTCTTGACTAGTGTAAACTTATCCCAAAATCTGACGGTCTCCTCCGAAATCTCCCTGTATATTTGTTGTTTACATACCACCTAGAGCTCATGTATCACATATTTTCAATCTACTTGATATGCTTGAATCTTTAGAATGTATGTATGGAGGTAATTTATTGGTTTTGGGGGACTTCAATCAACCGGAATTTGGCTGTGGTGAAAACAGAATCGATGATGTTCTGGTTAGGCTGGATCAGTTTGCTGTTTTTCCCGATTTGAAACAATTCAATTTCATTTTGAATGACTCAGGCCTACTCTTAGACTTGGTTTTCTCGAATATTCACTGTGATATACAACATAATGAAGAACCATTTGTCCCTGAAGATGGGTATCATCCTGCCCTTGATGTCACGTTAACTTTTCCGAAACCAGTCGTTGGTATCGAGTTTGATGAAACCGTTATAAAATTCAATTTCCGCAAATCCAATTTCCCCCTTCTCTATTCTATGATTTTTAACACCAACTGGAAGTTCTTGAAAAATCACACTGATGCAAACTTAGCAGTGGATCATTCTACAATACTCTTTTTACCATCTTAAATCAATGTGTACCTGTCAGACCGAACTTCAATAGAAAATACCCCCTACTTGAAGACTCGGTTTAAAACATTGCGAAAATTGGTGAAGTCCAAGATTGCTGTCGCCTATGAGGAGCATAAGCGCAAATCGGAAAATTCTATTAGGAGTGATCCATCAGCCTTTTGGAATTATTTCCACAACAAGAAAAAAGCCTCAAGAATTCCTGGTATTTTACATTTTGGCAATGTTGAATATAACAACCCTCCTGATATTGTGGATGCTTTTGCTGATTTTTTCCGGAGTGCATATAGTGATCACCCTCCTAATATTACGCCCCCAGACGCCAACCCAATCTCTAATAATCCAATTATTTGTCTGAGGTCCATTGATGAAAGCGAGGTCTTGCACTGTCTGAAATTACTGAAGCCAAATTTTACGAGTGGCTTTGACGGAATTCCAGCTTTTATTTTGAAGGATTGTGCTCACGTATTGTTCAAGCCACTGAAGACAATTTACAACCTGGTCTTAAAAAGCAGCTGCTTCCCTGATCTTTGCAAAATATCCATCATATGTCCTGTTTTTAAAGCTGGTAAAATGGATGATATATACCAAACTACAGGCCTATAACGCTTTTGTCCAACTTTGCTAAAATCTTCGAAATGTGTTTATATAATAGAATCTTCCCCTCTGCCAGAAATCTTGTAGCCGATGGTCAACATGGTTTTATCAACAAGAGATCCACAACCACTAATTTAGCTACCTTTACACAGTTTGTTTGTGAGGCTATGGATAGTCAGCTGCAAGTTGACACAATTTACACCGACTTCTCAAAGGCCTTCGACAGAGTGGATCATACACTTTTGTTGCGAAAATTGGACAATTTCGGCTTCGATCGTCGGTTGCTCGCACTCTTCCTCTCATATCTTGCTAACCGCACTCTATATGTTGAATTTAGAGGGCACAGATCGTATACCTTCTCGGCATCTAGTGGCGTTCCCCAAGGCACTAATTTGGCACCACTTCTGTTTTTGATTTTCATCAATGATATAGAAAATAATCTGCTCTGCTACTTCTGGCTGTTTGCTGATGATCTAAAACTGTTCAGGATCATATTCACCTTGCAGGACTGTGAGTCCCTCCAGCGGGATTTGGATAAACTAAATGAGTGGTGTACTGCAAACAAGCTTCCTCTCAATGTCCAAAAGTGCAAGATTACAACATATGCACAGAAGAACACCTGCATCGAGCACAACTATGCGATAAATAATGTGAGGTTGGAAAGGACACGCAAATAAAGGATTTAGGGGTTAAATTTGACCATAAGTTAACGTTTACACCACACATTAACAAAATTACTGCTGCTGCAAAGAGAATGCTTGGCCTTATTTTCAGGGTATGCAAAGATTTCGAGGACTCCAGATGTTTCACTACCCTCTTCAACGCTTTTGTTCGATTGAAGCTTGAGTATGGCTGTCTTGTCTGGAGTCCATTATACAGTGTTCACATCAAACAAATCGAATCTGTATTTTTGAAATATTTGGCTTTTAAATTCGATGGTGTCTACCCAGCTCGGGGATGCGACCATAATCAGCTTCTGAGCAGGTTCTCTTTTATGTCGTTGGAAAGCAGAAGAATCTATTGCATGTGCCTGATTGTATATAAACTTATTCATTTTCTTTTGGACTGCCCTGATTTGTTGGCTAGGTTGAGTTTCCGCGTCCTTCGTCTCGGTAGTAGACTTGGACAATTTTTGTACCTTCCCAGGACTAATATACTTGTGAAGTCACCAGTTTATGCTATGTGTCGACAATTCAATAACGTATACAATAATATTTGTGTTTCTGATGAGGGTGTTAGGTCTTTCAAGGTAAAGCTCAGACAGTTTCTGCATCTCCAGCAAGGCCACCATTAGCAAATATTCGTGTTGGTTTTTATGTTTTGTTTTAGTTTTACTTAGAGTTATATAAATATTATAAATTGATTTCATATCGACTTTGTATTCTTATTATGTCTTGTAATTGGGAGTACTTCCTGTTTAGACAAATAAACTTTTTTTTTTATAAGTTTTCATTTTCTAAGTTCTTTATTTTGGAAGTGATAGAGTAGATTTGTGAGACACAAAATTCACGCTTTTACGCGCTTGTTCTAGCGAACAAAAGCGTTATCATTTCGCCAAACGTCTGATATTTTTCAATTTCGCCTCACTGGTGGATAATCTGTTGTCAAATTAAATTCTGTTCTCCTTGCCGAACAGCTGTATGTGCACTAGCTTTCGAAGTATCTAGAATCTTGCAATTTCAAGGATGGATTTGGAGGGCAAATGCTCCAGTTGATTATTCTGTTAATGACAATATCCGCCATATGGTTTCAGAGTTAATTATAGTAGGATAAAATTCAGTTTTCTCGAAATATGGAAAAAAGATAATATTGATTCGAAACTTGGTCAGTGGTTATAAATTAGAGATTACAAAAGTTTTGTAAAATTTCACGAGGATCTTTTCATCACTAGAAAAATAGAATCAAATTCCAAAATGGTGAAAAATTAAAAATTATACTCATTTCAGGCGAAATAACAATAAATGAAATAGCAAATACAGGTATTCGGAAAAACATATATCACGTAGAAACTAGAGTGCAAATTTATAGCTCTGATTAGATCAATTTCGTCCCCTTTGAAATACTATCCCATAATTGAATGAATTTTTAATCGACAAAGGCACATGCTCCAAGTCGGCATCCAAAGACGAAAAAAAGGACAGAAAGGAAAGGACCCACGTCACGCAGTCTGCAACATCCAGGCAGGCGGCGGCGACAAACATCTGAAAACCGGAACACGTGCGATTGACGCACGCGCGTCCGTCGCGTTAAATCTAATGGCAAATCCATACTGAGCAGTCCTCAGAGGATTCTTTAAATTTCGCGGAATCCTGGTATCGTTGTCGGCATCTGCTTCTGTGTGAGCAACCACTATCCTCTTTGCATTTGAATACCCCGGCCAATTGAGTAAAGAAGAGGCTGAAGTGGTTTTCTGAGTAATACCGGAGTTTCCGGAGAAAGGGAAACATATCTGTTGAATTACAACTAGCGAAACGTTGAACACTTAAAGGGGGTATAAAAAAATTCAAGTTGTACACTGAAGTCTCGTACATGCACATATTTGAATAATTGTTCTATGGGTTATATCTGTTTATCTATGGTTCGATTTGAACATTTTTGTCAACTTAACGCCCGACCGTAAACACAATAGCTTCCGAAAGGAACAACTTAGAAACTCGATATTTGAAGAGAAGGGTTGGACCTTCATTACGAAGGCCGAATTCGGAAATGGATAAAATCCACCCGATGATTCCGCAGATAAGCCGATTCAAATTCTATTTTGCCAATATTTCCAAAAATACAGATTAGATCGAATTGAAATCCAGTACTTTATCGAAAAATGACAGTTTGAAAGTTCATACAGAATTTAATGGGCATAATAAGATAAGAAGATCACAGAATATTGAATATTTGAAAAAAAAATAGAATTTTTTTTTCAAATTGTTCTTATTACACGATTATCACGAAATTTTGCACCAAGTTGTCCTTCAGCATCTTCAAACTATCTGCGAAGTTTCATTATGATTGAATCAGTATTTCTTGAGTTATAACGAAAAAACAACGATATCGAGAAAAAAACCACGAAATTTTACATATTTTTTCCCAATATCTCCGGAATCTCTGGAGTAGGGACGGCGGACAGACAGATATTTTTATAAGTTCATTCAAATGTACACACTTCAAAATGTAAACTGTGAAATTTTCAGGGGGGTGATTTTTTTTGTCGATCGCTAAGGTTTATTATTTGATTTTCATCAAATAATAAACTGAAATCCATCCGTCCGCCGTCCGTTGTCCGGGGTTTTCCTCGAAAAGTATTGAACTGAAATTCGTGAAACTTGGTAGAAAAATCTGGGTCGCTCGAGATTGGTCTTCCAAGCTTTTAAGCAGGATCGGTGTATCCCAAGGGCTAAAAACTGTGGGTAGGAGGGAAAAAAATATTACTTACAAACTTTCATGAAACTCTTCACGTTGGTTGCTGTTGAATAACTCAACCTAAAAATTGTCAGCCGGATGATTTCCGACCAGTGGTTCCTGAGTTATAAAGAAAAACGCTGCAAATTGTGTTGTGAAAAACCAATGAGTTATAAATAATATATAAGATTCATTTAAAATATCAATGTTATTGGGTGATTTAACTTAGAAAATAATAAACCCTTGTGTAAAATTTGCAGCGTTCTTCAGAACGTTTCGATCTATATTTTTGTTATCTTTCCTACAGTTCAAATGTACATTGTTCAGTTCTCCTCTCATTCTGAATACACATGGAATTCAATTGTTATGAATAAATTATCGGTCGACGAAACCTAGCTAAGTAAATTACACCGTCCCCGCATCAACAGACAATGAGATTTGAGAAAGGGTGGCGCCATATATAAACGAAAGCGTGACAAACATATCAAATTTATATCGATGAACACTGAAACGATAGAGTGAAAATGCAGAAAGTTGCGTTATTGTCGACTAAAAACTTAGGTTTATATAATCAATTCATCGTTCTTTGAAGTGGGAAAAAACAAAAATTGACACGATCTAAGCGATTCTCCAGGAAAAAATAATTATCGATCCTGCTGAAAAGCTTAAAGGATCAATTTCGATCGACACACGATTTTTCTAACAAGTTTCGCAGATTTCGGTTCAGTTCTTTCAGAGCTAAGCCCCGGACAACGGACGGCGGACCGACGGATTTTTTTTTATTGGTTCGTTCCAATCTATACATACTTCAAATTGTAAGCTATGACATTTTCAGGGGGGTAATTTTTATTTTTTTTTTGGTCGATCACTGAAGTTGGTTATTTGATTTTATCAAATAATAAACCAAAATGGATTACCCGTAGTGAAACCTATATTTCTATCTTTCAATCGGGTGCATTTCCACTTGAAATTGAACTCACAACTTTCAACGGGATAAGTTATGTTCGGCTATACCAAAAACTATAATCTCGTGATACATTACCAGTCGATAGCAACCGACAGCTGCAAAATCGATTAATCTGAATTAGGGACCTATTACAGGGTCCCAAAACCGCTAAATTGGGATAGTAAACTAGAATTAGTTGGAGAGGAATGACAGAATCTACAGTCAGACTGAACGTAGAAATATATAAGGCAAATTTCGCCCAAGTATCGATTTCTAATCAAAGCACCTGGCTCATATGTGACAGAAAATTATGCACCCACATGTGTTCTTAAATACAGAGTGTCTGAATAATTTCGTCATTCATATTGGATTTAAATTTGGAAGTTATTTTCGGAACTATGCCACATAAAGCAAAACATTTTATTTATTTTGTTCTCATTTTCATACCACATCATACGATGATTGAAAGTGTGCAATAATTTCAACTATACTTTATTATAACCTTGTATTTTTTCTGTTTGGAGAGCTAATATAAGGAACTAGGTACTTGTCTCAACTTCGCTTCACCGACAGAAAACAGTCTTTTCCGGGTTGGTTAGCGGCTAAATTCTTGATGAATATACGATTCGATGTGAAATCTAAATATTTTTAGGGATTTTGTAGCGTTCGTCACCTTTGACGCTATTTCAGATAATTTAAAACCAAGTATTATCTATTCATTGTGTCAATTTGAAAGGGTATCACTTTTTAATATCTCGCGGCCACCATGCAAAATCAGAAAAAATGCAAAAAATATGTTAACTTTTCATCCGTAGGGGACATTTATTTATACAGTTGGTTCCAACCAATTTGTATGCATCTAATCTGTGATCAACTTCTAAAATCTTAAATGTGAAAGGGACTGACACCCTGTTTTGAAGATAATTCGATTGCCGTTTCAAAAATTCCGTGCACTTTGTCCTTTTTGCGCGCATGTTCTAGGGGAACAGCGTGCTATCGTTTTGTCCAAATGTCTGTAATTTTGGATGATTGAGCCGAAAATGGTCTCAATCGACTAGGTTGGACTCACTGATGACGAATCCGGTGTCAAAATTGATTCTGTTCGGCCGGCCGTCCGTAGACACGATAAGTGTCGACTGAAATAAGCTAGCTACTTGAAACTTTCAGGATAGGTTGCGCATCAGAATGCCGCGGTTGAGTTCGTTAATGGGCCAAATCGGTCGAATAGTTTCGGAGTTATAGGCACTTGAAGTTTTGAAGTTATTTATTTTTTATTTCAGAAACTACTCAAGCGATTGGATTCAAACTTGGCAGTTTGGTGGAGTATAACGACGCGCAACTTTGAGCCAAATTTCGTCAAGATCATATTGTCAGTAAATTTTTAAAAAAATTTTTTTCGAAATTTTTTTACAAAAAAATTTTTTTTTCGGAAACCATTAATCATATCCAAAAAAAATTATACTCACACTTTGACCTTCTAATTTCACAGCAGTGTACTAAATTTCAGTTCGATACGATCATAAGTTTTGGAGATATCGGGAAAAAATATGTCAAATTTCGAGGTTTTCTTCTCGATATCGTTGATTTTTTCGGTATTACTCGAGAAATACTGATTCAGTCCTGATTAAACTTCACAGCTAGTTTTAAGATGCTGAAAGACAACTTTATGCAAAATTTCGTGATAATCGGGTTATTAGAACAATTTGAAAAAAAAAATTTCTATGATTTTCTCATCATATAATCCTCAATAAATTCTGTATGAAACTTCGAACTGTTATTTTCGATGAAGTACTGGATTTCAATTCGATCTGATCTGTATTTTTGGAAATATTGGAAAAATAAGATTTTGATTGGGTATATCTACGGAATCATTGGGTGGATTTTACCCATTCACGATTTCGGCCTTCGTAATTAAGGTCCAAACCTTCTCTACAAATATCGAGTTTCTAAGTTGTTTCTTTCGGAAGTTATTGTGTTTACGCAGTCGGCCGTCAGGCTGACCGTAAACACAATAACTTCCGGAAGAAACGACTTAGAAACTCGATATTTGTAGAGTAGGTTTGGGGCTTAATTACGAAGGTCGAATTCGTGAATGGGTAAAATCCGCCCAATGATTCCGTAGATATACCCATTCAAAATTTTATTTTTACAATATGTCCAAAAATACAGATATGATCGAATTGAAATCCAGTAATTTATCAGAAAAAAATTTCAAAAAGCACTGCCGTGAAGGCAGCAGCTTTTGAGCGCACGTTCAAATTCGTTGCTGAAGCGGTCATCTACATTGAACATGCACGCAAAAGTTGCTGCCTTCACGGCAGTGCTTTTTGGACTTTTGATACTACATCTTAACATTTTTGATTCAACTCGATTGATTATTATTCTGAGGAAGTGAAGAAAATAACTAAAATGCAACAACAAATTTTGTCATACTGTGTAAAAAATGTTCCATCATGGCATCTGGGAGTTCTGAATTTTGTTCCACACGTGAGATTCGCTAGTATTATAGAAAATTCTGTTATTGGACCTATACGTAAAAAAAATTGCATCATTATTTCTATATTTCATTGCATCTCAGTAACTATTCCACTCTCTTTTATTTTTCGAAAGTACTAATAAAAAAATTCTACAAAAGCACTGACGTGAGGTCAGAAGCTTTTACGTGCTCGTTCAAATTCTAAATATTAGATCAACACGAAATTTTGCATCTAGATGCGCGTTGGTATTCTTCGCCTGATTACGAAGGTACCATCTGATTCCATTTGTACTTCTTCAGATATTGCGGAAATAACGTTAAAATTCCAAATAACAACGAAATTTGGTTAATTTTTTCCTTATATCTCCGAATCTAAATATTGGATCGAACTGAAATTCTGAACATCGCAGTTAAATATTGACTCTAAGGTTTGTGCCATATTTCGTTGGGATTTAATCAAGATTTACAAAGAAAAAAAACTTTTTCATCAAAAACTTGAAAAACTTTTGAATAAAATTTTCTAACATTTCAATCCACACGAAATTTTGCACTAAGTTGCGCGTTGGTATTCCAAAACTGTTTACAAAGTTTCAATCTGATAGACTCAGTAGTTTAATCGACTGGAACCAATAACCGTCCCTTTACGAACCAAAATTTACCACTTTTATTAAGGGTGGTGTTTTTTCAAACTGACACCGTGAAAATCGTGTCTACAAGTTTCGGAAGATTTCGTGTGGATTACATAATTACAAGACAGCAATTTTTTATTTGGAAGACAAGCAGCTTTGGTCGAGGTCAATAGCTGAATGAGTGACCGCTCCTACCACGAATTGAAACAGTTGCAAGTCCGTGCTTTATTCAAATTTTTAGCTTCGATATAAACATGATTCTTCATCATAACTCTGAAAATGTACCAGCTCAAATAGCGAAAGCTTAATTTTTGGATGTGAACTTTTTCTTTGTCGCATTATAACTTGAAGTAGTACCACAAGACTCCTGCATTGTCGAACATAAACTTGAGACACTTGGGACATGCTCAATAATGATAACACATTATCACAAAATGCTGAGATTTCATGATATCCCTTGAATATTGTTCTATATTATTAAATAAATCCCAAACAATTTATTTACAATTTAATATTGAAGAATCAGTATAGTACATATAAAATATAAAAAATAAAACACAATAAAGTGAACAGTGATGTTCTTAAGCATAAATAAATAATCATTGAACTAGAATTATTACAAAATAAATACAATTACATAATTTCTAATATTCGTTACAAAATTCATCACCAGAGTTTACATTGCAATGATTCGCCAATAGCGGCAATTCAGAACTAAAATCGATTTACTATTATTTTCGTCACATATACTCTCTAAACTTAATTTTTAATAATTCTTCAGAAAATTTTGTTTCACTTTGGTTTTATCAATGATGGTAGGAATAAACCTAAAAACTTTGGTTCTTTACATGATATGCAATGTATATCTTTACTTTCTATACTTGTTCGATAAAATGAAAATATAAAATTTAAAATATAAATCAATATTCATAGATTATTATGAATTGAGTTATTCTTAAAAATTAATGCGAAATGTGAATGCAGTTAGTAACATGTTACATAAACTATCAGTCTTCGTCTGAGAAGAGATTCTTATGGGCTAAAAGGACAGAAATTACTACCTGAGGGTAAAACAGTGGTGGGTGGCATGTCCATCAGTGAGTAACAGTTCTGTCGGTTTATATTATCTGACATCAATATTCAACATTTATGATGACATAAATATCAGATAACCTTCAATATTCATAATAATTTCGAAATATGAGACAGCAAAGGCACAACTTCAATAAATGCAACAAGATTTTTATACATGGTGATCTGAGAAGTCACCTACAAAAGTAAAATTTAAAAGCCTTATATTGAGAAAATGCTTTTTTTAGTATTTTATGAAGTCGGAATTTATTGGGATTAAAATTGAGAATGTCTATCCTCTAGTCGTCACGCTATATATTGATTCAAGAGACAATCTAAAAATCACATTTGGACTTTCTTAATGAAATAAAATTCAAAAAAATAAATGCCACAATTTTATCTTCCAATACATTTCATTGAATGAATATTTGCCAAAAGATACACCACGATTCCTTGTGTCTAATTCACACATTAGTTCATGAATAGTCTTCTTACACTTATGTCTGGAAAACTTATCAAATACCCAAGCATTACACTGTTTAATATTATTCTCTCGGTCATGTGTATATTTAAGAGGAATATTCCTTTTAAAAAATCAAATATTTTTTATTCAGATTCGATGTGAGCACATTAAAAAATATAATTTGTATATATTTCATATAATTAAAAAAACATCGGACATGCCAATATTGCTTCACATATAGTTTGAGTAAAATTTCACTACCTGCTTCTAGATTACGTTTCCAATTCCTTAATGACATAGGTTGTTTAAAAGCAAAACAGATTCAAATACATTTCCTGGATAATAAGAGTGCTACAAAAAAAACATGAAATCAGTAAAAATCAATGAAATAATAATATATACACCCATGAAACCTATCCAATAAGCATAGAAACAAAGTTTTACACAGTATATTTCTTTACAAACTTTCCGAGTTCAAGAATAAAATTAATAAAACATTTTTGGTAAAAAATCTGTTAACTATTATACAGAGTGTAACAGCCAAATGGAATAAATTCGATAACGAATAAATGAGGGCGTGTTGGGAAAAACGCTCGGACACGTCGATTTGTAATTTTAAATGCGCATATTTTTCAAGAAAATAATATTATATAGGGTGTTCCATGTGACAGTGGCCAATACCAACTTTCTTATTTCAAATGCAAACCCCTGTATATTATTTATTTTTTGGATTCTTCAGAGAATTCTAGACACAATTCATGCACAATATCCTATACCTATCTTTAACTATTTCGGAAATATTAAGTGTTTTCAGATTTAGTGCAAAAATCAACGTTTTAAATGAAAATTATTTTATTTCACAAATTCGGTACATTACACTTTAAACTTAATAAGTAACACTGATTATTTCTTAATAATAAAAAAAAAACAAAAAAAAAACATTAATGTCAATGTAGGAAATGTTCAAAATACTCGCCGCGAACGTCTTGGCAACATGATAATCTGGTGTAGAATTGTCTTCTAACGTTACTCAACATTTCTGAAAACACTTAATATTTCCGAAAAAGTTGAAGATAGGTGTATAGGTCATTGTACATGAATTATGTCTAGAATTTTCTGGAGAATCCAAAAAATAAAAAATATACAGGGGGTTACATTTGAAATAAGAAAGTTGATATTGACGACGGTCGCATGGAACACCCTATATAATTCTATTTTCTTGAAAACTATGCGCATTTAAAATTACAAATCGACGTGTCCGAGCGTTTTTCCTAACACCCCCTCATTTATTCGTTATCGAATTTATTCCATTTGGCTGTTACACTCTGTATAATAAAAGGAATCTAATGATATTTAAGCAGAATAATTAACCGAGAATGCATTCCAAAACTTCCAAAGAAGAGTAATTCTTTTTTCGTCAAATTCATTTGGTCTAAACTTGATCTATTTTATTGTTCAGTACAATTCCTTTTTCTTATTTCTTTTTATTAAGTTGTAGGGATTGTGAAATTTCGGACTAAATTACTGTTTAAAATCATTGCAAGCAATGGCTGTTATCCATTTCGAGGAATGGTGAATTGATCCTACATAAAAAGATGCTGAGGAAAGATTTGAAAAATTTTTTTAAAAACAATCGAAAGTGGAAGAAAAACTTGAAGCGGTAGTTAGTTTCAACTTACACAATGATGTACAATATAAAACCTATCTGTATTGCAAAAATACATCAATTCCTGTAAGGAATATTATTAGAATCATATTAAAAAAAAGTTCAATTTAGGGAATATCCAGAAAATGTTGCGTTGAACACTATGCAGATATTGCAGATGATGAGGTTTAAATATAATATTTATATTTCTGTGTATTTCAACAAGACTCAGTTAAATTTTATCCTTAACAAACTTGTTTAATATAGTATTATAAAGTAAAATGAGCAAAGGATATGTTTAACTTATTATCATATTTTCTTCTTGAAGAATTGCAATGTCCACTTTAAATATATCACCATTTAAAATTCAAACGAAAGTCACTGAGCGTTGAGATTAGTTACTGCACAAAAAATCTACTAGTGATGAATAATAATACTTAAATAAATTCGATAAATTTTTCATTCTCAAAGCATTCTTCCTTTAGCCGTTCAATCCCTATTTTCAAATAAAATTTAATAAACTGAAAATTATTAAGAGAAATTTTCGAATTTATCATTCCTTGAATAAGTTATATTTTCTGTATATATTTTAGGAAAATAAGAGTTTGAACTAATTAAAGGACTATCGATATATCACTTGAATTAAATAACTTCTATTATAGATTAAGAAAATAGCTGTACTTCTTCAACAAAGCATAAAGCAAAAGTGCTGTAAATATGTAACACTACATATTTCACATAGTAAAATTACATAAGCAGAAAAAACTTATTGTGATTCCTCAGTTGATTTCATTACTAACCATTCAATATTTATTCGAACTAGGTGAGCTATGTAGATGGATGTCGTGGTACCAAATATTGAGATAACTCAACGTTAAAACTGAACATAATACTTTTATGCCTGTAGTTCCTTGCTTGTATATGCACGTATATAATATGTACATTTCAACAGAAAAATGTTAGGATTGTACCTGAGCAAGTTGAAGCCATGGATGATCTAGCACATCTTCCGCAGAAAATCTGACTTCTGGGGCTAGCTGAAGCATATTTTGAATAAGCTCCTTGGCCATCATCGAAACATCTCCCCAATATTCATCAGGAAAATCATATTGACCAGATAATATGCAGTCAAATAGTTTTTCTTGGTCGTTGTCTTGGCTAACAAAAGGTGGGTAGCCACAGAGCAAAATGTACAAGATAACACCTGCAGCCCAAACATCTATCTATAAATAGAAAACGAAATCACTTTAGTTATTTTTTAGACTTTTATAACCCCTTCAACACATTGGTTTCGTGCGTCGTTTGACATTTGTCATACGCTGGAGGTAAAACAATCTCATTTACCCGCTTTGTTTATGTTATGAAGTACAGCATTTTCAACAATTTCAGGATAAATTCACAAGTTAAAATGATTTATATTAATTGAATTGGTGAATAACTAGGCCTAGTTATTGTTTCGTTGTGAAATACAACATAAATACACCGAGAGACGAAGGAATCCGATTTTTCAGATATATTGTAGGGTAGAATTTATATTGGAATATTTGCATTTTTGACCCATTCCCCTAAGTTTTATCTGGTATTGGAAGAAATAGAATACTATGTTAACTATCCCAGAGAAGGCAAACATCCTATATCCACGCCATAAATTGAAAAAACTGTTCTGACAAAGTAACAAACTATAGTAGAGATTGTTGGAGGCATTTCAACACTGCTTAAGGAATTATGTTAGACTCTATTTAATTTGTTCTCTTTAATAAGTTGACTCATGATGAGATAAGTATGATAAGAATATTTCGTCTTTGTTATACACATTTCAAGAATTATATCTTCTCGACACTACAATAGCTGGCGTTATGAATGACAAACCCATCCTGAATGATCACCACTCGCATCTCCATATGATATATAAAGGCAATTCGTTATGTGATATATTTGTCAAAATATTGCATGCATTTTATAATAATAATGAACCAGATAACTTTCTCTGTTCTCAACCGTCAATTATTAAAGCCCTAATGTTGCATCTGCATAATAAAAAAGCATTTTATATGGATAGTAAAGCATTTTTTGAGGATGAATCGAAATCGGTGTTCAAGGAAAAAATTTCATAGGAATTATTTTATTTGTAACATATATTTAGTATAATAAATATATAATTGAAGATTATGATAGCACTGACATAGCAACTGTAGACCAATATTTCAGTAATTTGATCATTTGCAACATAGAACGTTATTTGAACTAGTACTGAGAAGTTCTCTAGAACCCATGTTTTTTCCATTCCATACATTTGTTGGATTTCATTCTGCTGTTTATCTTCAGGAACTAATGAGTCAAACATTTTACTGTTTCATTTTCAATAGTTATACCTATAATGAATGCTATCTCTGATGTGGATACTCTAGGCTTTAGAAGACAAGGATAAATACTGCAATTTTCATTTATATCGTTTTGAACGATTATCATCTGAGATTTAATATCAGTTAATCAGATCCATTATCACAAAATTCCACTTGTAAAAATTAATAAAATCACTAAAATCTCCAAATAATCGCTCTTCGCCAATGTAAACAAAGCGAAAGTATTCCTTGGTCTCTCGGTGTATTTTGTTGCATTTCACAACGACACAATAACTTGGCCTCACAGGTCTAGTTATTCACCAATTCTATGAATAAAAATCATTTTAACTTGTGAATTTATCCTGAAATTGTTGAAAATGCTGTATTTCATAACATAAACAAAGCGGGAAAGTGAGTTTGTTTTACCTCCAACGTATGACAAATGTCAAACGACGCACGAAACCAATACTCCAATCACTTTAACACAGTCAAGCAGTAGACATTAGGCATATGCCTATCAAGATTAAGAACTGATTCAGGTTGGTAGTTGTGAAATGAAGTAATAGTAACTCTATGGTATGGTATATCCACATATGCAATTACTAGGACCTTAATATAGAACGAACAACGTCACCTAGTTATCTGACAGGGAATTTAACATAACCAAACATTTTTCAATTATACAGAGTGGAATGTGTCAAACTTCCATGGCCTACCGACTGACTTAATATATAAAGCAGAATAGGATGTAGTAAATATTTTTCAATTGATTCAGGTTATACTCAATGATGAGTGAACATTGGTTTACGAAAATTTTGAAAAAAAATCATGACTCAGTTTCCATAAAACTAATCTTACCTTCAATCCATAACCAGATTCTGCTAGTATTTCTGGTGCAACATATGTTGGTGTTCCACAAACTGTGTAAAGTGGTTTAGTCACTTCACAAGCTAGACCGAAATCAGCCAACTTCAATGTTCTTATTCTGTTGTCTTCGAATTCAACCTGAAAAAAATTCAAATGACTACTTACAAATATTGTCAATCAATTATTCTCTCGTATAATAAACCAAAAATGTTTTCAAATCAAATCAAGAAGAAAAGACTTATCAATTGTAAAAACGTACTAATAAATTTTCT
The DNA here is from genome assembly GCA_958510865.1 of Myrrha octodecimguttata. Classification (NCBI taxonomy): domain Eukaryota; kingdom Metazoa; phylum Arthropoda; class Insecta; order Coleoptera; family Coccinellidae; genus Myrrha; species Myrrha octodecimguttata. Next base: position 20,640,982 of record OY294063.1, read on the forward strand.
GGTTTCACATCCCGATGAACAATATTCAAACTATGCAAATATGCTAAAGCCAAAACCAAATGATTGATCAATAAGGCAGCTTGAGCTTCTGAGAATTTTTGTGCAAGGGCTATTGCATCAAAGAGATCACCACCTAAAATTTTCTTGTTAATTATTTGTCTTAATAGCAACATTCAACACAAAACATACCTTGTACATATTCACAAACTAAAAACAATAAATTTTTAGTATCTTGATCACTTATCAATGACATTATGTTTGGATGACTGATCTTCCTTAATATTTTCACTTCATTTTCAATCATATCCTCCTGAAAAACATAAAAATGCAAAATTTCTTAATGAACTATACAGAAATAAATATATTCACCTTTCCTTTACACTTGGATTTATCTATAATTTTCAAAGCATATTCTTTATTGTCACTATTATCCTTGCATAGTCGCACTACAGCAAAGTTACCTAAAAAAAAATATCCAAATGAAACACAATACACATGTATGAATTTACCAATTTACCATCTCCTATAGATCTGCCAACAGTATACTTCTTCTTTAATTGAGAAGGTAGGCAAGAGTTTATATTATCATTCAATTTTTCTAAAATACTTTCTTCTGAAACGTAAGTACGATTCAAAGATTTACGGGGCATTTTGGGTTTAGGTCCGTTCCTGTAATTTGAACTTTTAAAACACTTGTAGAATAAAAAATTTCAGCTTATTTATTTGTTCACTTCAAGAAGGAACAAAACTCAAACACACAAATAGAAATGACATACCCATTTTTGAGTCCAGGTGTTTTTTTGTACTGTTGTATCGATTTACTCTCCTCAAAATCTAACTCAAAATTTTCTTGTGTACATCTTTCATTTCCACAAACAAAAAACACATCTTCTTCAGAGAAAAATTGAGAGAGATCTGTAACTGACTGACCCGCTAGGGTGAATACTTTTCTTACTGCTCCAGAGTCAAGATTTGCAACTTCAGTTAGTGCTCCAAGCACTTGATCCATACTTGATGAATTGCGTTTATTTAATAACAAACGTAATACCTGGAAATCAAAGACTGTTTGCTTTCAGATTCTTCAAACCTATGCAAATTTCAGGTAATACATTCACACTCCAAATAAAATGTTTTCTTCCAACTGATTAATTATAGACTTGCCTTTCTAGGTTTGATTCCATTTCTGATAAGGGTAACAATTCTAGGGCGTATGCAGTTGGGAGGAACTACTTTAGGTAAAGATGTACTACTTGGGTGCTTAGCAGATTTTCTTTTATTAGAGCGTAATGTGTCAGTTTTGGAATATTCAGCCTTTTTAAAAATTTCACCTTTTCCAGCACAAATATATTCTCTTCCATCTTCCAATTCATCAATACTAGATATCTGTTATAAGAAAACATTAGTAAATTCACACAATATTCAAATTGGTTCTTTTATAAGAAGAATTTCATCTGTAAAAAATAATCAGTCTCACCTTTTTACCATCCATGGAGTAGATATGCCTCACTCCACTTGGTAATGTTACATTTTTAGTGAGTAAATTGGTCAGTTCAGTAGTCAAACTGTCAAAAGATCTGTAACGATCACTATTTACTGGAACTACAATTCCAGGAAAAAATTTGTTTCCATTATGATAAAATCTAATCCTTTTAGCTTTCTGAGTTTTGGTTGCAGATAAAGAAGATTTCAAACCCTTAGAAATTGTTAAATCCTCGATACCATTCTCGATTTTGTCAACAATTTCAAAATCAGAAGCAGTACTATTGCAGCTGTTTGATGAGAAGCTTCTTGAACCATCTAAGTTATTTCTAGACATGTTTATATGAAGACTAGAACATTTATCATTCATTTAAAATGCATAATTCAGTGACTACAGCTGGCGACCAATTAGTTGGTTATGCGTATTTGTAAGTATTCAACAGAAATTTGATTTTAAACCAATGTTTGTTCAATCACGTATCGCTTTACCAGCTGTCATCAATACCAGTTCATTCAAACAAAAACTTATTGGTCACAAGTTATCAAACTTGAAGTCTCAATTGAAATTAACTGAGATATTTTAGTGTTTCCATTCATCACAAAAAACAAATAATAGCAGAAGTAACTGTTTCCAGTTTTTATGTTAGGAGAAATTAACCTCTTTTCGGCAAGTAGGAGGGACGGGACAGAAAATGTCAGTACAAACGTCACTTGTCATGATAAGTGATGATTCATTGGCATGAATATCGATGGTCGCTGTGAGTTTTTGTTCCGAGTTTTCTTGAATGAATACAAAATATATGCGAAAAAGTTCAAAAGACGCCAAATTTACATTATCATAGTGGATACATAATACTACATACTATTTTGATTGGAAGTATTGGAACGGAAAAAATTTAATATTTGAAGTGATGAATCAGTGATGAGAAAAAGAATTGCGTTCTCTGTGCTGAATAATTTAACCTCAAAATTTGTGAAAATATAACCTCAAAATTGTTCACATCTAGCTTCACTACAATTTTCTTTATTTTTGTCTCTTATATCAGATATCTAACTTGAATCAGAGCAAAATGGTTCGTAAATTAAAATATCATGAACAGAAACTTCTCAAGAAAGTCGATTTCATTGACTGGTCAGTAGATAACAATTTACATGAAGTCAAGATACTAAAAAAATATCATATCAATAGAAGAGAGGACTATACGAGGTATGTAAATTTAAATATATTCAAGAGATATAAGAGTGTATTGTCTTCTATCCAGCATTTACCAAGTTGGTAGAGGTATCTTCGTTTGGCATCAGTAGATATTCATTTTGTTTACTTTCTAATGATGCCTTTGAATTATTTAAAAATTTAAAATTTTATTTTATTCATAGGTACAATATGATGTCCAGAAAAATTCGTGAATTGGCTAGGAAGATCAAGGAAATTGACCCTAAACATCCATTTCGTACAGAATGTAGTGCAAGTTTAATTGAAAAACTGTGAGTAAAGATCTATTGACATAGGTATATGATATAATGAATATGTTCTTTCTTCCTCCACAGATATGTGATGGGACTTATTCCTACCAGGTGGGATTTGAGCTTGGCAGATAAAGTAACGGCGTCTTGTTTCTGCCGTAGAAGGTTATCAGTTGTAATGGTGAGAAGTAAGTTCTCCTTTAGCATCTAAAACTTTAAATTTTATTCAAATATTATCTGTCTCCAGATAAAATGGCAGAATCGATCAAGGATGCAGTAAGATTAATTGAACATGGACATGTAAGAATAGGACCAGAACTCGTGAAAGACCCAGCTTTATTAGTAACAAGAACACTTGAAGATTTCGTTACCTGGGTTGATCAATCCAAGATTAAGAAACACATTGAAGAGTACAATGGACTGGTAAGAAAAACATTCATTTTTAAATCGTACTTTGGACTGTTTTATGATAATGTGCTTGTACAGAGTCAACTACTTTTTTCATAGAACTAGTCAGATTACTGTAAACTTAATGTGAAAACTTAATGAACGTTCTTTATTTTTCCAGAGGGATGATTTTGTGTTGTAAGTGGAATATTATGGAGAAGCATCAGGATGCTTCATGATATAACACGAGAATTAGAATATCTTGAATTTTCCCAACGAACTGAAGAAAAAGTTTGATTCCTGCTTTAATTTATGGAATTTTATGAATTCTGTAATTGAATTGTATATAAGACAATTTTCCTATGAATCTGAAGGTTTTTATTAATAAAAGTGCCTAAAACTAAACAATATGTGTTTTATTGGTGTACTCTGTCTGAATACATTCTTGTTATGTTCTTATTGCTTACATCCAAAACCATCAGGTGAATATTTCACCAAATATCAAACTCTGCTGGCGTATTTGGAACTTAAAACAGACTTTCAAGTTTACAGAGATAGAATTGAATTTGATGACCCAATTTTTCATTGGTGATCTCATTTTGATCGTTTTTGGCTTGAAATTTCAAAAGTACCAACTAACATTTGAGCATAATGATAATGCCATTTTCTTAAACAATGATAATGCTGTTTATTCTAGAACAATCGCTGAAAGTTTAAGAAGACATTTCTGTTGGTCTGATCAATTTATTGGTTGGGACAGAAGCGATGTCTTTAAATGCAGCAATGATTTGAGGATTTGTTGGAAGAAAGGCCAAGAAATGTGTTTTTTTATTTGGCAGTATTTTTATTGGGTTTAATTCTTTTTTCATACAAAATAGATACTCTTTTTGGTGGGCATCTTCCGGGGCATTGCGTGTCATTATTTTGCCTAACTGTCTGCAATTTTTGAATGTCTTGAGATCGATTCTGTCCGGCCGGACGTTGCCGAGATATCTTGACAACGGAAAAAGTTAGTGACTTGAACCTTTTTTGGGTAGATTGCGTATGAAAATGCGACGGTTGAGTTCGTTAATGTGCCAAATCCACCAACGGTTTCGGGGTTAACTCAGTATTTGAATTTTCGTCGCATTTTGAAATTCAACCTCCCTTGAAAGTTTCAAATCAATAAATGTTCCCGTACGCCCATAACCGGATAGACTTCATTTTGACACCGGATTCGTCGTCAGTGAGTCCAACCCAGTCGTTGGAGACCATTTTCGAGAAAAAATGCGAAAATTACAGACATTTGGACAAAACAAAAACACGCTGTTCCCAAAACCTATGCGAGCAAAAATCATCACGATTCAATAATATTTTAAATTTCTTCAGTTTCGATTCGGATTGAACTCCACCAGGAGTTCATACCTCCTTCCACAAAAGCCAGATAAGATAAACTGACCGTCACAAAAACGCTATAGCGTACTCTACCTGTTGTATTTATCCACGCCCGAAAGATTACATAAAATTAAACGGATCCATTCTTTTCATTTCACCCAAACAATGTAACTTCGTTGTAACGGAAATGCCCCCTCTAGCACAATTCCGATATCAACAGCAGTGTGGAGGATTCACAGAAAAACGGTGCCTTTGCCGGTATTAACCTTTTGAGACCTCCAGACGCTCAAATTCGATTCTAATCGTAATTCCCCGTTCTCGGATAAGTCAAGATTCGAATTCGGAAACCGCATGATGAGTCCGGACGTTTGTGTGTTGATAAAGAGAATAAATTTGCGACAGACGTACAGAGACGAAGATTGTAGCGAATGCAATTTTCGGAGATCGTACGCTTTTCGCAGGAAGACTCGGCCTTCGTTTCAGAGTTCTCGAAAAAGAGCGAAAGTAGCGAGAAAAAGTTTTGATAGGTGTATTGAACGGTGTGGTATTTTGGATGCTGACAACGTGACGAGCAGGTATAGTTTTTTTCGAAAAATTTGACGAAATATTTTTTTTAATTTTCCAATAAAAAAATTGGCGATAAAATAATATGGGTATAAAACAAACTGATGAGGATAAAATTATGAAAACATTTAAGAAGGATTATTTTCGATTTAATCAAATAATATTACATTATTTCGAGAGTTGAAGCGACTTCAAACTGAAATTAAAATTTTTTAGAGAATAATAAAGATAAATATAAAGGAAATGACAAAAGAATTTTATATGCCAATGTTTACGAAAATGAATATTGGATCGCGCTTAAATTAGGTACACTGTTTCAACGTATTAAACTGAAGGTCTGCGCCAAATTCCATTCAAACCATGATCCAACGATCTGAACGAACATTCATGAAGTTGCTCGTCGGTATTATACAACTATCAACCGAGAATTTTCATCCTATCGGTAGTTCCTGATGTGATATCGAGGATATAGAAACAACATTCTAATGAGTATATAACTCCGAAACCGCTAGGCGGATTTAGACCATTTACGAACAAAGCGTGGTATTTTGAAAACTGACAATGTAACGAAAAGGTACAACTTATTCAGTTTTTTTTTTGAAAAATTTGATGATATTTCATTAAAATTTTTCTATAATCTCAGACGACTAGGTTGGACACACTAATGACGACTCCGGTGTCAAAATCGATTCTGTAATTTTTTTTTTCGGAAACTATATTTTTCTTGTTTGAAAAATTTTTGTTCTTATCTGGAGTTCTATATTTTACAGAAGAATCCGAAATTTCAATTTGTTACGGTCATTATTTTCGGAGATATTCGGAAAAAATATGTCAAATTCAGTAGTTTTTTGTTCGGTATCGTTGTTTTTTACTGAATAACTCAGAACATACTCATCCAATGAAGATAAAACTCGATAACTAGTTTGAAAATGCTGAGGAACAATTTTGTGCAAAGTTTCGTGATGATCATGGCATTAGGAAATTTTGAAAAAAAATTCTTAATTTTTTCTGTTCCAAATATTCAATAATCATCGATGTTCTCATCACATTTTCCTCACGAATTTCTGTATGAACCTTCAAGCTGTTATTTGTCAATCAAGTACTTGATTTCATTTCTGTATTTTTGGGAAGATTGGGTGGATGAAATTTTGAATGGGCATATCTGCGAAATCATTGGGTGGATTTTACCCATTCACGAACTCGGCCTTCGAGATTTGGGTTCCAACCTACTCTACAAATATTAAGTTGTGTTTCTTTCGGAAGTTATTGCGATCAAAAACGGCCGTTAGGTCGACCGTAAACACAATTATTTCCGGAAGAAACGACTTAGAAACTAGATATTTGTGAAGATAGGGGCTCAATTACGAAAGTCGAATTCGTGAATGGGTAAAATCCGCCCAATGATTCCGTAGATATACCCCCTCATTCATGAATTTGATTCAATAAGGCTCAGTTATAGAGGCGGAATTCATTAATGGGTGAAATCCGCCGAATATAGATATTACCATTTTATTTCCCTAATTTTCAAAAATCGAATTTAAATCTAGTTGAAAACTAAGAGGTTCAGAAGAAATTTTGTGTGGGATCATAGGATTGGAAGGTTGCAAAACGTTTTCATAAAAAACTGCATTGGGCGACATCAATACCCTATTTTTTAGTTTTTTTCTGGGTTTCTCCCAATATCTGAAACTGAACTATTAAAAATTAAATAAAATTGTTTTTTCATGGAAAACGCCCTTGCAGATTGCTGGATTGAATTATTTCTCAAGGGCTGTTTCTTGGAATGAACAATACAGGAACAATTCAAACGATAGACAAAGCGATTTGTGACGTTTCAGAGTTCTTCTAACTCTTTCATCACACGAAGGAGAAAATTTTAAGAATTATATTCTTTCGATTTTTCCTTTCAAGTTGAGACTTTAGTCAAATTGACATTTTTGAGAAAACACAGCAACACAGATTCATTTATGGTTTGAAAGTTTTTTGATTTCACCTCATTTTTAAGTAAATTTAGCCAAATAGGGTCTATTTATAACAATGAGCAAAATTACTCTCTCCATTCGAAAAAATGCAATAGGACTCTTTAATTTTCCGTTTCAGATATTAGGAGTGAAAAACCAAATGAACCTAAAAAATGATGCGATATCCTCCCAAAATAAATTTTAATCGATCATCAATACCTTAATAGGAGACACGAACATTTTTCACATACTCATAAAATCGAATCAACCTGTATCCTGTGTATGATGACCATCTGACTCACATCCTCTTTCCAACATTCCTCGCAAAAATTCCAATAGAGAATACTATGATCAGAAAATAAAAGTACAATTCCATAAATAACCTATTAGGTAACCTAGCGGAACAGTTTCGTGGAATTCGATCCATTTAACCATACACACAAAACCCCTAACCTTCAAATTCAGTCGATATTGCTCTTCAAACCACACCAAATCCTCCAGAAGACTACAAACACAACTTATTGCTGAATCATGTCGCTTTCTTTTTGGCTGTGTGGGTAGCACCGGAGCTGCCCCTGTGTACGGAACATTTGCAAAGACGTTCTTCTTGATTCAGTTAGTGCTTGTGAGTCTTTCGTGCACCTGCAGCTCCGGAGTCTGGAGCTGAGTCCGGAGCTACCCACAAAATCAAAAAGAAACCGCCTTTTGAAACTCAAGCTTCGGTTCTCGAAAATGTTGTGTACTATGTTGAGATTTTTGAACAAATCCATAACCAAGCACTACGCAAATCTTCGAAAAACTATGTAATTATTCATTTTTTTACTCAATCCTTTCATTAATCTTGAGGTCGAATTCGTTGAGGTGAATCGGAGATCGGAAGACATCTCAAATATCAGATATGTGGAAAGAATTAATTATTGTTTATTTAACCCAATGGTTCCCAATTCATGGATTATTATTATTATTATTATTACAGCGAGGACAAACAAGACAAGAATTACAAGAAAATGAAAAAGAAGAAAATACGAGATGTGTTCATTAACTCCTTGTCGCATAAACAGAAAGTGCTTCCGTGGTTGGTCAAGTGGAAAAATAAGAAAATTCATCCTTCGATAAGGTGAGTAGATAATTTGTGTCTATACAGGGTGTCCGGATTAAACGTTTATATATTTCGAGGGGGGATTTTCGAGATCAAAATATGAAGAAGACTTCTTATGGACTCCTATGGTCTAAAATGTCCCCTTCGGACGTTAGAGCCTCTTAAGTTGACCTCCCAAAATACCATAAATTTACGATAGCTTCGCCAAAATATATCGGATTCAAATAACATTTAGTGCATGGAGATTTTCGGAGACACTGAACAGTATGATGATGAAAAAATTTACTTAATCTCTTCGGTGGTGGAGATGAAATAGATAAAAAGAAGGGCCTTCATAAAATTGCTTCTAATTTTTTCTCGTAAATTTTTTTGGGACCTGACTTGGTTGGAGTTTTTTCATATTTTGATCTATCGTCCCCCCTCGGAAAATATTAACGTTAAAATTTGGTATTGATTCATGAAAGATTAACAAGAAAACTGAAGAATTTCCTAATGATCGTATTACTAAAAGAAATTAATTGAAACATGCTTTATCTCAGAAACTGCTTGCCAAATTTGCTCAAATTTTGTATGAACCTCCTATCCATCACTATTCAGGTATCAGATTTGAGTTTTCATAATTATTGTGAAAATAAATCATTGAATGGGAAGCTTCATCTGGGTTATACTAAGGTCACTCACCAGGGATTTCTATAATTTGTTTTTAATTCGAAAATATAAATCTGATCAAATTGAAAATTGTTAGTTGATTGTAAAGTTTCGACACGAAAACTTATTCAATTTTTCGTAAGGTTTGCGTCGCGAGAATAATGTTCGCGCATCTCCGAAAATGTAGATGGGGAAAATTAATTCTCGAACGAATATAAATCGGCAAAATCTTTGGCTGGATTTCACCGATTCATGAATTTAATCTAAAGATATTGTGGCACGAGCTGTGTGACATGTTGCGCCATCTTTTTGAAATCACAGCTGCTGCACATCATGGTTGTTCAATCGAGAAACGAAAAAAGTCAGTAATCATGGCTCTATAGATGCACGATGGCGGATAGACTGATTCGGGTCTTCCTCTACGCTACGCTCTACGTACACCAGCAATGGCTTCTTCTGTTCTCACTGTACGACACCTCTGTGAATGCGTATTATCAGTTAGAGTGAATGTGGTGCGAAAAAGGTCCATAGTTGGTCGAATTCATTGCTCTGATGGACGATTATGTTGACCGTAAAATGGACGTAGAGCGCGATACGTATTTCGAACAAAAACATTATATTCAAAATAAATTTGCACAATTTGGAAGCGTTGTTCAGGCGTCAGTCTATTCATGTTGAAATGACACACCAAACTAAACACAAATCCCTTGACAGCTGACGAAATGGCCGCCAGTTAAAACAGTGTAACCAACTTAAAATTCTATACCTTTAAAAAACACCCTTTACTAACATAACTCCTCCAAGGTTCACGTCAAATTTGGAATCACCTGTATAATATTGAATGAGATATCACTAAATATGAATAAATCAAGTGTAAACTAGAGAATTCGGATGAAGTTCATGACTCATTTCTAGTGAATCTAGTGAGATATATGATTATACCTACATATTTGAATTGAATTCCAACTGATTCCTCTACCATTTGACCATTTGATAGCGCTAAAAAAAGAGTAATTTTTGATGTTATTACATTCCACCTGCCTCGTTGGATAGAACCAACATGACTCATCAGAGTGTGACGTTCCATGCCAGTGATTTTCCCGCTTCAAATGGACGGAAATGGTTCCCGGGGCTCTATACGAACCTAATAGAGTTACTATTGTTACGGCCGTTTCAAACATCGTACACAAATTGCTGTAATTGCACACTTCTTGGTAAATACTTTCCATCAGATTATGCGGAGGTGGTTACCATCAGTGATTCGTGCAGATATATCATGAGTTCATGAATAAACATGTGTGCTGTGGACCATGCTGCCCAAAATAGTGATGAAATTTTTTTCGCAATGCTTCTATCTGCCTAAGTAGACCACAAACATCGATTAATGGATATTTTGGGAGGTTTCCGCATTCATTTTTAGCTTTTTTCTGGGTTTTCACGCCCAATATCTAACAAAAAACTATTAAAAATGAAAAGAATCATTATTTTTATAAATCGCCCGCGAGATAACGTAATGAAGTCATTGTGACCTAACGGCCGACCGTAAACACAATAACTCCCGAAAGAAACAACTTAGTAACTCAATATTCGAAAAGTAGGTTTGGACTTGAATTACCAAGGCCGAATTCGTTAATGGGTAAAAATCCACCCAATGATTCCGCAGATATACCCATTCAAAATTTTCCGAATATTCCCAAAAATACAAGTTTGATTAAATTGAAATTCAGTATTTTATCGAAAAATGAGGAAAATATTCTCTGAAGATCACAGAATATTGAATCTTTGTACTAGCTGCCAAGTTTCATCAATGATCGAATTTGTATTTTTTGAGTTATTTCGAAAAAACAACGATGTCAAAACCACAAAATTTGAATTTTTTTTTTCAAATATTTCCAAAAGTTAGGATCGTATCGAACTTAAACTTCGTGCACAACTGTAAAATATGAAGCTCTACCCCTGAAAAAACTTTTTCTCGAATATGATAAAGAGTTTTTGGAAAAAAATTTGTTTCGAAAAAATTTTTGTCAATTCACTGACAGTACGATCTCGACAAAATTTCGCAAAAAGTTATGCGTCGTTACACTCCAACTAACTGCTAAGTTTCAATCTGATCATTTCAGTAGTTCCAATGTTATCACAGAAATAACCTCAAAATTTCAAAGGTTTCTAACTCCTAAACCCCTTGGCCGATTTCGCCCATTAACGAACTCAACCGTCGCATTTTAAAATGCAACCTACCCTTAAAGTTTCAAGTTGATAGGGTCCTCTTCACGACCGTAATCGTGCATACGGCCGGCCAACCGGACAGAATCGATTTTGACACCGGATTCCACATCAGTGAGTCCAACCTAGTCGTTTGAGACTTTTTCGGCTTAAAATTCGAAAATTACAGACATTCAGACAAAACGATAGCACGCTGTTCCCCTAGAACATGCGCGCAAAAAATTATAGGAGAGGTATGCAAAGGGAATGTGGTTCGATTCATGTCTGGGTAACTTGCGAATATATCTTTCGCAGACGGAAGATCTGTGACCTCGAATAAACTGGGGAATTCCCTAGTGCATTCCTTCAGTCGACTCGGATGATGAAACTGGAACAGAAATAGGCAAGAAAACCCGCTTTCATCGTCTTATCAGCACTAACCACTAAGGTATCGAGATATACAACCACGAAAAACAAACAATGCTTATTTTAGGAATCTTATACCAAACTAAATAATAATGCAATTTTATCATCTGAATTTTTTTTGCTAATTGAATTACATATTTCAACCGCCTGTACGATGTATTAGAGTATCAAAAAATTACGGTATTTATAAACATAAATATCTAAGTTAAGAGTCTATCGGTATTGGCTTGAATTATATTAGTTTGGGTATGAACGTACTCAATTTGTTCAGAGAAATAAAGATGGACTCTTTCTTCTAACCACCTGCAAATTGTTTTCTGTATCATATGGCTTGTTAATAACAAAACATGTTTTTCGCATTTTTTTTCCAAAAGTATATCAGAGTTTCTGAGTTGTTTCTTTCGGAAGTTATTCTGTTTACGGTCAGCTGTTGGGCAGACCTTGAAAACAATAACTTACGGAAGAAACGACTTAGAAACTCGATATTTGTAGAGTAGGTTTTGGGCTTAATAACGAAGGTCAAATTCGTGAATGGGTAAAATCCGCCCAATGTTTCCGTAGGTATACCCATTCAAAATCTTATTTTCCCAATATTTCCAAGAGTACAGATTAGATCGAATTAAAATCCAGTAATTCATCGAAAAAAAACTAGCAAAGCTGCTGCCTTTACGACAGTGCTTTTCTAGGTTATTTTCTTTCGGTGTGGTTATTTAAGAAACAACTCAAAAATACATTTATATACAAAATTGTGCATCAGTATTTTTCAACTAAATACCAAGTTTCATAACGATTGGATTTGGATGACATATGTCATTTGAATTCGTTACCAAAACGAATAGCACTTCAAACCTCCTGATGGAACGATTTGGTCCTCATGAAATTCTGAATAAACATTCTAGCAATAATTTTTCAACCAAGAACTAGATTTCAGTTAGATCAAATCTGCATTTTTAGAAATATTGGAAAAGCAAATTTGGATGGGTATATCGTCGGAATCATTTAGTGGATTTTCCCCATTCATGTAATATTGTTTCTATGTAGTTCAACTATAAAATATTTATAGATGTATAAGTGAAATCAATTTGTATTGAACAAGCTTGGTGACCTGGTAGGTTTTATTGATTTTTGTTACTTCATTCAGGTACATCAATATAACTGTATTTTCTTCTGCACGTATGAAAACCTTCAACTAGTCATTTAACATTTCAATGGGTATTGTTCTCGAGTGTTTCCTTTACAATTTTGCGCAAAATGTCGGTCAATCTTCGTTATGTTTTCAACAGTGAACATACCAAGCCTGGAATACGTACTTAAGTCACCTATTTCAAGATCATGCATCATGCAGATTTCATCTGCAAGGGGAACTCCCTGAGGGGATTTTTATTAATGAGCTCAGCCGATTCTTGCTCTGAATTCATGGTTCTTATAATTCTCTCAAGTAATTGATATGAATTAACAATTAACGAACCGATCTAAGACTTACTTTTAATTCTCACTGGATCCTTCGCTCGTACCATTTTGGCATTTTGGAGATCATGAACTTGAAATGAAAATTTGGACGACATTTTGACTCATTTGGGAGAAGGAAGGAACAAAGAACTAACAATTAAGGTGAATACAGTTACTTTACGATAATTCTGAGTGCTTCCAATCCTCAGAATGGATAAAGCAAGGGAACAATCCCGGCTCATTCGCCATTTTGTAACTTAAAAATAACTGTGGCGCTGTTTTCCATTAAATTTTTGGACTAGCATCTTGACTGATCGGTATTGTATCTCTAAGATTGATTTATCATTTTCACTAGTATTTTCTATGTGAGTTCGTTATACATTATATGAAATTAAAATCAAATAAAACATTCCGGAACAAAGTGGTCATCTTTGAAAATCAACTTCGAAAAGTATAGAAATTAATTCGAAATTGAAATTAAAATTTATTCTATTTCAGCAAATGTGCCATTATTGGGGTTCGTTATATCATTGTGACTTCAACTAACTGATTAAATTTCTAAAATTTTCGGTAATTTTTTAGAGCCATAAAATAATTCTGTTGATATGGAAATACTAATCCTAGATTCATGTAACAAGACTTTTAGGGTTGGTTGATACCGGAATCTGAAAAACTTTGATAAAATTATTTTTAAATTTTTTTCCGAATTCATATGAAAACTGAAAAAAATACACTCATTTCATAATATAATAATACATATGTTATACAAGAGTCGTGGAAAATTGGATAAATTTTCCAAAATTTCCTACTCCGAATAACATAACTTTCAGGAACCATAATCACTGCTTATTTTACTTAGTATCAAATTTAAGTTCACTGATTTTGTTCTCTAATTTCTCACCAGAATATTCCATTCGGAATTTGGCCCTTCGAAAAATTTGATCGAAAGTGAAATACAAGTAAAATTGTACTACTCTGAGATAATCCAACTTTCGATACTCATTCTAGGCCTACAATTGAAAAATAATATCGGTCTGAAGAACAACAAGCCTGTCAACTGTGGATCAACTAAGAATATTAGTTGTCCTGAAATCCATCGAGAAATCTATCCTTTCGGAAATAATAAGAAAAAATTCCTGAAATACTCAAAACAGGGGAAAATACTGGATTCTGTGAAGCGCCAGATTACGGAAACTTCACAGAATATTTGATCAATATTTTGGAGTCTGAATTTGTCTAGTCGATAATCCTCAGCATTAGAATAGCATGATAAGAACTGGCTTATTACATCTTAGCAAAGATAAAACTTGGAGGAATTTTGTTAAACAATCTCAAGTATACGAAAATTGTTTTCCGAAATATCTCGTGATGGATCGCTTGTTTATAAATCACACAGAATTCTTCTTTTATTTGTGCTGTGTAGTTCCATCAAAGTGACAACATAATCAAACATTTCACCCTAGCAATTTTTAACTCTCGGCTCGAATACTGCACTATTGCTGTTTTCAACTAATCAGTTCCAATATGAAAATACTTTCAAGGTGAGTTTTGTATTCTTTTCTCATTAGCAGTTAAATAAATGGGGGATACCAACAGAATCATTTGCATAATTATGTACAATATAACTCTTCATAATACTTTTAATTCTAATACGGTACATTGACCCGTTATCTCAACCAATGAAACAAAAACAATTTTTATTTGCGCATGTGTCAACCAAATCGGAACGATTTTAAATCTATCTGAAATATCATAAAGGCACAAGCAAAAGTTTAATGCTGACTATTTACTTATGAAAACATCATTATGCCCCTGCATCTCCATTTATGTGCTGGGAAGCAGCATGCTAACGTTTTGTCCCAATGTCTGTAATTTTCGAAGTTTTCCCGAAAATGGACTAGTTTTAGTACTCACTGATGACGAATCCGGTGTCAAATTTGATTTCCTCCGGCCAGCAGTAGGCACGATCACGAGCGTACGGAATATCCTACCGACTTGGAATCGGTTACATTTCATAATGCAACAGTTGAGTTCGTTAATGGGCAAAATCAGCCAAACGGTCTCGGAGTTATTGTCATTTGAAATTTTAAAATTTTTTCCATGATATGTCAGGAACCACCTGAGCAAATCGAAATGAGCCATTTTTGCGAAATTCTGTTGAGATCGCACTATCAGGAAGTGAAGAAAAAAATCCTTCGAAATTTTTTTTCGGAAGCTTCTCATCATATATAAAAAGATTCTGCTCAGACCTTTAACATTGAATTTGACAGCGAAGTTACAAATTTCAGCTCTATACGGTTATGAATTTTCGGAGATTGAAGAAATATAATGTCAAATCTCCTGTTTTTCCCCAGTATTGTTGTTTTGTCCGAAATAACTCGAAAAATACTGATTCAATCAGGATGAAAGTCGTTTCAAATAATATAATCACAAGGACGAATATCCGTCGATAAATCAACAAATGATCAGAGCTAATCATCCAATCAACCAAAACATCTACACCGAAGGAGCGGATCCAAGTAGAATGACTACAGCTGTTTCACAATTGTTATTGATCGTCAGGTCAACTTAACTTGGATAAACCGCAGAGAGATCTCTCGATACTTATTACCTTTCAGACGGACCGCTGCAGTATCTCTCTCTGCGGTTTATCCAAGTTAAGTTGACCTGACGATCAATAACAATTGTGAAACAGCTGTAGTCATTCTACTTGGATCTGCTTCTTCGGTGTAGGTGTTTTGGTTGATTGGATGATTAGCTCTGATCAAGGGGGAATATTTGTTGATTTATCGACGGATATTCGCCCTTGTGATTATCTTATTTATTATTACTGGAGCTCTTTCTCCTCCGTGAAAACAATTCCTATCGTTGTTTCAAATATTCAATATTCTGTGATCTTTTGAAGTAGGTATGAAATTTGTAGGGGCTATTCTTCAATTAAGTACCTAATTTTAAATCGATATTATATGTATGTTTGGAAATATTGGGAAAACCAAATTTTCAACGGTTATATCTGCAGAGTGATTGGGTTGATTTTAATCATTTACGAATTCGACCTTTGTGATTAAGGTCTGAACGACTCTGCAAATATCGAATTTCTGAGTTGTTTCTTTCGGAAGATATTGTGTTTAAGGTCGTTATCTCACGAAGGTCGAATTCTTCAATGGGTAAAATCCTCCCAATTTTCCGTAGATATACCCATTCAAAATTTTATTTTCCAAATATTTCCAAGAATACAGATTGTATCGAATTCATTAGAAAATGACGGCTTTGTAGGTTCGTGCAGAATTTCGTGAAGATGATATGATAAGATGATCACCAAATATTTCCATCAGGAAGTGAACGTTTGGCGGGGTTAATACGTGAAAAGCTGTTGACTTTACGTCAGGGCTTTTCTAGAATTTTATCATTCATAATTGAGACGAATATTAATCCGTTAGAAACTATTTTAGTGCATTCTAAGGATATATAAATGCTCTTTGTGCTCAAACGTGGGAATCAGAGCATTTAGTCATAATGAACCTTGTAAAAAGAGATATTTCGATATTTTATATGGCAATCATGACGGAAATACCTTCATGTAACTATGAATGAATATATTCTCATTCACCTCATAAACGAATATCCATATTTTTATAGTTCTACAACTGGAATGAATGGAAGTAAAATGTTAAATCAATGTCACCGCATAAATAATTTGGATACATTACTTATATTCGATCAGAAGTCAGTGTAAAGCTGAATCAATAAAGAATTGTTCAGTCCCTCAGGAAGTTCAGCAATGTGTGAACTCAACGTGATATAAGTTCGATTGTATATTTTTTGTATTCTACATAGTGTAATAATGTGTTCCATTTTGTAATGGTCAACATAACCAATAGGTGATTGGGATGGTAAGTTGTTTTTCAGTTTACTGCACTAAATTCGAGATTATAGAACATGATTCTCTGCAATATTTTAATAGACAAATCCTAGAAATACGACAAGTTTTGTTGAATAATTCCGAAGAATTGGAATTCGGAAACTTCAAACGTTGAATCGATAGTTGTCATTGTAGATGAGTTCTCTTCGAATAGTCCAAGTTAGAACTCAGGAATTTCCCACATAGATGGTGCTGAATATGTGGGTCACTCCATAACCATACAAAGCACATAAGAATATAAGGGTTAAGACTATAAAATCCTAGTTGCAAAGCAGACTTGCAGAAAGCAGAAGTATTCTGTGAAACCTATAATAAACAACGAATTTGTAGTATTCTGTGTAGAGTGAATAATTCGAGTTCGAAGTAAAAACTGATTACATATCTTAAATATTTTGCATCTACTCTAAGTCATATACTGCTTAATTTTCTGAGCTTATTTCATCGTCGAAATCTTGCTTTTTGAAGTGTGAAACTCTTATAATTCCTTATCGTTCATATGATAATTGGTGACATATTTCCTGAGATTTGAAATATAAAATCTTTGATCTCCTGTTTGAACTGCGAATGACTTCATGTACTGAATTTTTTCAAATATTGATTAAAAGATTTTGCATTATATTTCAAGTGTTTTCTAGGTCTTCACTCAAAATATCTGAAAAAGACTATTAAAAATTGAATGAAATTGTTATTTATAGAAAACGCCCTTGCATATTGCGGATTTCGAATTATTTTTTGTCAAGGGTAGTTACTAAAAACAATGATGCCTAATGAATAATATCGGAATAATGCAAATAATCAACGAAGGGATGTGTTACGTTTCAGAGTCTTTATCTACCTCTTTCCTCAGACAATAAAAAAAAATTTGCAAAATTATTTCCTTTAGGTAAATGATTTGGTATATCAGGGCTCTTGCCTTGTATAATAATATATGATATTTTGAATCCCGCAATCTGTGTTCTATTACTAATAATTTTCATTCAATTTTTAATAGTTCTTTTTCTGATAATGAAAACCCGGAAAAATTCCAAAAAAACTGACTTAAATTTTTGTAGAAGTATCTCAAATTCAGGTCATGAAATAAATGTTCGGTGATTTCAGAACGTTCTCAGTAAAAAATGTATTCTTCGTCCCAGAAATTATTGTAAAATTGTTGAACGACAATGTTTTCGCAATTTTGGAGTTTGGAGACGATTACAATCAGTTTATAAGTTATGTTTCCTTTCGTTCTTCAATAAGTGGAGTCCTTCAAAATTTGTGATGTGACTTATAGAAACAACAATGTGAAAAATGAACTTCTCTTGAACAATCTGCTTATTATAAAGTATTCTACAGCCACTGAGATTTCCTTTCAAATGATAGGTATATAGGTATCATATTCCTATTCCGGAAGAGTCAGGTTTTTTTGCGATGTACTTAATTCTTTTGTGAGGATGCGCAATTTTAGTTATTTTTCCATTTTTCACTCCTTTTCAGTTTGTATTTTCCCGGAGATTCTTGAAGATAAAAAAGTGCCAACAATGCGCAATCTTTTTTTCGACCATTTGCACCGAAAAATTTATTTGAAAAAAATGAACTCTGGCCTCCAGAAGTAACCCTGATATATTCGAGGTATTGTTAATGCTGTTAAACAAAAATGATACGAACGCAACAATAAGTACACACCCAATGTCTGAAAAGGAACTAAATTAAATAAAAATTATTATTTACAGAGAACGCCCTTGCAGATTATGGGATTCAAACTATTTTTCAAGGGCACTTTCTAGATAAAAGTTGCCTAATGACAGGGCTGGGCAAAATACATGCTTGGCTTAATTGAAATACAAATTACAAAATACTTTCTCGCAGGTATTTGAAATACAAAATACAAAATACTTTCAAGTCGGGTATTTGAAATATGAAATACAAAATACAGTATTTAAACTATTTGTATTTGAAATACAAATTACAAAATACATTCAGGTGTTACGTAAAATGTGAAAAAAGTACAACTAATTCAGCTCAGCTATTTTATCGCTAAATAAACATTTCCTTTCAGAAACACCAGATTTTTAAATGTAGTATCAGACAAACCGCCTCTTGTTGGAGAATGAATAAAACCTGCTAAAGAAAACAATCTTTCTACAGGTCCTGATGGGCAAAAACTTGTGTTATATTGTATGAACACATTTTTATGTTAGGATAGTGTTCAAGGATGGTGAGCTCTTTGCTCTTATCGTTTTTAGAAGTTGACTAACTCTAACTCCATGATGAAATGACTAATGCGCAGGACCTTTTCTTCCTTTCCATTTGCCAAAAATATGATTGCTAGCAAAAGAACTAGATGAAGCAGATGAACGTGGCCATCTGAAGGGAGATTCAGGGACTATTTTCTATTTTCTGTAGAGCGCTCAGCGCTGAATGTATTGGTTCGAAAGTAAGTAGAAGTAATTGAAATACAAATACAAAACACGTTTTTGTATTTCAAATACGTATTTCAATTACAAGTAATTGAAATACTGCCCAGACCTGCCTAATGAACAGAAAAGGAATAATTTATGCGGTCAACCAAGTGAAATGCAACGTTTCAGAGTCTATATCTGACTCATTCATCAGAATAAATAAATAAAGAGAAAATTAACTGAATAATATTTTTATTGGAAAAAAATAAATTCAGCAATTTTTTTCTTTATTTTCCGATGGAGGAACATTATTCCGATATTGTTCAGTAGGCGGCGTTCTTTCTGAAAAATTTCCTTGACAAATAGCTAGAATTCCTCAATATGCAAGGGCGTTTCCTATAAATAATAATTTTTATTTGATTTCTATACATATCAGATATTGGGAGTGAACTATCAGACAAAAAAAGTCCTGAAAAATGATGCAAAATTCTACCAAGATATAGTTTTAACGATATTTGTTGTAACTTCTCGATATACAAGGTGTCCCACGAGAAACTTTACATACTCTTACCGTATATATGTTTATCACAAGTATTATAAAATGGCTGCTTAGAAATGTCTCCTATCTTTCCTTGTTCATATACAGGATAATTCATTCATTCTGACCAAAATTTCATTTGACTATATTTCCAGTACTTTAATCAGAATAGATTTTTTTTCAGAATTTGTAACAGTTTATAGCATCTGTTGGATTATGTGCACCGAATATCATATTTCCAGTGCCGTACTCAGGAGAATCAATTTTGACTACTGATGTGAAATGACCACCCTGTTGGCCACTCTCTGGATTTTTTACTACATTTATTCAAATTTTCGTCACACCTCTGAACGTTCCATAATAATTAACAAATGTGCAGATAAGGAACATAAGAATTATTCATTATCATTTCCACCTGGGAAGCTCCAATCCAAAAAATTCCTTCATGAATCATTTTATAATGATGGAGCAAATCGAAAATGAATATTCGTTTTTTTTATTCAACTTCAAGAGAAATTTTCTTCTTACATCTTGTAATGGAAAATGGCATTAATTCATTATTCCTCCGAATTGAGATGAAAATATCCATTTTGAAATGGTCACTATACTTTTTTAGATTTTTTAGATCATAATGAAACGTTTAGAGGTGTGACAAAAATTTGAATGCATGAATTCCATTTGCCGTATTATGCATCTCAAATAAATGTAAAATATTCCAGAAAGTGGCTACAGGTTGGTCATTTTTACATCAGTAGTAAAAATTGATTTTCTGAGTACAGCACTGGAAAAATAATATTTGGTATAGATAATGCAACAGATGCTATAAGGTTGCAACTTCAAGAGAAATTTTCTTCTTACATCTTGTAATGGAAAATGGAATTAATTCATTATTCCTCCGAATTGAGATGAAAATAACCATTTTGAAATGGTCACTATACTTTTTCAGATTTTTTAGATCATATTGAAACGTTTAGAGGTGTGACAAAAATTTGAATGCATGCATTCCATTTGCCGTATTATGCAGCTCAAATAAATGTAAAATATTCCAGAAAGTGGCTACAGGGTGGTCATTTTTACATCAGTAGTAAAAATTGATTTTCTGAGTACAGCACTGGAAATATAATATTTGGTATAGATAATGCAACAGATGCTATAAGGTGTTACCAATTCTGAAAAAATCATTCAATTCTAATTCACAGTACCAGAAATAAAGTAAAATGAAATTTTGGTCAGAATTATTCCTGTATATGGGTAAGGAAAGAGACATTTTTAAGTTGCCATTTCGTGATGTTGATGATAGACTTTACAATGCGCGTCAAAATTATGGCACAAATTCATTTTCTCTGAAGAAAAATATTTGGCAACAAAATCCTGAAACAGAACAATTTTTGTTTCACTTTTACCAAATTTATATATTATATATATATATATTTATATTATTTTTGAAAGATTTTTGTTGCACCCTGTGCCATCCCCATCAACCCTCTAAATTTTTTGAGTAGGAAAAGTAGGTCATGTGGTACTTTATTGGCAAGGTCTTTGTATCTTCTTTACAGGCGAGCAGAAATTTTCAAGGACAAATTTTTTTTTTTGAATTAGTCACTTCAAAGAGGTTTTCAGTATGTGCACTTTGTCAGGGCTCATTTACTTTGAGTCGATGGTACCTGATGAGATTTGTCACCGAATGAAAGTCGACCATTACAGTTTTGTTCATGCACAACTTTCAACCCCCTAACGTGAAAAAAATTTTTTTTCTCCATTAAAGGGTTCGTAGGGGTTGAAAGTTGTGCATGAACAAAACTGTAATGGTCGACTTTCATTCGGTGACAAATTTCATCAGGTACCATCGTCACAAAGTAAATGAGCCATGACAAAACCAACTAATTTTCCTTTTTTTCTTGAAATTTTCTGCACGCCTGTGAAGAAGATACAAAGACCTTGCCAAAAAAGAACTACTTTCTCCATTCAAAAAATGTAGAGGGTTGATGGGGATGGCACAGAGTGAAACAAAAATCCTTCAAATATGCACATAAATTCGGTGAAAGTGAAACAAAATTGACCTGTTTCAGGATTTTGTTGCTAAATATTTTTTTTCTGAGAAAACGAATTTGTTCCATAATTTTGACGCGCACTGTATATATGGTAAGAGTATGTGAAGTTCCTCGTAAGACACCCTGTATATAAACTGCTGAAAATACATGGAAGCAAGTGGGTAGAACTAATCTAATTTTTTGAATTAACAATAATCTTAGCGATGTTCCAATTCTCCAGAAAAGCAGAATGATCCATTCAATTTGAGACACCCAGTATTCTGAATGCGCCACTGATTACAAGCTTCGATAATCTAAATTGATACCGCATGGTGGAACATAATAATTACCTAATATTCTTGCTATAATCAGTTCTTGTTTGAAGAATAACCTTGAAGCCACAAAATATTATAAACTGATAAAAATCTCACGAGTATAACAAAGAAAAGACTCGATATTTAAATAATTCATCCGCATTCTTCATTCAACTGACGATATTTCAGAAAAAAATAAAAGAATCAAACAAAGGAGGTATCATCAGGAACTAGTTCCCAAATATTTCAGTAGTTCCAAGATGGAAATAGAATGATGTAGACTAAACCCAAACAGTTAATAAGACGAGATTGAATTGAAACAGGTTCTAAGTTGCGTGTTTCTGATATGTAAATCCCACTACAGTTGTGTTTTTCCCATACACACCTTCCTATGGGACTTCCTACCGGCTTAATCCATTTCGCATTATGAAAGTGTTATCATCATCTATTGGCAAAGATCAGTTCGTGTTGTGGATGCACTTCAACAAGCAGTGCAGTGCAGATAGTTGTTGAAGTGACTTGTGACTTTTTGAGGCTGCGTCATGGATCTGCCCCCTGAAGAGATTATTTGGAGGCAGTTGTATGATAAAATTAAGAGATCTAAGGGTAGAAATTCAACGAAAAAGTGAGTTATTCCCATTAAATTGAATTTTGAAATTATTTCGGAAATATGAGTAAGATTTGAAAATTTTGAAATTGAGACCTTCGAAGGGTACTAAGGAGAATGATGAATTTTAGGGTAGCACTGCAGCGAATTCAGCAGCTTTTGCGCGCATATTTAAATGCGTTTGGGAAAAAAATTAAATTTCGTATTGTTTCATTAAAAGGATCATAACGATACCGAGGGAAACACCATGAAATTTTTTACGCGGTTGTTCTAGGGAACAGCGCGTTATCATTTCGTCACGATGTCCGTATTTTTCGAATTTTGAGCCGAAAATGGTCTTAAGCGATTGGGTTGAACTCCCTGAAGATGAATCCGGGGTCAAATTCAATTATGTCCGTCTGTTTGTTCTCTAACTTTCGAAAGAAAAGACTCAACGACTTGAAATTGTCAGATATGGTTTGGAGTCCAAATATCTCGTATGAATTCGTTAATGGGTGGAATCGGTTGGATAGTTTCGGAGTTAGGCCTATTTGAAATTTTGAGGTTAATTCCTCGATATCTCATGAAGTATTGACTCGATCAAATTGAAACTTCGTGGACAGTTTTGGAATACCAACGCGCAACTTAGAACAGAATTTCGTGTTGATCCGGTTGTTAGGAAATTTAAAAAAATATTAATTCGAGAATTTACAAAAAAAATTTTCTCCCTGAAAATATTGGTCATATTTCATTCGAATTTGGCACAAACCTCAGAGTCAGTATTCAACAACGGTGTTCCAAATTTCAATTCGATCCGATATTTACTTTCGGAGATATAAGGAAAAAAATGTGCAAAATTTCGTTGTTATTTGGAATTTTAACGTTATTTCCGCAATATCTCAAGAAGTACAAATGCAATCAGATTGAAACTTCATAACGCAACTAGGTGCAAAATTTAATGTAGATTCAATAGTTAGAATTTGAACAAGCGCGTAAAAGCCTCTGACCGAACATCAGTGCTTTTCAAAATTTTTCAATAACTTCGCAAACTAAAATTGGATCAAACTGAAATTTCCTACACTGTTGAGAAAAATTGACTTCAAGGTCTGTGCGGATTTTCATCCAAAACTGATAAATAGCATCTGAAAAAAAATTCAACAAAAATTTGGAAAGTGTTAACAATTTTTTGGCGCGCATGTTCTATGGAACAGCGTGCGTTTTGTCAAAATATCTGCTTTTTTCGAATTTTGGGCTGAAAATTATCTCAAACGACTAGGTTGGACTCATTGATCACGATTCCAAAATGGTGTCAAAATCAATTCTGTCCAGCCGGCCGGCCGTCCGTATGCACGATTACGATCTTACGGAGAATCCTATCGACCTGAAACTGTCAAGGTCTAAATGCGACGGTTAAAATCGTTACTGGGCAAAATCCGCCAAACGGTTTCTTAGTAAGGAGAGCCTTTTGAAATTCTGTGGTTATTTCCCTGAGAATTCGGGAACTACTGAAACGACTAGATTGAAACTTGGCAGTTGGTTGGAGTATAAAAACGCGAAATTTTGTTGAGATCATACTGTCAATAAATTCAAAACGTACCTACTCTTTTCAAAGTTTTTTTCAAAAAAAAAAAATTATTTTAATCTGTTCCTCATATCTGGAAAAAATTCAAGGCAGACTTTGAGCTTAATAGTTCACATCAGCGTACCAAATTTCAGTTGGATACGATCTTAATTTCCGGAGATACACTGCGCAAAAAAATTAACGCACATTCTGATTATCTCAATTTTAATGAAAGTTAACTCTACATTGACCTTATAACTTATTTTTTATGTTCTCTCGGGAAGGTTTTGAACGAAACAAGACACATTAAATGGAAGAAAAATTCAGGATTTCACCGAATCTTATGCGAAAGAAGAGAAATGAACAATTTTCAAAATACTGAAATACTGATAAGTGATTTAATACTTGGTATTTCCACCCCTTGCGTTAATTACAGCTCGGCAACGACGGTTCATACTCAAAATGAGTGATCTTAAAATGTTCTGATCTAATCCTTCCCAGATTTCTCCGAGTTGGATTCCTAAGTCATTAAGAGTAGCTGGATGATTTTCTGAACTTCTCAGCCTTCTATTGAGGTTGTCCAAACCTGCTTAATCGGATTGAGATCTGGACTTCTTGCTGGCCATTCCATTCGAGAGACTTCAACCTCTTCAGTTGTAGAATAAATTTGAGATTTTCATAATGTGCGTTAATTTTTTTGCGCAGTGTATTTGAAAAAAAATATCAACTTTAGTTGTTTTTGCCTCGGCATAGTTTTTTTTGAAAGCATCTTCGATTCATATTCATACGTTTTCTCGTGAATATTACTGAATTTTGATTTTAAATAAAATGATAGAATTATATGTTTTGTATCCTTCAGAATAATAGAGGAGTTAGGTATAGAAAATGCAGGAATTGTGGAATTATAGTTAATGATACAGTAATATAAATCAATTATTAATGGATTCAACCTTCGCAATTTCTGACTATGTATTGTTATGATTCTCTAGAAAATATATCGATTCATCAAGGAAATTATGTCTTCCATATGAGAAGGAAAATTTAATTTCGTGAAATGAAAACTGGACAACTAATTATATAAAAACAATGTTAATATGTAAACTTTTCAATTTTAAGAATTCATGATTTAGGTTGAGTGTTCTTTATCCATTGTTCGCTTCTATTTTGAACTCTAGTAGTACAATTTGAAAAAATTTTTCCCTAACAGAAAAAAACATTATTCGTGTTGAGCAAGATTTTCGTTCATTGTATTTCAACCAACTTCTAACTGATAAATAGATACTTTTATATTTTTGATATGAAGGGCAACTTTATCACCTCCAACAGCTGTGATAATATCTAATTATAAAAATCAAATCTCATCTGAATTTTCATCATATCTCAAATATTTACATCATTCATGAAACATGGAATGATCTACATGAAAATGCGATTTAGTCAAAGTCAATGTTTACCTTGTACCTAACGTCCACAAATATTTATTGTGTTCCAATTTCCAACAGAATTTTAATCATAGAATGAGATTCGAATAAATACTGGCTGCACTTAATAACAGAATTCTGTAAATTTGAATATGTCCACAACATATTTTGCTTTTGTTAAAGAAACAAAACTTGTTCAATTTTAGGGACTAATTAAACCAACCTTCTGGCTTTACCTTTTGACTTGGAGACTTTGGTATGTGCTTTGCTTAAGCCCCATCAGTTTTGACTATATCGACCTTTGACTTAAAAAATTTCAAAAAGCACTGCCGTGAAGGCAGCAACTTTTGCGCGCATGTTCAATGTAAATGACCGCTTCAGCAACGAATTTGAACGTGCGCGCAAAAGCTGCTGCCTTCACGGCAGTGCTTTTTGAAATTTTTTTCTGATAAATTACTGGATTTCAATTCGATCATATCTGTATTTTTGGACATATTGTAAAAATAAAATTTTGAATGGGTATATCTACGGAATCATTGGGCGGATTTTACCCATTCACGAATTCGACCTTCGTAATTAAGCCCCAAACCTACTCTACAAATATCGAGTTTCTAAGTCGTTTCTTTCGGAAGTTATTGTGTTTACGCAGTCGGCCGTTAGGCTGACCGTAAACACAATAACTTCCGGAAGAAACGACTTAGAAACTCGATATTTGTAGAGAAGGTTTGGACCTTAATTACGAAGGCCGAATTCGTGAATGGGTAAAATCCACCCAATGATTCCGTAGATATACCCAATCAAAATTTTATTTTTCCAATATTTCCAAAAATACAGATCAGATCGAATTGAAATCCAGTTCTTCATCGAAAAATAACAGTTCGAAGTTTCATACAGAATTTAATGAGGATGATATTATGAGAAAATCATGGAAATTTTTTTTTTCAAATTGTTCTAATAACACGATTATCACGAAATTTTGCATAAGGTTGTCTTTCAGCATCTTAAAACTAGCTGTGAAGTTTAATCAGTACTGAATCAGTATTTCTCGAGTTATACCGAAAAAATCAACGATATCGAGAAGAAAACCTCGAAATTTGACATATTTTTTCCCGATATCTCCAAAACTTATGATCGTATCGAACTGAAATTTGGTACACTGCTGTGAAATTAGAAGGTGAAAGTGTGAGTTTCATTTTTTTTTGGATATGATGAATGGTTTCCGAAAAAAAAATTTTTTCGGAAAAAAAATATTTTTTTAAAATTACTGACCATATGATCCTGACGAAATTTAGCTCAAAGTTGCGCGTCGTTGTACTTCACCTAACTGCCAAGTTTGAATCCAATCGCTGAAGTATTTTCTGAAATAAAAAATAAATAACTTCAAAAGTTCAAGTGCCTATAACTCCGAAACTATTCGACCGATTTGGCTCATTAACGAACTTAACTGCGGCATTCTGATGCGCAACCTATCCTGAAAGTTTCAAGTTGCTAGCTTGCTTCTGTCGACAGTTATCGTGTCTACGGCCGGACAGAATCGATTTTGACACCGGATTCGTCATCAATGAGTCCAACCTAGTCGATTGAGACCATTTTCGGCTCAATCATCCAAAATTACAGACATTTGGACAAAACGATAGCACGCTGTTTCCCTAGAACATGCGCGCAAAAACTGTGAATTAACATCAATATTTTTGATATAACGGTATGCAGTAATATATTATTCTATTTTGGATTTGGTGCCAACTTAGGTTGTTTTTGTTTTACCCTTAATAAATTATTCCCTGAATTCAAACCACCTTATTTTTCATCCTTTAATATTGCAACAATCAAAAAAGAATGCCTTAGCTGTGTAAAAATTTACGCCTCATTGACTCTACGTTGCTACTAAAAATACATGAACTTGTATTTTGAGTTGCATATATCCAGGCGCGAAGTTCTCCGTAAGTGTACGTATGTGAATAGTGAGAAATCAATTTTAATTTGATTTTAGAAAATAACGAAGTAAATCAGCATTTGTCTGCATGTAGAATCAAGGTTTGAAGTACAATTTCCTACACGGTATATATTTCTCGATAATACATTTAAGAAGTCCCAGGGTTTATTATAGAAAGATTAATTAATAAAATTGAATGGTACTTTATCATTCAAACTTTATTTCTGATATGCATTTGAATCGATATTTGGAGGTATCAAAATCATGCTTTTTAAGTGAATAATATACTGGAAGTAGCTGACTACTAAGGGCCACTGAGAAAACTTGAGAGAAACAAGAAAATCATTTATAATAAAACGAATCAATACAGGTAAATGATATTGCGAAAAAAAATGAACGTTCATTTTCATTTCGAAATATTATTCATCATATGGAAATCCGATAACAGATATCTGAATAAATATGATTGAGGATAAAATTACGGAATATATTCATGCAATTATATTTTGAACGGATCTATATCATGGTGTAACTGATGCGTAAGCAGTGAGATAGAATTATCTATATTCTATTCTCTGTGCGTAAGCTGAAAGTTTCAAAAGCCTCGGTTCTCCAAAGTTACAGTAGCATTAAAGTGAATAAAACCAATGACGAAAGTTAAAGAAACAAGTTAGCGAATTGAAACCTACAGTCGTAGCAACGTCAATATTGGTAAATGGGCTGAATCGACCAAACTGTTCCAGAGATATATTAATTTGAACTTTTGATGTTATTTCCCCCAATATATCCAAATAAAAACTCAAATGACTGCAATGGAACTTTGTTATTAGATATAGAATCGTATGGTCCCAAAATTGAATTTTTTTTTACAATTCCTCATATTTTTCAAAAACTTTTTTTTCGGAAACCGTCCCTCGGATTGATATCAAATTTGGCACAGACCTAGTGAAATAACTACTAGCCAGCAGTGACCTAATTTTCAGCTTGATTCGATGTTCATCTTGGGAAATATCGAGAAAAATCTGTAAAATTTCGTTGTGAAATAACGCATTGGTAAAAAATTTGAACAATTGCTTCTGACGTCACTTCATTCCTATTCTAGTTTTTTTTTGTTGCTATGAAATATTGTTCGTATCCATTTTCTGTGGTTTTCCATACATCTTCTTGCGCGCATGTTCTGCGCGCACCCCTGGGGTGCGTTCACAGTTCTCGTCCGGCGATCGCACGACGACGATCTGTCTGTTCACAATTGTCGCCGGGTAAAATTTATCTTAGCTAGATTACCTTAGGGCGTCGTCGAGCGATCACCCGAGGATAATTGTGAACGCACCCCAGCATTCTATCGTTTAGTCCAGATGTTTTCGAATTTTGGACCGAAAATGGTCTCAAACGACTTGGTTGGACTCACTGATGACCAATCCGTTGTCAAAGTCGATTCTGTCCGGCCGGCTGGCTGTCCGTCCGTATGCACGATTACGGGCGTACGGAGGATCCTTTCTACTTGAAAATTGCAGGGTTTGTTGCATTTCAAAGTGCAAAAGTTAAGTTCATTAATAGGCAAAATATCTCAAATGGATTCGGAGTTATAGCTATTTGAAGTTTTGAGGTTATTTCCCTGATATTTCGAGAACTGCTGGAGCGATTGAATTAAAACTTGGCAGTTATAGTTAAAACATAAGGACTCGCAACTTTTCGCGAAATTATGTTGAGATCGTACCGTCAGTAAATTTGAAAAAAAAAATTTCAAAATTTTCTTCGAAAAACATTTTTTTCTCAGAAACTATTCATAGCATTCAAAAAAACATTCGGGAATACTTTGAACTCCATATTTCACAGTAGTATATAAAATTTCAATTCGATTCGGTTATTATTATTATTACAAAATTGAGAAGAGAGGAGGCATGAGCCTATCAACTCTCAAAAAATAAATACAAAAACAAATCATAACATCAAAACCCTGAAATTGTTTTCGGAGATATTGGGAAAAAATAAGTAAAATATCGTGTTTTTTTTTTCGATGTCGTTGTTTTTTTCGGAATAACTGAAAAAACTGATTCAATCATAACGAAACTTGGTTAGTTTGAAAATGCTGGTGGACGACTTGGTGCAAAATTTCGTGATGATCGTGTCGTTGGTAGGATTTGAAAAAAATTTTTTTCCAAATATAAAATATTCTGTGATCTTCCGATCACATCCACATTTAATTCTGTATGAACCTTCGAACTGTTATTTTCCGATGAATTAATGGATTTTAATTCTTCGATCTAATCTGTATTTTTGGGAATATTATGAACAAAAGTTTTGAATGGGTATATCTGCGGAATCATTTGGTGGATTTTACCCCTCACGAATTCGGCCGTCTTAATTAGGGTCCAAACCTACTCTAGAAATATCGAGTTTCTAAGTTGTTTATTTTGGAAGTTATTGTTTTAGCATCGGCGTATCGTATCGATGGCAGACTCGATATTTGTAGAGAAGATTCGGACCTTAATTACGAAGGTCGAATTCGTGAATGGGTAGAATCCGCCAACTGATTCCTTAGATATACCTATTCTAAATTCATTTATTCCAATATTTCCAAAAATACAGATAAGATCGAATTGAAAACCAGTGGTTTATGGAAAAAAGCCTAGAAAAGTCAGCAGCTTTTGCGTGCATGTTCAAAGGATATCACCAAAAGTGAATATGCACGCAAACGCTGCTGACTTGACGTCAGTGCTTTTCTAGGTTTTTTGTGATTGAAATTTACTCGAGCAAGAGTCAAATCAACGAATTCAATTACATTCATGCATATTTCGTAACATTGAAATGATCTACCGTTATATCCACATTTCAAGATGTCATATTCCCACATGCGAATTACAATGAACCAAATTCAATTCTGATTTCTGACCTGGCTATGTAATCAAAACTTGACCGCAACATGATCATGCGGAATCAAAACATCTTTCACCTTGAACGGTACATAAACTCGGTTTCGAAATTTTTTCCATTCATCAATATATTGCATGAAATTTTAGTAGAAAACTATTTGAGTATGATTACTTCATAACGTTCTCGTCATTGTACCACCAGGAACACAAAGGTTTTTCTCAAATTAGAAGCTTGAATAGTCGTCATTCTCACTCAGCCCACATCAAATTTGAAAGAACAGGATTATAATATTCTAATATGTCGAACCATTTGCGATCAGTGTACCAGTGTTTACTTTGAAATGCCAAGTGAAGCTGAGTCTACATCTACAGGTTGGTTCAGTGGGATTACTTACATCCAAATCCATTTTGCAAGGTCAGATCTGTGTCATAGTTCTACTAAATCTAAAACGCCCTCATCTCATAGACAAGAGAGGTTGTGTTTCCTCATCCATGTATTTACTTCACCGAGGAAAATCCAATTGATAGTGTAAATAAGTTTGGCTTGTTCAGTGTTTAGTCATCTTTTGGGTGATCCGAGTAGTTCTCTATTTTCGGACGGTTTTAAATTTAGATCGGTCGGAATATAAATCGAAAAGATGGATATGGAAAGCGAAGACTTGATGTGGAAACAAATCTACAACAAGTTGATGGAGACGAAAAAACCTGAGAAAGAAAAGACAGAGCATGAAATCAGGTATGTATTACCAGGAAAATTGTGTATTATGGGTCTGCGATTTCTGCGAACTACTTCGTTTTCTAGATACAGATCGTTGAAATTCGAGTGTTTTCGAAGTTTTTTCTCTCATAGCATCAATATTTCTCAAGGTATTCAGGAATAAAGTTAGGCTAAGTTATGGAAGTTTTAAGATTGACATCGTATTTTTTTCGGCTCATGGTTTTCGCTTAGGAGCATTCAGAACCTCGCTGAAAACATTTGGAGGCCACACAGTTCTTTTTTTCGAATTTTTTTCGGATGTAAATGGTTGAAAAATGTAAAAATGGTCAATGTTTGCCACTTTCTCATTTTCAAGATTTTTTCGGAGAAAAAAACTTAAATTGAGGGAAAATGGAAAAATGAAAACATTGCATTTGTCAATAGAATTGAGTACATCCAAAAACAAAATCATAAATAATCTCTTAGTCGAGATTTACAAAATTTCGCGCATTCTAAGATTTCGCGCTGCTATTGGCATCGTTACAGCGTGCAGAGCGTAGGTAGTTGCCTGACCGTGAAATGTTCATGAGGTTTTATGAACAATGACTATGGTTGTGTTACTGTTTGCTCTTAACAAAATAAAAATCGTCGATCAAGCGAAACCATCCGAAATGAAGAGATTATGTTTGTTCAGAAATTAATGAGAATTTCTAAAATAATTCCCAATTTGAAAATGAGGAGTGTTGTATAGTTTTTTCTCCAGATTATTCAATACAAAACCCATACGAACGCCATACTGGTAAGAGTATTAGAAAATTGTTTGTACATCAAAACATGTATCTTGATGGAGTGAGAACGTGTTACAAATTCATAGAAATATGTATAATAGCATAATTGTGGTTATGAAAAATATTTTTTCCTGAAAAATTTACCAGCCTGTGTCTCAAAAATTAGCACGTTCACAATATCATTCATATGATGTTTTTTAAATCGTGGCTCTAAGAATCGCCCTCTTAAATAGTAGCATATCATTAATGGATACCCTGCATAATTGCAGAACTTCAACTGAATATCTTGAGAACTGAAGATGCTATGAGGCAGAAATAAATTTGAAAAAATTGAAATTTCAACACCCCCCAGATAGCACAAATACGTCTTAGGGACGTTCTTAAAACGTCCAGCTCGGACATTCGGGACATCCTCAAAACGTCCATTTTACGGACGTGGACGTCTTATGGACGTTTTCAGGACGTCCAATGTTACTAATCAGAATGTCCTCAAGACGTCCATAATAGAGCCTTTCAGGATTTATAATGGACATTCATAGGACGTCTTACAGACGTCCTTTTAAGGACGTTTCATGGACATAGTTGGGGGCGCATGAATCGAGGGGTTATTCTACAGTGTGTCAGTTTCAAGAGGCACCACCTTTATATCTCGCCCCATGCGGAATCAGAAAAAATGCAAAAACTGTTAAACTTTTGTCTGTACAGGGACATTTTATTCAGTTGGTTGCCATCAATTTTATCAACCCTGTGAGGGTGATGACAGCAACCCCTATAATCTTACATGGGAAGGGGTGTTGAGTGACACTTTCTTTCAAAGGTAATTCGATCATCTTTCTAAAAAAGCCATACACCTGGTCTTTTTTTCAGTACTTCCGAAAAATTGATAGCAAGAGTTGCAATGAAACTCGAAAGTGCTTTTCAACATTTTCATGTTTCATTGAAACTTTTTCTATCAATTTTTCGGAAGTACTAACAAAAAGGTCAGAAGTATGTTTTTTGGAAGACAATCGAATTACTTTCGAAACAAGGTGTCACCCAACACCCCTTCCCATGTAAGATTATAGGAGATGCTGTCATCAGCCTCACAGGGTTTATGAAAATTGATTAGAACCAATTCAAATGTCCGCCCAACCAACTGAAGATTACAGTTTACTGCATATTTACTGATTTTTTATAGGGGCAGAAATAATAAGAGTTGTACCTTTTCACATTGACACACTGTATATATTCCTGTCCTGTCTCCTTCAAATGAAATGAATTGATTCATTATTCATCAGAATTCCTCCAGGAAATAAGTGAAAATAATTTATAATTTTTTATTTAGAAGGAGTTTTTCCAAGCAATATTTATATGTTGTTTGATATCACAACTTGTTGAGTTCACACCTTTCCTCTCCTCTGCTCTTTTCAACCATGCCAGAATTGACGATTCAGTCTCTTTTCTTGGTCCTGTCTGGCTTCTCAGCTAAACCTGAAAATAATTTAAATTGCTTATCCAAACTGAATGGCAGATCAAGATGCAATTCCAAATTCTTCAGTATTGATCATTATAGAGCAGTTTTTATTTTTTTGGAGAAAATCATAATTCATGTGTGAGAATTATATGGAAAAATGTGAGCACTTGTGTTCACATTAACCTATAAAAAAAATTAATAAAATATTCTTTCAAATACCCCTATTTTTCAAGGTGAATATGAAATCAATTTTGGTGCCCAATATATTGTGATATCTACTTCAATGTACAGGCAGTGACTACAAAATACTCACTTATGATTAGCTCAGTGACTTTCATGATACATGGCTTCTTTACTTTTGGCCCCAACCAACTACTTGTTTGATCATTAGTGATCAATAAAATCAATATTTGCTTCACCATATTATAATTGTTTGTACCTCCTATTTTTGCATTTATTCACCTGCAAAGTAATTTTCTTATTCATCACAAAAACCCTCTTCATTCTCATGATTAGAAGCAACATTATAATATGTATTACGAACAATAAAAAGCAAAAATATTAAATCAACTCACATTTTCATTTGTTTCAATATTTAAAATAGCATCAAATTCTATTATTTCTTGTTCTGAAATCAAAGGAAAATTTAAATTATATTTATCGTTGTGAATTCCATCTGACTCCTTTGAATGGAAGGAAGTATGAGAATCGACGGAAGAGTCCAACATATCCTGGACAACTTCAGATGATTTACCATCTTGTCAATCACCTATAAAGAAAAAATTAGATATATACAAATATATTTCTGAAAGCAGTTATTCAATCATATATAATCAAAACTTAGCTCACCATTAATACTTTCAGGTTCTGAAACTGTCTCATTAACTGAAAAATGAAGAATATGTTATTGAACATGGTGTATGTGTATATTGTTTTGAAATTCTATAAGTAACTTTTTTTTTCATTCAAAGAGAAGGAAGAAGACTTATATCACCTATTGATTCTTCGTTAAAGAAAAAATTGGTTTTTGACTTGAGCTCTGATTCCAAGTCCCTTGTTTCTTCAGCAGTTCTTGCTTAAGATCTTGCTTTCAACGGTATATGAAATATCGAACATACAGCAACATTGTGGAGCAAGTTCTTGGAATGAGTTGCATCATTTACTCAATATCCTGTAATTGAATTTATTATGAAGAATGAAATGATTGGAACTCGTACCACTTGAATACTTTATTTGTGCCTTTTTGTCAGCCTGACTTCAGGGGAAATCTAAAACAGTTAACAAAACCGGCTAGAACTCATACAAATTTGTTGTGAACCGTCAGTCAGCAGACAAATAGGCACGAAAAAGGAATGATGTAATATAGGTTCATGAAACTCAAGTGGAAATGGGTGTTTCAGTTTCCTTAGTTAAGACATTATAATGTTTACTAACCTTTCGGTATCTCAATATTCCTTGAAATCACTGATATCCTTTGAGAATCTAATCTGATCTGAATAATAATCTGAGACAATGTCTCTGTAATAATATATTTTCCTTAGCTATTTTCATTTCTATCTTTCGTGTGGCGTCCCGCTAAAAATTTAACAACCGCTGACATCTGACATGACGGCCACACTTCACAAAAGAACACAGAACCACAATAACCGTCTCCTTATTCTTAATTCCGGGGATATGGTATTAAGATTGTATAAAATGGAATTGTTTGAACAATCGCATTATACTTCTTCAATTGTTTGAACAATGATACTTCATACTAGGATAGTTTTGCAAATGTGATATAATTATTTCTCTTATTATTCACCAAGCATATTATTTATAAATTCTCAGGTCGATCAAAATCTTGATCTGACAGTAAAATCTATACAAAGAGGCAGAATCGGCATATTTATATCATGATCCAATAGCAAAATATACACTCGATCTGAATAATGCCAGTAATCACACAAATGAACAATTCGAAGATATGATCTTCGTACGTAGAATGGACGTTCTAAGGAGGTCGCTTTCTGGACGTTCTGAGGATTTAACGAACTGGACGTTCTTAAAACGTCCAGAATTGGTCCTGGACGTTCCGACCAAATATGGACATGTAATGGACGTCTTTAGGACGTCCTGTGCTATCTGGGCCTACATCGACAGAGCTTAGCGTCAAATGGTATCCATGCTGTATATATTCTCTATACCTTCGCGAAATAAATTTTTTTTTGTCCTTCGTAACAATAAATAGGAAGATCTAATTTCGTCTTCACCGATGAAGAATTCGAGGTCAACCATCCAACCGTAAACACAATACCTTCCGAAGGCTCATTTGACATTGATCAAATATGATTTTCTCTCATATTTGAAACCAAAATGCTTCACGATCTCGAAGCACATATCTTCAACTGCCGAACAAGTTCATGGGAAATAGATTTTGGATACGTATATAGCATATGTTCTGAAAGAAAATTATCCAAATTCAAAATAAATTTCTTATGAATCCAACGAAGGCCGACAAATCCATAAAAAATTCAAAAATTAAATTTTTTCCAATATCTATGCGCATGTCTAGAAGATTCACAGACAGACCCACAAACGTCATAATATAACCTCACTCATTTTTCAAAGGTCACGATCAATGACATCTGAATCAAATCCTGTGACAATTTGTTAAATTGCTTATTTGATTGCTAATAATGACCACTTTTGGATTTTATTAAGTTTCATTCAGTTTCATCCTGGTGGTCAGTCAACGTTGTAGGCAAAAATGCTTTCCGGCGTTCTGAAGAATTCTAGGCGTTTATCAATCAATATTGACATGATGAATATTATGTATCCTATACGGAATTTATCTCATTTACCTCTGATAAAGCAACGAGCTTATGTTGATGGAGAATGGGTATGTGCTTCAAATGAAAAAGTATTCACAGTATCAAATCCCTCAAACGGAGAAATATTATCCAAAGTTCCAGATATGGACGAACAAGATGTTGAGATAGCTGTTAAAGCAGCTTCGTCAGCTTTTAAACATTGGAAAAATACAACTGCATATGACCGTTCAAAAGTAATAAAGAAATGGTACGACTTGATGGTCAAACATCAAGATACAATTGCTCAAATCATCACCCTTGAATGTGGTAAACCATATGCTGAATCGAAGGCAGAAGTGAACTACGGAAACTCTTATATCGAATATTATGCTGAAGAAGCAAGACGTATAAATGGTGAAATTCTCCAGAGTGCTCATCCCACAAAAAAGTATCTAGTGGAAAAACAACCTATTGGCGTTGTTGGTTTGATTACTGCATTTAACTTTCCATTAGCTATGGTTACAAGAAAACTTGCTGCAGCGTTAGCTGCTGGGTGCACTTGTATTGTGAAACCTGCTACAGATACACCGTTAACTGCACTTGCAATGGCAGAATTGGCACACGAAGCTGGGATTCCAAAGGGCGTTGTTAATATCATAACAAGTTCTCATGCTTCAAACCCACCAATAGTGGATTTTATGTGCAAAAATCCCGATATAAGAGGAATCTCATTTACTGGATCGGTTCAAGTGGGTAAAATTATAAATGAAAAATGTGCTGCGCAAGTGAAACGAGTAAGTTTAGAACTAGGAGGAAATGCCCCTTTTATTGTATATAACTCAGCCGATGTAGACATTGCAGTAAGAGCTGCTATGAGTTCAAAATTCAGGAACTCAGGTCAAACTTGTATTGCTCCCAATCGATTCTTAATTCAAGATGGCATTTACGAATGTTTCATCGATAATCTCGTTATAGAGATGAAGAAACTTAAAATTGGAGATGGTTCTCAAAAAGATGTAACGATTGGACCAATGATAAATATAGCTCAGATAGAGAAAGTTCATCAGTTGGTGGATGATGCTGTTTGTAAAGGAGCTAATTGTGTACTTGGTGGAAAGAAGGCCCCAGTTGTTGGTGACTTATTTTACGAACCTACCCTTCTCACTGATGTTCGAGAGACAATGAGACTGTACGATGAAGAGATATTTGGACCAGTGATCAGTGTTATGAAATTCAGAACAGAGGAAGAAAGTTTATTTATTGCTAATCAACCTAATGTTGGTTTGGCTGGATACATTTTCTCGAGCGATATGAGTCAGGTTTTC
This sequence comes from Myrrha octodecimguttata, assembly GCA_958510865.1. NCBI lineage: Eukaryota > Metazoa > Arthropoda > Insecta > Coleoptera > Coccinellidae > Myrrha > Myrrha octodecimguttata. The sequence continues at coordinate 20,678,646 of OY294063.1, forward strand.
AGAGTGAGTAAGCTTTTGGAGGTTGGAATGGTAGGTGTGAATGAAGGCATCATATCTGCGCCAGAAGTGCCATTTGGCGGAGTTAAACAATCTGGTATCGGTAGAGAAGGTGGCCATAATGGAATTGAGGATTACATCGATTATAAATATGTTTGCTTAGGAAATTTAAGTTCTTAATTAAATGGTTCCTCTTCGAGTATGCTGCAGTATTCATGATTATTTTAGGTAGCTGTTTTATTATCTGTTGAGTCAATTAATTTCTGTTATGAAGTTATTATAGTTTATTTTACTGAGAAGTCTGTCCATTCAGAAAGGGACATTTCGAAGTTTTGACCACACTTTAAATTTAAATGATCTCGAGCATTCCATAGATTTATACCTAGTAGAATAAACATTGTAATGTGACTATGTTGATATTTTACTTTCAAATAATATTTAAACAGTTAAATATGTCTTCCACTCATTAAAATGTCTGAAGTATTAAGAGATGTTGAGATAGTTGAAACATTGTCCTCCAATTTTTGTGATATAATATTTCTGTATTGAACTAAACCAAAGAATTTTGTGGCAAATACACTGCAATTAAAAATGGCTGAGAGGTATTTGCTGGCTGAATATATCCTATGTTAAATTGTATCACTTCAGGTATGAGATTGATATTATTAGGATTGAATAAACAAGATCGTTCAAGTATAATTTCTATTATTTCAAAAAAATATTTCTCTGTTCTTGGAGAGAAAGAACTAAGTTTTTACAGAGATTCTCAATGAAGATCTGATTGCAGAAATTAAAATTTTGTTTGCCTTACTAGACTCCAAAGTCCAAGTTGATTGGTTTTATGCGTACTGACGTGAAGTCAGCAGTTTTTGTGAGTATTTTCAAATATGTGGTCGAAAAAGTATTTTGATTTTTTTTTCGATTGTTCTAATAACACAATTATCACGGAATTGTGCATTCGCATTTGCCAACTAGATACCAAGTTTCATCATGATCGGATCAGCATTTTTTGAGTTATTCCGGAAATTTAAACGATACAGAGGAAAAAACACGTAATTTGACATATTTTTGCCCAATATATCCGAAAATTAAAATCGGATTGAACTGAAATTTGTTTCACCTTCGTAGAATTTTGACTTCAACATACATACATGCAAAATTTTATTAAAATCTGATGAGCAGTTTCCGAAAAAAAATTTTTTTTGATTTACGGTCGGCGTTAGGGCGCTTGATAATTTGAGCAAAATTTATTGAGATCATTTACGGTGAACGGTGAGAAAGGAGTGCAAGATGGTTTTAATCAGGACAATCTGTATTGGGCGCCATCAATACATGGATGGGCTACCGGTTTGGCTACGAATTCGAAGAAGCGCCCTGAAGTTTCTGACTTATACACGTTAATGCTTCTCTTGAATTTTTATCACATTTAAGTGAAGTCAACATGCAAATGTACGTTAATATATGAATTGACAACTATATTGGAAAGTTGTGGCGTATTTCAGGAGAATCGTATATCTGACATATTATTTTCGATTTTCTGTATTTGAAGAATCGTTCAACTATTCGCTGATACAGAGCTGTCCCTGAAAGTAGCGTAGGCAAACTGTAATAGAGCCTAGACAAACAAACTTGACTTCCTAATACAGAGCCGGATCTAGGGCGTGGCGAGGAAGGCATTTGCCACGGGCGCCAACCAACTAGGTGCGCAAAATTATGATTTTTTTTTTCTCGAAATGATGTTTTTTCACTTCAAAGTCCATTCATATTTTAGAGCGGTGCTATAGTGCATGCACCTGTTGTACAATATGCGGCGACAAGTAGTTACCACTAATGACAGATGATAAATTCACACTTGTCGGTCGCCCTACGATTCCCGATCGCGTCCAGATGTTTGTTATTCGAACACTGAAGACCTCAATTAGCGGCAAGTTCAGAGGGAGTTTAATGTTCGAGCTAGCGGCATGACAAAGAGATTCAGACCGTCCACATTATTCGCCGAATCGTTCATCACACCAGCTTTGATAAGGGTAATGTATTTCGAAGACGTTTACGACCGATAGGCTGGATGAAATCACCCCAGTCTTATTAATACTACTTTTTTTCTCGCATATGGGGTACTTCCATGCAGCGGCGCAGCTGATGGCATCAATAAGAAAAAAAGGAACCAGGAACTTATCATAATATTTTATATTATGTGCAATACCGCAAATAACGTGATCGTGCAAGCGGGCCGGGAAATTATTCGTGCTGGGAAAAGTTTAAAAATTTCAATCAGGTATGTTATTTGAATGATTCAATTTTGAGTTGAGGATTTTTGCGCGCTCGGTCAAATTATATTCTGTCCGTGCACACGAGAGTCAATCATTTTCGAAAGATATAACTTAGAGACTGCAAAATTTATAAGGTTATGTTTGGGTTGGGAATATGTCGGGGATATTATCGTTCGAATTTTATTTACGAGGTTCCAAATTATACCGATTCAATTAAAATTGCGTTGTACCATAACTACACGAGTTTTCATATGTATAAGAAGTTAAAAAAAAAATCAAAATGTTGAGAAGAATACGATACATTTATCGTATCTCTAGTGTTTTATTAATCAGCTTCTTAGCTATGGCTACTACAGAAAAAGGATCAAATCTCGATCAAATGAATAGTATGATTCTTGAGTTTCACTGAAATATGAACCCTTTTTCTGTCCTTCAAAACATTCCGATTCGTCGTCCATGCATTTTCAGAATCTTATATAATTTTAGGTTGATATAACCAACTGAAATGCCGCCCAAGAAACTATCAGGATCGTAATCTCGGAAGATCAGGGATAAAAATTATTAGACCTAAAAAAAATACTAGTAATATCTCAAGTTTCTTCAAGAACGATCCGGGTATTGTGTCGACAAAAAGTGGTTCCACTAGCGAAGCCCATCATGTAGCGGAATTTCCTTCTACTTCTTCAAGTACCGAGCCTATCGTAAGAAAGTATTCCATTTTGGATAATTCGGACAAGGAAAATTCTTTTGACGAGGAATCAGGACTTCTTGTGGTTAAACCTGAACGAGTTGATTTTAATGACCCTACATCATGGCGAATTACAAAAAGTAATATTAAAATGTTCGTTATGACCTTTGTTGGCATGTGTCTTCTGTAATGTATTTCAGTTTTTCATTTACACTTTCATTTATTGTTTTTTGGAAGCTTTGAATGCTTGTATATTATTTTGAGAATAAATTATTCTATTCGCTTCCTTTTTGTTTTCTTCATACCCTCATTATCGTATATTAATACGTTCGTGAGTTCTCTTCACTACCTTATAAGATACATGGGAGATTATAGTAATTTCTCTACACATATTGTTTTTTATACCTAAGAATCTGATGCTCGTTCTCGAAAGAATATAATGATAGTAAAATATCTTAGGAATAGAAAAAAATTGAAAAGGGCGCATTTCGATAACTTGCCACGGGCGCTGAAATCCTAGATCCGGCTCTGTTTCCTAACACGCCCTCATAAGTTTCCATTGAACTCTATATTAATATAGAGTTCTATGGAAGTTTCTGGAAGGTTTCATAGAAACTACCTCTATGCCAGAGCTGATATTAATCCAATACTTTGAATACACATGATTGAAATCTGAAAATTCTTTCACAGTAAAAATAATTTCCAGGATAACTTGGATAACCGTGTATCTATTGCACATAATAAGTTCCTATTTTTTTTATAGGATATTCAGAGTGGGTTCATCTAGCCGCACAGCCTCGGTCGTAAACATCTTTGTGATTTGATATCTTTGAATGTACCTCTCAGGTAGTGGATCAAGAATGGTTGGGCTGCTGGACAAGTGTAAAAATTATTTTCTGGGATTTTGTTTTGTAACTTCTTTGTCACCTCACAGTGTAGAACAGGCTCAATCGCTAGAGCTCCGCTATGAAATATGTATAAAGCTTGAAGTAAAAACCATTAGATTTTAAGGAAAACATTTTAATTCTGCGCCCCGAGATTAGCTCGCGCCCATGCTAATAATGTCTCCTTTGCCACGCCCTAGATCCGGCTCTGCAAAATACAAACGAAAATTAGGAAGAAAACGTCGGGAAACCTGAATATATCAACCCACTCAACTCGATATCTTTGTTTCTGAATGTCCGAGAATATAAGATCATCCCTGTATAATGACTTGTGCTTGAAATCTACCAGCGGAGAGAGAGTTTTATGGTTAAAGGTCGAAATGAACACACGTGGATTTGTAGAATTATTAGCATGACTCAATTCCGATAATCATCTTTGTCTCCCTGTTATTGAACTTTCATTATTCACAAAAAGAAAAATGAGAAAAATCAAATCAAAAGTCAATATAAAAAGACATGATATCCCAACATATTGTTTTTAACGGATAAGATTATTTTATTTGCTCATACCAATCATGCCAGAACCTATTAAAGATGGTATTCTCTTTGTATAGTTTTGTGCCCTTATCACTAACAAGCTTCAAAAGAAATTGATATGAGAGAAGGGTTTATATTGCATAAATCAGGTGATTGTATAATCTCCTATCTTCAAAGCTCTATTATTTTATTAATTTTAAAATTATTATTATCGGAAGAAATGCTTTCGAATTGTTCGGATATTTCAAAATGACCTCTTTTGGTTCAAGTGTTATTGGTTAATGTTCGCTAATAAAATAATAACATAGCAGTAATGCCAATCATAGCAGTAATATTGATTATATATTTCGTTCAACCCAGGATTCAAGAAATTGATGGAGGTTTCTTCGAGAAATTTGGCTCGCTATTCAGAGAGAGTGCTGAGTTGGCAATATCCAGAGAAAAGGAGGAAAAAGAAGATGTGGCAAACGCTGCTGCTCTCGCAATCTGTGCTGAGGAAAGCGATGTTGCTCCACTAGAAACTGATGTTGAAGCCGATACGGTATCTACCTCATCTGATTCGGAATCTAACGAACAAAAGGATAAGACTGATATTATTTCTGCAGCCCTTAATGTGAGTATAATCTGAAGACTTTAGAGTCTTCTTCTTTGGAAGCTATGTTTGTTTAAAAAAATTAAGATGGAGCAATATATGGAATATGAAGAGCTTTTTTTCAAAATCAAGCCATAAGGTTCGCATCAAAAATAGTTTTCGAAATCTTAAAATCTGTTTTTTTGAAGTGTGTCATTGAGAAAAGAAACCCCCATGAAAAATCAGAAAAAATCAAATAGGGGAAAATTTATGAGGTTGATTCCAATCAATTTGTATCGACTAGCTCCGAGAGCGTGATGACAGCAACCCCTGAAATCTTAAATATTAAAGGGGGTTGACTGAAACCTTGTTCCAGAGGTAAAGCAATCTTTTCAAAAATGCCATACACTCGACTTTTTTGTTGGTAAATTTATAAAATATTTGAAAAAAATAACATAATTTTTTTCTTCGATATAACATACGAAATTTCGCATCAATTTTTTAGACCTATTGAGGTAATATCAACAACACTTCAGATGGGTATACCGGGTGTCCCTCAAATACCGTTAGTTAGAATACTTTTGGGAAGGAATCGAAATTTACCTTTGCAATTTTGGACTTATGCTTTCTCTAGAGAGATGACTCCTTGTAGATTTTTCGAGATTCGTAAGACTTCCGGTTTTACCGGAAGTGACACCAACTTTCGTTTTTGAAATGGGAAGCCCCATATTCCATAAGAAAATAGATTCCTTATCAAATTCTGAGTTGCTTTAATGTAAAATTTTCGAATTCAAGTCAAAAAATTTCTTTTTCAACGTGAAATTACGAAAACAATTGATAATGGTGCTCTGCTGAAAGATAGATATCTTCAAGTGAACAATATATCGCAGGAATTCAGACATAAGAAGCAGACAATTAACTATGATTTTGCCAACGTTTCGAAACGGCCGGTTCCTTTCTCAAGGCTGGAAAATTGTTTTTATTAATTATAGACGAAACATATATTATTTAACATTAAATCATAAAATCAATAAAATATACAAAATTAAAATGGTTAGAGAGAGTAAATATATCAGCTCAGATGCGTGACAATACAAACAAGATGACATCGGATTTTCTAGCCTTGAGAAAGGAACGTTCCGAAACGTTGGCAAAATCATAGTTAATTGTCTGCTTCTTATGTCCAAATTCCAGCGATATATTGTTTATTTATTGAACGTGGACACTACAGAGGATATCTTCAATGTTTCTCGTTGGAAAAATTTCGTTTTTACGATTCTGCAAATTTTTGTATAGCCGTAATGGAATCCACATTGAAAAATAATGTAGGTCTGGAAATAACACCAATGCCCTCAAATTCATATTAACGAAGATATTCGTAAAAAACAAATTGTAAAAAACACTGTACGCAATTTACATTTCGAATTTGTTGTTCTCAGAGAGAATGGAGGGTATATTGAACATTTATTTTAGATTGTACGCATAAAAATACTCAATTTCCAGTTTTGTTTGTTTTTTTGGAAAAGATCATTTATATCGATCAGAAATCTAATCGTGACTGCATATCTCAGAAAATATGAATTTTAGGGCATTGGTATTATTTCAACACCTACATCATTTCCAACGTAGATTCCATCATGGCTATAAAAAACGCTGCAAATTTTACACAAGGGTTTATTATTTTCTCAGTTATATAACCCAATTTACCATTGATATCTCAAAAAACTTATATCTTATGCATAACTCATTGGTTTCTCACAACACAGAAACCAATTCCATGAAATGATTCATGTGAACATTTAAATCTCAATAAATACACTTGTATAATTGAATAAGATTTCCACATGCAGAACGCTAACTGAGTAGCAAAATTTAAAATAATATTTTGAATGAGAAGAGACGTTCCACAGTCGTTTCACCTCTTTGAGAATCTAACTATTTTCCACAATTATTAAATTTCGTGTCGGTATTCTACAACTGAAAATGAACTTCAAATCAGATAGGGTTTGCCCTTTTTGAGATATAAGGGAAATAACCTCAATATTCAAAATGGTCACGAAATTTTTTGACAATATCTGCACAAATAAATATCGGTCAAAACTGAAATTTGAAACACTGTTTCTAAATGTTGACTCTGAAACCTGTACCAAATGTCATTGAACTTTGATGAATATGTATTCGAAAAAAAATATTTAAAAAAAAATTTTTCCAATATAATTCTCACGAAATTTTGCATTAAATCGAGTGTCTATATTTCACAATTAGTCATGATGTTTCAATCCGAACGCGTTCGTATTTCTTGACACTGAGGAAATAAACTCAATCTTTCAAACTAACACCAATACGTAAAACAAAATTCAAGACATTCCGCCAATATCAAATGTGAAGATGTGATTTCTTCTAGGATTCAACTTTGTTCTGAAAAATATTAATGAAATGAAAAAAAACTCAACCTTCCTGTGCAATTGATCTGAAAAAAATTTTTTCCACAGCAGATATCCGATTCACTTGATTCACAAAGTATCCACCACACAAACTGAAAAACTAAAGTTATTTTCAATAACATTTCTGAAACAATTAAATATATCGTGAACGTCATCAGGTTGAATTCAAAAGAATAATTCTAGATTATAAATTTCGTTCGTTGTTATCGTTGTCAGATACACTCAACTAAGAGGGTGTCAAATCCGAAAGTCTGTTTGATGTAAAGACGTGAAATTCAAACAAGTAGTTTGCCGACAACCAGATGATGATACATGTGGTATATTTTTGTCTACGCTATATCCCTTGTCTTAGGTCACTACTCGGCACAGACCCCATTCAGAATAGGTCGATAGGTCTTCGGCTCCTAACTTTAGTCTAAGGCTCTAACCCTCAGTATAAGATTCTCGACAATTGATGAGATTTGCGGTTTGTTATTGATTTTTTTGCATATTATATCCTCCAATTTGATTTATCATATAAATGCTCATTATTTTTTGTATTCACGCTTATTTCAAACTGTCAGTACGAAAGATTTTGGATTTCGATTGAAACCAGTAACGGATATCCACATGTTGACGATAATCGTACTACGCAAACCGAAATTGATGGAAACCTCCGATCAACCGAATTTTTTGGAAATCTGCATTATTTTAAATTACGCTACTCAATTCGCGTTCTGCATGTAAAAGTGCTCTTCAGTTATGAAAGAGTATTTATTGAGATTTCAATGTTTCAAATGAATTTTTTCATGGAATTGGTTTTTGTGTTCTGAAAAACCAATGATTTATGAATAAAATAAAAGTTTTATTCAAGATATGAATGAGCTTTATGAAAAAATAATTTAATCTTAAATCCCGTAATCCGCAGGGTGATTTCTATAAATAATAATTTGATCCGATTTTCAGTAGTTATGTTTAAGATATTGGGAGAGAAAACCCAAAAATATTCAATCTGAACTACTTACGATTATGAAATTGTCAAGAACATCGATGGGACATTTGCAAATTGTGTTTATAAAATAATAACGCATCCATTAAAAATTTCTCGATATGTGTTGAAAATTTGGTAATCAATATTTTCATCTACTTTTAGATGTATGCTTCTGGATGAAAAGTAAACCGATTATTCCAGTGAATTCCAATTTTAGAACCGAATGCGATGATGTCATTTTCGACATTATTGGAAATTTGCAACGTTTTTCTTTATAACTCAGGAACCACTGGTCGGAAATCATCCGGGTGAAATTTTTTTGGTTTACTTTTGCAAAAGTAATCAACGTTCAGAGTTTCATGAAAATTCGGTGGTAAGTTTTCGAGAAATATTTTTTTTTTCCCCCAACCCCCCATTTTGAGCCCTTAGGGTACACAGATTCTGCTGAAAAGCTTGGAGGATCAATCCCGAGCGACACACGATTTTTCTACCAAGTTTCACTGGATTCGGTTCAGTACTTTTGGAGAAAAACCCCGGACAACGGACGGCGGACGGACGTTTTTTTTTTTATTAGTTTATTCAAATCTACATACTCCAAAACGTAAACTGTGAAATTTTCAGGGGCGGTTAAAATTTTTTTTTGTTGGTCGATCACTAAGGTTTATTATTTCATTTTATCAAATAATAAACCAAAATGAGGGTTCTAATTTAAAAAAATTCAGTCTTCAAGTTTTCGGAATTGTCAACTTTGACAACGTTTTTGTGATTTCCTGTATCATGATTTCAAAGTCTGACTATTGTCACAGAAGCATTATTTTTACTTCTCGCGGAATCCTAAAAACGTTATTTTTCCAATGAAAAACCTTTAGGATATCCCTGTTTCAGCATTTTAATTTTTTTTCCCAACTTCACGTCAAAAAAGAAATTTTTTACGGAGGTTTAAAAATTTGTCACTAAAATAACTCAATATTTTATAAGGAACCTAGTTTTATTATGAAATATTTGGCTTCCCATTTGAAAAGCGAAAGTTGGCGTCCCTTCCGGTGAAACCGGAACTCCTATGAATATCAGAAAATTCACAGGGATTCATCTCTCTAGTCAAAGCTTAAGTCCGAAATCAAAATCGTGAATTTCAATTCCTTCCCAAAATATTTCAAAAAATGGTATTCGTGGGACTCCCGGAATATCTCTGTATATGTATACAATCTCTGAAAACCTATGACAATATAAACTCTTACTAATTCAAGCAAACAAAATTCTGAGTAACTCCGAGTCAGTGTGACCTCAGACTTAGAATTAGATTCCAGTACCTAATCTCATGAATTATTGATATATACTGCCTAATGCTAATGGAAATGCGCTTAGGACTAAAATTAGATCTCTGATTGAAAATGAAATGAAAATATAGCGAAGAAACTATGTGGACCCAAAATCCAGCACCCGATGAAAGCATATTGACGTAATCTCTCTTATGTTCTTATTATAACTAGAAGAAATGATTGATACATTTTCGACTTAATTGACTCGCAATGCTTCACATTCCGTGAGGTTGTGGATCATATCGTAGTCTGTAATTATCAATCGCATCACTTATGTGAGTGCATGGAATTACCATAAGGAAGAATATGCAAAATTCAATTACGCAGATTTTTAATTCAAATTCAATTATCGTTGCTATTGTTGAGTTGAAGTTTAGTTCCGACCTTAAATTAAATTAGATACGCAAAATATGTTCTCTGTTGTAGGGAAAGGAAACACACTAAATAACTATAATAATCTATTGGCTATCGATTTCGGCTACAAGTGCAATCATTAGGCCGGGTGAAATACAAACATATAAATAAAATGATTTTTATTCCACAGACTTTTGAATACCCCATTATCTGCAACTAAATATGACAGAGGAATAAGCACAATATGAAAAATTGCAAAAGCTAATCAATATCCTAGAGCATATGTTGACAATATATTAAAATCCATAAAGAAGAAGATCCTTTTCAAGGAGATATACCCCCATGTCTTAATTAAACAAAATTATATTTCAATCCCATATTTTGAGGGTCTTAATGATTGATTGAACTTTTTCTTGAAGAAATATAATTATTTGACGGTCAATAAACGACAGCGAACTCTAAAGAGCATACTTGTTAATAATAAGAATAAGATCGATGATTTATGTTGTAGTGGTATACAGGATGTCAATTTGAAAACTTCGCACCCCTATTATCTCGAAACGGGTAAGGTTTTTATAAAATCGCTAGGACACGCCAATTTTATTATCGAGGGGGAACAATTTTTATGTAGAAATCACTTTACCTCTTTCAACCCCCTACCCCCCAAAACCTCCCTCTCGAGAATCTAAAATGGCAATAGGGATTGAGTGATACCTCATTTCAAAGAACTTTTTATTTTCTACATTTTGGCACCTTATTTTTTAAATTTGAGTGCTACGTTGCCAAGTTACGGTCATTTAAACATTGTAAATTACTTATTATTAGACATTATTCCTGTAAGTATTTTAATTACGTAGAAGCTAAGATTTGTACTGCAACATGTTTTTTCAGGTTAGTAAATTCTTTTGATAAACCAATACATCAGTTTGCTAACCTATTGACTTACTTTTTTTTGACATGAACAAAAGAGAACAGATGCATTCATCGCTGAAAGTATATCAATCCGATAAATTCTTTTGGACATGGATAATGGAGATAAACATTTAAATTTTTTTTCTTTTTTGCGCGCATGTTCTAGGGAAACAGCGTGCTATCGTTTTGTCCAAATGTCTGTAATTTTGGATGATTGAGCCGAAAATGGTCTCAATCGACTAGGTTGGACTCACTGATGACGAATCCGGTGTCAAAATCGATTCTGTCCGGCCGGCCGGCCGGCCGTAGACACGATAACTGTCGAACGAAGTGAGCTAGCAACTTGAAACTTTCAGGGTAGGTCGCGCATTGGAATGCCGCGGTTAAGTTCGTTAATGGGCCAAATCGATCGAATAGTTTCGGAGTTATAGGCATTTGAAGTTTTGAAGTTATTTATTTTTTATTTCAGAAACTGCCTGAGCGATTGGATTAAAACTTGGCGGTTAGGTGAAGTACAACGACGCGCAACTTTGAGCTAAATTTCGTCAGGATTATATTGTCGGTAATTTTTAAAAAAAATTTTTTTCGAAATTTTTTTCCAAAAAAATTTTTTTTTCGGAAACCATTTATCATATCCAAGAAAAATTATGCTCACGCTTTGACCTTCTAATTTCACAGGTATGTACCAAATTTCAGTTCGATACGATCATAAGTTTTGGAGATATCGGGAAAAAATATTTCAAATTTCGAGGTTTTCTTCTCGATATCGTTGATTTTTTCGGTATTACTCGAGAAATACTGATTCAGTCCTGATTAAACTTCACAGCTAGTTTTAAGACGCTGAAAGACAACTTTATGCAAAATTTCGTGATAATCGTGTTATTAGAACAATTTGAAAAAAACAATTTCTATGATTTTCTCATCATATCATCCTCATTAAATTCTGTATGAAACTTCGAACTGTTATTTTCGATGAAGTACTGGATTTCAATTCGATCTGATCTCTATTTTTGGAAATATTGGAAAAATAAAATTTTGATTGGGTATATCTACGGAATCATTGGGTGGATTTTACCCATTCACGAATTCGGCCTTCGTAATTAAGGTCCAAACCTTCTCTACAAATATCGAGTTTCTAAGTTGTTTCTTTCGGAAGTTATTGTGTTTACGCAGTTGGCCGTTAGGATGACCGTAAACACAATAACTTCCGGAAGAAACGACTTAGAAACTCGATATTTGTAGAGTAGGTTTGGGGCTTAATTACGAAGGTCGAATTCGTGAATGGGTAAAATCCGCCCAATGATTCCGTAGATATACCCATTCAAAATTTTATTTTTACAATAAGTCCAAAAATACAGATATGATCGAATTGAAATCCAGTAATTTATCAGAAAAAAATTTCAAAAAGCACTGCCGTGAAGGCAGCAGCTTTTGCGCGCACGTTCAAATTCGTTGCTGAAGCGGTCATCTACATTGAACATGCGCGCAAAAGTTGCTGCCTTCACGGCAGTGCTTTTTGAAATTTTTTGTTCAATTTCGTTTGCAATGGAATTCGTTTCAATACAGTTTGATGATATGATCCGAAATTTGAAATATTATTTAGTGAACTTTCCTACCAGTCAATGTCACTAGGTATTCAAATCAGTTAAAAAAAACTGTTGTTTACAAAACTCAGCCTGATAATATTGACGAGTTGAAGAGAAGAATTACAGGGGCATGTAGGGCTCTTCAAAAAGTTTGGAAGAATTTGAGAATCGCCTTTTTTTGTTTGGAGAACACTTAGAACACCTCATAGAGTAAACGTGTTAATGAAATAAACATTAAGCGTGTTTTTGTGAAGACAATTATTAAAACAACGTATTCAACCATATTGTAACGACTATGCAAAATTTTAATTAAATAATATCAAACTGAAAAAACATGTTTGGTTAAATAATCCTAGCATTAACGTAATTAAAACACTTAAAGGAATAATGTCTAATAATAAGTAATTTACGATGTTCAAATAATCCTAACTTGGCAACGCAGCACTCAAATTTAAAAATTAAGGTGCAAAACCTCCTTCAAATGAGGTATCACTCAACCCCTAATGCCATTTAGGATTTCCGAGAGGTAGGCTCTGGGGGGTAGGGGGTTGAAAGAGGCAAAGTGATTTCTACATAAAAATTGTTCCCCCTCGATAATAAAATTGACGTGTCCTAGTGATTTTATAAAAACCTTACCCGTTTCGAGATAATGGGGGTGGAAGTTTTCAAATTGACACCCTGTATTCAAGATTGCTTGTGGTGAATGTTTTTCGTTTTATACAGTGCGCGTCGAAATTATGTAACAAATTCATTTTCTCAGAAAAAAAATATTTGGCAACAAAATCCTGAAACAGGTCAATTTTTGTTTCACTTTTTACCAAATTTATATGCATTTTTGAAGGGTTTTTGTTGCACCCTGTGCCATCCCCATCAACCGTATACATTTTTTCAATAGAAAATGTGGATCATGTGGTACTTTTTTGGCAAGGTCTTTGTATCTTCTTTACAGGCGTGCAGAAATTTTCAAGAAAAAAATTTTTTTTTGGAAAATTAGTTACTTTGAAGAGGTTTTCAGTATGTGCACTTCATCATGGGTCATTTACTATGAGACGATGGTACCTGATGAAATTTGTTACCGAATGAAAGTCGACCATTAAAGTTTTGTTCATGCACAACTCTCAACCCCTTCTTTTTGAATGAGGAAAGTGGGTCATGTGGTACTTTTTTTGGCAAGGTCTTTGTATTTCCTTCACAGGCGTGAAGAAATTAAAAAAAAAAATTTTTTTTTTAAAAAAAATCAAAAATGCATATAAATTTGGTAAAAATTGAACAAAAGTTGACCTGGATTATGTTGCCAAATATTTTTCTTCTGAGAAAATTAATTTGTTCCATAATTTTGACGCGCAATTGAACATGCGCGCAAAAGCTGCTGCCTTCACGGCAGTGCTTTCTAGGTTTTTTATTTTTTTTTGATTTTGCATGGGAGCCGAGATATTAAGTGTGGTAAATTTTGAATTGGCACTCTGTATGTGCGAAATATTCATCATTTTTTCAATTCAGCATACCGTGAGATAGTGCACGTGAAAACTCCCCCCAGTTGCATAATTTCCTAAGGCTTCAACATCACACAGTTTGAGCTCCGATCGATTTCAGGGCTGCACCTAGAACGTATTTGCCCCCAAAAATAAACCCACAATCATCGTTCACACGTTGCGGTGTTGACGTCAATTAACTTGTCTCTGGTGGAGCAAACAGATGACCTGAATATCGACAATTTTCCACCTTAATCGAATTTTTGTGAAATTCTCCGGACGAAAACAGAATGATGCAAAATATCCGTCTGATACGAAGGTTTACAGGAATAGATTTGGCACCGTTTGGATCAGTATCGTTCAGTCTATCCACCCTGTTGGTGCTTGACCATTTTAACGGACGAAATGATTTACAAATAACTTATTTGTGTCCTGTTGGATCTGAAAAAGTTTGGTTATGCATCTGAATTTCGGATTTCGTGAATGTGGTGGAAGATGTTGAAGTCTTTTCTTTCGCAGCGCGATATTCATAGGGCTAATAATAATAATATTAATACTACCAATAATAATATCAACAATGGGGCTCCACAGGTCGTTCCGAGACTCAGGCGAAAATCGTTACCTAAAAATACATTTAGGGGTGTTAAAAAAGAGGAAATTGAAAGGCAAACTAGTGTGTACTTAGCGTCGATGACCGTGAGTATTTAGATCTTGACCTTTTGAATGATTTTTGACCTCAATAAGAGTCACAGTTCACAGTAAACAAATTTCGATATCGGTGAAAATTTTCGTATACTACAGAAAGTTGAAAATTTACAAAAATCCCTTTTGGAATACAAAAAAGATCTTTTCACAATTTTCTGTGAATATTATATTATTTCTGTATCATTTCTGGAATAAAAAGCATTTTGACGTATATACCAGGGTCGATAATTTTTTGAAACGAAAAAATAATACTTAGTTGGATAAAACCCATCAGAAAAGGAAGAGAATATAATAAACATTGAAGTAAGAAAGTTGTAGGTAATTAAAAGGTCTCTACACCTTTTCTATTCTCACTTTTTTCAAATAACCTCTAAATTCATGTTAACATTTCAAAAACCATGTTTCTGGTTTTTCATTTTTATGTTCCACAAGAACAAACTTTTTTTGCACGAAATTAAGTGAACACTCACCTTTTTATGTTCCAAATATACTATAATTCTTTCGATTCAAACATTTTTTTTCGCCTTATTTCGACTTAATATCCAAAATGGCACTTATCCAAAAAAATATACATTACTATGGTGAATTTTTCTGAAAAATATAATGTAGTAAGGTCCCCCACTTCCCACTTCTCTATGAAATACCATTTAATGGGCTAAAATTTTCAATAGGTCACTTCGGTTTATCAATGTATGTAAATATCTATGAAAAGGCATTTATGCATATAATCTGAAGAAGATTTAACAACTGTCTCAAAATATTGAAGATGTCTTATTAAATATCAACTTTATGAATTTATTTGGTTGTTAATTATAGTGGTTTATTTTTGTACTTTCTAAGAAAATTCACCAGAGCAATGGTTATTTTTTACACCATCAGAAAGAAGAGATTTCAGTGAAAAAAAAGCCAACCAACTTTCTCGATAATAAGTCAAAATAAGGCGAACAAATGAATATTTCAAAATAAAAAATTCTGTGTATAAGTTTCACCGAATTTCGTGAAGACAATTTTTTTTGTTGAAGGTTACATAAAAAACGAAAAACTTGATCATTTGAATACTTCACACAAATTTTGAGGTTATGTAAAAAAGTGTGAATGCAAAAGTTGTAGATTACCTACTACTTTGCTGCAAAACTTTTTTCCATAAGACTTGTAATTCTGCCGAGATAAACCATGTTTTAACCTTTAACACTCAACCCTTCCCACTTCCGAACCCGAGACCAATCACTAAATTATTTTTCCTTTAATTTTTGCTATATTTTTTCGCTTTTCTAATGGGTTTCATTCTGCTATAATTTTATTTCTCTTTTCACCCTTTTTTCATTGAAGAGAATCTCAAGTATTTTCTTTAGGCGTGCCGGTAATTTTCAAATTTTGACCCGAAAGTGGTCTACTAAGTTGGGCTCACTAATGAATAATGCGTGAATATTTTGAGCTGTGGAGAATTAAAATGCCTTGATATAATGATCTTGCGTTCTTCAATCGAGTCCTAGATTTCAATTCGAAAGTATCTGTATTTTTGTAAATATTGGTGAAATATTTACTGTTATTTCGCATTGATATATCTGCAGGATCATTAGGTGGATTTTATCCATTCACGAGTTCAGGTTTGGTAATTCAACTCTCAACCTGGTCAAGAAATATCGTGAATCTAGGTTTTTTCGGATTTTATTGTGTTCACCATTAGCATGTCCAAACTGGTGATCATACGCTTCCATACAAAATCCTCGCGAACGTTTTTGGAAATGTTGATATGTAGTTCTTAAAAAGGTTTTTTTCGATTCCTGTTGGCCACCCTGACAATCATATTTCATTTTATTGTTTTTTCGAATGACAATCTTTTATGAATAAGTTCAAATTTTCTTCTCGAATTCCTAAGAACCAAGACAATCAATTATTTCTGTAAAACTTTTGAAAACGTTGCTGACATCTTATTTTTTTCCAACAACCTATTACTCAAGATGAATATAACACTTGATCAACCAAGATATAATATGTTGTACTTCCGGATAGATATTGTATCTATCGGGTATTCCCTTTATATTGAAAGATTTGAATAACAATGGCTGTACTGTAATTGCGCTAGGTTAATGTCAATTGTTTGTTGGCCAACTTTCAACTGGACTCAACGGTCAGGTGGAGACCTTTGTTTTTATTTTTAGATCAACAGGAAATCGTTAACGGCACAATATTTTTTCGATGCCCGATCTATACATATTTTTAAAACCCATAGCTTGGCTACAACTGAATTGTCGAATTTTTACTTGTGATATTATCATGCGAGAAGTTTTTTCCAAAATAGAATTACATATTTCAAGGATTCATTATTCCATGATCAAATTTTATTGGTACTTACCTACTCTTTAATTTTTTAAAACATCTTACTCTTGAATATTCTCTTTTTTATGTCGTTCAGTTGATGAGTTATCAAAACATATTCTCTCTTAATTTCCATAATGATTTGTTGGGATAAAAAACCCAGATAAAATCCCATTATAGCGCCATAAATTTCTTCCTTATAGCTTTGGGAGAAATATTTGAAAACCAGATGGAATCAAATGTTTTTGAATCAATAAAAGATTCTTGTTCTTGATCTGATATTCTGAATGCAGATGGCCCTATCGAGATCTAAGAGGAACAAATTGAAGCTGAGTGATTGAGCCATTGGTCCTTCGTTATAATTTACCAGAAATTGATTTTTTCGATTTATTGCAATCAGAAGAAAAATCTTCCCAAATTTTCTCTTCGCGCTTCTTCTGCCTACTACACCTATAACCATAGCTCATACAATTTTTTACCAGAAGATGTGAAAACAAAAATCCTAGTGCTACAAAATGATTCCATTGAATTTTTGATAACACCATTTTCCGCTCAACTGAATTCCGACAAATATTAGTAAAAATTTCAGAAATGTTTGCGTAGTTTCTATAATTTGAATGATTCTCCACAGATTGATGAACTCTATTCAGAAATACTGTACGAAATAATCCACAATATTGGATGTGATATGAGCTGCGACATTGGACAGACCGCTTTACTTTCCTATGTACAAGATGCTTTCCATGTCTCTAATGAATATCATCAGAATATGTTCAACGCCGCCGAACAAAAAGAAGCCCCATCGATACTTCTCAATGTTGAAATTATAGAAGCAAAAGATTTGGCTCCTAAGGATTCAAATGGGCTCAGTGATCCATTTGTTACTCTGTACTTAACCTCAAACCCAGCCCATAAATACAACACATCGATGAAAGAAGCAACCCTGTGTCCTCTGTGGGAAGAACATTTCGCATTGTGAGTAGATATAGTTTTTATTATAGTGATATATAGTGATTCAAGAATTTTTAATCGATAATTTTCTCCATTTCAAAAATCGCAAATTACACTTTAGATGGCGAAATATGGAGCTGTATGAACGAACAAATTTATTGATGATTCCAAACGCCACTTTAGTTTAGGGAAAAGTACTACCAACTTAGCGACATGAACAATTTCGATATTTCGTGCTATCGTTTTTAGTTTCGGAGTTACGCCCATTTGAAATGTATGAGTAAGTTTTTTGATATCCCAAAAAAGTACTGAGGCGCTCGGTTTGAAGATTCGAGATAAGTTCACAAGTACTAAGGAACAATTTGATGCAGAAATTCGTGAGAATTTACTCGTTAGAAAATTTTTGAAAATTTTTTTCGAAAATATCCCGATTTTGTTTGATGAATTGTTTTTCGGATATCATTGATTAAATTACTATGAAATTTGGCACATACCTTGCAGTCGATATTTAACAACAGTGTTTTGAAGTTCAATCAGATCCAATACTTACATTCGGAGATATCGAAAAAAGAATATGGAAATTTTTGTTGTTAATTTGATATTTTCAGATTAATTCCTTTATATCTCGAGGATTACTGAAACGATACTTATAAAACTTCGTAACTAGGTGTGAAATACTGTCGCTGAAAATAATGCGAAATTTTGTGAGGATGATATCGGTAAAAATGTATAAAAAAATTTCGAAAATTCCTCAAATAACTTTCCTTGAATAATATTTTTTTTTGAAAACTATGTAATGATGCGATGAAATTCGAAGTAGATCTTGAAGTTGAAATCTTACAAAAGTGCTCCAATTTCAGTTTGATCCAATATTTCTCCCCAGAAACATAGAAAAAATGTCATAATTTATTATTTATGACATATTTATTATTTAAATATGTCAAATTTAGTGGCTATTTCAAATTTTGAAATTATTTTCTGAGCATCTCGAAAACTGACGCTATCGAAAGCAACCTTCATTGTTGTCTGAGGATAGCAACGCATAAGTTTATGCATAATTTTGCGAGGATAGTACAGCAATAAAATTAAACATAGTTTTTTCGAGAATTATCCTGATCATGTTGAGAAAAGTTTTTCACGAAAACTATTCATCAGCTTGCAATAAAGTTTGGCACAGCACTTGAGGTCACTATTGAGCAGCAGTGCTTCAAATTTGAGTTTTAACGGATATTTAAATCATGTCCGGAGATATTGAGGGAAAAATATGTCCAATTTCGTGATAATTACCTCGGTATCATTGTTATTTCCGAAATAACCCAAAAAATACTGATCCGATCTTGATGAAACTTGGTAAAACTGGTGAATACTGATGCGCAATCTCGTGCAAAATTTCTTGGTGATTGTTTCGCTCGAACAATGAAAAAAAAATCCGAATTTTGTTTTATATCAACTCATACTTTCCAAATCAAGTACTGTATTTGAATTGGATTTACTCGATATTTTGGAAATATTGGAAAATCAAATTTTGATTTTCATTTTTATATCACAAATGCGTGAATTCGGCCTTCGTAATTCAATTCTTGAACTTGCTCTACAATTATTGAGCCTCTAAGTAGATTCTTCCGATTGTTTTTGTATTTACGATCGGTGTTTGGGCAATTAGCCTCGATATTTATAGAGAAGGTTTGGGGGACTCAATAAGGAAGGTCTAATTCGTGAATGGCTAAAATCCACCCAATTCCTGCTTTTTGAATATCATTTCTCGGTACTTTTATGACGCTCCATATTTTTCAGGCCATGGTCAGAAAACGCAATTGATGACACCTTATGCCTTGAAGTTTGGGATTTTGACCCTGCTGAGTCTGTCAAAGAGAAATTTGGTAAAATCTTCGAAGTTAAAGGTGTGAAGGGTATGAGGAAGCTTATGAAGGAAATAGCTGTCACAGCAGCCAATGGTCAGCATGAAAACGAATTGATTGGAAGGGCGCGTGTACCTCTAAATGTAAGTGAATCTTTGTAGGAAACGATATATTCAAATTATATCGTGGAATATTATTTTAGACTATACCAGCTGCAGGAATGACCATGTGGTACAGCTTGGATAAGAAGAATAAAGACACCAGACAAGGAATCATCAAAGTTCGTATATCTTTCAGCTCAAAAAAGAACACCTTGGTGGCAGAACAAGAACATCGTCATTTGTTACGAATACTTCTTTTACACGAGCTAGAAACATCCAAGGTATGATCACCAGTTTATACAAAACTTTTTTCAACATGATATAGAAATTATTTCACCCAAAATCATCTTCTTAAGTCAGACAGCTCTTCATATCCTTATAGATAATGGCAACCAACACTGTTATCTGTCTCTTGTTGATTGTCCATTCAGAATTAAATTAATAATTTTTCAGGTGGCACCTCATTGGTGGTGTGGATCCTTCAGTCAGCAAGGTGAAGCCATCATAACTCAACACATCATTCAGTCTGGTCTATCTCAAACAGAAGCTGCTATTTGCCAGTGGGCAGTGTTCACCAAAGCACATCAAAATCATGCTTTGAGCTTCCTCTTATTCTCCAACATATTAGATAAGCTCATCAAACCCTTACAAGGTCATAACCAACTTAGTTCAGAGGACACCAAACTATTTTGGAATTCAACAAGAAAGCTCCTCCCTTACTGCTTCAGTGTCATAAGAAAAATAAAAAGGAAACAAGCTGACAAAAATTTGGTCAAGAGTGTAAACGAAGTTTTAACCATATTATCTAAAATTTCCATGCTGGAGACACCATCTGATTTCAACTTGTTTCCTAGTACATTGTATCCTTGGATTCCTGATATTGAGGAAAGAACTGATTTAACACTCAAAGACGTCATTTCGAGTGCTATCAAAGTGAGCGCTTCAAATTGGTACGACTACATTGTTGAGAATAATAGGAATTCGGAGTCTGGTGATGATACAGCTAAACTGCAACTGATAAATAAGATTTTGAACTTGGTTAGGTGTGACTTACAGAAGGCAATCGAATTTTTCGACAAATCCTTCTATGAGTGAGTATAATTTGAAATTTGTGGAAGTGGCTGTATTAAAGACACTCTCATTCGTTGCAGAAAAGTGGGGATTGCTTATGCAAAAGAACTTTACATCATATACCAACAAAAAGTCAGTGAATTGACAGAAGAAGAAGTAGTTAATATTTGTAAGTGTTTGAAGAAACTCAGTTTCACTGGTAATACACTAAACGAGGAAACCCACAAGGAAGCTTTAGAACAAGGAACTAAACTTTTCGAACTTTACCTCGGCATCCAACGCTTTGTTGTTTTCGGACAAGGCGTGTGTCCTGTTGACTGTGATAATTTTTATATAAATAACTTTTACAAATGGTTCCACGGAGGTGTAGCCCAGTGGTTGGAGATAGCTGTTTACAAAGCCTATCAGAGGATAGAAAAAGCGGTAGAATTGGATAAATTGGTTCCTGTGGATACTACCGTGAAATATAGTTCTTCGGCTGTGGATACACTAACAATTTTTTACCAGGTGAGGCCTTATTCGATTTTTTCGAATCCAAAAGTGGTATTAGCAGCTCAAATCCGCATCAGAATATGATTCAGAAATTGTTCTGGGAGATTCTCATCCACAGTTCTAAAAGTAACATCGCATAAAGATAACATTGGGGTCACAATGCAATTTTTATGGAAAAAGCAAAAACTTGAATGTGAAGTTTTGCATGTTGATTTTCGTTTTCACTCTTCGTGTTTTGTACTTCAATTTAGTTTCAAAAAAGTCCCATATTTGTGGCCCAGCCTGTATATGAATGTATGTTTTGGTTCCAGGTGAAGGTGTTCTGGCAGCAATTGAATTGGCCAGATGTAGAAGGCTGTTATACTTTTATCGCCAAAATGATAGACGTAAGTTTTCACAACCAAAAATTCCCACTTACAATTGTTTCCCTCAACCCTCATTTTAGGATATATGTCGCTGTGGTGTTTTCTATGCCCAAAGGATGTCCAGAAGGGTTGCCGGTATGGGCGATATACAGAATGTTTATGAAAATAGGTTCGAAGTAACCAACGAATGGTGTCTATCGATCAACAACATCGAGTATGTATCCCAAGCACTGAAACCATTCACCACGGAATTAGGCATGGATGAAGTTGTCAAAAAGCTGGCTGACTTAAAGAGTCCGATAGAAGCACAAAGGTGTCAACAAACTCTAGATAACGTCATTGATAATTCTGTCGATACTGTGAAGAACGAAATATTTGATTTACTAGAGACGGTTATATCAAAGGTGGGTCTATTCATTCTTTACTAAGAAATATGAAGAACACATATAAACCATTCTCAAATTTACAGATGGCCCCAGCTATGAAAAGGTTACTGATTGAAGGTGCAGAACTTTTCAACCAAGACAGTAACAGTGTTGACAGGTTGATGTTGTATGTTGATAATAATCTTAGTACTTTGAATAGGGAACTCAATGAAGAAAATTTTGATCGAACAATATATATGGTCTGGGAGCAAGTGGGAAAAATATTGCAGGACATAATCAAAGCAAGTTTTGAGGTGAGACATGAATAAAATGGATTCATAAAAATCTCGGAAGGGTTCTGTTCTAATCATCAAAAAATTCTTTTTGGTTTCAATTCCTTTATGTAAACGAATTTTTGTTAAAATAATATACTCACTTTTAGATATTGATGTCTTCAATTGAAATATGTTAGAGTTTTCATCTTTGATCATTTCAGAATCGACGGCCTCCTTCGTTTTTCTCCAATTTGCACAAAACTTTGAATCTGATGTTAGGCTCTTTTAAAACATCGGACGACTGTGCCAGATGCGATGGTCTCATTGAGGCAGAACAATTATTGAAAATTTATGGTTTAGAAACTAATGATCTCATCCATCAAGTTAACTTAGATTTACATGAGGAATATATGAACTTGACGGAATCGCCGTACGGAGTTTTGACCGTAAGAACAAAATTCGAAGGGAATACTTTGTTTATTGAGATACTGAATGCTAAGATTTTGGTTGCCATGGATTCCAATGGTAAGTACCTAATATCTTGGTTTATATGCAAGTAGATCTCCAACATTTTTGTGAAATCGTTTATGAACGAAATCAGATGAATAGATGAAACCAAAATGATGGAGAACTTTATTTTTTTTTTAGTTAATCCTCAGCTTAGATATTAAAAACTGATGATGAGTGTAAGACCAGTTTAACACCTAACTTTTTTTTTGTGTTTGAATTTCCCCATTTTGGAAGCTGTGGTTTGAATATTTCCTGCTCATTTTCATTTCCGCATTCTTGAGAGAAAATAACAAATAAATGAAACGAATTTTGTTTTATATACCTTCACAGAAATATTTTGAACACAATAAGACACATCTTCATCAACTTATGCCATCACATTGCATTTCTATTTTGTTTGCAGAATAAATCCGCTTTGACTGTGTGTTAAAAAAGAGACTTATTTATTATTTTAGTTTTTTCGGCTTCAGGATTGTGCGATGCTTTTGTACGTGTTCATCTTATGCCCGAAGACAAATTCAGAAATCAAGACCAGCCAAAGACGAAAACTCATAATAAGACATTGATGCCGTTATTCGATGAGATTTTCGAAATGTATGTATATTTGTTGAGATTCAAAGAACCAAATCTCAAATTTTGAATGTTTCAGCAAACTTTCAGATGAACAGAGGTTGATGGAAAATGGTTTACTTCTGTTTAGTGTGAAAGATAAGGATTTACTGGGGTATAACAATAAACACATAGGAGAAGCATTTATTCATTTCAGAGATATAATCGATACTGAAGATCCATTGTCATCTCTAGATCAAGTTCATCTTCAACTTTCAAGGCCTTCCAATTCAGGTTGGTAATAACACTTCTCAACGTCGAAAGATGTAACAGAACTTTTTGTTCTTAAGAGCAAACGATACCACGTGGTGTTTAATTACGACAAGGCAACTTAGCCACATTTAAGTTTCATTAAACCTCGTTAATATCTCAAGGTCAGGTACCTGAATTGCTGTGTACATGTTTCAACGTTGCCAATAGCCGCGTGAAATCTTAGAATTCGGGGTAATCTCGACGTTTTTAGGAGAAACGGGGTGTCGTTCTGTAGGCGTCAGTGAGTATTCTTTGAAAATTTTTTTTTGGGATGTACTTAATTCTTTTGTGAGAATGCGCAATGTTAGTTATTTTTCTATTTTCAATCCATTTCAGTTCTTATTTCCTCGAAAATTCTTGAATATTGAAAAGTGACAGCATTGCGCATCCCTTCGAGTTTTTTCAACAATTTGCACCAAAAAATTTTTTGAAAAAAGCGATCTCTGGTCTTCAAAAGTCTCCCCGTTTTATTCGAGGTATAGTTTGCTCTTAAGGATGGATAAACCTGTTGAACTACCTACCAATTTTTTTCGATGGCATAATTGTTTCGATGTCTGAAAATGCTTGCAGTTATAAAGTTAGGAAACAAATTAAAATAAATATTTCTGTGAAATTTATAATTATCTTTTGAATATTTTTTTCATAATTGGAAAGTTCATATATACTTTTTCAGATGCTCTAACGATAAAAGCTATGGAACATCGCCAAGGAGAAAAACAAGCCAAAGAATTTTTGAAGAAATTCAAACAAAGAATGGGAAGCAATAATCCGAAAGCTAGCAATCAATAAAACAAAGACTGTATTCCGAATGTACATATTGAAAATAATGATTTTAACATAGAGAAATCGAAAATAATTTGTTTATATTGTTGAAGTATTTATTATAAGAAAGCTTTATTGAATTTTTTCTTCTTTTCATTTTGTCCTTCGCATAATTCTGATACGAATGTTCCTAAGAATGTGAAAGGTGCATGTTGCTGTTGAAGCTTTTTTGATTCTATAATTTATGGTATTCAGATGAAGCTAATCAATGTGTTAAGAAGAATCTAACCTAAAATTAATTATATGATATCAGATGAAGAAAAAGAATCAATCAACAATAAAATTCTATTGATATTCTCATAACTTTATTTTCGCACAAAAACTTGAATTTGGATTACTTAACATTTATATGTTCATTTCCAAACACTGGACATCAATACATTGTGATGGTTAGTCATTGAGATAAAGAAATTCGAATATTAAAAATACTGCACTTTGTTTGATTTTTTAATATCAACAATTTCCAAATCGAAATTGTAAATTCTATATCAAAATCTTTTTCAATAACGAAATTTACAATAACAGGTAAGTGAAGTGTTAGTCAGTCTTCAGCTCTCTTGGTGTCTACGCTACCTGGAGTTAGTTTCTCCACTTGTGACAATTTTATACCAAGAAACTTTTTCAACAAAAACTACCTACTTAGGTAGAATAATTGTTTTGTATACACAACGTGACCGTATGCTCAATTTTAGGTTGGTAACCTGTTATATCATTGTTAAATATATGTGTCTAAATTATAGGCACTGAAATAATATATTTACACAGGAAGTGAAATAAGTGCTGAATTGAACCCATTTTGAGTGTTTCTAGACAGTGAATGTATTTTTATCGAAAAGAAATCAAACATCCTCAAGACAATTAAAGGTCAAAAATCAACAGGTTATGGGCCTAGTCATCTCATTTCATTGCAGAGGTGGTCTGCGGGAAGAATTCTGTCGAATATTGGTTCTGCTTGATATGACATTGAGTAAGCAGATGAGAAAAACATGATGTCAATTTGAGCGAATATTTTTTGAACTCCAAACTCTACAAAATAGTTTTTTTAAAACAAATTAACTGCAGAAGTTTTTCTCGATTCATTATTTTGACTAGTTCAATTGGTGGATTTTGTTTTATTGTGATGAATTCATAATAAATTCCATACATAGGGGTATTAAGATTCATGAAAATGATTTGTTTACATTAAAGAATTGATTTAAATTGATTTATACATTAAGCATCTCTATGGACTGCTCATTATTATATAGAAGAGCAGTTAATCATTGAGATTTTAGATGGTCACGTTATGTGTACATTTACTGGTGCATATATTAATTTTGTGTATATGTTGGGTTATCTTGGAATGTAAACTTAATATTTTCGAAATTTTACATAAATATGCTAGATGAGACAACACCAAGATGTTACATATTCGATGGCATACATACTTAGCTCACATCAATTAATTTGTCATGATAATATTGATAAGAATAATAATATTTGAACAATAATATAATTTAATTTCATGATAATTATTTATAGATATCTATGAACAACGAAGCATTAATCACAAGCCACTGGCGATGGTAAAATCATTAAGTAAAAACAATTAAATAAAAGTTCTCGAGTTCTATGAACTTGCTTTGGTTCCGAAACTTTTCACGTTTCTTCTTCGTGTTTTATTCGTTTGTGTTTTTGTTTACGTTTTTGTTTATTCGAAGTCACCACGCAACTGCACCCACTTCTCACACGTATATAGTCTAATGTCCACCTGACTTCTTCAGGTCCTCGAGCAGGAAATGTAGGAAAATTTTTATTCGAAATTTTTTGGTGATGGTGATGTCTTCCTGTGTCTTTCACCAAAGCGTAGGTATAACTATACTTCTGTACACACCGGGAATGTTCGTGTATTTTTTTGTCCATGAATCGACAGGGTTTGTTTTTGATGTCCTTGTGGCAGGACAGCTCGTAGAACCTCTGCCTGTGGTCACCGTCCCTGTAGAGTTCCACGTATTGGTCATCTTGGTTTTTGCCTCCTTCCGGTTCTATCATTTCTAATACTGACGGACAGCAGTCTACTGTAGTGCGATTTTTGGTTTCTTGACGGATCAGCTGCTGATTTTCTCGGGGGGTCAGTAGCTTGCCAGGGCTTATGAGGGGTGTGTTCTGTTTGTATAGTGAATCAAACCTGTAATAAAGAAAAAAATCGATACAGAGTTTTCTAAAATTGGAGGTATGATCTAAGAGAAGTAATTTTTTCAGTCTTTGCACGATTTTAAGAAAATATATTCCCATGAACATGGTACCTAGCGCGAAAGTTTCGTTTTAAAGATACAGGGTGTTAGAGTTTGCAAGTTAGAGATAGAAGGTATCAGCACTCCACAAAATAATTATATGAGTTTAACAAACCTTTATGAATCAATGCTGAAGATCAGGAAAGCTTTTACGCGCTTGTTCCAGGGAACAGAGCGCGTTATCATTTCGTCACGATGTCTATAATTTTCGAATTTTGAGCCGAAAATGGTCTTGAGTGATTGGGTTGAAATCCCTGAAGAAGAATCCGTGGTCAAATTAAATTCTGCCCGTCCGTCCGTATGTGCTCTAACTTTGGAAGGAAAAGACTTAGCTATTTGAAATTGTGAGATTAGGTTCGTAGTCCAAATATCTCGGTTAAATTCGTTAATCGGTGGAATCGGTTGGATAGTTTCGGAGTTAGGCCCATTTGAAATTTTAAGGTTAATTCCTCGATATCTCAGGAAGTATTGACTCGCTCAAGTTGAAACTCCGAGGACAGTTTCCGAATACCAACGCTCAACTCAGAGCCAAATTTCGTTTGGATCCAGTTGTTAGAAAGTTGAAAAAAAATTATTCGAAAATTTTAAAAATTTTGGATGAAAATTCTTTTTCCTCTGAAAATATTGATTAGATTTCAGTGCAATTCGGCACAAACCTTAGGGTCAATATTTAACAACAATGTTCCAAATTTAAAATCGATTCGATATTTACTTTCGGAAATATAAGAAATAAAATTTGCCAAATTTCGTTGTTATTTGGAAATTTAACGTTATTTCCGCAATATCTCAAGAAGTATAAATGCAATCGTATTGAAACTTTGTAATCAGGTGGAAATTACCAACACGCAACTAGGTGCAAAATTTCGTGTTGATCTATCAGTTAGAGTTTGAACAAGCGTGTAAAAGCTCCTGACCTCACGTCAGTGCTTTTCTAGATTTTTTAAAAAAATTTCAAACTTGCAGTATCTTAGCAAAAAAGAAGCAATCTCGAGGAAAACTAGAAAAAAAATGAAAATTTTAACACACTGTACCTCGGAAACGAAACGTTTTCGGTCCCATGTCAATGCGATTTTTGTCCTAAAAACGTGAGATCAGGAACTTCTATACAATTGTTCAAATTCAAATATAAAATATTTTTATGTATCGATTCGAGATTATTAGGAAGGATTTTGCATCCTTTTGTAGGTTTTTTCTGGGTTCTGGGTCAAATTGACAGTTTTGCTATTCGCAAGGGCGTTTTCCATAAAAAAAACAATTTCACTTAATTTTTCATAGTTCTGTTAATCTGTGTAACATAGTGGGAGCGAAAACCCATAAAGAACCTACAGATGATGAAATATTTTCCCCAATATTTCCGGAAATGAAGAACCGGATGAAGTTGGAATTTGTGCTCTTCTTTCGAATATTGACTTCATGATCTGTGCCGAATGTCAGAAATCTGATGAATAGGTGCTGAAAAACATTTTGAAATAATTTTAAAAAAATGTTGTATGTAATTTCGCAAAAAGCTGTGCGTCATTCTACAACTTGTCACGAAGTTGCAGAAATAAGACCAAAATGGTTTCCAACTCCAGACTGGCCGATTTTGCCCATTAACGATTTTCTTACGAGTCTACCCCCACGAAAGTGGCGCATCAGTATTTCTCAACTATTTATGAAGTTTCAATCTATTCGGATCAGTATTTCATGAGTATTGAGGAAAAAATCCCAATAAGTCTGAAAGTTTCCAGTCGCTATCTTGTCTCGTTCGACAGTTATCGTGGCTATGGCTGGACATAATTGAATGTAACATCGGATTCTCTACCAGTTAAAAAATTACAGACATTTGTGTAAAATGATAACGGGCAGTTCCTCTGAACACGTTTTTTGAATATTTAGCATGAACTACGATTCTGCTGAAATATCTATATATATATATATCTTCCATCCCTCACTCAAGTCAGGCGCGCTCCATTTCATCTTTTTTCGTCTCAAGTACTCCACTTGCCCGTAACATCTGGCCGCATTTGTCAACATGAAGGGGGCGTTAGCGCTCACGCGTGTACCCAGTAGATCCTCTCAAGATCGAAGATCTTATTAAGCTGGCCATCCCCGACAAAGGGGCAGACTCCTTTGTGATGCGCACGAAGGGTGTTCACTCAGTTGGGCATGAAATGGCTTAGTAAGGCGCATGCCCTGACGAGTTCCCCCACACGAAACCAGGATGAAACGTAATACTCCAAAATATCGCAAAAGGTAGCAGTTACTAGTGAAGAGTTCATAGTTAAATTCCATTCTCTTCGTTAGACCTTGAACACTGTGACTTCTGAAAGAAGAGATCTAGAGAGTTGACGTGTGTCAGAAAGGGGTCAGTATTGGACAGAATTCACTTGATGATTTTGGTGTTGAAGTCGCATTTAAATATTTTTTTTTGAATGATTTGAAAAATATGTATTCAATTGAATTGAAAATCTTAATTCAAATTTGTGAATACCGATACGAAGGCTTAATGAAAATTTCCTGAGCATTGTATCACTAGGAAAATACCTAAATATTAAAAAACAAATAATATCTCAGGAAACCAGAATTTAATCTACTCTAGAAATGACGACTTCTCAAGTTGTTTTTTCCGGAAGTTATTTGTGTTGGCAGTCGGCCGTAGACACCATGGACTTTTTGCTTTCCTTTGGCGTGAAATGATAAACTCATCCTTTCCTAATGGAAGTATCAATTTGATAGTTCGCTAGAACAACTAGAGTTCACTATTCTGCCCCATTTTTTATCCATAAGTAGAAAATACTCACCAATCCTCGTCGTTGTTCAGGTTACTGTGCCTACTCCTAATTGACCTCCCAACACGTCTACTACCGTTGCGAGATTCAATTGTATGATTGTCGTAATGTATCTGACAGTGAACCGGATGCAATACAGAGGCCAAGCCAAGTACCTGGAAGTAAATCTGATATTATTTGTCAGCCAATTCGGCTTCCTCGCAAAAACAAGCAGCAATCAATGCTTTGAGATTGTCATCTTACTACCAAAAGTCATAGACAAGATATATATGCATAAGTGGGTCAGATTTCTATAGGAATCATAAGATAGATGGGAAAGTATAGTAAAACTACAGCGACCATATTCATTGTCGGCAGAATTACAGTGACTCTATACTTGTTAAAGTCACTGTAAGCAAAATAAGTTACTTGCGCCATCTCGAAAGAACATTATGAAGTTTCACCGTTTATGATGCCGAAATCTTGAACGATGTTCATCATACTTATTCATTTAACCTTAGTGACGATGTTCCTAGATGGCGATAGTGAATGATTTCGGTGTTCAGTTGAATCAGTTGCATTATACATACCATGCTTTAACTCCAAATGATTTATTCTCCGATTTTTTGCATTGGCTGGTCTCAAACGGTTAGAATCAACTTGATAGTAAAAATCATGTGCAAAGTTCATTTAGAGCTCGGATCCATTGCCATTAGTAAATACATTCATTTCAATTTTTTTAACGCTCTGTCCAAATTATTGTATTTCAATATCTTTTGCGAAAATGAATTACGTTCGTTCTCGAATTCAATTTTGCCAGTTTTTCAGCATCGATATGGGTGGTTGATGATTATTTTACATTCGTTTCAAATATGATAAGATGATGAATGTTATCATTATCAATAATCTCTTCCTACAAATAATGGCACAACACTAATTACACATTATTCATTTACCAGTTAATGCAATTCAAAATGAAACAACTCAAATTGTATTCGAATTATTATATCTTCTATACAGCATTTTTATCCAAACTGACATATAGGCAAAGGATAATCTGTCAATGTGGAAAACCGTAACTATAACCGGAGCTTTTGGTCCATCGCTTAAAATCGCTTTTTGTTTTATAAGCCTATGAACCAGAGAGAAAGTCTGTTTTCTATGGTGACCTAACCAGAGATATCTGATTCAGTCAGAAGATCATGAGCCAGACAGAAGACAACAATGACCACTTCTACCTAACTATGTAAGTAAAACATGGTATGCTCATCTGCTCATCTGTGATCGTATTTACCAATTATGACGTCACTTTTTTCATTCAAATTCAAGGAAATATATATTCTGTGCTTTGAATTTGAATGAAAAAAGTGAAGTCATCATTGATAAATACGATCACAAATGAGCAGATGAGCACACCATGTTTTACTTAAATCATGCTATGGTCTATGGATATGTAATGTCATCATAGAAAATCGACTTTTCTTCTGGTGACGGAAAATCTATCCCTTCTTCCTTCTTTTACGGATATTTATAAATGATGCGAACCTTAACATGTCGAATTCGTTCAAAATTTATTTCCTCTTCCCCAGTGATAGTAAATTTGGAGTAAATTTGTGGGACGGCATGGACCGAAGTCGTCTATTCGTAACTACTGCTAAGCGATACGCCCTCTGGCGAGAGAAATGCGAACACTTCCAAGCTAGTAGTTTTTCGACGTGCCCGTTATTCTAACGTATTTTGCTTACCTTTGGAGTTCATTTTCGAGCTTTTGTTTCGTTCTCCAAGTTGAAATTTTGGTATGCCGAAAGTGTTTGTAATGTTCATCAATCGATTCCTTTCTTTCCGATTAAAATTTTCGATTGTATTAATTGGAAATAGCATCCTCCCGAAATTAATATTGTTGTGTGCCTCAACTCAATGTTATTTTTGGTCAAAGAAGAAAGGATCATCTACTGCCCCAAGTTTTCATTTTTTCCAAAGCAAAATGAAAGTAAAGTTAATTTGGAAACAGCATTTGGCAGGGAACTTAATGATAGAAGAAACAGTTCACGATATACATGAAAGTATGTTCACGGCATTTCTCTGAAGATGTTTATTTCCATAAAGGTAAATTACAATGTATTCATTTGTTGACAATTTCATGTCCAGATATTTTAGGTGTAAATGAAAATAAAGGAATTTAGATGAAAAATGCTGATCCTGCAGAGAAACTACCGAGTACTTCTGCAGCTACCTAATTCAAACGCTACACAAAATCATATTCAAAGAGAGTGATCTGGCTGAAAACCTAACGAAAACTAAATATACTGTTATAGTTGATAATAGCTAAAGTTATTCATATGAATACCTTGATATTTTACATTTCTATGTAGGCAGGTTGAATCAGCTGTGACATTTTTCATTTTGTATGTGAATCTTGAGCTGCTGTGATATGAAAATATAATCAATTATATGTCTATCTGTTTCCTTTCTTTTCTTTTGAAATACGATGCAAAAGAACTAAAGCAGAAAAGCTATCTTTTCATTTTATTGATTCACTCGCTTGTAAACAAGGAGAACGAATCATATCATTTAGACTGATTCTAGATTAACCACATAATATGGCTTGCATTCAGCACTTCTTCTCATTGATAAGAGTCCTTGAATTACTTATTGAGGTGCCTATCTTTCCAGAAATTCAAGTAAACGTAGATATTGGTTCATTTTGATCCACCAAGCAACAGACACTAAAATAACATCGAAATTATCTTCCAGGAACGATTTGAAGCACGATTTTATAACGTCATCCAAAAGAAAAGTTTCTTCTCAAAAAATCTTACACAAAATTATAATAATTTCTTTGAATGTTCTAAGCTCTGCTTAATAAATATTCGTTCTCCACCACATTTCTACGGTTTGTTTACATGAAACTACTAGCTTGGAAAGATTCCAAATTCATCCGATAGGGCGCTGACATCTTCGCAGAAGTTCCCAATAGACGACTTCGGCCCAAGTTGCCAACCCACAATTTACTTAGCAAGTTTACTTTCACTGGGGAACGGGAATTTCAAGACAAATTCGACATGATAAGGTTCGCGTTATTTATAAATACCCGTAAAACATGCCTCGGCTCTTCAAACCAGATAATTCCTTCCAAATATAGGTTTTTGTTAAGATCGTCCCCGATTGGCTGGAATTTAAGTTGGGATTCCTGATTTCATGCAAACAGTGTCAATTTTCATAGGATACGTTCCGAAAATCAACTCTGTTGTTTCGGTTGCCGATTTTCCGCTCCGTTAATATGAAATATTCGGATGGTTCCTGGAACAAGCGCGTGAAAAAGGTTATTTACGGAATCTGGTTGATGAAAATGCGGTCGATTTACTGTCACCAGAACGATTTTCTATGGTAAATATCCATAGCATAGAACAATCTATGTTTACTTTAGGTTTGTTTTGGTTCCTTGTTCAGAACCACAGACTATTGGTCTATGCTAGAACCGTCCCGAACAGATCTGAACTCGGAACCAAAACAAACCTAAAGTAAACATAGATTGTTCTATGCTATGGATATTTACCATAGAAAATCGTTCTGGTGACAGTAAATCGACCGCATTTTCATCAACCAGATTCCGTAAATAACCTTTTTCACGCGCTTGTTCCAGGAACCATCCGAATATTTCATATTTACGGAGCGGAAAGTCGGCAACCGAAACAACAGAGTTGATTTTCGGAACGTATCCTATGAAAATTGACACTGTTTGCATGAAATCAGGAATCCCAACTTAAATTCCAGCCAATCGGGGACGATCTTAACAAAAACCTATATTTGGAAGGAATTATCTGGTTTGAAGAGCCGAGGCATGTTTTACGGTTATTTATAAATAATGCGAACCTTATCATGTCGAATTTGTCCTGAAATTCCCGTTCCCCAGTGAAAGTAAACTTGCTAAGTAAATTGTGGGTTGGCAACTTGGGCCGAAGTCGTCTATTGACTTTCATGTGTCATAAATATCATTAGATTGAACGATAGATGCATACAATACATATATAGATATATTCTATGCATCTTGGATTGAATGAAATATTGATATTTATATTCGATAAAACTTTTAAAAATTCTCATCAATATTTCTCTTATTATTATTTTATGGAATGACTTCCTGAATTTCTATAGCCACGTTTAATAGAAACATCTCGCTTTCCTATGCCGTCTAGTTAACAGTTCCACGTTATTATTATCTATTTGACTCAACGGGACTAAACGTCCACTAAATTTCAGAATGAAACAGCAACTCAATAGTGCAAGGGACGTGGAACACTCGTTAAATGATTTTACGGTCGATTAAGAAACGATCCTTCCGCCATTACTTCGAGATTAAGACGTTTAATAATATCTTGTTGTGGTTTTTCCTGAAGAAATAGCGCTAATAAATCGCTGAAGTCTACGGTTTAATAATCACAGTTGTAAACGGCGTTTTATAGTTTACATAACTTTTCATATTTGTACATGGAGTTATTATTCAGCATTTATGTGGAGGAGTTGGATTTCTGTGTTATCGAGTTCCTATTTTCCTTCGTTTCTTACTATTTCTTTGAATTTCATTTACTGAAACGATTCAGATTAATGGAACCAATATTCTTGATATTCCCATCTGATAATAATATCAGGCAATAAAGCTAAATTTTCCCGAAGAATAATGTTAAAAATCTGCCAAACAGGATAATTTAGTTTGACCTATAACCACAAGTAGTGAGTTATATAATATTTTAGACCATTTTAGGTGCGAATCTCGAAAAATACAACAGTTTATTCGTATAAAATAAACAACCACCACATAGAAATATTGAAACTTAAAATACACAATAATAGGGCTTCATATTTCTATTTCCAATCTCACTAACTTTTTGTGTTGTCCACATCACGTTCCCTATGGGATATCTATTACACGGCAAACATTTGTTTATGGGAGCTATCCACCCTTTTAATTACATATCAGATGCGATCAAACATAGGTGGTCAACACTCAATCTCTCAACCAATGTTATCAGTCAATCTTGGCATCATTATAACACCATTAAGCCAGTAGGATTTGAGGTTATTATATCTTGTGAACAACATGTAAAAGAATCCTAAATTTCGATCTTGGAATGCTTAGACAAACATTTTCCGGAGTTTATCAGCAACTAAATCAGACCGCATTTGTTTCTAATGGACATCAAAGGGTGAGGATTCGACTAAAAAAAGTGATTTGAATTCTTTCTTGTTGGAAGAACGAAAAAAATTTGACAAAAAATTCTGTATACCTTTTGAACGTGGGAGTTAAAG
Source organism: Myrrha octodecimguttata (assembly GCA_958510865.1). Taxonomy (NCBI): domain Eukaryota; kingdom Metazoa; phylum Arthropoda; class Insecta; order Coleoptera; family Coccinellidae; genus Myrrha; species Myrrha octodecimguttata. The sequence goes on from OY294063.1 coordinate 20,713,676, forward strand.
TTGTCTGGATATAAAAAACCTAGGAAAGTATTGACGTGATGTCAGCAGCTTTTGCTCTCATGTTACTTTTTGTGATATCCTACGAACATGCGCGCCAAAGCTGCTGACTTCACGCCAGTGCTTTTCTAGGTTTTTTAGATAAAGTACTGAATTTCAATTCGATCTAATCTGTATTTTTGGAAATATTGAGAAAACAGACTTTTGCATGGGCATATCTACGAAATCATTGGGCGGATTCGACCTTTGTTATTAAGCCCCAATCAGCCCACCATAAACACAATAACATCCGAAAGAAACATTGGAGATACTCGATATTTGTAGGGTAGGTTTGGACCTTAATTACGAAGACCGAATTCGTGAATGGGTGAAATGCATCCAATGATTTCACAGATTTACCCATTAAAAATTTAATTTTCCCAATATCTCCGAAAATACAGATTAGATCGCATTGAAATTCAGTACTTTACCGAAAAATGACCGTTCAAAGGTTCATACAGAATTCGATGAGGAAAATATGATAAGAAGATCACAGGATATTGAATATTTGAAAAACAAATTTGTAATAATTTTTTCGAATTGTTCTAATGACATGATCATCACGAAATTTCGCACAAACTTGTCCTTCAGTATCTTCAAACTAGCTGCCAAGTTTCATCATGATTGAATCAGTATTTCTTGAGTTATACTGAAGAACAACGATATCGAGAAAAAAACACGAAATTTTACATCTTTTTTTCCAAAATCTCCGAAAATATTATTCGTATCAAATTGGAATTAGGTACACTCCTGTGAAATATAGATTCAAGGTAAGAGCGAAATTTTTCTCGAGAATGATTGATAGTAGGTATACCCATTCAAACATATCCTATATAAACTTGACACTATTAACATGAAATCAGGAATCCCAACTTAAATTTCAGCCAATCAGAGATGATCTCAAGAAAAACCTATTTTTGGTAGGAATTATCTTGTTTGAGGAGCCGAGGCATCTTTTACGGGTATTTATAAATAAAGCGAAACTTTTCATGTCGAATTTGTTCTGAAATTACCCTTTCCCAGTGATAGTAAATTTGGAAGAAATATGTGGGTTAGCAATTTGGACCGAAATCCAGTATTCATCGAAAAAAACCTAGAAAAGCACTGACGTGAATTCAGCAGCTTTTACGTACATGTTCAGATGATATCACCAAGAGTGAACACGCGATCAAAAGCTGCTGACTTCACGTCAGTGCTCTTCTAGGTTTCCAACATTCAAAATCTCACATCAAGTGATCCGTGATAAATCAATATATTCCATTGAATTCTTGAGTTTCATCTATTTCGCATTGTTACCAACTTTCGTTAACAGTTTCAAAGGAAAGGCGCATTCATTATCTCTATAGTTCATTTCAAAATTATTGACATCAGAGCAGGCCATGAAAGTCTAGTCGAGGCTTTATTTCTAGTTACAAAAGGGAACTAAAAATGTCTGTTTGTTGATCATAGATTAAAATATACAAATATAACCTATACAATTATTTCTAAGGGCCAATTGCACCGTTTTCGTCTTAAGCTACAGTTAGTTAAGCAACGATAAACTTATTAAACTCTGCTTTAAATATTCGGCTTGCACCGAGGCTGAATGTAACTAGATTAAAATTAATCTACAAATCTGGTTACTTTCTCATGAATTGGTACTTGTGACTAGCTTCATGTTGTTTATTCTAACCCTAATTGGAGAAATATTTTAATTCAAAAGATGAAACCCATTATTATGGGTTACTACCACCATATTTCCATAAGTTATGAAAAATCAAGATGCATCTATTGAAAAACCCAACGAAAAAATATATATATGACAGACTTTATAGCTTCCATAAAAATATTGCATGTAATGTTCCTGACTTGTTTATTATCATTATGACTATAGGGATCTCTTACCACAGACCTGTGCTCTTACCTCTGCATCAGGCTTTAAACCTTATTCAAATTTATAGTCATATACTCAAGATTTAAGTTTCTGCATGGAATTACAATCCTGGCGTTTGTAAGATGAATAAATGAATAGTATTGATTTATCCGAAACAACTTTCCGATAAGGAACGGCTCACCTAAGAGTAGACTTTCTATTAAATTATTATAAGTATATTATGAATTGAGTTAATTTTTGGTCGAAGATAATGAAAACTCTGATGTGAATCCGCAGAATAAAAAGTATTCTATATAAATATTGAAGTATCATGGATGGATTGACAAAGGTGTACGTTTGAAGATTGTCTAACACGAGAATGCAATTTCTTTCACATTAATTCGTTTGTAGTTATATTTTGAGTCCAGTTAATATATAATAGAGGATAATGATAGCACAGAGACAGCACCTGAACAATAATGAAGTAGTGTATGATAGCTTTCCACGTAATACATCACTGAATGAAATAGTACTGAAGAATCTTCATGAAACTATGTTTTTTTTCATTCCAAATATGTCTTCGATTTCATTCTGCTATTTGCTCTTGGAAATAAATGAGCATATCATAATAACTTTTTCATTTCAAATAGTTGAAGGCTTATAGAAATACCATTAAGTTTACGAACTCAATGGAAATACTGGTGTTAATTCTTCATGCTTTAAAACATACGAATCAATGCCTACTGATGCCAGTTTCTCCCTATATCTTTTTTCATAAATATCATCTGAAAATCAACCACTTTTAATCAAAATTTGATTATCAACTCGTAGGAGTTCTCCATCAATGTCCAATGTAAACAAAAAAAAACGTAAACAAACTGGAGGTTACGTCCAGAAAAATGTCAAACTTGTACGAAATCGCTCGAAAGTAGGGTTAGATTCCGAAGCTTACCATTAATCCTTCTTTTAAACCCCCAAATTCGTAGGCTTAAATATAACAGTCTGTTAAGGCCTTTTAACGAGGATTACGTGACGGTGCAAGATAATTTTGTACCAAAACCTTGCTTATGGACCTAATCTATGGTTTTGTAATACGGTGCAATTGGCCCTTAGGCAAATTTGATTTGAAATTGTCGAGAATATTTATAATACTCTGATGCTCTAAACCTGTACAGCTGCAGTATATTATTTTCATCATTGTTGCATTGACAAATTTTCAATCTTAGTTTCAAATGCCAAAAGGCTAAACTGACAACTGAAAATACACAGCCACATTATTTCACTGGAGATCAATCATGGAAATTCAGGATTGTTGATGAAAATAGCGTGGAATGCTTCAACATAAAATCATTCAGGTTTTCGAGAAACTCAAATTTTGAGATATCATTCATTAAATAATGAAAACTTAGGCAATCAAAGATCACTTGAAGTTTCTGCTCAATAAAGATTTCACTCTTCAGCAATCTTTGTATTCCTGATGACTATTAGAAATTCATCCAAGTTCTAGCCCTGTGCTATTTTTTCCTAAGAATTTAGGAAGGAAAAGAATAAAATAAAAATTATATCCAAACTGATATATTCATTGCTTCCGATTTTCGAATAAAAAACGTCGTTTAACGTCTCTTCGAAGGTATAATCATGTGGAATAGGTTTCCTTCCACTGCTAACTCCCGGCTGTACTGACTTGCCTTCTTTTTTCTTCAAAATTCTTTGGACACTACTTGGAGAAATCTAAAATTTTAAGACTTATTTATTAATCAGAGAACACCTTGCTTGAATAAGTAAATGATTGGTTACCTGAAAAACTAGCGAATCGCTGTTAATACTAGCAGAAATATCTGATGAATCCCTGAAAAACTCGCAGTAATACCTGTACACTACCCCACGTTCTCTTGTAGTTAGGCGAGAGTTATCTTGATGAATTCCAGCCATTTTCAATTTGGTAAGGTTTAAGAAAAACTAAAATCCAAAACTTATTTGTCGATTGAATTAAGAACATACACAATCAGAAATAAATTCCAAAAATTTTCAGTGAGTTGACTTGAAAAAGTCAGTATTATCCTCAATACCAACATGAATCCTGCAGGACAAATGTTACTGACTGGTCTATTACTAACATAATTTCGAGTTTCCACAGCCACCTGAGATGTCATTCATTCTGAAAGGGACTATATGTTCATGTTGAATATTTACCTTCGAAGATATTGGGTTAAAATATGTCAAATTTTACAGTGGCAACAAATTTCCAAAAGCTTTTAAAAGCACCTTACCCAACGTCAGGGCTTTCCTAGACATTTTTCTTGGAGTTTGTCATTGAAACTAACCCTTCTCATTTTCACTTTCTTTTCATGTTGCCTCTCGCATATTATCATAATTCACAAAATATAATTAACCCATCACTCACACTAAAAGTGGCAGAATGAGATAGGTTCTTTCTCCTGAATACCAGCAATTATCAAAGCCCAACGTTCAGTCCGCAAACCAACTATAAAAAACAGAAATGGCATGAAATATGGCGTTAAAAGATGGCAATCGCTGCACAGATTAACGTTAAATTTAAGACCTGTCTCCGATTCTAACATATTAATCTGTTGCAACACATCCCCGATAATTAAGGTGAGTAGTTTATCTCGTGACACTATCAGCTATTTATAATAAAGTCAATGGGGCCGCTCCTCTTTGTGAATGCCTCTTATTTTTCTCTTATTAAGATGTTTTACACTCCTTAATTGCTGTAGGACTCTGGAATAAGGCTTTTCACCGAAAGCAGGCGAGTATTACGGGCAGGGCACTATCTTGTTATTGAGTTGATCGGGATTTTCATAATTTGATTCCAAAATGGGGATTTTTATTCTGATTTTGTTCCTGAATTCCAGCTATAAATAGGAGGGGGTGATTATTACGACTATAATAACTCCCGAAAAATTAATGGGTAAAATCCACCCAGTGATTCCGAAGATACAGCCCTAAACCTACCTTCAAAAATTTCAAGACCCTTAATATTTTCCTTCGAAAACTGAGGCACATATAATCCATTCACTTTTATGAACTATCCCGGTTGGCCATGATTTAAGTCTATCAAGTTTTTTCACTTAAAACTGACGCAGGTTGGCACTCGTGAAATATTTACTCTCACTCTCAACATAATCATCACGCTTGGAAACTATAATGCCGAAGGTAGTTTTGAAGAAACAGAGACAAAGTATCAGGAAGTGCTATGTAGAATTAAAATCTGCTTTTTCTGATAGTAACCCTGATAATTTGAAATCAATAATTCATCACAAGCTATCCAACATTTTCGACGTATGTGAGTAAAAACCCAGTGCATCGTTCACATAGATTCCCAAGACCTTTGTAAATTAAGTTAGTTCTTTTAAGGTGACACAGGTTTTTCAGTACTACTACATTTTCATACTGGAGTATTTCAGGTTGTGCAACAATGTATTTGAATGTCTTCTGTAGACTTATTTCTTGAGAATTTCGAAAGGTAGGGAGTTTCATCGGTTTGTCTGTTCGTTCAGAAGTTTTACTGCAGGTTTATTGGAGTACTTTTATTTTCTCGAATGAATTATCATAAAGTAACGGCCTACTCTTTCCATTATTTTTCGGTTAAATTTCAACACTCGATTCTTGATTTCCGTACAAAAAAATAGCATCAATGAATCTCCCAACCATATTTATATACGTGAAATATTTCCAGTGCTAACAGAGAAGCTCTTCAACATTCGCCAGGTTCTTGGAATTATTGAATAAATATAATATTTTTGTCATTCAAAATATTCATTATTTTTCCCGAAGTAAATTCACATTTTGAAAAATACGTAATTACCATGACCTCTAAAGAGGACAAAGTTGTGTAGTTATCTGACAGGAAAATGACTAGGTATAACCTAACATTTTCAAAATATACTCGTGTGAAATGAACGTCATGGCCAACTGGGATAGTTTATAAAAGTGAATGGAGAATACAAAATGGAGGACTGCTGAAAACACAGAATTGAATTCGGCTGAAGATGGACGAACAAAATCGTTAATGATCATTTTCGTCTCAAATAACTGAAATTTAGACAGAAAGATAAAGCTCCTGATCCAGAAACAAGCAATTTGTCATGCCAAATTTTTGCCAATAATACCCGTTTCTGTTATCTCTCCTAATTCCGTATACGACACATATGACATAATATTGTATAATCCGCTAGTTTCAGACTTTCGCTAATTTCCATAAAAAAACTTCTTTATCGGAATGAGGTATAGCTATCACGATTGGTGTCTAGGCTGACAACCCAAATTGATTCATATCCCAACTGTAAGTAGCTAGTATTATTGAATTATAAAAGCTAAACTAGTTGTCAATTAATTTGTATCAACGTTGTCAGACAATTTTAATTCATTTTCTCCCTATTTGGTCCGATTTTATTGGATTTACTAATGTGTGCGGAATATTACATTTATATAATTTTTTTTTGTCAGGAGATTGGACATTCCATAGATGTATTCTATACATGGTACGGACGCTCTTTGATAAATTTTGGTTTGAAAAATCGGTCTCAATTCCGTCAAAATAAAGCGTTAATGTTCTACTACAGTTACCGATAGATGCCGGCATCGTGAAAACTCCCATACAAAATCGGAAATATTTATGTAAGTTATAGTCAATTCAGAGCTTTTTTGATCCTTCGAGTTCGACCAGTATTTTCGAGAATTTCCTGGAATTAATTAATTTTGACGAATTTCAGTTATGATGATTCATTTAATTCAGGCAGAATGACGAAAATATAAGTAGTATATTATATAAACTGCTCCACAAGAGTTAGGGATGTCGTATTCAATCGTTTTTAAAAGTATGTAATCTTCGAGAAAATCGCTGTAAAATAATTTAAAACTCAATAACAACTTGAATCGATCCAATAAAAATCAGTATGAGACATTTCGTCAATCTAGTCGCCTTTTTTCTGAAGTTTGGTTCTTTGCATATGCTTCATGATTGTTCTTATTTTGAAATGAAGTCAGTTTATCAACGACTTCGATTTGAAACGAGTTTTCTGAAAATGCCAAGACGTAAATTAACAAACGCTGAGGCTAATAGGGGTATCGGAATGCTACAGGGTGGCCTAACTCAAGTTGTAGCGGAAAGGCTTAAAGTCAGCCAAAGTGTGACATCTCGACTTTGGAATAGGTTCAGGGAGACAGGTTCCGTGTTGGAAAGACCAAGGCTTGGTGGGCGACGAAAAACAACACTTGCTCAGGATCGTTTCATCACCGTTTCGGCGAGAGGAAACCCTACATCTGCGTGTAGAATGCTACGGAGTACTCTTCAAAATGCAGATTGAGTCCAAATTTCCATCGAAACCATCAGACGACGTTTGAGAGAGGTGAATCTAGGTTGTAGACGTCCATTAAGAGGAGTTCCATTAACACGTGACCATAAGCGTCAAAGACTGGAATGGGCATGGCAACATATCAATTGGAACGATCAATGGCGTAGTGTCCTTTTCACTGATGAATCCAGATATGGACCATTTTTAGATTCTCGAAAAATAAGGGTATGGACAATCCCACGCATACCCCGTAATCGTCGCAATATCCATTCTGAGGGGGTAGTGTTATGGTATGGGCCGGGATATGTTTCAACGGGCGCACAGATCTACACATTTGCCCTGAGAATATGACCGCCTTACACTATGAGGAGCATGTCATTGAAAATGTTGTGCCAAATTTTCACGCTGCTATTGGTGAAAATTTTCAATTTCTAGACGATAACGCTAGACCGCACCGTGGAGCCATAGTTGAGAATGCGCGCGAGGAGCTTGGTATTCCACATTTACCAATACCTCCGCACTCACCAGATTTGAATTGCATAAAACATGCATGGAAAGAAGATTAGATAATCATCAACCTACGCCAGAATCCTTAAATGATCTGAGAGAGCTTCTGCCCCGTTTATTGAACCAAATTCCTCAAGAAATGTTCAACAACCTCGTGCGAGTATGCAAAAAAGATGTCAAGCTGTTATTGATGCCCGTGGAGGCTATATTGATACTCTGGAAATGCTTGAATTCACTGGGAATAAAATTTCGTTATTTTACTCGATTTTTCTTAACCACCCTGTATACGCTGCAGACCTACAGGATGAAATTAATTTGCAACTTGAAATCATATTAATATGAATTTTCATCACAAAAATCTTATTTTAACTATATTTTTTTGAAATTTAAGTCAATATCCCTAACTCATGTGGAGCAGTTTATTTACTAAACTACCTACCCTTCATCTTTTAATAGGGATATTTCCAACTTGTAATTTTCGAATATTTGTTACAAAATGTATCTTTTATTCATTTTTATTCAATGGAAAAGAAGTCTCCCAAAGTTTCGTATTCAAAAGCACTTATAGGAAATAATTTCAACGTTAGTTGAGATTATTTCGTCTTTTTATGCCCTTGTTCTGTGGAACAGCACGTTACCGTTTCGTCACAATGTCTGTATTTTCGAATTTCAAGCCGAAGTTGGTCTCAAACGATTAGGTGATGAAGCGTTCGCGATCAAATTGCTCTAGCTTCCAAAAGAAAGAACCTAGAGTCATTTTCCGGGTTAGGTTTGGAGTCTGAATATCTCGGGTGGGTTCGTTAGTGGGCAAAATCAGCCGAATAGTTTTGGAGTTATACCTATATGAAATTTTGAGGTTAATTCCTCGATCACTTATGAAGTACTCATTCTATCAGATTAAAACTTATTATTATTATTAATTAGTTTTTGAATATCAATGCGTAACTTGATGCAATATTTCGTATTGATTAATTTGCAAGAAAATTCAGAAAACATGTTCATGTTCGAAAAATTCCTCTTGAAGAATATACAATAAATCTGCACGAATGATACTTTGTTTGAGTACCACTGACAGATGTTCGATACTTTCTAAGCTCTGCAATATACTGCACCCTCCACAGTGTATTATATCCTGTGCGAGAAGTTCGAAAAAGAGAACCGAAATAATATAAACAGACTTGATGTCGAATCTTTATCTGAAAGAATCTTTGCTCCACTATTTACATACACTGGAATTCGCCTTTGAAAAATGCCTTCAACAATTACATAACAGAGTCAGCTCCTTTCATCTTTTCTCACGAAATCGTAAAATATCATTAAGAAACATTAGCTGCAGGTTCCCGGAAGTAAACTGAAATTCGAATTGTAATATACTAACTGACAAAGAAACTGCAACACCCAGAAGGATCTGTTAAAATATGTTTTTGGTGAAACAAAGATAGTAGAGCAAGGAGTAAATAATTAAAATTTGTAGAAAAAAAACACATTTTTTTGTTAAATTTGTTAATAATGTGTTTGTCCACCGCGGTTATCTATACACTCTGCAACACGTCTTGTCATTGATGCAAGAAGATGGTCTATTTCTTCTTGAAGGATACTTTTCTGAGCTACTTTTACTTCATGTCTCAGAGCCGCCAAAGTCCGTGGGGGCTGGGGTAAATTTCCAAGCTTTCTACCCATGATGTCCCAGACATGCTCTCTGGGCGAAAGATTGGGGGATCTCTCCATTTGATATTTTGGATCAAGACGGCGAATGATTAATGCAGTGAATCTGATTCATGTCAAATAAAAAAATGAATCAGTCAATTCACAGAACGTATGCGTCAATTGGAAATTTTGTTGTATTATATGTTTTTTGCAGTGGTGCTAGAAAGGTAATTTAAGGTAATTCGTCGAATTAACTGAAAAAAAATCGAATATATTCAGTAAATGATTTCAGATGTTTGTCGAAAGCTTGTATGAATGGAAAATATTTTGAACGTATGAATTAAAATTCTAGGAGCTTTTACGCGCCGTTCAAATTCGTTGAGGAAGCGAAATATTAATTTTTAATATTAAAATTAGTTATTAATTATAAAATAATAAGTTGTTAATAATTCCCAGAATGACTGACATATCGAGCTGGAATATTGTACACTATTTTGAAATCGTTTGATCAAGGTTTGTGTCAAATTTCATATGAATCCGATGAATACTTCGGAAAATTTTTGAAGAAAATTTCGTTTTTCAGAACTCTCAACCATAAGAATGGGGGTTTTTCCATTAAACGAAAATGCAGTAATTTTCATGAGAAACCCTTAGAACATCACATTTCAAACATATAATTTCAATATTATATTTTTAAAAAAATGTTTGATCACCTAAAACTGAAAAATAAAATGGGGATTTGCTTTTAGAGGGATTTGTCTTGAGTGCACGATATGGCAACGTCGAATTCAGCTTTCTCAAAAAGAAAAGGACGTCAAATGTGTTACTTTGCTAAGGAAAACAGAGATAGCTATACTTCGATCTGGTTATAGTAGAAGACAACGACCAAGGAATAGAAAAAGAAGAGCACAGACTGTCATATTACTGACAAATCGCAAACGGAAATTTTGTGGTTATATTGACAAAGAACACGTGTGTACCACAGAATAAGAATGAATATTTCATTATTCTATAGCAGAAAAAGCTATTCTACTAAACACTGTTGTCACTTCGGGCATGCCTGGCAAATTCCAAACCCCAATTTTGAAATCATTTTTTGAATACTTTCTGAAGGTAATTTGAGAAAATAATGAATCAAACCCATAATAATTATGTGCAAATTTGCATTTGCAGTAATAACCCAAATTCAGGAAAAACCGACATTCCACCATATTATGCGTAAAGTTTTGAGTCGGTATTATACAATCCATTACGTTTCAATCCTATAGCAAGTGCTACCATAGACACTGAAGAAATTGAGTATAACTGCGGAACCATTCTACATACAAAAGTTTAAAATTTGCAGCGTTCTTTAGATGCATTTTTCCCATCTTAAATCTGATTCTAATCTGACCATGTTCATCCAATTCAACTTTTCGTTCTTGTTGGTGTGAAAAAAACTTGTTAAAAGCCGCCAGTCGGTCTTCTCTTAAATATTTAATTCAAGCTTTCGGTTTCGTGGCATTTAATTTGGGAGAATATTATGCGTTCAATCAAAGTTCAAGAACCGGTCTGTATCTGATTGAAACCAAACTTGCATTATTTATTGGAAAATTATCGCTCAGGCTATCGTAGACGGTTAATTGTGTTTATTATGACGCTAGAGGTGTTTCATGTTGATGCTTTTTATTCCCTGTTTATATGCGTGTAATTGATCTAGTTTTCATAGTTATTTATTCAATGAATTTCATATCAAAACAAAACGGACCTGGTCGAGAGACCCTCCCGGTCAGAGAGCAAATGTAGGTAATATTATTTATTACTTCCTGCTGGTTTTTTGTCCTTCTTTCTATTTCAGTTATTTTGCCAAAAAAAAATTTTCCAGTGAATATGATGCCATCCATGTTCTTTAAACAAATTCCTACACTTATACGGGGAGACATATTTTTTCTTGAGGTTTTTATCTGTACCCAAAATTTTATGGTAACCCGTTTACATTTCCTCTGCTAAACACTGTGATATACCAAATAATGTAGTTTTCAACATTTTTTATAATTGAATTGTCGGTATTCGATAGATTTTTGTTCATTGTTCGCTATTGTTTCAGTTGTAAAAGTCTTAGCCTAGTAGAATCATAATTTGGCTATGTTGTTCACAGAGCTGGGCAGTATTCCGATTACTTCTTGAAAATGTATTTTGTAATTGGTATTTCAAATACCTGACGCTGAAGTATTTTGTATTTCGATACTTTTGTCTTCGAAATACTTTCGAACAAATACATCTAGCGCTGAGCGCTCTACAGAAAATAGTCCCTGAATCTGCCTTCAGATGGCGCGACGTTCATCTGCGTCATCTAGTTATTTTGCTAGCAATCATATTTTCGGCGAATGGAAAGGAAGAAAAGGTCCTGCGCAATGGTGATTTCATAATGGAGTTAGAGTTAGTCAACTTCTAAAAACGATAAGAGCTAAGAGCTTACCATCCTTGAACATTATCCTAACATAGAAGCACTAGAAAAGCACTGACGTGAAGTCAGCAGCTTTTACGCCTTTGTTCACATTGCGAAATGGTGACTTGGAAATTTCAGTGAAATAGGAAAATTTTAAAAGTAAATTTTCAAAAAAAATAATTTTTTTTTCGAATTTTTCCATGGATAATTCTTCTTATTGACACTGTCCATATTCCAACCAAGTTTCATTTCGATCAGATGAATATTTTTCGAGTTATTGAAAAATCAAAATTTCAAATGGCTGTAGCACAAAAACCATTTGGCGGATTTGGCCCATTAACGATCTTAACCGAGATATTCAGGATCTTAACGTAACCTGAAAATTTCAAGACTCTAGGTCCTTCCTTTCGAAAGTTACAGCGCACACGGCCGGATGGAGAGAATCAATTTTGACCACGGATTCTTCATCAGTGAGTCCAACCTAGTCGTTTGAGACCAATATCGGCTCAAAGTTCGAAAATTACAGACATTGTGATGAAATGATAACGCGCTGTTCCCCAGAACAAGCGCGTAAAAATGTGTTCATACAATATAACACAAGTTTCTGCCCATCAGGACCTGTAGAAAGATTGTTTTCTTTAGCAGGTTTTATTCATTCCCTAACAAGAGGCTGTTTGTCTGATACTACATTCAAAAATCTTGTGTTTCTGAAAGGAAATTCTTTATTTAGCGATAAAATAGCTGAGCTGTATCAGTTGTACTCTTTTCACATTTTACGTAACACCTGAATGTATTTTGTAATTTGTATCTCAAATACAAATAGTAAAAATACTGTATTTTGTATTTTATATTTCAAATACCCGACTTGAAAGTATTTTGTATTTCAAATACCTGCGTGAAAGTATTTTGTAATTTGTATTTCAATTAAGCCAAGCATGTATTTTGCTCAGCCCTGGTTGTTCAATAAAATGCTATTTAACATAAGTTGTGTTTTTCTCGTAAATGCTTAAGTTTCCGAGAAAACTAGTAGAGATAAAAAGTTAGTGAATGAACTGGGCTTTCAGTTCTAGGAAAAAATATCTTTGGGGTTGACTATTTCGACTGCTTCGAAGCATAATTTAGGGTCGAAAAAATTCCAAAATGTGTAGTTTTACTGACAAATAATATTTACCAAGTTCGGTGTCTTTAGCTTGATATACAGGGAAAATAAAAGGGAAAAACATTTTTTTTTTTAATCTTCGGAGGGGTGTAAATTTTCTGGGGGGAGGTTTTTCAAGAAATTTTATACCAAACACCCACCTTAATTTTCATCGCAGAATCACCCCTTGAATTTTTTCGGTGTCATTCAGATACACCCTGTATATACGTACTTGAAGTAGACCGAAAAATTTTGAAATTGTTCAAATCGTTGACACGATCATAATGAATTTCTGTACAACTTTGTGCACCACCATTTACCAAGTGTTTCTTAAGTTTCTCCATGATAAAATCAGTTTTTTTTTGGGGTATTCCGTAAATAGTATAGTAAATATATCGAGTTTTGTAGGCTTTTCCTTGGAATCGTTGATGCCAAGGAGTGAAATTTAGCATAGTATCGTAAAATAATGATTTTAAGGTCTATCTTGAATTTCATTGAAATCTGATGTATAGGTACCGGTGAAAAAATCTTTTCAGAAAAAATTTGAATTTTTTTTTCTCATTTGATAACAATCCCAACGAAACCTTGCATGTAAGAAATACGCCGTAGGCTTTCGATAGGAAACCTACTCTGAAAGTTTCAAGTCGCTAGCCTTTTCCGTTCCCAAGTTATCTTGACTACGAACGAACAGAATCGATTTTGACATCTGATTTTTAATCAGTGAATCCAATGAGGTCGTTTGAAACCATTTTCGGGAAAAAATTCAAAACTACAGACATTTGGGTCAAATGACAGCACTCTCTTCACTAGTATAAACGTGCAAAAAAATAGCAAAGAACACTCATAGATTTGTGACGCAAAAGGTAACTCTGAGATTCAAATCAACGGTATTATCATTTGCAGTTGAATCTTCTGTTCTCATCAAGATATTTGAAATTATTCGACTTCCACAATAACGGTGAGAAATAAAATGATAATGAATGTCATTTATACATCCAGCAGCATCACAAATATTATGAACATTCCTGTGGAATCGTAAATAGATGTGACAACGCAGAAAGTGGTATTCATGAATTGTGCAATGAAATCTATGAATATTTTCTTACAAGAGAATATACCTATCAGCCAATTAAATCTTATAAAATATCGTTTATGCAGTTGAGGATGAGTCTCTAGAATCATTCTGAATATTTCCGACATTTTCCACCTGTTTAAGATTGCTATAGGCATGTTTGGTGAGTTAGAAACAAGAAAATTCCAGTGAGTAGAGTTGGCAAGTCATAACTGGGATATGAAATAATGTGGCTTTTTTGCCATTATTCAGATGAGAGAAAATTTATTTTGCCCGTCTTTCCTTTTCGGAATAATTTGACATTCTACTTATTCAGGTCCGAGGTAGAAATTATTTCGAGAAGTAGAGGCAAAATAAATATTTTCCCTGCTAAGTCGCGGCAAAAAAATGGTTGAATACAATTGTTTTTCAGATGAGTTCACTGATTTTCAGTTAGAAGTACATTTATATTTGGTTGGTGAAATGGAAACAAAGAAATCCAGTGTACAGAGTTAGCCAATCAAATCTCTGAATCGAAATTGTAATTGTTGATTTTTTGCCATAATTTAAATGTGAAAGAATATTTTGCCTGTCTTTTATTCAGGGAGAACTTTGATATTTGGCTGAATAGGGTTCGAGGTAGCAACATTCCTGAACAAAGGCAAAATTAATTTTGTCCTGGCCAATTCACGGCAAAGGAAACGTTCAAAAATCAAGGTTTTACGAAGAAAGTGATTTTTATGAGAGAAAACTGATGTTCAGTTGAAGTCCCATTTATATTTTCAGATTGCTATTCGCTTGTTTGTGAGTTAGGAACAACAAAATTCCAGTGTGAACAGTTGGCCAATCGAATCTCGGACAAGGAATGGTGTTAATTTTGATTTCTTTTGCTGGTATATACAGTGCTCGTATAAATTATGGAATAAATTTTTGTTTCACTTTTACCAAATTTATATGCGTTTTTAAAGGATTTTTGTTGCACCCTGTGCCATCTCCATCAACCCTCTAAATTTTTGAATAGGGAAAGTAGGTCATGTGGTACTTTTTTGGCAAGGTCTTTTTATCTTCTTTACAGGCGTGCAGAAATTTTTAAGAAAAATTTTTTTTTTTAAAAACTAGTTACTTCAAAAAGGTTTTCAGTATGTGCACTTTGTCATGGCTCATTCACTTTGAGACGATGGTACCTGATGAAATTTGTCGCCAAATGAAAGTCGACCATTACAGTTGTGTTCATGCACAACTTTCAACCCCTTTCAACCCCCTCACGTGAAAAATGTTTTTTTTTTCTCCATTAAAGGGTTCGTGAGGGTTGAAAGTTGTGCATGAACAAAACTGTAATGGTCGACTTTCATTCGGTGACAAATTTCATCAGGTACCATCGTCTCAAAGTAAATGAGCCATGACAAAGAGCACATACGGAAAACCTCTTTGAACTAACTAATTTTTCAAAAAAAAAATTTTTCTTGAAAATTTCTGCACGCCTGTAAAGAAGATACAAAGACCTTGCCAAAAAAGTACCACATGACCTACTTTCCCTATTCCAAAAATTCAGAGGGTTGATGGGGATGGGACAGGGTGCAACCAAAATTCTTTAAAAATGCATAAAAATTTGGTAAAACTGAAACAAAAATTGACATGTTTCAGGATTTTGTTGAAAAATATTTTTCTTCTGAGAAAATGAATTTGTTCCATAATTTTGACGCGCACTGTAGAGGTATAAAGAATTATTTGGCTGTTTTTTATTTTGGAGAAATTCGTTATTCAGCTAACTTGGATTCGAGGTAGCTAAATTTTCGAAAAAGGCAGCAAAAGAATATTTTCCAGGCTAGTACGCTGCAAAAAAATCGTTTGAATATAAATTTTTTCACTTACCGCGATGAAGGCTCGGAGGTGTTGTACTATTTGCATAGTAGACAGCACAGACTTTGAGTGAGATCGAGGGTTAAGGGTTTTTTCAACCCCCTCACCTCGGTCGCTTCGTCTCTTCGACTACCCTCGATTGTGGACTAGTCGTTGATGACAAGAAATCATTCTGAAGTTTTTGTTGAGAATCTTCCACGAAAATACTCTGCCAACCTGCAAGAAAAGATCATATGTATAATTCAATCGATAAAATATATCCGTTACTAGTTTTCTCATATTGAATTTTTTTGGGGGAATTCCTAAAGATTTTGGTGGAGATCTCAACAGTTATCTCTTTTTTGAACAATTTTCCCCCACCTGGTTCAGGATTCGAGCACAGTTCAACTCTGAATGTCTCATGAATTTTGATTGGGGTGATTTGAGGCTCAGTTTCAGGTCCAACTTTTTTCTGAGTATCTATGAATTAGAAGCAGAAAATTGATTCTATTGAGAACAGGATATTGATACTACGATTTATGACACCACTCTTAACCATCTTCTGTATTATAAATTTATATTTTGCAGTTTTTACAATCTTAAGGACAAAATGACGTAAGCAATGAAAGGTAAAGGAATGTCGTAGCTTGTTTGCTGATGGATATGTACTATAGAAAAATTAATTTTTAACTACTGATATTCAATCATAATGAAAGGAGATTCTGAATATATATTTTCATCACGAATTCACGTATTAGGTTTTGGAAAGCTTGTACAAGAATAATTTTGTTCTAGGTTTTTTTACTATATTATTTCGTCATCTTGGAAGTATCATATAACCAAATTTTTAATGGCTTGAAATCAATTTTGCAAACACACTTACTCTGAAATTATCTATCAAGCAGTTTTTCTGGGGAGCAGGGCGTTATTATTATGATATTATAATGATATCAAGTCATTATAGATGATACACAAAATTTTCGTTCTCATTCGGAAATTTTTGGTTTTGATTCTTTGACAAAATGCACTATAGTAAATTGTTCGAGTCCGAATTACAATAAGAAACTGATTAAATTCGCTCTTAATTCAGTTGATATAGTGGAAAATTTCGTTGTTTATAAAACACCACCTACAGATGAATTTTCTGATTGGCCGTTATTCGAACGCAGGCGATTTCTTGACTAATTAGTCTTCCTTTTATAGAAAAACAACTTTTCATGCTTTCCAAGAATTAAATGGAGTAAAGCTATAACAGGATCGGACTATTTGACCAACAGGGCTTGGAAAACAAGAGGTATTTTCATGAAAATATTGTCATATATATTTGACATGAAATGAGGTTGAAAAATCTAATAATGAGTAGGCAGATTTTCATTCTGTATATAGATTTTCCCACAAATTCAGGAAATACATTTTATGCGCGCATGTTTAAGGAAACAGCGTGCTATCGTTCTGCACAAATATCTATAGTCTTTTAATTTTTCGTCGCAAATGGTTTCTTTCTTGGACTCAATGATGAAGAATCCGATGTCAAAATCTGTTCTGCCTGCCAGGATAATTTAAGAACGAAAATAGCTAGCGACTCGACATCGTGAGGGGTAGGTTGCGTATCAGAAAGCGCCGGCTAAGTTCGTTAATAGGCCAAATCGGCTGAACCCTTCAGAAGTAATAATCAATTGAATTCTTGAGGTTATTACCTCAAAATCTCCAGGAACTACTTATGCAATAAGATTGATATTTGATATTTATTTGAATGAATAATATCCACGTGCAATTCCTTGAAGAATTATGTTGAGATTGTGATATTTTCAGTAAAACTAAAAAAAATGTTAAAATTTTTATTGAAAAAAATTTTTCAAATCTTTATTGAGGAAAATTTTTCATTCGATTTCTATGAAATTTTTGCGCAATGAAAGCTCATCACCATCGTGTATCCACGAGCTGAATTCCGGTTCATGTCTGGATACCGAAAAAAAGAGAGATTGAGATTTTTTATAATTAGGTGATTATTCCAATGTCACATTGAGAAGCTCATAATAATATTCAGAGCAAGAAAAAACCTAGGTTTTTTTTCAAGTAATTCCGGAAAAAAAGAACAATACCCAGGAAAAAGCCACAGAATTTGACATGTTTTCTTAAACAATTATTATTGTATCCAACTGAAATATGAAACACAGATGTAAAATATGAAGCTCATAGGCAGAACAAAATTTTTTTTCGGATTATAATGAATAGTTCGTGAAGAAAAATTTTTTTGGAATTTTTTCTTACAATTTACTGAATACGATCTGAACAACATTCTGCGAAATATTGCGCATCGTTATTCTATAACTAACCGCAAAGTTTCAATCCAATCACAGTAGTTATCAGGGAAATATCGGGGAAATAAACCTGAAATTTCAAATGACCGATTTGACCCTTTCGCGAACTTAACCGCGGACTTCCGATGCGCAACCTACCATGAAAGTTTCAAATTGCCTAGCTTGCTCCGTTCGACAGTTATCATCCACGGTCGGAAGGACAGAATCGATAGTGACAATGGATTTATCATCAGTGAGTCCAATCTAGTCGTTTGAGACCATTTTTGGGAAAAATTCGAGAATTACAGACACTTTAATGAAACGATAGCACGCTGTTTCCCAGAACATGCGGACAAAAACCCTGGGCTCATATTTAAACTGACCAATATCCCTGCATCCAAGATGGCATCCATCTAGGATTCACTCTAACTTAATGATAAAGATATATTTCCTTAATTCAATCATGTAGGAGTCGTGGAATAACTAACGGGAAAACAAGAATATGAAGATCAATTCTATATCAATTAGGTGTAGAGAAATGTTTCTGATCGTTTCTGCAACAAGTAACCTTCGTTGTTATCTTTTATTAACGATGAAATGCAAGCCGATAATGTGGTGTAAATGTGTAATTCCAATTTGTTACTGAGTGTAAACGCTTCCATATACCTCTTAATATATCGCAATGGCCATTTCATCTTGTATTTATGGTCAGCTAAATGATTACCTAAAAGGAAGTTTTCAATCGAGTCTTGCCTACACTGAAACATGGAGGTGTTTGAATTCACAATATACATAACGCCTGTCTTATTCTTATCGAATATATCCGGAAAATAGGGTGTAAACTTTCAATCAGACTGCTCAGTTGGGTGGGCATTATGAGCAGAAGATAATCTAAGGAAAACCTAGAAAAGCACTGACGTTAAGTCAGCAGATTTTGCGCGCATGTTCACTCTTGGTGATATCCTTCACGTCAGTACTTTTTCAGGTTTTTTTCGATAAACTATTGTATTTCAATTCGATATAATCTATATTCTTGAAAATATTGGAAAAATTAAATTTTGAATGGGTATAACTACGGAATCATTGGGCGCATTCTACCCATATCACTTCCCAAACCTACTCTATAAATATTACGAAGACCGAATTTGTGAATGGGTGAAATTCGCTCAATGATTCCGCAGATATACCCATTCGAAATTTACTTTTCCCAATATTTCCAAAAATACCGATTTCATCGAATTGAAATCCAGTACTTTATAGAAAAATGACAGTTCGAAAGTTCAAACAGAAATTCATGAGGATATTATGATTAGAAGATCACAGAATATTTAAAAAAAAATTTGAAATTTTTTTCAAATTGCTCTGATAACACGATCATCACGATATTTTGCACAAAGTTGCCATTAAGCATTTCTAAACTAGCTGCCAAGTTTCGTTTCGATCGAAATAGTATTTTTTGAGTTATTCCGAAAAAAACAACGATATCGAGAAAAAACCATGGAATTTGCCATATTTTTTCACATCTTCAAAACTTATGATCGTATCGAACTGAAATTTCGTACACTGCTGTGATATATATAGTTCAAGTTTTGACCAACTTTTTTCTCGAATGTAATGAACAGTTTCCGAGAAAAAAATTTTTTTCGAAAAATATTAGCAAATTTACTGACAGTACTATCTCAACAAAATTCAGCAAAAAATTGTATGTCCTTATGCTCCAACCAACTGTCAACTTTCAATTCGATCGCGTCAGTAGTTCTCAGATTATAGCATTTTGAAATGCTACTAACCGTGAAATTTTCAAGTCGATAGAATACTCCGTATGCCCGCAATCGTGAGTACGGCCAGCCGGCCGGACAGAATCGATTTTGATACCGGATTCCTCATCAGTGAGCCTAACATAGTCGTTCAAGACAATTTCTGGCTCAAAATTGGAGAATTACACACATTTGGCAAAACGATAGCATGCTGTTTCCCTAGAACTTGCGCGCAAAAAGAGACTCAGGAAGATCTTGGGAACAAAATTGTGGGTAACGACTCACTTATTCACATACAATGTTGGCGTCTAACGCACTTTTATACAACAAGGTTTCCTTCAGAAAAAAACTCGTAAGCGGTACGTCAACGTAAAATTTACGGAACTTTTATGGTGTTCACAATGTACTTAAAGAACAATGTAATTTCCCTACTTTTTCTTGTCTTAGCTTGGTACTAACCGTCAAAATTTTGTCAACTGTAAATTTTATTTTATATTGAAACCTGTTTACTACATCGGTTCAGATTCAGTATAAGATATATAATTATTGTTTTTATTGAGAACTTGAGAAGGTGTATGCACAAGAAAAAGATCATGAAGCTCAAAATTGATTTGTTTTATGTGATTGAAATCATAGATAAGGTATTGTTGTTCTAGGAACTAGACATTTGACGTAAATGTCCTTAATTTCCGGAATTTTATTCAATTCATAATTAGAAAAAACATAAACTTTCTCGAAAACTATTCGACAGATCTCTATGAAATTTCGCATGAAGCTTCAAGCAAATTATACTTCCAAGTTCCGAGAATTGGATTCAAACAACTATATCGAATCTCCATTCTTGATACCTTGGCAGAACTCTTAATAGTCATATCCTCGGAACGATTGAATGGATTACTAATTCAGTATATAAAATTTCCTAACCACTTCTTGCTCCTTAATTGGTTGAAATAACATTCAAAAATAATTCGGCTTTCGTAATTTTGGAGCCGCTCCTAAGATTCATAGCCAAATTAACAAACCAGAAATGGTATTTTTCAATTGAATATGAAACTATTCAGTGGTCTCTCGTTTTCTAGACTTAACATTCTTCCTCTAGTTGTGACCTCGTGTTACAAATTTTCTCCCACAAATCATCGCGACATAAGAGTTAATGTTCCATTTGAGATAGCATTCCATTCTTGTAATACCATCGTTTAGAATGGTCACCTTTAGAAAGATTGATTCATGGAAATTAATATTCAGTCAGAAACGAGTAGACATTACTCATAATAATCCTATCATCAAAACACATACATAATATAAGTACTAGCAGCAAGTTAGTACCATTGCAACTGACTTAGAAGTTATAAATTCCAATGGGCATGTTGTATATAATCTTCTAATCGGATTCAGTAAAGCACTTCTGGTTGCTGATTCCTTTGGTTTTGACGTGAAAGAGCAAACATAAATTCGTATTTTCGATATTTCAAAACCTCAATTTGCATCGTGTTTAAAGCACCATATTTGTGAGAAGTAGACAGTGGAGGCGTTTTTGACACCCCTGAGTCAATAAAATTCAGAAGAGGATCGTCAAAATTCGTGATTTTGAAGATCATCGAGTCATAAATTAGAATCATGTTGAATTTAAATCCTCGCATGATATCTGTAGGTGTAATAAAAATTGGAAAAGATTGTTGATTTGGAGCCATGATCTTATATCTGCGATCATTTGAAAGTGATGTAATGATCTCCATTATTGTTTAAAATATTACTACTGTCCACTATGTAGTCTAATCTTAGGTTTTTTTCAGACAGTTTATTGATGTATACAGGTTGGCCCATGGTCGATGGTACTCTTGACTAGCGCTCTATAGATCTAAAATATTTTCAGTACGACTGTGTTGCCGCTCATATCAAAAAGAACAAATAACTTTGTTATTTCGAATAGCACACACTCTACAATACTGCTTTTTTCGATTTGCTATAGCCTCTTGATTATTTCTATACCAAATTATTCATATCTATATCTCTGATTCACTTCTCACCATGAAAACTTGATTTTTAAATCGAAAACCTTACAATTTTGATATGGGAACATGTTATGACACTTGAAAAAAAACTTAATTTCCTTTTAACACATCTTATGATATACAGGTCATTTCATTTGAGAAAACGATATTTTTATCGTGTGTGTGTACATCTCGGAAATTTCTTGGATTTTGAACTACCCTGTATGATTTGGATCAGGATATAGGTAATCGATACCCGAAATTTTAGCTCTCTAGTATTCCAAATGCCAAAGTAATGAATCAATATATACTAACTGACGAAGAAACTGCAACACCCAGAAGAAACTGTTGAAATTTAAAATTTTTTTTGGTAACACATAGACAGTATAGCAAGGAATAAATGAATTTGGAGAGAAAAAACGAAGGGTTTTCAATTTTTTTTATTAAATTTGTTAGTGATGTGTTTGTCCACCGCGGTTATCTATAGATTCCCCAACACGTCTTGGCATTGATGCAAGAAGAAGGTCTATTTCTTCTTGAGGGATACTATTCCAAGCTACCTGTACTTCATGTCTTAGAGCCGCCAAAGTCCATGTGGGCTGGGGTAAATTTCCAATCCCGCTACCCATGATGTCCCAAACATGCTCTTTGGGCGAAAGATCCGAGGATCTGGGCGGCCATGGCAAAATATTCACATGCGTTGCTTCAAAAAAGTTTAAACTAACTCTGGCAACATGAGGTCGAGCATTATCTTGGTGAAATATTGGATTCTCGAGTCGGTTAAGGTAAGGGAGAACATATGGCTCCACTATTTCTTGAAGGTAACGCAGCGCTGTCATGTCACCTCGAATGAAGACTTAAGGTGACCTACTTGCATGGGCAATAGCACCCCATACCATAACGCCTACTGTACAGTGTACATGACGCTCAACATCAAAATGTGTGACACGTCTTTTTCCCCGACGTCGTTTAACCCTTTTTCGGCCATCATGTGCACCCAAGGAGAATCGAGATTCATCAAAAAAGACGACCTGATGCCATTCCACATTCCAATGTTGTCGTTCTCTGGACCTCTGTAATCATTGCGGCGATACTCAGCCGTAAGAGGTAACATAAGATGGGGTTGATAATGCTGCAGTCCGAAAGACCTTATACATATATTTCTCGAAATGACAACCCTACAGCGCAGCATAGTATTCTCGATCGAGAAACCATATTTCCAACAAAATCCTGTTCTCGGTTGAAATCCAGGGTAATACTGATACTGAGCCAGAATAAATCTCCAAGTCTTTGCATTCACCTTCGTACCATTTCTGCGAATGAAAATCAAAGGTTTTTCATGTAATTGGCTACATCAAGCGCCCTCTATGAGCTACATTGAAACGAGTTACATATTCTGCTACTTATCTGTCAAAATAATTAAATATTACCGGGCCAAAACTAAATTTGACCATACTTCTTCCATGTTGAGAAAAATTTCATACTTTGAGACCAATCTGATGAAAAATTCGCCTAATACAAGACAAAATGATATTTTTCAGAAAATCCGTTTCGAAATGAAATAACGGATTCTTACATTAACTGCGAATGGTTTCAAAGGCCTTACAGATAACTGCATCAAAGATTGATCTGTGGATAACAACTTTTAACACTTTAAAATTTATAAGCTGATGATAACTGATCATTAAAATATGAAAGAAGCGGTGAAATTATCAATGATCCCAACTACAAACAGTATAATAGACGGAACTAGCTGTTATTACACGAAACAAAATTGTGCTCTCGTTAAAAGAGGTACTTTATCTAATGGCGCATGAAATTGATGATTAACCCTTATACACCGATTGTGGAAGAATCTGTTAGAAACCATTCAGCCTGCGGTATATTGAAAATATTTTTGATCTGGATCTTATTCATAGATGATACTTACAGTACGTATACTCAATTTTGACTTTCTTCGTGGTGTTTCTTCTTTGTGAATCTACCGTCAAAGCATTTAGAATTTTCATGGAATATATTAACTCTTGATCTCTTGATATTAGTTGAATAATTTAACAATGTACGGACGCATTGACATGCCACAGTTTAAAATTAATAAAACAGTTTATTCACAAAAAGATTAATTTATTTTATTCTCCTTCACAGTCAACTTATATTTACATCTGATAAAACCATTCTTGAAATTTGTTTCGTCAATTCTCGGTTTGCAGTTTGTCTTATCAACTGCTTTTTCGGTTTCAACAGTTCAAGTCCCGATTGAAAAAATTCTAGGAAAGCTTGTCCGAATTCGAAATTTGACTTATTATTTATTTATATTCAGAACAGACTCGTTGAATATTTGCTCCAAGATAAGTGCCGAATTTCATAAAAACCTGATGTATTTAAAAAAATTCCAGAATTTTTCAAAAACATCATTCAAAAAATGTTCAAGAATTTCTGAAAAACATTAAAAAAAATCTACTAGACGTAGACTCCCTGCAAAATTTCGCAACAACTTGGTCCTTGGTATCCTACAACTAATTACGAAGTTTCAATATGCCAGCATCTTTATTTCTTGAGATTTCAGGAAAATATTCTCAATATTTCGAGTGCATGTAATTCCGAATTCGCATGGCAGATTTCGCCCATTAATGAGCTCAACTAGATATCTAGAGTACACACCGGAAATGATTATTATTATTATTATTATACGAGAGGCCGGCCAGGCACGATAAAGTTTCACCACAAAGTCTTCTTCAGGGAGTTTAATCTATTCGTTAGGGGCTATTTTCGACTCAGAATTCGAAAATTACAGACATAAACAATCAGGTATATGTTACAAATAACGTGAGAAAACTTGATTGAAATGTCATTGTCTTCATCTTGAAAATGGGAGACTTCGGTTCATGTCGCCAATCCGAAAATTTTCAAAATTTTCCACCACATTTCCGATGAGGATAGCGTTATTTATAAAATCCGAAATCTGCTATTTAGCTCATCAAATCAGGTAATTGGATCTATATATCAATATTAGTGAACATCATATCTGGTCGGTTGAAAGTTGTGTTGGAGCTCTTCATTTCACGTCAATAATATCAATGAAGTTTATTATAAGATAAGTTCCGTAAATCAACTTGATGATGACCTAGAAAAGCAATGACATGAAATCAGCAGCCTTTGCGCGTATGTTCAAAGGAGATGCTGAAATCGCGCCAGTGCTTTACTAGTTTTTTTCGAGTTATTACGGTGAACACAACGATACAAAATGAAAAACCTCGAAATTTTACATATTTCTTCCCAATATATTCAGGAATTATAATGGTATCCATTTGAAATTTGGTACACTGCTGTGAAATCAAGCCCTCTAGATTGGAGCATATTTTTTTCGAATATAGTCGATAGCTTAAAAAAAAATATTCTTTCGAAAAAAAATTTATTTACCGATACTAGAATCTCAACAAAATCACGCTCAAAGTTACACATCAGTATGCTTCAACCAACTGCCAAGTTTCAATCCAATCGTTCCAGTAGTTTCTGAAATATAAGGGAACAACCTCAAAATTTCGAATGGCTATAACTCAGAAACCGTATGGCCGATTCAGCCCATTAACGAACTCAACTGTCACATCCTGAAATGCAACCTACCCTGAGAGTTTCAACTGGATAGGATTCTCCGTACGCCCGTAATCGTGCATACTGACGGCCGGTCGTAGAGAATCGATTTTGACACCGGATTCGTTATCAGTGAGTCCAACCTAGTAGTCTGAAACCATTTTCGGGAAAAAATTTCCAAATTTAAGAAATTTGGACGGAACGATCGCACGCTGTTCACCAGAACATGCGCGCAAAAGGGTAATTCACGGAACTTGGATATTCATACTGAAGAAACTTCTGATTCAGTCGGACAAAAAACATCAATGACCAATGAAAACATACTATCGCTATTGTCTATGGAAATAACCGAAATAACCAAGGTGATACGGAACATAACGTATATAGAATACATTAACATTATTGGGGTGAAATCAGCAGCTCCAACACAACTTTCAGCCAATCAGACACGATGTTTACGATTACCTGATTACAAACACCTGAGTTTACGGATATTTATAAATAACGCGAAACTTAACATGACGAATTAGTTCTGAAATTTCAGTTCCCCAATGGTAAAAAACTCTCAGAATGTTTGGAAACATATCAGACATATTTTGATGCGAATATACAGTGCGCGTCAAAATTATTGAACAAATTCTTTTTCTCAGAAGAAAAATATTTGGCAACAAAATTCTGAAACAGGTCAATTTTTGTTTCACTTTTACCAAATTTATATACATTTCGAAGGATTTTTGTTGCACCCTGTGCCATTCCCATCAACCCTCTGAACTTTTTTGAATAGGGAAAGAAGGTAGATTCAAAGACCTTGCCAAAAAAGTACCACATCCCTATTCAAAAAATTTAGAGGGTCGATGGGGATGGTGCAGGGTGCAGCAAAAATCCTTCAAAAATGCATACAAATTTGGTAAAACTGAAACGAAAATTGACCTGATTCAGGATTTTGTTGCCAAAAATTTTTCTTCTGAGAAAATGAATTTGTTCCATAATTTTGACGCGCACTGTAGGTATATTCGCCTACTAGATTTGGTTTCAGCTGAAAGATAACAGTCCTCGTAGTTAAACAGAAATTAATTATCCTTCGGTGGTATCCGTCATGTAGACCAAATAACTTTTTCCACGAATCTTCATAATGAAGTTATGTCTAAAGAGAGACATTTTTCATTCAAACGACACTAAAGAATTCAAAACACTCGGCATGAGTCGAGGTTTCCATAGGATGTAGCGGTTATTCAGTCGATTTCTAATAGCGCTGAAAAAATATGTGTCAACAGTTGCCTCTTTCAATCCACGTCTCCTCCACAGCTGAAAGCTTAGACATGTTAACAAACTAGACGTCGTAAACAACACAGACTCGCTCGCTACCAGTGCAAGTTGGAAGATACAAGCTACACTGCCCACAAATCATTGGACATCTTTTTTGTTGCTGCGATACGAGGCGAATGATATAACCGTTATTTTTATCAGTCACCGGACAATCTGTTAATTTGCACTCTAGGAAATTACAGGAGTAGGTATCTTAATGATGATGGCATCACCATTGTTACATTTCGATTTTATTTTTGCATTTAGTTTATAAAGTGCGCGTCAAAATTACAAATTCATTTTCTCAGAAGAAAAATATTTGGCAACAAAATCCCGAAACAGTTCAATTTTTGTTTTACTTTACCAAATTTTTATGCATTTTTGAAGGATGTTTGTTGCACCCTGTGCCATCCCCATCAACCCTCTAAAATTTATGAATAGCGAAAGTGGGTCATGTGGTTCTTTTTTGGCAAGGTCTTCTTATCTTCTTTACAGGCGTGCAGAAATTTTCAAGAAAAATTTGAAAAAAGCATTGACGTGAAGTCAGCAGCTTTTACGCGCATGTTCACATTACGAAATGGTGACTTGAAAATTTAAGTGAAAAAAATTTTTTTTTCGAATTCTTCCATGGATAATTCCTCTTATTGACACTGTTCATCTTCCAACCAAGTTTCATCTCGATCAAATAATTATTTTTCGAGTTATTGAAAAATCAAAACTTCAAATGGCTGTAACATGAAAACCATTCGTTAGATTTTGCCCATTAACGAACTTAACCGAGAAATTCAGGATCTTAACCTAACCTGAAAATTTCAAGACTCTAGGTCCCTCCTTTCGAAATTACAGCGCACACGGACGGAGGGTCGGACGGACAGAATCAATTTTGGCAACGGATTCTTTATCAGTGAGTCCAACCTAGTCGTTTGAGACCAATTTCGGCTCAAATTTCGAAAATTACAGACACTGAGAGGAAACGATAACGCGCTGTTCCCCAGAACAGTGTGAAATATTGCGCTTCAGTTATGAACTTAAGTAGGTATGTTATTAGTACGTTTCTACTGAAGTTGAAACTTTCCGATAAAATGTTTAAATTCAAATGAAAGGTACTAATCATATCTACTTAAGATCATAACTGAAGCGCAGTATTTCACACATAATTCTTCACGTGTGGGATTTGAAAATTGTGCGTGAACAAAACTGTAATGATCGACTTTCATTCGGTGACAAATTTCATCAGGAACCATCGTCTCAAAGTAAATGAGCCATGACAAAGTGCACATACTGAAAACCTCTTTGAAGTAACTAATTTTTCAAAAAAAAATTTTTTCTTGAATATTTCTGCACGCCTGTAAAGAGGATAAAAAACCTTGCCAAAAACTACCACATGACCTACCTTCCCTATTCAAAAAATTTGGAGGGTTGATGGGGATTGCACAGGGTGCAACAAAAACCCTTCAAAAATGCATAACATTTGGTGAAAAAAAAAAGTGAAAAAAAAATTACCTATTTCAAGATTTTGTTGCCAAATATTTTTCATTTGAGAAAATGAATTCGTTCCATAATTTTGACGCGCACTATAGATAGAAAGAGCATTTTCAGAGATATTTCTTATACGCCATTGTTCAAGGGAACTAGAGTAATAACGTTTTGCCCAAATCTCTGTTATTTTCGAGTTCCGACTAGAAAGTGGCCTTCGACGACTAGTTGGTCTCCCTGACAAGGCAGATTTATGAGGAGTGAATGGGGTTATTATTGTATATTGACTTCAAGTACTGTGCCAGTTTTCGTTGAAATCTAATGAATAGACTCTGAGAAAAAACAATTTGCGAAGTTATAACCTGATTGCATTAGTACTTTCTGAGATATCGAGGAACAAAGATCAAAATTTCCAGTTGGTATACATTTCACGACTCTGGGTCCTTTCCGCCAAATGTTATAGTTATAGTTTAGTGAGGGGTTACATTCCACTTCGACCTTAAACTCTATTGTGCCCCCCATCAAAGTTGTTTTCACACTACGCTATCTACAGCTCGTCCTTCAGCTCTAGAGCTCCAATGTAGGGGCCAATTTCTTGTTCCTCTTATAATTATCCTGTTCAAGACATTCCTTGCGCAGGCTTGCAATGTCCAAGCATTCTGTGATTATGTGAACAGGAGTTTCCTCCTCTTCCACACCGAATTTGCACTCGTCAGTTTCTGATAAGCCCATTTTCATAAAATGCTTGCTTAGGCGACAGTGTCCTATGAGGAAGCCAGTGAGGAGGGGTAACTTGTTCTTACTGAGATCCAAATGATTTTTTGACCCGGTAATTTCAAAGTTCCGAAAGGACTTTTTGGAATGATCCATTCCTGGAGATCTCCTCCAGAGTTCTTCTCTTTCATTTTCTCCCTTCTCCAAAAACTCTTTCTTATAGGTGCATTTGCCAATACCACAGAAAATTTCTGGGCCAGTGGGTAGCGTTTGTGCTCCCTTTCTGGCTTGAGTTAGCCTCTTCATTTCCTTTGATTCCTGAGTGTCCAGGAACCTGGGCTAAGGAGACCTTATTGTTGTTGTCTACTTCATTGAAGTTTCTTCGGCACATATAAGCTTTGAGTCGATGACATAGGAGTTCAATGCTTTGATAGCACCCTGACTAACAGAATGGATTACTTATGTCACACTCTTGAAAGTTTCTTTCCAGGTTTATGTCCATGCATCTTTCGATTGCAAGTATTTCTGCAATCGAGTAGAAGCCTACAGATAGTGAACACTTGGTTCTTGGCCCTTATCCTTCAGTGCCGGCCCCTATCGTGGCTTTAGAACCATCTGTATGCCATTTAGCATTATATACTTTGAAATATCGCTAAATTTCAAATGTTAGAACATATACGGACGGCCGGCCGGGCATAATTGAATTCGAACACGGATTCTTCATCAGTCTGTTAAATCTAGTCGTTCAATACCATTTTCGGCTTGAAATTCGAAAATTATAGACAGTCAAACGCTCTGGGGCGCTATTTTCGAGTCATCCGAATCACTTTCGCATGCGAAAGTGAGGTCTTGATTTGGCCAAATGCGACAGTTTGGCAACGTGTTGTTTTTCTTTAGAATTTGTATTTGTAGGCAATCCTCATTACAAGCCCCAAGGCGACATACAAACGAAAACAAAGTGGATACTTATTAGTGTTTTTGATGGATTTTACAGTTTGAAGTTGTTTTTATGGGCACTCCTTTTGATTTAATAATTATTTCTGTCCTCTCGCGAACTAATATTAGTGATGGAGTGAATATCTGAAAGTTGATGTACGAAAGACGATGTGGACTGAAGCCTTATCAAACAATGATTGAAGGTAGGATATATATTGAATTGTACCCAAATTCTATTTGTAATATTTGTTATTAGTTCTGTTTTAGGTATCAAATGGATATATGGTCACTTGAATGTCTGAAATCAATTACTCAGAGCTTCAGAGGAATTGAATTATGCTATGAATATACTACATATGAGGTGTCGAATAGTAGTTTCTGCACAAGGTGCAAACGCAGACTTTTAAATGTCTACAATCTTACGAATACTCTGAAGGCTCAAAAACTATTAAAAATTTATATGTACAAAATATAAGTTACAATATCAAAATAAATGAAGCATATACAATATGGAGTGTTTTATTTACAAATTCATGGTTGAAATGATGTATTTTCTGAATACTGAATAAAGCAATTTAAATACCTAAATTGAACTGTATTCTTGATGATCGCAACGAAGGTTGCATGTATGTAAATGAATAGATTTTTCTCGGTTAAAATATAGTTGATATACAGGGAATAATTGTTGGAGAAAATTCATAAGAGCACTGCAACAAAATGATATTGTTGAACGAGTTCTATATAAATAATTGATTTTTGATGGATTGAACTGAAAACTTTGGTGGATTAAACTGAAAACTAATGATTTTCCACCTTCCCTACGCTCACAAAAATTAATTTTCCATATACAAACGCAAATTTCTCCAAAATAGTTTTCAAATGTTTCACCGTCAAATGAGGGTACATATTAACATCGTATAAACATACAATGATATCAGCATATTGGTTCATGAATTTAGATCCCATAAAGGGTGAAGTAACTAGATTGGGATTATTTCGATATCTACCTCGTTCCCGCTTTTTCTACTTTTATTAACCCAAGAAAATCCTATGTGCAGCGCTGAAAATGTGAAAAATTAAAAGGATAGTTAATCATAAATCAATGAAACTTTGTTCTGGATCAACTATTCCACCCGGGAAGAAAGTTTTTTTGAATGAAATTTGAAATTTTTCATAGAGTATGAATAAGATACTTCTTGACTGCGGGAAGTGAATAGCTTTTATCTATGGATTAATACACGGTTTTCGAAATAGAGAAAAAAATTGCTACATATTACTACATATTACATATTAGTGAATCCGCATGCGGATTTGAATCCGCCTGCCTCGACCCATCCGATGTATTTCAGTCGAAAACGAGGCTATGCGAAAGTTTACTGGTGCACAAGTGCATATGAGTCATTTTTGTACCGCGCAAAGTGATCAGCACACCTAAAAAATAAGGCATTTTATTTTTCCCCCCCTTTTTTGTGGTCATTTGGCTTTTTTATATTCAAAAGTTATTTTAGAGTTCAGAATAATAATTAAAACATTCAAAATTATAATAAAAAAGTTGTTTTCGTGAATAAATCTTGCCCAAGCACTTCGTCAATACCATGTTGCCAAACTGTCGCATCGCCGCGAGAGCTCGTAGACGAAATGAATTCGGATGAGCTCGAAAATAGCGCCCCTGTTTCCTAGATGATCCGTCTGAAAATGACGTAATAAAGATTCCTGAAAATTTCATTAGGATCATATGATTACAACATTGTGAAATCAATTTTTCTGGGAATCGAGCTGCGTTTGAAAAACAGTCAGTCATATTCCAATAAAATTTTGCATGAACCTCCATTTATTATTTGGGCCGTTGTCACTTCTTCAACCGATAAAGAAACAAATTTGAGTTTTGACAGCATAGAGGTTTGGAGAAACGCAACCTTGCAAGACAGTGCTGATCCAGAAGGACCTGAAGTGAGGCGAATGCCATAAATTTACATTCTATGAAGGACTCAAATGCAATAAAGACATATTATTCTTGAGGTGGTTTCAATCAGTATAAATTCAATGTCAATGAAGAAAGATAATAGCAGACTGTAAACTCAGGCTAATTATTTATTATTGATAGCCCCTTGTAGGCTATTGCAATGCGAATGAATGCACTTATATCTACAGGTAGTTATTGAAACAATGTACAAGAGGATAGGAAATTATCAGTTGTCCACCCAGAAAACTTAGAGTAACATCTTCATCTATTCCCCGGGGAAATGATTTATCACTGTCGAAAGCATGACATTCCGCTCACGAAAATTTAAGAAATCCTCATTGTTCTATTAGAATATAATGAATACATTATGAATAAGTTTACGAAAAATTGATAATTGGGTACCTTCCCATACAACCACTATATCTGCAAAATGTAATAATGAATGTTATAAATCGCTGAAGGCTCTGTGGTTCATAACAAACTGTCAAAGTTTCGTGGTAAGGGCAACAAGGCAATTTACGACTAGAGATTCTAATTTCATCGTTATAATAGTGTTCAAAAAAAGATAAATGATAGTTGAATTACATAAAAATATAGTGAGTTGTTGATGGTTTACTATATCACAAATAATATTTTCAGGTTAGGTTTCAAATAGGTGTAGATTGATTGAAAATATAGAAAAAATAAAATGAAATCGAAACCGATTACCTACTCCATTTCAGTCCGACCAGATTTCCTGATTTTCCTGAGGAATAAATCCATAGAAAAATTCAGGAAATTTTGGAAATTCATTTATTTCATGAAGCATATCACCGATTCCGATGAAATTTTACTCTAATCGACACCGAAAACTCGAAGACTCTGTTTTATTCTTTGAATTTGCATCAATCCTTCTACTGGTGAATAGTCGAAGCATTTACTGGATCCTACAGTGAAATTATGCAGGACAGAGGCGTCAATAGATTGTCAATCGACGTATTATAGTCGTCTGTTCACCCTCTATGCTTCATGAGGTGATTCCCTGCAAGTTCTATCGGTATCGGAATTGTCTAAAATACTGATGCTAGACGATACTTCCATACTTACTTGAACAATGATACCACAGACTCACAGACTGGCGTAGACCTTCGGGTCATTACTTAACAACAGTATTTAAAATTTCAGCTTGATCGGATATTCGTCTTTGGAGATATTGGAAAAAATATGTCTGATTTCGTGCTGATTTCCTTTGAAAAGATTATTTCATGGGTAACTCGATATTCACTAGCTAGAAAAATAGGTTACATTCACCGAGCAAGACTAAGACCACAGGACACTTTGAGGTCAAATTGAGGATTAATGCAAATTGATTGCAACCAATGTATAAAATGTCTCCCAGTGAACCAAAGTTTATCTTTTTTTTTGCTTATTTTCTGATTTTCCATATAGAGGCCGATATATGTGTGTGGCCGATATGAGTGTGGTATCTTTTCAAATGGATACCCCGCATATAATTAAGGGCCAAGGATTTTTTTATATTTTCCAGCAAGAGACGTCCCTAGAACATGCAATGACAGTTTGTACGATCACTCCACACTATGTATGTACGTAATGTAGGTGAGCGCTGAAGCGGAAACTGATTCTAGGACTTTATCACTGGTTAACTCGCTAACATTCAGATCCGTTTGCTTTTAACTGTAATCTGGACAGTCCCAGTAACAAATCAGCATTTCGTAAGAAAGAACCAGTCCACACAATTCACAGTTCAAGTAAAACGAATTCAAATACATTGAAATATTCTATTCAGCAAATTATTCTGTATGTAAGAGTTCACATACCAGAAAACTGACCGCAGTATTTCATTCAGAAGTGTTGAGTGGAGATAGAGATAGTTTTCTTTTCAATTTTTTTTTCGTATAACTCGATAAGTCTAAGTTCTAACATATCTGTGTCAAAAGATACCAACAATCGGTCAATGTTGAATAAAAATAATATATTAAGTATCGAAAACGGTAAGGACATTTCATTTCATACTGTACTGTAATCTGCCATTTCCCGGACTTCTTTGAGCCCGGGAAATGATACATTACATCACTAGGCCGGTAAAGTAACTTTACCGGACTGGTATATTCTAAGTAAGCCAACATCATGTTTTCATTTAGGATTTTCTCCAAATTGTTAGTTTTGCGCCATTCACAGAATATCTCTTATTCCTTCTGATATTATCCGGAAGACTTGACCGGGATAAGTTTCGCAGTTTCAGAACTTTTTTTCAAAATATCTGCATCCATTTTATTTGAAATTATTCAAACCACAAAATTCAAAACGATTCTGAACTGACAGGTAAGACAATCAATAAAAACAATCTTTGTTACTGTCAGCAACCGATTCAAAGCATACTTCATTATCACCCTATATTAATGGATGGTTTTACATCATGTACTGACACATTACTGACACCTTCAAACTACGTGAATAGACAGTTCAATTTTGTACCAAAAATTTGAAAAAAATATAGAGCAGTATGAAATAAAACGTTGTACGATGCACGGCCGTGAAATGTCATTAAAATACTCGTCTAGAAATTCCATCTAGACTCGTACTTTAAAGAGCCATTTCCCGGACTTGTAACGTAAATTGCTATTACCGATCGAAGAACATAGTCCAATTATTGTTTCAAGACACGTTTCAAGTGAACATACGTTGCTGTGATTCCCGAAAATGTCATTTCGACAAAGGTCTGGAAATTTGAAATATCGAAAAAAAATCTGCAAATTTTCACTTTAATGACTGATGATAATATGTATATATATATGACTGATGAAGAAGAGAGATATAGACTCTGAAACGTTAGAGTTCACTTTGTTAATCGTTTAGAATATTCTGATGTTATTTATTAGGAAAAATTTTTCAGAAAAACTTTCCTCGCCAAATAGTTTGAATTCGGTAATTCACAAGAGTGTTTTCTTTAAATATTGGAACCGAAATCATAGAAAGAAAACTAGAAAAGCACAGCCGTGAAGGCAGCAGCTATTGCGTGCATGTTCAATGTAGATGACCGCTTCGGCAACGAATTTGAACATGCGCGCAAAAGCTGCCGCCTTCATGGCAGTGCTTTTCTAAAATTTTTTCGATAAATTACTGGATTTCAATTCGATCTAATCTGTATTTTTGGAAATATTGGAAAAATAAAATTTTGAATAGGCATATCTACGGAATCATTGGGCGGATTTTATCCATTCACGAATTCGACCTTCGTAATTAAGCCCCAAACCTACTCTACAAATATCGAGTTTCTAAGTCGTTTCTTCCGGAAGTTATAGTGTATTTAAATCCAGTACTTTATCGAAAAATGACAGTTTGAAGGTTTATATCGACTTTAATATTTGAAAAAAAATACTAAACATTTTTTTTCAAATCGTTCTAATGACACGATTTGCACAATGTTAGTCTTGAGCATCTTTGAACTAGCTGCAAAGTTTTATCACGATTGAATCAGTATTTCTTGAATTATACCGAAAAAAAAAAGGATATCGAGAAGAAAACCACGAAATTCTACATATTTTTTCCCAATATCTCCAAAACTAATAGCCGTATCGAACTGAAACTTGGTGAACTGCTGTGAAATATGGGATTCAAGGTATAACTGGAATTGTTCTCGAATATGAAAAATGGTTTCAGGAAAAAAAAATTTTTCGGAAAAAATTTTTTTTTAAATTGAGTGATCATAAGATTTCAACGGAATTTTGCTCAAAGTTGCGCGTCGTTATGGTTCAACTAACTGCTAAGTTTCAATCGAATCGATCCAGTAGTTTCTGAAATATGAGGGAAATAAACTCAAAATTTCAAATTGCTATAACTCCAAAACTATTTGGCCGATTTGGCCCATTAACGAACCTAACCGCGGTATTCGGATGCGCGAACTACCTTGCAATAATTCAAGTCGTTCACTGGCTCCGTTCGACAGTTATCGTGTCTACGGCCGGCCGGGCAGAATCGATTTTGACACCGGATTCGTCATCAGTGAATCCAACCTAGTCGTTTAAGACCATTTTCGGCTCAATCATCGAAAATAACAGACATTTGGACAAAACGATAGCACGCTGTTAATCTCGAACATGCGCGCAAAAACCTGAAAAATATCCCATCAATTATTTCTTGAGGAAATTGCCATCATACACAAATAGAAAAAAAATCAGGTTCAACTGAAGACCGTCCAAGAATGACGGTCGAAACCGCAGACAGAGCCATTATGTCGAGAGAATTTCCTTTGATCTGGACGCAGCGTCAGTAAAATCTGACATTATTAACACAAATCGTCCAATCCAGACGTATTCCGGGAAAGATCAGAACCGAGCAGAGTGTACGATTATAGACAAATTTATTAGCATGACTACATTATTCATAGATAATGTTGTTCATTATGTATGTAAATTGTCGCTGGATGTTAACTAGCAGAACACGCCTCTCTTGGTGGCGATCTACGGCTGGCGTGTTCGGTTATGCTAGACAATCCTTTCTTCCTCCACCAGGTAATGAAATATCACTTGCAAATTAACCAAGCCATCTTGGATGGATGAGGTTCCTTTGAATCGGAGAGGTGGTAAATGGATATCAATGCTCATTTCATTTGCATAATTGTGCCATTCATATTTCTGGTTTTGTTTTCGGCAATACCAGATTCCTCATAACTAAGGATGATATGGATTGAAAAATGATATTTGGATACTTTATGAATATCTGATGAAGGTGATAGTTCTTTGGGTTAATAATATATTACAAAACTAGGGAAATGAGTTGAGAATCGATGTGTGACAAGTTGGCAGAATATTATTTCTGGTAGTGTTAATTTTTGCGATTTTTTTGCCACCACTTCATTCATTTGGTCCCTGCTGTTTATTGGAAATGGACTATTCCATTGGTGAATGAAATATGACAGCGCTTAGAAAATGGGTTAGATAACGATGTGTAGTAAGCAGAATACTCCTGCCAAATGAACTGGGAATAGTGTTTTTTTTGCCAATTTTTTGCCGCACCCAGCATTCATTTTGGGAATGCTTAGTATTCAACATAGTATAGAACATGGGTCGAATATCTATATAGAGCAAGTTAGCAGAAAAACTCATATGCATTGGACTTGGAATGGTGAAATTTTTTGCGATTTGTTTGCCGCCGCTTCACAATTTTTTGCCGTCGTTGTTTCTTGAAAAGTACGTTAGCAGTCATGAGGTAAATGATGTATACCAGAACTTGGAACATGGGTTGAAGATCGATGTGCGTCAAGTAAGCAAGATAACTCTAATGAATTAGATTCAGAATATCGTCAACTTTTGTGTTTTTTTGCCGCCAGTTAGAATTAGTTTCGTCCAGGTTATATTTTTAAAAAATCGGTTATGAGTCGTGAAGGTTAATAACAGGACTTAGGAAATCGGTTGAACAGTGATTTGTTCCAAGAATTCAGAAAAAATCTTATGAATTGGATATGAATAGTGGAACTTTTGTGTTTTTTTGCCGCCACTGTGAATGAGTTATTATAGAATTCAGAGAATAACGTTTATGAATAAGATTTGAAAGAGAATTAACCTTTGTGTTTTTGGCCGCTACTTAGCACTCATTTCCATTTTTGAAGCATTTTGGTTTCGGGTTTCAGAAATGCTGTCTTGAAATTGGAAAAAAATTAAGGTACGAAAAAGTTTTTTGAAAGTCCTATTTTCGAAGTACTTTCACAGTAGTAGTTTGAGCTCTCAATTAACCTGGGTTATACCATTTTTCATGGTTTTTGCTGCGTTAAATGAAACCTTTTTGAGGGTAGTCCTTTGAAGGGCTGTTGCTCATGAGAATTTTTTCCTGAGAAAAATGTATTTGAACCACCTCTGATATTTTTAATCGTAGATTTTTTGGGTTGATCATCGAGGTTCATAATCTGTGGAAATTAAAACACGAAAATGGATCTGGGATGATGAAACTGAGTGTTTCTTGTAATATCATTGTACATTCATATTACTTCCAATATCACCTTCATCAATACGATTCCAAAATATTTAAGAATTCAGATGAAATTCCATGCTATCTCATCAACACTCAGCGTTACTTCTTGTGTGGCCATAAAAAGTTCTTTTTGCAGCACACGCTCCTTCAACCTGTCAAACTTTTTTTGCTTCGCGGCTCCTCTGAGTCTTTATAATCAGATGCAAATTCCAAATGAAGACGTAACAACTTCACTGAATTAACGTCAGGCATTTAAATATCAAAAATAAAAGTACTGGTTTTGGCAGGTAGCAAGGGAAGGACCATTTAAGCTACAATATCTCGAGCATTGATGGCAGATGAAATGAAATACTCAAGGGTAAAGTATTTTGTTCATAATTACGTACACTTCTTGAGGAAAAATCAATTTGTGACAGAAAAGGTCTTCTCCAATTTTTTGTACGATGTACTGTTTATAAGTGGGGAGTAACACATAGAAAAAAGTTGAGAATAACTTGATGGAACTGGAATAGAAAAACAACAGATTCAGACAATTGCATACTAAGGGAAAAAGCCAAATGAGTGCAGTCAATCAATCAGAATAATTTCAGCAATTGATAATAAAAATAATATAGGTTATAATAAATTCATTAATTTTATCGCAGTTGATACCGGATTCTATATCATATTGAAAATGTCTTCATTCAATTATAATTATTGATTTAATTCTTTGGTAGAAATAAGAAAGTGCGTCGTACACCAAACTGAAAGGCGAAAAAATTTATATAATGAATAATTGGATTATTTTTTCAAAAAATAGCGGTGGCAAAATATTATATTATAACATGTCAACAGTGTTATATTCATCATGACGGGATCTGTTATTCCGATTGCAGATAACGTTTACAAAATTTCATTTTCATACATTTGTCATCAACTGACGAACTTAGATGTTTCAAACCAAACCCTGTATAGGGCTCGGAATCTACAAAGAAAACATTATTGTGATTGAGGACCAATAAAGGTTATTATTATTATTATTATTATTATCATTATTATCATTATTATTATTATTATTATCATTATCATTTTTATTATTATTATTATTTGAAATGAAAAACCATAATGTGAGTTTCTCTTTAACTATTAAATATTCCATTGATGCACATTTCGAATTTTTTGAATTGCGAATACTCATATTACTCCTCTATATTCTTTATTTATTATGCATTAATAATTTTAGTTCAGAGGTGAATTTTTTTTGGTATGTACTTAATTGTTTCAATGGAATGCGCAATGTTATTCAATTTTCCATTTTACACTTCATATCTGTGTTATTTTCCTCAAAATTCTTGAATATAGAAAATTGGCAACATTAGGCATTCTTACTTTGGAAAAACGAGATCTGGCCTCTAAAAGTCAGCCAGTTATATTCGAGGTACAGTTTGATCATAAGTAGAACAATTCATCATTCATGACTTTAAGAAATAAAATTCTGCATTTCTCAAAGAATCTGTCATATTCTCACAAGTATATGGAATGATTTACCATCGACTTTGATACATAGTATAACTCTGAGTGTGAAGTGTTGTATATGGGGAGTTTCATTCCATAAATTCATTATTCAAAAGCTGTTAGTCGAATATATGAAAGCTAACGAGTCCCATTAGTTATCTAGTGGACATTTTCTTAGTCATTTAATATTTTTTAGAACTCACGCAATCCGAGCTAAGTCGGGTAAGAAGTCCCCCAAGAATTTCAATTTTATGGGTGAGAAACATATGGCCGCTAATTAAAAATTATTTATTAATTCGACTGGAAACTGGGTCGGTCGAAAAAAGAATATCAAGATGGAGCACAGGTTGTGTACTTGAAGATAAATATCAAAACTGTCTTATCGCAGTAGGCTCTTCCTAATTTGTTATAATAGGATGTAAAGATCCGCCATGTGCGCTCGACCGAAAGGTTTAAACTTATATTTCGGACGAGGTAACCGTTTCAAACACAGCAGGACACGATATGTGTTGTCTAGACTCACTTTCTACAAGCCCTTATGGTCGTTTTGACGTCTCAATACGACCTGTTGTTAGTTATCCAAAAACTGTCATCTCTATATCTCAACGGCTCTATGAAGTTGTGTTTTGATATTTTATCTGTTATTTATTCCGACTTGAATACACCGAAATAATGGTATTGTTCGTTGACAGAATATTTTATATGAAATGAGTGTTGGAAATTGATATGCTGGAATATTTTATTTAAATTTTTCCGTTGTCAATCTTGAAAATATTTTCGGTTTTTAATTCATCTAATTACCTTATAGAAGGACTATATTTATTGGGTATAAATCAGATAATATATGAATTAGGGG
Organism: Myrrha octodecimguttata; assembly: GCA_958510865.1. NCBI lineage: Eukaryota > Metazoa > Arthropoda > Insecta > Coleoptera > Coccinellidae > Myrrha > Myrrha octodecimguttata. Next base: position 20,753,842 of record OY294063.1, read on the forward strand.
AATAGCAATGATATTCGAATACAATATGATTTATCTAGACTCATCTCATACATGCCCTTCTCGTCGTTTTGAAGTCTCAATATCCGACCCGTTGTAAGGTATCCAATAAATATCACTTCTTTATTTCAACGGATCTATAAAGATGTGTTTTGATATTTTATCCGATATTTATTCCGGTTCGAATACACCCAAATTATTGTATTGTTCGTCGACAGGATATTTTATGTGAAATAAGAATTGGAAATCGATATGTTGGAATATTTTATTTGAATTAGTTGGTTATCATTTTTACGCGCTTGTTCTAGGGAACAGCGCGTTATCATTTCGTCATGATTTCTGTTATTTTCGAATTTTGAGCGGAAAATGGTCTTGAACGACTGGGTTGAACTCCCTGAAGAAGAAGTCCGTCCGTATGTGCTCTAACTCTCGAAGGAAAAGACTTAGCGACTTGAAATTGTCACATTATAATCTCATGAAATCCTATTTTGAAACGAGTATGTACTGGAGGAAAAGGTCTTGAAACACTTCTGTTCGTGGAACCTTTTATTCTAAATCATCCGGTTACATGTTTCGGCGCATTGCCATTATCAAACCAAGGATTGATTTATTTAGGTTCCAAAGTCATATGGTAAAATCATGATATATCTAGTCAAAACGTTAAAATGAAAATAGGTACACAAAACATACAAACTAATTCAATAGCTCAGATCTGGCTAGAATTTTAGCCAGATCTGAGCTATTGAACTACTTTGTAGATTTTACCATATGACTTTGTAACCTAAATAATCAAATTTTAATCGAAAATTTTCAAAATTTTCGAAGAAAAATTTATTTTTCTCTGAATATCAGGAGGAGATTACCAACACGCAACTGGGTGCAAAATTTCGTGTTGATCTTATAGTTAGAATTCGAACAAGCGCGTGAAAGCTCCTGACGTCACGTCAGTGACGTTGTTGAAATAATTTTCGGTTCTGTATTTATCTGATGGAATTCATTCGGAATAAGAAGGATCTCATATATATGAGATGAATGTCAATAATCTGTCAATACAGTTTTATAAACAATATGATTTATTTGAACTCCATAGCCTCTTAGTGACCTATTGTGAGGTCTATATTGAATATCATTATTACTATATTTTAACGGTTCTGTGCAGAAGTGTGTTCTGATATTTATATGTCATTTATTCTGATTTGAACACACTGAAATAATGGCATTGTTTGTTAACAGGACATTATATATGAAATAAGAATTGGAAATTGATATGTTGGGATATTTCATTAAAATAATTTAGTGGATATTTTTCACTGAGGAAATAATATTCGGATTCTCTTAATAGAATTATTTTGGTATCATCCAATTGTTAGTTAGGATTAATCGGTAGGACTAACAACAAAATTATTTTAATACAGTTTTAGTTTCAGTATTCATCGGGTATTTTTCAAGATTATATTTTCGGACAATTCATTATCGTTTTGAAGAAAGTAGAAACGACATGAGATAAAAACACCAAGTTTCTCAAGGATGGTAAGCAATACAGAGCATCTGACTAAAACAGAAAAATTCTGACAATAAAAAGAAAAAAATCTTCCATTATCGATATTCTGAGCTTGCACAGATGAGTATTTCCGCTCCGTTAACTTTATTAACAGATTCCGTAATTTACGAATGAATAACGTTGTGGCTATGGGTGTTGTTATCATTATGGTAAAAGGGCGCCATTGTCAAACTCTCCAGCTTTTCAGAAATTAGATGATTATGAAACCTGATATGTAATTGGTTACTGAAATATTTTTTATTCAGCTCGAAATAGAAACCCTTTTTCACCCTGAACTGATTGAGAATTCGTTGTAGTTTTTGTATTTAATAGTATTATTGCTCGAAATTCAAATACTAGGTTTAAATATTCTGAATCCTCAGAACTATGAGATTCAAACTCAGTATCTGACAAGATGTAAAAATGATGTTTACAAAACAACCAATTCACCTGTCCTGGGATTTCAAATAATGAAATAGTATATGGTTATGGTTCTACTTAACAAATAACACCATTGTTTATTCTTTATACACTTATAGCTTCCTGTTAATTTGAGCACATATTCTTGACACTACAACCTTTGCATAGTATGAAAGTCTGATTGATTCAACATCAGGTTCTCTCCTGTTCAAAAAATTTCCAAAATCATCCCCAATCTAATCTAAATAAAAAAACATTTTTCAAGGAACACCAGAAATTCCTAGATTAGAAAATAGAAAATGAAATGAGAGTCACCTGCCAATGGGGGTTTTGCCTGAATTTGGTTTATTACTGCAAATGAGAATTTGAACGTAATTATTATGGGTTTGATTCATCATTTTCCCAAATTACCTTCAGAAAGTATTTGAAATCAGATTTCAAAATTGGAGTTTGGGATTTGCCAGGCATGCACGAAGTGACAACGGTGTTTAGTAGAATAGCTTTTTCTGCTATAGAATAATGAAATATTTATTCCTATTCTGTGGTACACACGTGTTCTTTGTCAATATAACCAAACAATTTCCGTTTGCAATTTGTCAGTAATATGACAGCATGACAGTATGTGCTCTTCTTTTCCTATTCCTTGGTCGTTGTCTTCTACTCTAACCAGATCGAAGTATAGCTATCTCTGTTTTCCTAAGCGAAGTTACACATTTGACGCCCTTTTCTTTCCGAGAAAGCTGAATTCGATGTTGCCATATCGTGCACAAATCCTTTTAAATGCAAATCCTCATTTTTATTTTTCAGTTTTAGGTGATCGAACATTTTTTCAAAAATATAATATTGAAATTATATGTTTGAAATGTGATGTTCTAAAGGTTTTTCATGAAAATTACTGCATTTTCGTTTCAAAGAAAAACCCCCTTTTACGAAGTGCACAAAGTGCAAAGTTGGGGTTTCATCGTCGTGCTTATCGTTAAAATAGCCATAACCACGCCAAAATAACGAGAATTTTTAGTTGGCTTAAAATCTCTCTAATGTTCTCAGATTTCTAATCGCTATAATTCGCTGATACCAAAGAGAACTCCTAGTGAAATAAAAGGTCTGGTCTCTGGTCCATACCGCTGGGAATGTGCAAATGTGGCAAATGTGCACATAATACAGGATGGTCCACGGTCAATACACCCGAAATATCGTCTCCAAAAACCTGACGTGCTATTTACACTAAATTGGCTGGTAATTTGTATCGATTTGTTTTGACTAGACCATTATTCAGTTGGGTCATTCAAGACGCCCATATGGTTGCATATTTCGTATCGAAATGATTAATTGCACTTATCTGATAGCCGTCAGACGGATTTTGTTATTTATGACTAAACAAATTTTGAGTCTGGTATTTATCCTCTTGGATCATGGTTCATGATGGTAGTAGGTATGAATTCTTTTCGCACGGAAATTGAAGGCTTGAGATCACGAGATCAGCACTTTTTGAGGAATGCACATTCATTCAAGCTGATATGCTTACCCTCTTCCGAAATAAGAAGTGAATGCTTTCTCGTACGTGTTGGAGTTATCCTATTGGGAATATCCCAACATATGAGCACATGTGATGATACTTCAATTCGCTCAACCTGACTAAATCATTCCTGATTTTTTATAAATATAAAATTTGACGAAATTCCTGCTATCGCTGTTTTGTTACGCGCTTGTTCTAGGGAACAGGGAGTTATCATTTCGTCACGATGTCTGTAATTTTCGAACTTTGAGCCGAAAATGGTCTTTAACGATTGGGTTGAACTCCTTGAAGAAGAATCCGTGGTCAAATTAAATTCTGTCCATCCGTCCGTATGTGCTCTAACTTTCGAAGGAAAAGAATTAGGGACTTGAAATTGTCAGATTTGGTTTGGAGTCCAGATATCTCGGTTAAGCTCGTTAATGGTTGAAGTCGGTTGGATAGTTTCGGAGTTAGTTCCATTTGAAATTTTGAGGTTAGTTCCTTGATATCTCATGAAGCATTGACTCGATCAAATTGAAACTTCGTAGACAGTTTTGGAATAGCAACGCGCAACTTAGAGCAAAATTTCGTGTGGATCCAGTAGTTGGAAAATTTAACAAATTTATATTCGAAAATTTTTGATAAAAAAATTGTTTTTTTTGTAATATGAAGTAGATTTCAATGGAATTTGGCACATACCTTAAAGTCAGTATTCAACAGCAATGTTTCAATTTTCAATTTGATCCGATATTCACTTCGGGAAATATAAGGAAAAAATGTGCCAAATTTCGTTATTATTTGGAATTTCAACGTTATTTCCGCCATATCTCAAGAAGTACAAATGCAATCATATTGAAACTTCGTCATCAGGGTGAGATTACCAACACGCAACTAGGTGCGAAATTTCGTGTTGATCTAATAGTTAGAATTAGAACAAGCGCGTTAAAGCTCCTCACCTCACGTCAGTGCTTTTCTAGATTTTTTTGAGTTCAAGTTGTATTGCCATTGAAAATAACTAGTGGACAACATTCCTGAAACAGGAACTCGATACCATACTATATCATTATAAATTATGAAAAAATAAAATATCAGATCGTAACAAATAATGTTTTCAATAAATCAACATCATGATTTTAATATGATCAATCGCAATCGATGGTTATCTATGTAGGAACTTTATTTATTGGATCATTGAAATTATTCGTTCATTGTGTGTAAATATAGGTATTAAGAATAGAGTACAGAAGAATAATATACTATTTTTAATTGCGATTAGTAAATACTCGTACATTGCGGAAGAAATCATCACCATATTTATACACATTATATTGAGGTATGAACTTCTCTTAAAATACTTTAAAATGATTTTAAATATAAATTATCCATTAGTTAGTTGTGAATACTCTGGAATATTTGTGATTTTAATGCCAATATAAGTTGTCACATTCGTAAATGCCATATTCATATTATGCAATATTGAAGTCGTTATTCAAAAGTTCAAATATTATTACCAATTGATGTAACATTTATATCACAATCAACATTTCCTGTACTAATATCCTTCCAAAAGAGTTCCACAGTTTTGATAAGTTAGTGGTGTACTCAATTCCAAAAACTAACTTTTCATTCGTTTTATCCGAATTAATGGATACTCTACAAAGATTAAAATATTCATAATTGACTTCATTCATCGATTAGTATCCATATTCGATGCGAATGGAATATGTGGAATATGTATTTCTTGAGATGATGACCACTGCTGAGAATTGTGACTAACCCATCTCTAAGAAGTGTTTGGGTTGAGCAGGTTGACGATCAAAGCGACCTTCTTTATCGTGGAGATGAAATTCTACGAAAATGATCAAGTCCCTTTGCCGGACTTCTTGTTCGCAAGTTGGCGTGCTGTATTTTACAACACCACCAAAGTGTTATATGGTTAATACTTTCAATCAAGGATCCTTGCTCTCTTTTGGCGGAACCAATCGATTTGAGGGGTTGTCGAAAATAGATTAGTTTAGCACCCTATAAACATCATAAATGTCACTTCAGACGACTGTCCTGTGTATAAAAGTGTGAAACCGCATTATATGGATGTTGGTCAAGGAGTGAAAGTTGAAATGGACGAACTTTACATTGTTTCAATTTGCAAGAATCGGAATATCGATGCATTAACTCAGCTGAAATGATTCAGTTTTACATATGATGATCGCTACTAAAAAATATGTAACCCCTCACCCTACCCTGGCAATTATAGGGTTTCTCACCAGGAACAGAAGATTTATTGTAATTGTATTCAGTAATGATGAAAAAGTACAGCGAAGATTTCATGTTTTTTGTTTATTATTTGATAATATCAAATAATAAACCTTAGTGATCATCTAAAAAAATTACCCCCTGAAAATTTCACAGTTTACATTTCGAAGTATGTAGATTTGAATTGAACTTATGAAAAAAATTCGTCCGTCCGCCGTCCGTTGTCCGGGGCTTTCCTCTGAAAGTACTGAACCAAAATCCCTGAAACTTGGTAGAAAAATCGTGTGTCGCTCGAGATTGATCCTCCAAGTTTTTCAGCAGGATCGGTGTACCCTAAGGGCGCAAAACTGGGGGTAGGAGGGAAAAAAATTATTTCTCGAAAACTTACCACCGAATTTTCAAGAAACTCTCAACTTCAATTACTATTGTATAACTGAACCTAAAAATTTTCACCCGCATGATTTCCTACCAGTGGTCCCTGAGTTATAAAGAAAAACGCTGCAAATAGTGTTGTGAAAAATCAATGAGTTATAAATAATATATACGTTTATTTAAGATATCAATGGTTATCAATAATCAATGGTTACTCATAAAATAATGAGCCCTTGTGTAAAATTTGCAGCGTTTTTTCATATCGATCAACTGAAAGAAGAAAGGTTAATTTTTTCAGGCTTCCTTCTCTGTAGCTAGCTGGGACTTTCATAAATTAATTAATCTAAATATTGTTACGAAACCTCTATCTTATGTATAATTTTCAATGAATAATATATCATCATGATTTATACCTTCATTGTAAAGAATTATATGTATTCAAGAACTGAAACTCTCTCTTGAATTGATAGGTTTCTTATGAACAACTTGTTATCGATGTATGTAATAATATTCTACTACTGAAATAAATTTCATCATTGTATTGGTATCGTAAAATCTCAGAGGTGATGCCAAATGCATCCTTTAGAATTACAAAGGTATTTAAATCGCCAACATACTGCAAATTAAATGTATATTGCAATTCATAGGATGCAATAAAATAGTATCAATAAGTCGAATTAATTTATCTCCAACATACTCGTATAATGCCTTTCAAATTGAAAATAATATCCAATTGGTTATATGACTGCATCATAATTTACGTGAAATACAATTAAATATTCTGTCATTTCGAGATGTGTTTTATTGTCACATGTGACATGTCAATTGGCCGTGAAAATCTAGAGAGTGTTATTTTCTCTTGACCAATGTATCATTTGTTTCTACAGAAGTTTGGTTCCAACAAGAAGGCGCAACTTGCCATGTAGGGCGCTTAACCATCAATTTATTGCAAAATAAATTTGGTGACACAACTTTATTCCCAGAAGTGCACCTTTCGATTACTGTTTATGGGGCTATTATGTTAAGTACTTGGCAACTTTTGAAATATTGGAAGCCAATATAAAGCTATCATTGTCTCCATACAGCAACATCTATTGGAAAACGTAGTAAAAAATTGAATTGATCGAATGGACTATGAAGCAAAGGTGTATATATGCTGCGAATCATATTTAAAAATTAAGGTCATGAAATTATCCACCAGATCATATTGATGAACATTCATTCCAGCAATATTTCTGTCCAACATTATTATTCAAAGTTCAGAAGCTTTCAGGCAGATAAAAAACTCAAAATTAATTCTCTTCAGAGGCGGGCTGCATTTCTATTATATATTATGAGATAGGAGAAATTGAAAAAGGAAAAAGTTTCAAAATGAAACGAACATTTTTTTCTCATAATTTTGAAACTGGTATGTAGAAAAAAATCAACACCCTTTATCTTGAAAACGATATGCGTTTACTATCCCAAGTCATCCATGTTATCATTCCTCTTCGTATGCACATCTCATTCAGGAACACCTTATATATAAAGAGCTGCTGCTATCAAAACGAAGTATTATCCGTAATATTCTTCAATGGATCCAATTTAATTCATATTCATGAAATTCAAAGCATCCAATCCCGATGTGGCACGGAAGAAGTACGCAAGATTTCAGTTATTAGAATGACCTTTGTTCCAGGGTCACCGTAATTCAAAGGAAATTTATAGAGACAAACTTCGTACTAGGAAACTATGATAATTTTCGAAACCGCAACTGAATTAATCAGCCATCATTGCATCGAAAACGATCTTAAACATCACCGAATACTGAAATACGATGACCAGTTTGTTGAATTAAGAAAAGGAACATGCTGCGTTCACCCAGTGTAAATAACATTAAATTTCAAAATATTAAATATAACTATTCGGTAAAATGTTGAGGCAAATGTCTTCCCACGACTTACGAGTTGAACGACTGGTATAAAATTGGTAGAAACGACTTTAAGATGAAATATACGTGCATCTGCTGACAGCCGCAGAGATGTTATAGTTTCCGGGTAAACCTTGTTATTTTGGAAATTATTATTAATGATGGTCGAAATCGTAAACTGAAGGCGCAGTTTGGAATAGTTTTCATGAATCTGTAGGATGAATATGAGGAGTAATAGGTAATTTAGTTGTATTAGATAAAATATTAGATAAGATACTTATTCTCATTCATTTTTTTGATTATCGGAGGAAATGACATACAAGCTAATGGTCACATGCATTTCTCTAAGTCTGTCGGAAATCAAATGATTTTTGTATTATCAATGAGGTGTTTCCTATCCAGAGCTGAGCAAAATACATGCTAGGCTTAATTGAAATACAAATTACAAAATACTTTCTCGCAGGTATTTGAAATACAAAATACTTTCAAGTCGGGTATTTGAAATATGAAATACAAAATACAGTATTTTAACTATTTGTATTCGAAATACAAATTACAAAATACATTCAGGTGTTACGTAAAATGTGAAAAGAGTACAACTAATTCAGCTCAGCCATTTTATCGCTAAATAAAGAATTTCCTTTCAGAAACACAAGATTTTTTGATGTAGTATCAGACAAACATCCTCTTGTTGGGGAATGAATAAAACCTGCTAAAGAAAACAATCTTTTTTTAGGTCCTGATGGGCAGAAACTTGTGTTATATTGTATGAACACATTTTTACGCGCTTGTTCTGGTGAACAGCGCGTTATCATTTCATCACGATGTCTGTAGTTTTCGAATTTTGAGCCGAAATTGGTCTCAAACGACTAGGTTGGACTCACTGATGAAGAATCCGTGGTCAAAATTGATTCTGTCCATCTGGTCGTGTGCGCTGTAACTTTCGAAAGGAACGACCTAGAGTCTTGAGATTTTCAGGTTAGGTCAAGATCCTGAATATCTCGGTTAAGTTCGTTAATGGGCCAAATCTGCCGAATGGTTTTTGTGCTACAGCCATTTGAAATTATGATTTTTCAATAACTCGAAAAAAAATCATCTGATCGAAATGAAATTTGGTTGGAATATTAACAGTCTCAATAAGATGAATCATCCATGAAAAACTTCGAAGAAAATATTTTTTTCTGAATTTTTTTTTTATTTTGCTATTTCATTGAAATTTCCAAGTCAACAGTTCGCAATGTGAACACGGGGAAGCACGTTAGTGCTTTTCTAGATTTTTCATGTTAGGATAATGTTCAAGGATGGTAAGCTCTTTGCTCTTATCGTTTTTAGGAGTTGACTAACTCTAACTCCATGGTGAAATGACCATTGCGCAGGACCTTCTCTTCCTTTTCATTTGCCGAAAATATGATTGCTAGCAAAAGAACTAGATGAAGCAGATGATAGTCGCGCCATCTGAAGGGGGATTCAGGGACTCTTTTCTGTAGAGCGCTCAGCGCTAGATGTCTTTGTTCGAAAGTATTTCGAAGACAAAAGTACCGAAATACAAAATACAAAATACTTCAGCGTCAGGTATTTGAAATACCAATTACAAAATACATTTTCAAGAAGTAATTGAAATACAAATACAAAATACGTATTTGTATTCCAAATACGTATTTCAATTACAAGTAATTGAAATACTGCCCAGCCCTGTTCCTATCTTTCCACCAAAATCTAAAAAAGAACTATTCAAAAATCAAATAAAATTGCTATTCATAAAGAAATCCTATGCGGATTGCAGGATTGAACCTATTTGTCAAGAGCAGTTTCTCAGAAAAAAATTACCTAATGTATTGTTCATCGGAGAAGATCGTGCGGAGATCATTCCATCGATATAGATCATCAGTAGCATAGTTTCAGATGATTTTGCATTATTTTTCAGATTTTTTCTAGGTTTTCATCCCCAATATCTTAACTTAAACGAAATTAAATAAAAATTGTTATTTCTAGAAAACGCTTTCGGATTGCAGGATTGAACCTATTTGTCAAGGGCAGCATCTAGGAAATATGTTGTATCATGAATAATATTGGAATTATTCACGATCAGCAAAGTGAGCCGTGAAGTTTCAGAGACTATATCTGACATTCATCTTATACTAACATAAAATTTGCAGAACTATTTGCTCGTGTTTGTCTGACGAAAAAGTCCGATTAAGACTATAGAACATTGCAGATCACTTTGTTGATCTTTGAATTATTCTTATATTGTTCTTGAGGCAACATTTTTCCTAAAAACTGTCTGGACAAAAAGGTTCAATCCTGCAATCCGCAAGGACGTTACCTATAAATAACAATATCTATTCAAATTTCAATAGAATTTTCTCAGATTATAGGAGCGGTCATCTAGAAAACACCTGAGAGATAATGCGAAATCCTATCAGAATAATCTATCGATAGACGTTTCTCTATTGAATAATTTTTTTTTCTGTAAATAATTTGTTTGTTCATATCTTTTTTCACTCTTTTCAATGGAGAGTGAAAAAATTCTGAATCACTCAATTTTATGACTTCAACTTCTGTAACTTTAACAGCTCGTACTGTGTGAATTTCATATTCCTACGCAGTTTGTCAATGTCAAAAATCACCACATTTAAAATCTCGAACTCCATGCGAAAGAAGAAAAAAAGGAAACAAATACTCCATTCACTTTTGTAAACTATTCCGGTTGGCCATGACGTTCTGACACATTTCACCGTGTATATTTTGAATATGTTACGTTATAGTAATTTCTCTGTCAGAAAACTACACAACTTTGTCCTCTCTACATGGAGGTTGTAGTAATTACGTATTTTTCAAAATGTGAATTTACTTCGGGAAAATAATGAATTTGTGAATTCAATAATTCCGAAGATCTGGCGAATGTTGAAGAAACTTTTTTCTCTGTTCATACTGGAAATATTTCAAGTATATAAACATGGTTGGAAGATTAAGTTATGCTATTTTCTTGTACAGAAATTAAGAATCGAGTTCTGAAAAATAATGGTAGGGAGATACTTGAATTATGATTCTTTTCCTACTGTTTTCGAATCTTCTTTCAATTTTTTCTCATCACTCTGAATTCTCTCATTCTTTCTAGCCTTTCTTCATTTTTTCATCTATTCTGCATATTGTAAGATGTTCACTTTCAATTTATTGAAATTCGTTTTCGTATTCATTATGACGCCCTTCGCTGGGCGCCAAATTTAAAATTTTTTTTCGTAACGGAATAATTTTTCTCCACTACTAGTTGACTTTTAAGTATTTTCAGGTAGGATTCCATGTTTTTCAATGAAAATATTTCTTCAAGCTACTGTCAATCCCAATGCCACATCGATAAAATAATTCTTGAAAATAACTCAAATCAAATATGAATTCCTCAATTCAAAACAATCATTTTTTACCTATTGTTATCCACTCGTTGTATAGAAATTTAAATATTAGTATAAAGAATCAGAGAGATTAAATTATTATTATCTGTTTGCTCGCAAAAAGTAAATATACAGAATACAGGTGGGACCTGTCGAAGAAATATACGTAAATAAATTTTGAATTGTGATCTTTGTTTGAACGTTTGCTTTGAGTCGATCACTAAGATATTTCCTCAGTTTGTATGGAATTGAATTTTACGTATATCGAAAGTGTTTTCGAACAATAAGATCTCCGAATTTGAATCTTTTATTTGGGAAACTTAGTATCAATCGGAACAGGTCAATGAACCAATGAACAAAAATAATTGTGATTTCTGTATCAGTCCAATGAAAAAACTAAAAAAAGAAACTTTGAACGGTTCGTTCGGTATCCACATCTGGATTCCTTCAACCATATACAATGCAGTATTGCCTTTCTCTTCGTTAAATCACTTTGTCCAAGCTAAAAAGATAAATTATTGTTTTGAGATTTACAGTCTCAATGTTTAACCACAATTTACAGAATCCAAGCATTACCTGTCACTTCTTTACACAAACTGCATTTGCTTGAAGGGATCACTGCCAAGTTTGCACATGATGTAAAAAATTATAATGCTATTACTCTTCCAGATATATAAATCATTATGCTTCGGGGGCAGGCAATAAATAAAATTTATGCGTGTGAATTATAATACGCCAAATATTTTATGTTCTTGCCTTAATTTTTGCTGTAAGTGGGGTGTAATTTGAGAAATACTGTCAATGGTATAAAAACGATTATTTAGGTTGCTGCTGTTGTGCAAATATACCGACAGATGTTTGTTGATCAGGTGTGCATGGAAATATACAGTAAGAATTAATAATATATGTTTTCATTTCCACCTTTAACAGGGCAATAAAAATCATAATTGATCGAACTCAATTCAGAATATATGTATGTTGTTTCAGATGGTGCAGAATAAGTTATTGAATTACCTGTTTGTATAATTTTCCAGCCAATTAAGTGTGGAAAGTGAATGTTTTCATTCTTTTTATTTGCTACAAACCAAACTCAAATTCTGCACTTAATTCTGTATGATTGATAAATAACGTGTCATGGTTGAATTGTTAGATCAGAAAACCAATCAACGAGATTTATCGGTATAGGCAATGAACAAAGATTATCGTAAATATATATGGAGATTTGAGAATCTATTACACTCTTTCATCAGACAAACGAGAAAAGAATTCTGAAAATTTTCTCGTTTGTCTGATGAAAGAGTCAGATTTGTACTCTGAAACGTTACACTTCGTTCTGTTTATCGTTCGTATTGTTCCGAGAAAATAATTCTGAAAATTTTCTCGTTTGTCTGATGAAAGAGTCAGATTTGTACTCTGAAGCTTTACAGTTCGCTTTGTTTATCGTTTGTATTCTTCCGAGAAAATAATTCTGAAACTTTTCTCCTTTGTCTGATGAAAAAGTGAGATTTGTACTCTGAAACGTTACAGTTCGCTTTGTTTATCGTTTGTATTCTTCCGAGAAAATAATTCTGAAAATTTTCTCTTTTGTTTGATGAAAGAGTCAGATTTGTACTCTGAAACGTTACAGTTTGCTTTGTTTATCGTTTGTATTCTTCCGAGAAAATAATTCTGAAACTTTTCTCCTTTGTCTGATGAAAGAATGAGATTTGTACTCTGAAACGTTACAGTTCGCTTTGTTTATCGTTTTATTCTTCCGAGAGAATAATTCTGAAATTTTCTCTTTTGTCTGATTTGTACTCTGAAACGTTACAGTTCGCTTTGTTTATCATTTATAGTGTTCCGAGAATATAATTCTGAAAATTTTTTCGTCTGTCTGATGAAAGAGTCAGATTTGTACTCTGAAACGTTAACAGTTCGCTTTGTTTATCGTTTGTATTCTTCCGAGGAAATAATTCTCAAAATTTTTCCTTTGATGAATGAGTTAGATTTGTTCTCTGAAACGTTACAGTTCTCTGTGTTTATCGTTTGTATTGCTCCGAGAAAGTAATTCTGAAAATTTTCTCGTTTGTTTGATGAAAGAGTCAGATTTTTACTTTCAAACGTCACAATTCGCTTTTTTATCGTTCGTATTGTTCCGAGAAAATCATTCTGCAAATTTTCTCGTTTGTCTGATGAAAGAGTCAGATTTGTACTCTGAAACGTTAAAGTTCGCTTTGTTTATCGGTTGTATTTTTCCGAGGAGATAATTCTGAAAATTTTCTCGTTTGTCTGATGAAAGAGTCAGATTTTTACTCTGAAACGTTACAATTCGCTTTTTTTATCGTTTGTATTCTTCCAAGATAATAATTCTTAAAATTTTTTCGTGTGATGAAAGAGTCAGATTTATACCCTGAAACGTTAGAGTTGGTTTTGTTTATTGTTTGTATGGTTTTGTTTATTGTTTGTATGGTTTCGGTATTATTCATTAGGCAATCTGTTTTCCAAGAAACTGCCCTTGACAAATAGTTCAATTCTGCAATCCGCAAGAGCGTTTCCCATAAAAATTAATTTCATTTAATTTTAATAGTTCGGTTTCAGAAATTGGGAGTGAAAACCGAAAAAGAAACCTAAAAATTAATCAAATACACAGTGTTCTTATTTTTCTCTGGAATTGTAAAAACATGCAATAGGTGCTGTGGACTGTTAACTAGTCTCATAGCATTATCCGTCAGTAGTTTCTTTATGATACGTCAGTTATGACTGTAATTTATTATATTTTCACCAATATTTCTTTTCAATACTTTAGAAGTTTCTCAAAATATTTCTTTTCACCGAAACAAATATTATACCTTATATCTAACCGAACCTAACCTAACCTAACCTAACCTAATGTACATTATTGGATAACTTTCAGTTGTCTATTCCTTCAATGTACAATATGAGAATTTTCGATGCTTCTAACCCCAAAAAATTCGGCTTTAGCTCGTCCCTGCTTCCTTCCATTATTATTTAAAATTTTCAAGCTCCTAAACACCCTTCATGTTCACTTTATCTTTCAATAGTTTAATTTTTCGTTAGTGAAGACTATTACTAGTAATATTCTCATTAATTCTTAAAATTTCGATTCTGAAGAGTTAATGGCACTGCAAAAATATTGACACAAATGTGTAGGAGAAGAAGCATCGTGTATGTTTAAAGGTATGTATATTTTCCAGAGTTGTTTATCGACTCTGAATTCCTGTGTATAAGTGATCGTTTTTGCAAAAGTGGATCCAATTTCATACAATTATGAAATTAACACCTCGGCTTACCTATAGAGCGCAATCAAGTCTCATCTTTATGCATTACCGGCTATAGAGTGTATGTAAATTGGCCATAATTTCACGGCTTCTTTTAGTAGGCAATAAATCAAATTAAATGAAAGGCTTCATCTCGTAAAACTGCAAGTTGTTCTTTATTCAAGATGAAGTTGATCAGTTCATCGAAATTCCTTTTGTTAGTTTAATGGATATTTCATTGGGAAAGGAGCACGAAGAATTAGTTGTAAATAAACAGGAACTGCCAAGAAAGTAGCAGGAAAATTAATTCATCGATAAGTACGTTCAAAGCTAGTGTTGGAATTATTTTTGTGTTTGAGTTGAAACAACTGTCCTCTTTCCTCACGAGATTTTAATCGTCACCCAGAATTAGCCTGCCTGATCTCAAGATTTGAATCCATTGGACTTTTGCATTTGGGGTTTTCTTAAAACACTGATTTATTCCACTCCCGTTAAAAATATCGATGATTTAAGGGTTCGTATCATCGTAACATGTAAGACTATTAGAAATATACTAGGATTTTTTCAAAGAATACGGAATTCAATTAGGCGAAGAGTAGAGTCCTGCATTTTTGGTCGAGTGGTGCCATTTTGAATATTCGTTATAATTTTTGTAATTGAAATGTTCTCCATATTATTATTAGTTTTTTATAATTTGTTATTTGTTATCAGTAGTACAAATATTGTTCAATCCGCTCAAATTTAATATTCTTCAATTAAATGAAAAAAAGCTATTCTTTCAATGAAGTTTCATTTGGTTATGAACAATGTGGGAAGTCATTATAAAAATGTCTAGATATTGGAGGAAATCAGAACAATGAAAGTATTTGTCACATGACTTCATTTGACAGCAGCTCACCTCCCTGTGAATTTATGGGGAAAAAGTTTGAGCAGTATTTCATTTTTTTGTGATCAAACTAATAACTTCATGATCAAAAGTCAAGATATAAAAGTTGCAGATTGTTTCTGACTTTTCAAAACAATTTTAGGAATAGAAAAATATAGGCGCATCAAAAAGTTCTGATGTAAAATATTATAGGGTTGATTTTTCAGCCCCTTGTGGTTACCATTTTATAAGCATCAGCTATCTGCCAAATTTCATTGTTCTGAATTTTTCCGAAGTAAATATATTAAATGTAACATTTTTTTACCTAATTTTAAAGAGCTCTATCTTGGAGGGAAAAGGGTGTTGAACAAAAAGTTATGTAAAAGACCCGCCTTAACTTTCGCTGAAGAATCAATCGCCCATTGAAATCTTTCGCATCAATTCAGAAATACCTTGTATATATTTTCCATCTGATAAACCACCGGCAGCATAGTAATGCTCATTATTTTCAATATAATTCCGCGAGGATCGAACGTTTTTTGCGTTTGATAAGGTTAGTTACAGTCTGAGAAGTATCAAAATGTACATTTTATCTATTCTTTCAGTGAGATTTATTCTCAAATATTTCTACACGATTGAATTCGCAAAATAAAGCTCTCGTGCACCTTCCTCTCTAGCAAGCCAATGGACATTAGCACAACCAACAAGACAAATCACTTCATCGTTTGCGGGAATCGCGTCTCTCCGACCTTGAGAAATATAACAGACATAACCACACTTTCTTCTTCCTCGAAACAGCTGTCAAATTGAATACTTGATTTTGGAATATCTAAAATCGAAATGTAAAAACGGATTTGTCGGGATTCAGGAATCACAAAATCAAAATCAGACTAAGATTTTTCGATGAAACCATTTGAAAAGCAAATTTCCAACACCAATGCGAGTGTTTTGTCACACCTCAAATTCCTGTAGAAGAACTCTGTTGGAGTAAATGAAAATTTTGGAAAAATGTTATGGAAAACCCGTTTACCTTAATCAGAGAATCTTTGTAGTTTCACATCAAATGAGATTCATTTCAATATAAAATCAAATTATGAATAGACCAACTTTGTTCGATTCCAATCCCAGTGTTTGTGCAATCATATACAATTTTATTAGACATCCCATCGTTTTAATTGAATAATGGAGGTTGTAATGCTTTTACTTCAGTTGCAATTCCTTTATATTATATAAAATGAACATTATGAATGAGTCCACCTAAGTTCGATTCCATTTCTTGTTGTATAATTAAAACATTTAATGAGGACTGTCATCATAAAATAGAACCTCAAAGATGACTTAACAATTGATTTGGTTGTAAAAAACTGTTTGGATTATATTCTTAAATGGAGCAGATACGAAATTATTCATCAATTAATAGGATGAAAAATTCATTTCAGTTTGTTTACATGTTTATAACCTCTTCAAGCGAGTCCGACAACGGCGAGAGTGACGTAATCCTATTCCTGCAATCTGATTGGCACCCAAAGCACCCCAAACGCCTACTGATTAGCTCGATTCAGGGTCATATCAGCGTTGACATAGATTTCCTAAGTAAATGACGCGAGTGGTTTATCTGGTAGATCTGTGACATTAGTATCGATGGTAGACTCCTACGCTGACGTGTGACGTCGGAAGCGATCTTGCGCATTTCACCCAATTTGAACTTGCGTCCCGCTCTGACCTTTTTAATACCGAATTATTTAAAATTCGCGAATTGCTAAAGTTTGTGATAGCCTACATTATGATTTTGTATCGAAATATAATGAGAAAAACATAAAAATATGATTATTTGTGTAACATGCAAGACACATATTCATTACAACCTGTAATTCATAAGATTCCGAATTCACCGTGTTTATTTTGAGATAAAATGATTGAACCGCCAATCACGAAGTAAAAATTAACATTTCTCTTTCACCGTGTCCCCACTTACATAATTGCAGTATGGGAAACCCGCTCCTTATGTACATAATGCCGCATTTCGTCCAAATTAGGAACGGAGTCAACAAGTCAAAGAGATGGGAAGGTGATAATTTTATTACGGTATAATTTATTTTCCTTTCGAATACGTCGGGGATTAGAACACGAAAAGCAAATTTGTCTTTTTCTGATAAAGATTCTAGCAGATATAGAACCGATAGTTCAAGATGAGAATATGTAATTTCAGTGCTACCAACGTGAAGTCGCTTTCACATCATTACTCAGGGATAAAGTCACTTGAATACTGGATTTTAAATAGTTGGAATTCGGATATTCGTAGAATACTCGGTTACATTCTTATACATAATGAAAATAATAATAAAATAATAATACTAATTATAATAAGCATTATTCATCCTGTCAGACATTTTCAAAATGAATAGGACGTGTCAACGATTGCAAAGGTAACAACAACAAAATGAAAAAAAAGACATGTAATATAAAGGGTGTATCTGAATAACACCGAAAAAATGTAAGGAGTGATTTCTGTAACGAAAATTAAGGTAGGTATTTGTTATAAAATTTAGTGAAAAACCTTTCCCCCCGGAAGAGATACACCCCTCCGAAGATTAACAAAAAAAAATGATTCTCTTTTTTATTTTCCCTGTATATAAAGCCCAAAACACGAAACTTGGTAAATATTATTTGTCAATAAAACTACGAATTTTGGAAATGTTTCAACCCTGAAGTATGCTTGGCAGGGTTGAAATAGTCAACCCCTAAGAAATTTTTCTTTACAACCTTTTTTTCGGATGCGAATTTTCCTTTCAGAAAAACATGGCTTGAAAGCCCAATTCATCCCCTAACTTTTTCATCTCTACAATTTTTTTCGAAAACTCAAACATTTACGAGAGAGAAACACATAACTCATGTTAAATAATAGAATTTCATTGAAAAACAGCCAACTAAATTATGATTCTTAGGCTAAGACTTTTACAACTGAAATAATGGCGAACAAGGAACAAAACTCTGTCGAGTATCGAAAATACAACGGTAATAAATGTAGAAAATGACCGCCTTCAGCTTCAAACAAGTATTTACTCTTTTCCCATTGAAATGCGTATACGATGAAATAAGTCTGCTGAATTTCTTATCGTTTAACCCCTGCTACAATGCGGTTTCGTAGATCATCGATATTTTTTTCTCGGAAATGCTTGAGCTTTCGAAAAAACTTGTAGGAATAAATAAGTTAGTAAATGAATTGGGCTTTTCAGGCATGTGGTTTCAAAAAAAAAATGTGTATCCAAAATAAAGTTATAAGAAAAAATATTTTAGGGGTTGACTATTTCAACCCTTACTAAGCATACTTTCTTAATGTTTGTGAATCTGACCTTCGTAATGATATTCCAAACTTATATATTATGCAAATATCGAGTCTCCAAGTCAGTAGTTATTGTGTTTACGATCGATCTTTTGGTCCTAGAGAACAACTTTTTACGTTCACATAATTCCTGAGGGCTCCAAGCCTAAATCATTCTCTTCTCATAGAAAGTTACTTGTGTCTTGGTGGTCTGAAGAAATCTCAAATAATGTTAACTGGAAGCTAATTTTCGTGGGAATTCCTCATGACGGATATCCTTGGTATGTCCACTCCCTATTCCATATAACTCGTCCATTGAATCAGAAGAACCCTCAGATAACATGAGAAAGTAAATAAAATGATATAATTGATTGACACTCACCCTTTTCAGGAAATAACTGAAAGTGTCCCACTACATGGGAATTTTTCAACTGAAAAAAATAGAAAATAATTAACAAAATGAGTTGATATACTTCAATTTAGTCTATGATCGTTTTGTTTTTGATGTAATTGAAAAAATCGGTTTTAATTTGATGTTTGTGTAGATTATGGAGCATTGTCTTCAATAAACTAAACGACTTTTGAATACAAAAAATAGATTTATGTAGGTATCATTTGTAGGTACTACACGTGCTCCGTCAATGAAAGGTAGTTAGAATTATTCTACTGCTAATTATGAAAATGAAGGAATTCCTGAAGGATGAATGATTTTTATTAAACCATCAATCAATTCACAGACACCTTTTTTTCCTCATTTTCTGTTAGAATTATTGAAGCATGAGAAAAGACTCCATCCCTGATAAATTAATTAGCTATGTATGGTAGATGTTGACAGATTTTGAAGAAAATTACTAACTAAGTGCTAATTACACACCGATTTCAATATAACTGGAATAATGATTATTGGTGACTGATTAGTGTCAACAACAGTAATTGAGGGATTGCAGCTATTTTAAAATGTGTTAAAGCGAAAAATTCTGATATTCATATTCATGAATCTATTACTACCTTGGCCTGTCATTTTTTCATCATAGGATTGAGTTTTACCTTCTCAATGGTATTTGTTTCAATTGATGAAGTTACAGATAAACAGCGGTGAATTATTCATAAAGTATGCCAACTCAATACGACTTGTTCTGTGTCTATCGGGCCTTTTGAAGTGTAAAAATGAATATTAACATTTCAGTTATCGTTTAAACAATTACTTCCGAAACGAACAACTTGGAGATCAGATATTTCAAAAGCATATTGAAACTTAATTACAGAGGCCAAATATATGAATGGGTAAAATACACCCAATGATTTCGAATATAAACCCCTTGAAGAATTCGATATTTCGAAGAGCGTAGATCGGATCGAACTGAAATCTAGTACTTAGTTGAGCGATGCCTACACTTCAAGGTTCATGCAAAATTTTTTGTCAACCAAAAAGGCTGGTTCGTGGAAAGTCCAGTCCTATGTCGATGAAATTCTACATGAACCCTCATTACATCAGTCTTCAACCGAGTATTAGTTTCAAATTCGATACGATCTGTATTTTCGGAAATTTCGAGGAAATTTTGAATGGATATATTCTCGAAATTATAAGGTAGATTTTACGCATTCCAGAATTCGACCTTCGAAATAAGACTTCCTTTTCTATACATAGAGTTTCCAAATCCCATTCAAATCGACAACGAATCCGAAAAAACCTATCCAGCCAACCTGAAGACTAACACTTGGTTGGAATATGAAATCTTGAAGGCCATAATAATAACAATGATAATAATAATAATAATCCACAGCTAGGAACACACCAACCGAAAGGTTGTGAGACCGGAACCAATAATAATAATAATAATAATAATAATAATAGTAATAATAATAATAATAATACTAATAATTGAAATATATTGAATGAGTGCTAAATATTTGATTTTCGTGCTTAACCTCAGTGTGCGCATATACTCAAATGTCAATTCGAACTTGTACGTGCAGAAATAAGAACAATATACAGTGTGTCCACGGATTGGGTGCCGGTAAGGTGTAAATCACGAAAAATTTTCGAGTAGACTCTGATATTCTGGGGATCGCTCCTGCTTGGTCTCAAACTGAGATGTTGAGAAAATGAGCCAAATAAATTAATATACAGGGTGGTTTAGAACTGATATAATGAAAATTATTAAGAATAAAGTACCTTTGTTTTAAAAGATATCGAGAAAGTTTATTGAGAAAAGTTGTTTGGAATGACGAGCTGCTGCAGGAACTCAATTTTCAGATAAATCAGCCTACCTTGACTTTATAATTTGGTCATGAACATTTTGTTAATCCGATACGTGAGATATTTTGTCATGGTTAAAAATTAAAATTTTGAAACTATTTTTTTAACAGGGTTACGTGATACCGCAACATTTGGCCAGCGTTCATGGAATTGTCTTATTATTCCCTGATAGAAATGTCTGCACCTAAACCGTAGCACTGCACAATAAACACTCTTTGTTCTATGGTCAACATATTTTTAACTGGAAAATTTTCTTTTGTGACCAATAAAATTTACCTTTCAAGTCACGTCTGGCATTTGTAACCATGGATATCGAATATTTTCATAACCTATTCACAAAATCAAAGTTGATCGATTTACCTGAAAATCGAGATTTAGCTGTGCCTTTTGATTTTAAACAACTTTTCTCAATAAACTTTCTCGATATCTCTTAAAACGAAGGTGCTTTAATCTTAACAATTTTCCTTAAATCAGTTCTAAACCACCCTGTACGTTGACTGATTTGGCTCATTTTCTCAACATCTTAGTTTGAGACCGAGCAGGACCGATTCCCAAAATATCAGAGTCTAACTCGAAAATTTTTCGTCATTTACACCTTACCGGCACCCAATACGTGGACACACTGTATATTGAAATTGAATAATAATAATAATGATAATAATAATAATATTTATTGATCTTCTGGATTAAGAATACAATATGGGGCAGGTCATTAAAAGCAAAAGAGTACATCCCGCACAAACAATACATATAATCATTCAAGAAAGAATTTTTAGTTGAAAAGGATAATATAGCTACAATTCCCAGATTTGCCACTTCAAATTATTTTCTCCACAAAATACCACATTCATACTTTCCACTCGAGATAAATAATGTCAATATTTGCTATTGGTACGAGCTGGTGAAATTTAATCTTCATCAGGTCAAATTCAGCAGCTTGTTCAGAAGTACCTACTGGCACTGCTTGAACATTTAGATTAAATATTTGCTATATGAAATTGGAGAAATCTAAAGTAAACCAGTATGTATATATTCTTCTAGAATTCGGTAATTTGTAAATCGTGAAGTCTTCGCCAAACAGTTTTAGTTTGTTTTGCACCTGTATCCCATTTCGTTGGGAATTTCTCGAAGAAAACGATCTAAGATCTTATTTTTAATTATACAGTGTGTCACTTGAAAAGGTGTCACCCTTAATAGAATATAAGATGTACCTCGAATAGCAATAGGTTTCGTTTGTGGATTGCAGTTTTATTTATCATTTTTTTCGCATTAAATAAAAAAAATCAAAAAGAATGTGCAATGTTGATCGTGTTTTCTTCATTTATTTTCAGCAAAAATAACTTATATGGATCAACAAATCTAATAAAAATTTACATTGCAAGTTCTTACTAAAAAATTGACCCGTAAAGAAGAAAAAATTGTAGAAAAATCAATCTGGTGCCTCTAAGTTACACCCTGTTTTTTTGCTTTTTCATTTGAATTTTCATTTAATACCAGCATTCCAAAAATCCAGAATAATACTGTGTTCCTCACGTCCATAAATATCTAAATTTATGTCTGAATTTCTGAACGCATTTAGCTCAAATCATCTATTCCACTCAAACTGATGACGCGTTAGTGCTCACTCTTAATATCTTAGCCTCCTACAGAATCAGAGAAAATGCCAAAAAACGTATACCTTGGTTTGCAGGGGGACATTTTATGCGGTTGGTTCCAATTAATTTGTTTCAACCCTGTGATTTGATGTCAGTGACCCTTAAAATCTAAATGGAAAGGGGGGTTAAGTGACATCTTGTTTCGAAGATAATTCGATTGCCACCTCAAAAATGCCATAAAATCGACCTTTTTTGATAGTGCTTCTGAAAATTGCAAGAAAAAGTTATTATGATAGCAAAACTTGCGATAAAACAAAAATGATGAAAATGTTTACTAATAGGTCAAAAAATAATGTTTTTTCCCTCAAACCCTCAATTTTGATCCCTTAGGGTACATCGATCCTGCTGAAAAGCTTGGAGGATCAATCTCGAGCGACACACAATTTTTTCTACCAAGTTTCACGGATTTCGGTTCAGTACTTTCAGAGAAAAGCCCCGGACAACAGACGACGGATGGACGGAGTTCATTCAATTTTACATACTTCAAAATGTAAACTGTGAAATTTTCAGGGGGGGTAATTTTTTTTTTTGATCGATCACTGAGGTTTATCATTTGATTTTATCAAATAATAAACCAAAACTTCCAGCCCTACGACAAACCTTTTATCCACGATATTACTGAAGTTGATGTTCAACTCGTCCATTATTTTTTCCACTTGTTTAAGATGTACTAACAAAATGGTCCAGTATTCAACATTTTTGAATAGACATTTGAGATTTGAATGACCGCAAAAACATAAATATGGATAACTGTTACAAGAAATCATTTATGTATATTGATTGACACATGAATGCTTCATACGGAGACAACTTAATATGAAGGTACCTTCATAAATTCTCCTTTCAATAACAGTAATTTAATTACTGATGCAACGTCGCCGAGTATTTAGTGTCATAAAAAATCATGTCACAACAATTTTTAAGGTGCGACTAGCGCCGGCGCTTCGTCTGTGGAATGTCAACAATGCATCGCTAATTCAGAAGCAAATATCGCTAATTGCTGGCACCTGTGATGGTTTACTTTACAATGAGCATTCCCCTACCACTCATACGACCAATCAAAATATTTCAAAGTCATGACGGATGTTGTTAACTGCAATATAGCCTTTGCAGTGACCTGATACGTCAATAGAATGAACGTTATGCAAATCGATCAAAGAATTCTGCACTAGAAGTTTACGATTAACAGGATGCTCCTGAGAGATGGCGCTCTGCATGTAGTTATACTGCTGTGTTCCATCTAGCGGCTGATATAAATCTAGAGTCCTATTTCGCGGTTTACCTAGGTACAGTGGTCTGAAGATCGGTAATGACCGTGAAACTGCAGTATTCCTACTTCCTGAATACCACTTCTTCTGAGTAGATGTTTGGATCAATATGGAATATTTCTTGATTTATCGACAGAAATTCGTCCTAGTGATAACGTTTGTTTATTATTACTGTAGCTCTCTTTTTTCCTCCATGAACCAATTCCTATCATTACCAACAGTGTTTTCCTGATATGTCGGCCGTTAGGTTGAGCGTCAACACAACAACTTTCAAAAGAAACGACTTAAACTGGATATTTGCGTAGCAACAATGGAGATTGAATATGAAGGTTGAATTCATAAGTGCATGATGATTCCGTAGATATACTCATCCGTAATTTTGAGATTTCTTAGTTAGGATATAAACATTCAACATCGATCAAAAGATGAAAAAATGCAAATTTGACAAATGTCTCAAAAAATATATTATCGAAAGAAACAATTCTGCAGATTTTCTCGTTATTGTCCCTGAAGGAGTAAGATTCAGACTCTGGAACGTTACAGTTCACAGTTTTGACCGTTGCATTGTCCCGATATCGTTCATTAGGCCTCATTTTTCCTTTAAACTGTCCTTGAAACAAGTTTTTTAAACCGCAAGGGCGTTTCCTATCAATGACAATTGTGATTTCATTTTTCCAGCTTTGATAGATAGTTAGTAGTGAAAAACCGAATAACACCTGAAAAATAATGCAATTTCCTCCCACAAAAACCTTCAATCGATTTTCGAAAGATGAGAATTGAAACAAGTAGATTTAGTGGGTCTCATCTACACGGCTTATCTTTTCGTTTTCCACCTCCTCAAATTCGAAACCTGAGTATCATGAGTAATTGGACTTATTATTATTCATTGTGTATATGTAAACGACTGCGCCCTCTATAGTGGATTAGTGTAGGCGATTTACACAGGTAATTCGAAAATTAGAGAAAACACAACACATGACATAAATATGAAATACAATCATTAAAATATAATTTATGGATAAAAGAAGATTAACAATTGTGAAATAATATAAAAGTAAGTCTGCGTGTGAATTGTTTGTTCTAATAATAACTTTACATTAAAATGTATTAACGTTATAATTAAGAAATATCTTACGAAAAATCAATATTCATATTTATACGACAAATAGGAAAATATTGTAATTTATATATAGTAAATGTGATTAATTACGTGGATAGAGTTAATTGAGAACCTATATTGAGAGCTACTCTGATAATAAACTGGACAGACATCATTTATCTTACCATTTTTTGACAAATAATGTGACATGTATATTATTTTACCGATGAAATTTATATAGCCTGGTTTGATTTCATGTACCGAAGCTGCGTACTAGCATTTAGTTGAATTCTAAAAGATTCTAGACACACAAGCAGAAACAAACTTTCATAGAAAACTGAAAATACGTCTAAAAACCCATTGCAGTTGATCTGCTCTTGACATTGAATCGGTTAAAACCTTTTTCTGCTTGAATGAAAGCGTTCCGTAGATCTTTTGCTACGGGATTCGGAATGTTTCATCCTGTATTATTGCTATAGCAGACACCTATAACCGTTACGCTAACTATACACCAAGAAATATGGAAAATTCAAAATACGAAAAAACCATTCATTTCATGTCCATGAGGAATTTATTAACCTGTTTGTACAATTTGCGAAGCACCTGTGATGGTCGGATATTGAATTTGCATTCCAGAATGTAATGAACTAAATATTATAAATATATTTCAGTTGCACTTGCCATAAAACTGACAAAAAGATAAATTGTAATATGAAAAAACAATTTAGTGCATTTTGCTAAAAAACTTGAACGTTCTGGTGAAATTGAAAAGGCTTCAGTTCAGATCGGTTACTGAAGCTTCATTCTTCATTCTAGAAATAGAAACTTTAGTATATATTGCACTATGAAGCCAACAAACAGGGGCAGTTTAAAATACGACAAAGCAATTTGGTTCGTATTGGGAGAAATTAATGAACAATTTACTATTCTTTTGGTTGCATACTAGAATAAAAAAAGACAAATTGTACAAGATGAAAAACAGTCAAATATAGATAATTCAATATACGAAATAAATAATTTAGTGTGTTTTGCTATGCAAATGATGACATTTCAGTGACAACTTTAGCACTTTATACAGTGAGTTAAGTAGAAGCATTTTGCTAGAAACTCATCAGAAACTGAAACAGATATATACTCCCGTTTTACCAATCATATTATAGTCTAAATAGAGACAAATACGAAAAAAAAATTATTTGCAATTTGCACATCGTTCATTGGTACAGGTCGGTTTCTAAAGCTTCATTCTTCAATCTAAGAACTATAGCAGGTATACAAACATCAATCGCACGTACCATAAAACAATCACACATACACAATTCAAAATTCGAAAATAGTATATAATTCACCCAGCATATAATGACTGCTATTATTCACTAGGGTGAATTTGTGAAATCACGAGTGTCGCAAATCACCCAAGTGGATAAAAGCAATTATATGCGAGTTGAAGACTATGGTTTGTCTACGACTCCATCGGTAAAATTGGAATAATTCTGTATTTTCTACACATACAATAGATCTGTCAAAATGGTCAACTTTATTCTCTGTGATTGCTGGAAATTGTCAAGCTTACGAGAAACGTCAAAATTCTCACTTGATCTATGGATGGAGTGTATAATATTCATTATACACGCCTATTATCCACGTTTGATATAGAAAAATGTACTGCTCATCTCAAAAGAATATATATTATCCACGGGCTCATAATAACTGTCATTTACCTTCAACAATAGCCATCGAAATATATTTATTATTCAATGGTCGCGGACAAAATAAATTGAAGTCGTATTTCTGAGGAAATAATGAACAGTTTGCAACTCTTTTGGTATAGGTCAGTTCCTAAAGCTTCATACTTATGAACTAATGAATTAAAGCAGGTACAATGTTTCAGGCTCCCGATCCACCAACTATAAAACGGTCAAACATAGACAAATGTCGACAATCCTGGCAGTTGCGTGATGCAAAATACTCGAAATATGATCTTGAACTTTCGCATCCAAATGTGAAATACGCATGATATGCAAATTGCGAATAACTAATGCGTCTGGCCATCTGATGGACGATTATTGCAATACTCAGAAATGAAGGAATATATGGTAGGAATTGCGAATCCAGTCTTGAACAATATTTATATGGAAGGAAGAAATGTCAATAAATGGCTTTTTTACGAGAATTTATAGCCGTGCGGTTATAGGAGGGGTATGTTTCGCCATAAAACAGGTGTCGTGTTCAATACCTCATTAAAATCGGGTATGTAGTTACGATTTCATTATGGGCATATGATGGAAAGACGTCTAGAAAACCAATACAGGTGAATATTTCTGTATGTCTAGGTTGTCATGGTTTACTCGGTGCTTACAGCGCGCGTCAAAATTATGAAACAAATTGATTTTCTCAGAAGAAAAATATTTGACAACAAAATCCTGAAACATGTCAATTTTTGTTTCACTTTTACCAAATTTTTATGAATTTTTAAAGGATTTTTGTGGCACCCTGTGCCATCCCCATCAACCCTCTAAATTCTTTGAATAGGAAAAGTGGGTCATGTGGTTCTTTTTTTGGCAAGATCTTTGTATCTTCTTTACAAGCGTGCAGAAATTTTCAAGAAAAAATGTTTTTTTCGAAGAATCAGAAAGTTGTGCATGAACAAAACTGTAATGGTCGACTTCCATTCGGTGACAGATTTCATCAGGTAACATCGTCTCAAAGTAAATGAGCCATGACAAAGTGCACATACTGAAAACCTCTTTGAACTAACTAATTTTTCAAAAAAAAAATTTTTTCTTGGAAATTTCTGCACTCCTATAAGGAAGATACAAAGACCTTGCCAAAAAAGTACCTATACATGACCTACTTTCCCTATTCAAAAAAGTTAGAGGGTTAATGGGGATGGCACAGGGTGCAACAAAAATCCTTCAAAAATGCATAAAAATTTGGTGGAAGTGAAACAAAAATTGACCTATTTCAGGATTTTGTTGCCAAATATTTTTCTTCTGAGAAAATGAATTTGTTTCATAATTTTGACGCGCACTGTATAAGGTCAGCTAATTTCAACTGTTGATAAACGAATGAATCTTCACAAAAATTATTACATAAAAAAAACTAAATTGAACAGACTCTAGAAAAGCAGTAACGTAAAGTCACAGAGAATCACAAGGTTTTTGTTCATTGATGAGCCAAATCAGCGGAACGGTTTGGGAGATATACTCATAAGAATTTTAGAAGTTAATTCGCTGATATAAGTCAGTAACTACTAATGTAACTGGATTGAAACTCCGCAATTATTTGTAGAATACCAATGCGGCAATTGCTTGCAAAATGTCTATGTTCATACTGTTAGAAAATTTTAAAACAATTTTTTTAGAGAATTTTCCAAATTTGTTGATTTTTTTTCCATCAGATTTCACTCGATTTTTAGAGTCGTTGAAGTCAGTATTTTACAACAGAATACCAAATCTTAGTTTCATCCAATTTTAATTTTCATATATATTGCAAAAAAAATCGTTTTTTTTGCGTGGTATACATTTTTTTTGCTGAAAAAAACTTATCCGATCTTAATGAAACTTGGTTATAATGTAGAAAATCCTATTGTTAATTTTGTGTAGTATCTGGTGATGATCGCGTCATCAGAACAAAAAATTCGAGTTTTGGTTTTGAAGCTTTAATTGAAGTTTTCCATTTTGAGTTCTGAAAATTATTCTAAATCAATCGGCGACTTTTAACTCGATCATATTCGTAGTTCTGGAAATATTTGATATTTTGGAAATATTGAGATTAATTCTAGTGATTTCGCGAAATTGGAAATACCTAAAAATAATATTGTTTCGAACTAATCAGTGCTATCATATGAGTATAGATTTGATGTTCCGCAAAAATTCAAATATTGGCGAAAAAGCTGATGGATTCAATTGAGTTCATTTCCAAATTTTTTTTGGTTTAAATTGAAAAAAAAACAATTGGGCTGAATGATTACCTTCTTCTTCCCTATAAAAGAATCAGCTGGCAACGCTGCGAATTTCACAGATCGATTTATTATTTTCCTGCCTTCACAATTATTTAAATGGTTAACACAATAATTTTCAAATGAAATAACTTGAAGAAAAATTGTTCGTATAGTAAGTTTCCTGTTGATATACGAATATTAATTCAATGATTGGATAAAATCCGTATAATGATACCATAGATACCTAGATGAGATGTCCTTTTCCATGATTAAAAAAAAAATTCTCAGAGTTGAAATCTATCGTAAGCACAACAACTTCCGAAAAAACGACATATAGACCCTAGATTTTTAGAGCTCGTTTGAAATCCATGGATGAGTGAAATCCACCAAATAATTCCATAGGAATATGTGATTCTGATTCTGAAAGCTAAAACCGTCCAACAGATTCAATCTAAATTGAACCGACACCTCCAGGTAATTTTAAGACAATGTAATTGAACGTGTAGCTAATGAATTAACTCATTAAAGTCATAAATATCTGCGTTTTCAGCCGAAAGGCATGTCAGTCGTCCTTGCTGTCATGCTCTGTTCGCAACATAAGAAGAGAGATCACGCACTGTCTGTGCCACACATCGTGAACAATTAAGTGTGTTCAGATGAAAACACGAAACTCGGAAACTATTTGTTCGATGAGAAGTGCTCGAGATGATTGAGTTCGATCTGTTTTAATCGTTTGTTTTTTGAGAAAAGCGCCTACGTTGAGAGGTTTTTCGCGCTTGCTAATCTTACTATACAGTGCGCGTCAAAATTATGGGTCAAATTCATTTCCTCAGAAGAAAAATATTTGGCAACAAAATCCTGAAACAGGTCAATTTTGTTCCACTTTTACCAAATTTTATGCATTTTGAAGGATTTTTGTTGTACCCTGTGCCATCACCATCAACCCTCTAAATTTTTTTAATAGGGAAAGTGGGTCATATGTGGTACTTTTTTGGCAGGGTCTTTGTATCTTCACAGGCGTGCAGAAATTTTCAAGAAAAAAATTTTTTTTTGAAAAATTTGTTACTTCAAAGAAGTTTTCAGTATGTGCACTTTGTCATGGCTCATTTACTTTGAGACGATGGTATCTGATGAAATTTGTCACCGACTGAAAGTCGACCATTACAGTTTTGCACAACTTTCAACCCCTACGAACCCATTAATGGAGAAAACAATGGAGTGACATTGGAAATTTATTTCGGCATTGAAGTACCACCCGGAGAATTATTGTGCCTAGTTACACATTCATAAAATTGATGACATTGCGTTGTCGCAAATCTTTCTCTGAATTGAAACATTTTATCGAAAAGTTTCAACTTCAGTAGAAACGTACGAATAACATACCAACTTAAGATCATAACTGAAGCGCAGTGTTTGGCATATTCTAATTTTTCTCGTGAGGGGGTTGAAAGCTGTGCATTAACAAAACCGTAATGGTCGACTTTCATTCGGTGACAAATTTCATCAGGTACCATCGTCTCAAAGTAATTGAGCCATGACGAAGTGCACATACTGAAAACCTCTTTAAACTAACTCATTTTTCAAAAAAAAAATTTTCTTGAAAACTTCTGCACGCCTGTAAAGAAGATACAAAGACCTTGCCAATGAAGTACCACATGACCTACATTCCCTATTCAAAAAATTTAGAGGGTTGATGGGGATGGCACAGGGTGTAACAAAAATCCTTCAAAAATGCACATAAATTTGGTGAAAGTGAAACAAAAATTGACCTGTTTCAGGATTTTGTTGCCAAATGTTTTTCTTCTGAGAAAATGAATTTGCTCCATAATTTTGACGCGCACTGTATATCTTTCATTTCTTTGTGATACAAGCCACTGCATATTTTACCTTGGTTTCACTGATGACGACTCGTACAATGTGTCAATTTGAAAACTGCAAAAGGAAGTTCGTAATGGGACGTTTCATACGGTTGGCCTAATCGATTTATATCAACTCTGCGAGCCTCAAGACGGCAGCCCCTGAATTCTTCGAGGAGAAAGATGGTCCTTTCAAAAGTGCAAAGAGCTTGATGTTCTTTGTCAGTACTTTCATTTGATGAAATAAAAGGGAATTTAATAGTGACGATAGCAACATGAAAATAATGAAAATTTCCTTCTCATAGGTCCATGTACAAGCATTTCACGGTTCCGGTGTGTTTCTAGAGATATATTGGTTTATAGTTTAGAGGTTATTCCCTCGATATCTCAAGAAGTACTAGTGTGATAGGATTATACTTCGTAGTTAGTTGTGGAATCCGAAGTGCCACGTTGGGCAGTATTTCGTGGGGATTGTTTGATGACAACATTTTCAAAACATTTTTTCGTTCTTGATTTACATATGATAAGGAATACAGAAGACCTATAGACCTCTGACTTCACATCGATTCTTTTCTGACTTGCAAACTCCATACACTTTTATAAAGTCAGTCTGTCGGTCTTAAAATAGGTTCATCAAGTTTTTGCAAAAAGAACTAAATCAGGTTGGCACTATTGACATATCGCCAAGGTCAAAATAATTCGGTAGGGCGTTGCCAATTATTGCATATCCATCAATGATTCTACGGTTCAGTTCAGTTACATATACTCCATTCATTTTCGTAAACTATTCAGGTTGGTCATGATTTAGGTCTATCAAGTGTTTTTACCTGAAACTGGCGCAGGTTGGCAATCGTGAAATATCGGCAATGTCAAAATAATTCTCAGAGACGTTGCCTAATGCCAATGCCAATTTCTACTCTCAATCTCAACATTATCATCATGCTTGGAAACTTAAAATGCCGAAGGTAGTTTTGAAGAAGCAGATACAAAGTATCAGGAAGTACTATGTAGAATTGAATTCTCCTTTTTCTGATAGTAGCCCTGGTAATTTGGAATCAATAATTTATCACAAGCTATCCAACATTTTCTACATTTGTGGGTGAAAACCCAGTGTATCGTTCACATAGATTCCCTCGAACTTTGTGAATTAAGTTAGTACTTTTGAGGTGACACAGGTTTTGTAGTACTTCTACATGTTCATACTGGAGTATTTCAAGTTGTGCAACAAGGTATTTAAATGTCTTCTGTAGACTTATTTCTTGAGAATCTCGAGAAGTAGGGAATTTTATAGGTTTGTCTTTTCGTTCAGAATTTTTAATGCTGGGAGATTCAAGTTCTTTTATTTTTTTTTCGAATGAGCTACCACAAAGTAACGGACTACTCTATCCATTATTTTCCAGTATATTTCAGAACGCGATTCTTGATTTCAGTACAAAAAAATAGCATAACTGAATTTTCCAACCCTGTTTATATAGGTGAAATATTTCCAGTGTTAACAGAGAAAAAAGTTTCTTCAACATTCGACAGGTCTTTGGAATGTTCGAATTCACATAATATTTTCCCAACGTAAATAAACATTTTGAAAACAAAGTACGACTACGACCTCTATCTAGAGAGGACAATGTTGTGTAGTTATCTGACAGGAAAATGACTATAACCTAACATTTCCCAAATATACACGAAGAAATGTGTCAGAACGTTATGTCCAACCGGGATAATTTATAAAAGTGAATGGAGTATATGTAATTTCTACATACTTCTTGTAAAATGGAGAACTCTGCGTAATCTGACAGGAAAATCATTGTAACCTAACTTTTTTCTATTGTACAGAGTGGAATGTGTCAAACTGTGTTTCATAGTCTACCGACTGACTTTATAAAAGTGATCGGAGTATAAATAGCTATCCATACATAATATAAACCTGTATGTGACAATTCCGAAGCGAAACTACCAGTTCTTCGTTAATTGGATTGAACAAAATTAAATTCAAATGATTTATCAACATTTCCTGCATTGAAAGAACTGTGTAGCATTCCAATCGCACAATCATCTTCCATTATTAATATTCGGTAATAAAGAGGAGCTCGAAAGCTAAACTGGTCGTGAATCAAGAAAGCAATTCTCTCATAGACATCCACTCCAACGACAATGTAGACATTTTCAAGTACCCAAGAACTATCACTTGACAAGTCAATGGATTCAATATGTTGTGGGAACTTTGAAAATGTTGGTTTAACAGGCATAATGATTATCGATTGGCGCCATACTGAGCAATGTTTCCGAAAGTACGGCACGCGTCTTCAGTGATGTACATGATGTATTCACACATTAACTGATAATAAAAATTGTGGGAACAATTGATTTGCTGTCGGGAGCTTTTGAACGATCCTTCATAATCTTGTGAATTGTTTTACAGTTTTTGAGAACAAGTACATGCTCTCATTTTGACTGAAAGTTACATAGCGAGGTTGTCTTCTCTGATCGTTTTACGTGAATATATATCATTTCCAGAAACATCTGTTATTGTCTCTAGTTCTATTCTGTTATCTCATTATGATATACTAGCTTGAAATTGTCAACCAGCTTCCTACGGTTATTTCCGACAAATCGGCATAAGAATACTCCATTCACTTTTATAAACTATCCCAGTTGGCCATGATATCAAGTTTTTCACTTAAAACTGACGCAGGTTGGCCCTTCTGAAATATCGGCAATGTCAAAATAATTCTCAGAGACATTGCCAAATGCCAATGCTAACTTCTACTCTCAATCTCAACATAATCATCACGCTTGGAAATCAATAATGCCGAAGGTATAGTTGTGAAGAAGCAGAGACAAAGTATCAGGAAATGCAATGTAAAATTGAAATCTGCTTTTTCTGATAGTAACCCTGATGATTTGGAATCAATAATTTATCACAAGCTATCCAACATTTTCGACTTATGTGAGTGAAAACCCAGTATATCGTTCACATACATTCCCAAGAACTTTGTAAATTGAGTTGGTTCTTTCAAGGTGACACAGGTTTTGTAGTACTACTGCATTTTCATACTAGAGTATTTAAAGTTGTTCAACAAGGTATTTGAATGTCTTCTGTAGACTTATTTTTTGAGAATATTATAAAGTAGGGAATTCCAGGTTTGTCTGTTCGTTAAGAAGTTTAACTGAAGGGTTATTCGAGTACTATTTTTTTCCATTGAACTATCACAAAGTAACGGACTACTGTATCCATTATTTTTCAGTAAAATTTCAACAGTAGCCTCTCGATTTCCGTACGAGAAAATAGCATATCTGAATCTTCCAACCAAATTTATGTACGTGAAATATTTCCATTGTTAACAGAGAAGAAAGTTTCTTCAATATTCGCCAGGTCTTACGAATTGTTGAATTTCCATAATATTTGCCAGGTCTTTGGAATTATTGAATTCCCATAATATTTTCTCAAATTCATTATTTTCCCACATTCAAATTTCGAAAAATACGTAATTACTACGACCTCTATGTAGAGAGGACAACCTTGTGCAGTTCTCTGAAAGGAAAATGACTATAACCTACCATTTTCAAAATATACACGGTGAAATGTGTCAGAATGTCATGGCCAACCGGGATAGTTTATAAAAGTGAATGGAGTATATATTACCTATTATACATGAACTTAACCTCGAAATGGCAGCGAAAACGGAAGAAGAAAAGAAGCATAGGAGTCTGTCATCTTGGATTTTCGCAAAATCATAGAACCGATTGACCTACACTGACTACACTCATTCTGTTATCTGTGACTACAGTCAACTACACTAATCTGAAACTAAAACGCGCTTCAGCCCAGAACAAGCATGCAAAACATATCACTATGGATTCATCTTTTAAATATTACAAAGATATATTCGTACATATATTTATGTGCAACAATCAGCTCCCCAGAAGCTATATCATTACCACCACCTGGCATACTTGATTTTTCTGTGCGTCATTTAATATGCTCAAGCGATTCCAAACAACACCTCATTAAAGAATGGAACCCGATCCTTTTATTCAGCGAAGGCGACTATAAGATGTTTATCGAGATAGGGTATTAAAGAACACGGAAAAGATATCTTAAACAAAGCTCGCCTGGAAAAGATCTTAAAGAGATAAAACGTATTATTCGATACTCGTTGAGTGGTTGATATGTCATGTAACCGACGTAAATTGCACTAGATGACAACACATTTGTGTCTTTGATGCGAGGGAATATTAGGGGTGGATTACAAGAATAAGTTAGCATCTAATGGGCGTTCTATCCGAATTTTAAGAAATAGACCTGATGCCGAATATACAAGAAATGTTTTTGAGCTAAGAAGTACAGAAACCTTCGGTTACGTTTACTTTCTTTGCAACCGAACTCAAACTGAACACCATGGGAGTTGGCCGACGACATTAGAAGTGTTGCCGATAGTTAAATTTGAGATTACAGTAGAAACTCTTTAATCCTTTCCCTGCGGTATTTGGGGTATGTTCGGAACGCAGCAAAGCTCGGAACATCTGAAAAGCCGATATTTATTACATAAATCATATAAAGACTTGTTTTACAGAGAAATAAGAGATATATGAAGTGTTTGGAAGCCAAAAAAGCATGAAACTGCACAGTAGAGATGACACAGCGCTATCTAGAATGAAACTGAACATTAAGGGGCGCTACGGGTCGTGAGTCATTGACAAGACAATATTTTCCCTCGTGACTAAGCACGGTCGGATTAACCGGAGCGTCGGACCAGCCGAGAGCGGATTAGAGGGGTTCCACTATACTCTTGACAATTTTGAAAATGCCTACTCGTCAGTTGAAAGCAATGTTAAGCCTAGAAGATTTGTTTCTACATTTCTGGAAATGAATATTTTTCGAAATTTTTAGATAATGAATCTTAGTAAAATATGAACGATTGAGACTGATATCTATCAAATTCGTTTCATTTATTTCACTTCTTCATAACAGGATTTCATGTTTATAAGCAACGACGATTAATATAAATGCATATATAAAATAAAGCGATACACAAATAAAGTTGGAATAGTTTACTAAATATATGGACATTTTTGCGGAAAATCCAGTCAGGAATAAATAAGTAAAATGCCTAAATCTCATAGAAAAAAAGGCATAGAGAGTATAATAAAGACTTATTTCACAGAATGCATTACCACCACAAACATTAACACTCTCAATGGATAAATTCGTTTGAAATGAATTTAGAATATCCCAACAAATGATAAATTTGAATAGAGACAGTTATGCATTCACAGTTAACAAGGTAGTAGGTTATTTGATACACCACATTCCTGAAGTTGGAAATTCACACTGAATAAATCTTTTCGAGTATTGTTATAAAATAATGGTGAAAAAAAATTATTATAAATTTTAATTGAAGCTATTTTAAGATATATCATACTTACAAGGGGGGCATAAATCGAATTAGCATTTCATTTAAGTTTTTTTTCTAGGTATCAGGAGTGTTATCGTTTTTCAGAGATGTTTGCAATTTCCAAATTTCGAATCAAATATGGTCTTGAAGAATTGAGTTGTTCTCAATGAAATTTTCAGGAGATTCAACATTGGAAACTGATTTTCATAATATTTATTAAAAAAAACTTTATTATCGAAAAAATTCTACATGACATATCATCTGGTACAACGAATTAACTTACAAAAATTATTGTTTGATTTTCTCATACATAAGAGTTAAATATCTTGAATGCACGTCATATAAAAATCTGATTTTTTACTTCATCCTCCAAGAGGATCAAATCATAACCTTAAAAGAAGGACATCATTCAAGGAAGACACTTCACAATAAACGATATACCGATTAAAAATATCCTGCATGGACCTAAAGTACGGGTGCTACCGGAAATCTTCAAGCTTTCTCCACACAACATTTCGTACAGAAGTAGGCATGCTTGGCATTTTTTAAGTAGTATGAGTGTCGACGCAATACAAGAGAACATGCAGCAGTTATCAGACACTATTATAGTAACAAATTATTTTCCACATACTTAAGAAGCCAAGTAATTAAAATAACACGTATTAAAATGGAAAAGAAATATATATCTGCAGGTAGTGCTGTGTTGTTGGAATGAACACGCACAGTCAACTCTTAGCCAGTCGAACATATATATTCCAAGAGGTTTGCGAAATATGCCACACAGGGCGATTGAATAATGACATTCAACATACCTTGTTAAACGATAATTTCTATTCATGTATAAGGAATTAATGGCAGAGAGAAAATATTTGAATCGTGATCACTTCATCATAAGAGAAGTCTACTTGTTGCATCTAATTATTTCCTCAATAATCATATTGTGGTGTATTATTTTCGATGTTAAACCTAATAGAGTGAATTATGAACATTAAATTGTGAACGTTTAACCTTAAAACCCGCATTAGAAGTGGTGATTGCATATTTCACTTCGTGTCAGAATTGTGAAAGGGTTCTTAGTGTCACAGATCATACTGGTACGTTGGAACCTTACAGAAATTAGATTTTACGTAGTTCACAACTAATTGAAGCATCCGTCTATCAATTTTTGTGCGGATGTTCTCGTTAACAGCGTGCTATCGTTTTGTCTGTAATTTTTCAGTTTTTTCCCAAAAATGATCTCAAACGACTGGGTTGGACTCACTGATAACGAATCCAGAGTCAAAATCGATTCTGTCCGGCCGGCTGGCCGATGATATGATAATTGTCGAAAGATCAGGTCGCGCATTGAAATGCGCCTGTTAAGCTCGTTAATGGGCCAAATCGGTCGAATGATTCCCGAGTTATGGTCATTTGAAATTTTGAAATAAATTTCCTGATATTTCAGGAACTCCTAATGCGATTGAATTGAAACAGTTAGTTGAAGCATAACAACGCACAACTTTCCACAAAATTTCGTTGGGATCACACAGTCAGTTAATTTTGAGAAAATTTTTTCGAAAAAATTTTTTGCGGAAACTGTTCATTGAATCCGAAAAAAACTTCCGCTCATACCTTGAGCATCTTATTTTACAGCAGTATACCAAATTTCATTTTAATTCGACCATAATTTTTGGAGATATTGAGAAAAAATATATAAAATGTCATCTCCATAGTTGTTTTTTTCGGAATGACTCAAAAAATACTGATTCAATCGTGATGAAATTGGGCAGCTAGTTTGAAAATGCTGATGGGCAACTTTTTGCAAAACTTCGTGATGATGGTGTCATGAGAACAATTTGAGAAAAAAAATTTGTATTTTTTTTTCAAATATTTAATATACTGTGATCTTCGGACCATATTACACACATGAACCTTCTTGTCATTTTTCGATAAAATACACTATTCAAATAAGATCTCATCTGTATTTTTGGAAAAAATTTTTTGAGGCTTAGTTACGAAGTTCGCATTCGTGAATGTGTAAAATCCTCCTAATGATTCCGTAGATATATCTATTGAAATTTTTAATTTTCGAATATTTCCAAATATACAGTTAAGATCGAATTGAAATCCATTAGTTTATCGAAAAAAAATCTAGAAAAGTACTGACGTGAATTGAGCAGCTTCCGAGCGTTCAAAGTTCAAAGGAAGGATATCACCAAAAGTGAACATGCGCCAAAATCTGCTGACTTCACGTCAGTGCTTTTCTAGTTTTTTTCTATTGGTGTACTCTGAGATCGGCTTCTTGTGACCGATTGTTATGTTGAAAACGAATTATTTGTGGATCCTTGTTGATATATCTCAGTCTTGATATTAGTTATACTCCCTCCCCATTCGTATCTTCAATTTAGGAACACCCTGTATAATGGAAAATATGCAGTGAATGTGAAATTCCGAAAACGACTATAATTGAGCTCAATGTACATAATATGTTGAACTATTTCTTTCGCTAATTTAACGTTTGTAGACTCATATATAAAAAAGTCCATCGATCATACTTCAAATATGTTGAATTATAAAATTGGAGGCTATTGCATAACATGAAACTATAAATCACTTATGTACCTTTTACATAAACTATACTATACATAACGTTATATCGTTCGCAAATAGTGAATACAAAATTTGCAAATTTTTCGACGAAATGTTCTCGGATGTGAGATTGATAAATCGAAACGAATATTCGAAATAATAAACTGAAAATAAAAACGAATGTGCATTCTGAACCGTTGAATTCATTTCATACAGAACAAATAGACAGCATATTTCTTTTGTATGATATTTTTACCATTATTCAACCCAAGAATATATTTTGCATAGGACAGAAGGCATTGTACCATCTTCAAAATGTCTTCTTTGCATTGTGACAAAATATGTTTTGTCAATAATTATCACGAATAGTAAGTAGACATCTGGCAAAGGGATGTTGCCAACAGATTTATATGACGAATGAATGTAGAATTGGGTATTGAAAAGAACTTGTTCTTACTGCCCATTTTGCTGAACTATTGGGCAAAACATTTGGGCTGAGGAAATGAAATATGTAAGGGATTTCGCTAGGATATTTCGAGTTTATTTGAGGGATCGAATGAAAAATCTTCCTCATAATATAGCGAATATTTTGACCTATAGTTATTATCATTTCATATTTCAAGAATTTTTCTTTCGGTTCTATAAAAATTAAAATAATTCAGGAAAACAATAGATGTAAAATTCAATATATCTACTTAATTCTACAATAATATTATGGTATATCAATGAACAGAGATAATGGTTCTATTTGATTACTTTTTTTCTGCATTCATGGAAATGATTGTTGTGAAATTTTCTATATAATAATATATCTTTTTTTCATATACAAAAAATATCAATATCCCTAAATATAGGCAATGAATACGACAAAAAAAAGTATTGAACATTTCAATAAAATATAATTTACCTTGATTCGAGCAAGCGGGTACTAATCCAAGGATGTAATCCGAAAGAACCACCGGAAAAACTCAAAAAAAACATTAAAAAAAACCGCACTAAAACAGTTTCCTATGACCACAAAAAAGTGTAAAGTCACATAAGAACTACAACCATTGCGAGCTATTTGACTACTGGTCCATCCGCTCTAGGATACTCATTCTACGGACGACACTGGATAACTACTGACTGTAAAGTATTGAGGGATATGTATCCTTTTTTTACCTAAAGGTTTCTGTCCTACCGGAACTGATTTGAGAGTACTCAGTTGCCAAGATAGCACGTTCGAGATGATGACCGTTACAAATGAAGAACCTGTCATATATGTCAAGTGTTCGGTTAAGTGAGTAGGTAAAAAAATCGGCAATGGGATAATATTAGCAGATATTAAGCACGAAAACTTTAATTGTTTAAAGAAATTCTTATATTATAGCATTGTTACGTTTGGCTGTTATCTTTATAAACCTTCGCTATAGGAAAGCTTGAAAAAGTCCTAAAAAAAATTTCAAATGTCGATTGATCGAGAATTTGACAGGATTTTCCATACTTTTCAGGGTTTCTCAGGTTTTCGCTGAAAAAAGACTGTAATGATTGCGGATTGCAAAATTTGAACTACATAATTAGAGATTCGTACTAATTTGTCAAGGGCAGTTCCTAGAAAAAATGTTGCCTAATAAACAATTTCGGATAATGCAAACGACCAATGAAGTGGACATTTCAAAGTTGACTGACTCCTTCATAAGATAATAAAGAGAAAATTCAGATTTAATTTGTTCAAAATTTCTCTTCATTGACTGATAAAGAAGCATCATTCTGATATTGTTCATTAGGCAATATTTTTTTGAGAAACTGTCCTTGACAAATAGTCTGAATCTCACAATCTTTAAAGGCTTTTTCTATAAATAATAATTTTTTTAATTTTTTTAAATTGAATTCTATGCAAAAGCCCCCCAAAATTTATTTCATTCGATATGTTAACTGTACCATAAGGGCAGTTTCTGGAAAAATGATGCTACCTGAAGAATATCGAAAAATGCAAAGGATTGAAGAATAATACTGTAAAGTTTGAGAGTCTTTATCTGACAAAAATCTCAAATTCTTCAAAAATATTTTTTTGCAGTACTTTGTATTTGGAAATAATAAAATTTTTATTAAATTCTTGATATATTTGTTTAGATATTGGTAGCGAAAATATCATACAATCCCTGAACAAAAATAAAACTTTTATGTTCTGGAAGGACGGTTTTCAATCGAACTAACCTAAACTTGCGTAAATAAATCGATTTCCCTTTTTGATTTCTTCGAGGTCTGAGTAAATTTTTTATATTTGAAGAAAAAATCCCAGGAATTTTTCTAGAAAAGCTTTAAATGTTTGAAGTAAATAGCTGTAGAATGGGAGGAGTAATATTGAAATTTTTTTCTTTCATTTTTCAAATAATGTCTCCACTAAAAAAAAAATTGAATTTTGAAAAAAATTTCATTTATAATTTCCTGATATATGCTCTGGAAAATGAATGTTTCTATTCATTATTTCTCGTAGTTGCAATTATCCCAGATCATAACAGAGCACATAAAATCCAATTAATATAATTAACTGAAGGACATCAACTATTCAATTTATATTTTCTTTGACAACTATGTTCAGAAACTTTTTGGAGATTTCTTGGATGATGCCTTCTGTCACCCTTGATTAATTGACACGAAGATATTTTCGTAGCGCCATGAGTTAAAATAGGAAGATTTCAACTTGAAATATATAGAAAAGTATACAATACTCCAGACTCGACGCCATTCGAAGACTTCTAAAGGGTTGTCTTCGCAGAATTTCCCAGAAAAGATTCCAAAAACAAAGAGATTTGTGTTTTAAAGATTGCCGTCCTTTTTTTAATTCGTCATGGTGTGAATTTCAAGTAATTGAACTTAATTTATGAAGGGTACTTCAGAAAATGTCTTATCTAGTCTATTTTTGTGCGAAGTTCGTAAAGTTGTTTTCATTGTCAAATAATAAAAATTCTGCACCTTACCAATGGCCTTATCGCAGGTACTCCCTGAACAATACAGAAATGGATTACTTGGTACTTTCTACTCAACAGTAAGGACGACCATAAATAGCTGTTAGAATAACTGTAAGTGTACGATAGATATCCCAGATTTGGTCGTATAGCGCCATCAGTGAAAACAAAAATTTATAACTTTAAAATAACAATAACAAAAGCTTTTTTCTCAGAATCCTTGATACGCATATACAAAGAAATGGGAAGCCCCCCAACAACAGAAAAAAATACAACCAAATTACAATGTAGAATTTACATGAGATTAATTCAAAAATTCCGAAATCGAGGAAGGTTCGATATTCCTGATCAAATCTGTGAGTTCTTTCATGAATTGAATCAGATATTTTAGGGAAGATTATTATGAAATATAATAGACATATAGTTGGTGTTTCTTTCAGTTAGTTTAATTGTTTGTATGGGGAAGTTGAAGGAATCTGTAAGTCTTCTGTTCCATATCTGCAAAATGATGTTTATTTTTTAATTCATATTATTACAATGTTGTTCACTAGGCAAATTTTTTCCGAGGCAAATTGTCCTTGAAAAAAACTTGACAAAACTCATAACATT
The DNA here is from genome assembly GCA_958510865.1 of Myrrha octodecimguttata. NCBI lineage: Eukaryota > Metazoa > Arthropoda > Insecta > Coleoptera > Coccinellidae > Myrrha > Myrrha octodecimguttata. The sequence goes on from OY294063.1 coordinate 20,796,257, forward strand.
AGTTGTGTTATTGAGGTTAAATAATGAGATGCCATACGAAAGTATTTAGTGGCTGCGGTGAACACCTCATTATCTGAATTTTCCTATAATCACAATGATTTCCATTACAACAACTCTGATACGGTTAGAAAAATTTTTCCTTCAATTTTTTCTTGCCTTTTTGTGTATTTGTTGGCAGAACATCTCCAAAAAGTATACTTATCTTAAGTCCTTCAGGTACACTCTTTTGGAGGAAAATAACATCCTAACAATAAATTTTATTTCTCAATGCAGGAAAACTGAAATCATCTAGCAATTTTCATCCATTTCCCCTAATCCATCTCGAAGAAAATCAAGGAAAGCCCTTCAGGGTGCCCTCTTCAACAGCATGTACCTTGGGAAACAAGCCTTTCCGAATATAAAATTATCCAGAATAATATATAATTAGATACCAATTATGTATGTACATATGTCCATATTTGTATGGAGACCTAGATGAGCGATAAAGAGAGTAACTAATGAGTAAATTCAATTTTACACGAAAAAAATCAGAGTTTCTATTCAAGAACTATTTTTTCGACAAAAAGCAGAAGCATTGAGGTAAACTATAATTTTCTATTTATTTATAAGCCGCCGAAGTACTGACTAGTAAAAAATTTTCATGAAGGGTTTTTTTTAAGAGGTATAAAACTTTGAAATGGAATGAAACAAGGATGAATTGTTAGAATTGAAATCAAATTGACTTTATTCAAAAGATAATCTTTTGGAATTTCAATTCAAACATAATTTCTGGCATATGATCGCCACGGCTGGCTCGGATGTAATTTAATCTGAAAGTTCAATTTTCAATCACCTTTTCCATTATTTCTGACCGTACTTATATCGGCAATAACGAGGCGAGTGTTGTCCTCCAAGTGGTCTATCGTTTTGGGCTTATCGGCGTAGACTAGCGGCTTCACATATCCCCCTAGCCTAGAAAATAGCCTAGCGGCGTTAAATCGCACTATCTTGGAGGCCAATTCACGGGCCCTGAACGTGAAATTATGCGCTTATCAAACGTTTCCTTCAGTAAATCAATTGTGGCACGAGCTGTGTGACATGTTGCGCCTTGTCGTTGAAAGCACAGCTGCTGCACATCAGCGTTGTTCAATTGAGGAACGAAAAAGTAAGTAATCATGGCTCTATAGAGGTCACCATAGACTGAAACGTTCTGATTCGGATATTCCTCTACAATACGCTCTACCGCAGCAATGGCTTCTTCTGTTCTCACTGTACGACGTTTCTGTGAATGCTCATTATCAGTTAGAGTAAACGTGGAGCGAAAACGGTCCATAGTTAGTCGAATAAATTGCTCTGATGGACGGTTATATTGACCGTAAAATGGAAGTAGAACGCGATACGTATTTCGAAGAGAACCATTATTTTCAAAATAAATTTGCACAATTTTGAAGATTTGTTCAGGCGTCAGTCTTTTCATGTAGAAATGCCAGACCAAACTGAACACAAATCACTTAATAGCTGACAAATGGCAGCCAGTTAAAACAGTGTTGCCAACTTAATGTTCTATACCTCTGAAGAAAACACTTTTTATTTTCAGCCAATCCTGGAATATATACATAAATACTCCTGAATTATAACAAGAAAGATTTTGGTTGAAAATTGTGGGAATTGAAATCATTTTCTTGATGATCTATAAAACTTTATTTCAAGTATTTTCATCCCTGGAAGAACAGCCATGAGCAACGATATCGGTTTGAGTATCTTCAACTAATTTTCACTTATTTCAAAACGAATCGCAATTTTCAAGAATCTGAAAATAATATCATAAAATCCAGTAACTCAATGAGGAAATGAGGATCGATATATCTAGTTGTTATGGGATAACACAAATTGATTTCATAACTCTGATAATGAGGAGGGAATTCAACGACTTGATTCCAAGTTATGCTTTCATTCATCACGTTTTTCGAATGGTTTCTCGATCCTCCTTCCGTTGAAGTGTTTTTTGGTATCAACTTTACGACGGTCAGCTAGACTGGATTATAACTCAATCAATTACTCGAGTAGAAGAAGTAATTCAGTTAGAAAATACTTGTATGATCTTCATCATTATAGAGTTATTGCTGGTATGAATAAGTATGTACGAGACATGCATATACCGGGTGATTCATTAAGGGTGGCCAGTAAAAAGCATAAATAAGGTGGAGTGACATATATCAGCATGTAGTTCTTGATTGGAACACTTGGTATGTTGTCATATGTTTCCGAAATATGTTTTTAATTACTTTCGAATAAAACCAAAGTAGGACAGAATCGGTTCACGCATACAGAGTTGGAAGTGTCGTTTTTTGACAAGAAAATTTTATCCATCCCATCACCAAACAATAGATAAAACAGAAGAATAACTCAAAGAAATGTTGTTGAATAGACAGAGGAGTTTCTTATTTTATTGTCCTTTAACCCTGTTAGTTATAGAATATTTCGTGAAAGATGAAATTATATTTTACAAGTGATAAATTGCGCCTTCTAGTGGAACATATTTTAGAGGCCAATTTTGTCGTAATAATTTTTTTCGGATATTAAAGGATGAACGGTGTTGGATATGGCTGGTCAACACCCTTAATGAATCATCCGGTACTATACAGTACCCAAAAAATTGAGGGAATCGATCATCAAAGACACAAAGGATCTCAGCAAATTTCTTTCCATAATACTGGAGTATATTACTCAGTGACATTAATTAATTCACATGGTTCGCTATTCGGGATTCTCGGACGTTTTGCTACTACGGGTCAAATCATTGTTTAGAGAATAAGACAGAATTGTTTCTATACGTGCATTAAATCGCCATATCCGAGCCTTTGGAGCGGCGAATCGTGATTCTGTGCAGGTGTGCACAGGGGCCTTAGTGTAAAACACGAGCTTGGAGAGCGAACTAATACTGCATTTGCTGTTGAGAGGCATGCAAAATAACTGTTGGAATTATTGTTTCGGGGGCTGCTGCCTATGAAACAGATCATTGCTCCTTCTTATTCGACGCAGTATGACAGCTGCGTGTTATGTTGACGATGTCCTACAAACCCCTCTACTGCCTAATTTCAATCGTCATCTGGACGTCCTTTTTCGGCAAGACAACGAGTATTTCTACATTGCTCGATTATCTAGAACTTCCTCCAAGAAGTTAAGGTTGAAGTTATACTCTTTGCCGTGGCCACCTCGTTCACCGGATTCAAATCTCATTAAACATTTTGGGGTATGATTGGAACGAAGCTGTCTAATTCTCACTAACCTCCACAGACTCTGGCATAGTTGATTCACTAAATTGAGACCAATTGGAAGATTGGTTGATTGCTGGATATCCAATTTTATTCAATTCAATTTTATTCCTTCTGGCGGGTAAACAAGACTAGAGTGAAGATTTTGAAAAAATATATTTCAAAAATCATAATTTCTTAAGTGATAACATTCGTGTGTCATTTATGTTTTGAGTGATTCCTTCGAACGTCATCTACCAAAAAAATGGAATGATTCAATATGAGCCACCCTGTATAACAACTTTCTGATTTTGCTCATTTCAAGCGTAAGAAATGGGTCAAAATCCAATAAGTCACTTGATCTCATTCGAAATAGCCTTCAGAATAAATTTAAGCGAATATATCACGGCCATTGTGTCCGACAAAATCAACAGATATTGTGACTCGTGACTAGTACAACCAAAACATGCTTTGACCAAATTCTCGGAACCTGTAACATAGATTTCGGTAACGCCTTTGCGTTATTTGTTGTCAGATTTACTATGACCAAAATTTGGGGTTTCTTTTGACAATAAATCCTATTCTTGGTCTGCACTTGGAAACCTGTAAATGAAAAAGAGAATGTTCAAGCGGGACCTTTCACTAATTTAAAGCCGGCACTCGGGGGTCACGTTGAAAAAATGTACCAACTTATACAGAGTGTTGCATTTAAAAGTTCGTTTTGTACAGGGTTGCCAATTTTTTGCATGAAACAATTTGAAAACTGTGCACCTGACGAAATATTACCTGAAGCACATTCGTACAAAATATATTTCCACTTTATTTCACTGACTTGTTATATATGTATACAGGGTGTTTCATTGGTAAATGAACATACGGTAACCTGAGCTAGAGCTACCCTGGGCGAGTCCAAAAAACCTATATATGATAGGTCTAATCAATTCCCTAACCGAGATACAGGGCGGTTCATGTTTTCACTGATAATTTCAATTTCTCATAACTTTTGAACTACCCAGTATATTTGGTTGATATTTGGAACATATGATTAAGTTCCACAGGTCGATCGATTCATATTTAAATTACCAAAAAATTCCAGGTCCGTATCTGAAAAATATTGGAGTTCTTGCAAGCTGAGATTCAACACCCTGTATATTGAAATTTTGAGATTTAATTGAGATATTCGAAAAGAGCAGAAAATTTTCAGTACATTTCATCGTCCTGCACGTTATTTTGCTCATAGATTACTTCAGGGAAAGATTCAATTGAATATTTGAATTCCAATAAATTCTTAGCAAATTAGTTCATTGTAATTAAATTGAGAAATTTTTTCTTGAAATGATTGGTATTTTCCAATATTCTAATGATTGAATTGTGAGAAATTTATTTTTATTGTATCCCACAAGGAATTCTTCGAGTAGACTGCGGTTCAAGGTATTATTTGTCTGTGTTAGTTTCATATAAAATCCATATCATCATAATGCCTCACACATTTTCGAATCAAGAATATGCTGATACTTTTTTCGTGTATGGTTATTGTGACGGGAACGGTAGAACAGCTGTACGGGAATATTATTCAAGATTCCCCAATAAATGATTACCACATCATAGAATTTTATCTACAGTTTTCAATTATGTTCGCGAAAATGGACGGTTTCCTACATCGAAAGTGAATAACACACAAGAAAGGCGACACCTTGAAATCGAAAAAGACATCCTTGATATAGTATTCAGAAGATATAGCACTAAAAGATTACAAATATTGAATCATTTCAAGAAAATTTCTCAATTTAATTACAATGAACTAATTTGCTAAGAATTTATTAGAATTCAAATATTCAATTGAATCTTTCCTTAAGTTTTCTATGAGCAAAATAACGTGCGGGAAGATGGAATCTACTGAACCCCATTAAAAATTTTCTGCTCTTTTCGAATATCTCACCTCAAAATTTCAATATACAGGGTGTTGAATCTCAGCTTGCAAGAACTCCAATATTTTTCAGATACGGACCTTGAATTTTTTTGGAAATTCAAATATGAATCGATCGACCTGTGAAACTTGAACATATGTTCCAAATATCAACCGAATATACTGGGTGGTTCAAAAGTAATGAGAAATTGAAATTATCAGTGAAAACATGAACCACCCTGTATCTCGGTTATGGAATTGATTAGACCTATCATATATAGGTTTTTTGGACTCGCCTAGAGAAGCTCTAGCTCAGGTTACCGTATATTCATTTACCAATGAAACACCCTGTATAATTCAAGCTTTGACCAATTTTTTCTGCCAATGTAATGAACAATTTCCAAGAAAAAAATGTTAAAAAAAAATTTGAAAAAACAATTACGGTGTATTACTTTTAATCAGTGGAAGAAAAAATTTTTCGGTGAAAGAGATGCAATGCTCTCCTTCTCAAGTATACGTGAATAACGAGGTAGACTAAGCAATACACAAAGACACATGGGTTGCCCAATATAACCTCACAAAATTGGTAACATCTCTGAAGAGGAAAACCTATCAGTTCTACAATAAATCAAAAAGGATGACAGATCGCACATCTCTGTCCTATATTTTTGATTTATGGTAGAACTGATAGATTCCCTCGTTCAATGGGTGGACAATTCTGTGAGGTTTTATTGGAGTATTGGACAATCCATGTGTCTACGTCTATTGCTTAGACTACACGAACATTTGTATTCAAGGATATCGTAATGCATTCACTTTTCATCATGTGGAACAATGAGCATAATTGTAATAACTTTTAACGAAAACAAATGAATTTTCACTAGTAATACCACTAGAGGTAAAAAAATTTCCGGATTTAATTTGACCTCGTGTGGTATTCGGTAAGAAAATTCCACACCAAATGTGTTTATTTCCAACAACATCAATTTTCGTCTTCATCAAGTACTTCCAAAACATAGATGGTTTTGTCGACTTGATTATTTAGTTATCATGGCAACTCAGTGAAACTCCAAGCTAAAAATTATTTCTGTTTTGAATTTGTCAAAAACAGCACGACGCAGAAAAATGTCTCGCTTCGGTCAAGAGAGTAAAGAAAATATTCGCCAGAATATTAAGCAGCTGAAACCCGCGAATACTAGGAAATTGAAAGCAAGTGCATGGAAGCGGTTTATAAACTTTTGGGTAGAAAAAGCGTATGATTTCAACATAGCGGATATACCTGTGGAGGAACTGGCACTAATTCTTGAAGACTATGACTTCAACATGCGAAAAAAGAACTCCGAAGACTACAAGGAGAGTGTTATCAAAGTTCTATGGAACTCTACAGCTAAGCAGTTGCAGGAATATTTTTTCGAAAGGTATAATCGCAAATTTAATCCAATCCCTGACATAGAATTTGTCAACGCAAGAGCTGCAAAAATGCTAGGCGTCGGAAGCTACAAATAGATCCAACCAAGAGAAAGGCAAGTTCATCCGCACTATCAGCAGAAGAATTGAGAAAATATTCTGTAATTATAAACGTCAAAAAAAATTCCTGTATAATTCGCTGTTGGGTAACCACGAGGGAAACATTTCCACTAAAATTCATCCGTTAAGATGGTGATCTGTCAGAAATACACGTTCTGATTGGTTGAAAATTACATGTGTGGAATTTTCTATAAAATTGGAAACTGTTCTCGAGAATCGAAAAATGCAACTAGGGGATGAGACAAAACCATAAAAGGATATCATTCAGAAAGTGTGTTACATGATAAGATATGAAATTCCATTATGACATGGCGGATCACATTTTATAGATAATGAAAATTCGAATATTTTGTAAAACAAAGGTTGGAAGTAAGAAGAAAGCGGTTGCATAAAAGGATAAGCCTTTTGCCGAAAGGAAGTGTAGGGATTTCAATCTTTAGTGGAGGTATACCAAAATGCTATCGATAAAAATATGACAACTCTGTATCGATATTGACGTCGAAGCACTAAAAGCTAAAGGTAGTCGAACTAAGTCCTATTGGTATGAACAACGGAAATGATTTGCGTCATAGCTACTATTTTGTCGTCGTTTTATTTTCACGATAAGAGTCTTGAGTCCACTGGGTGATGATCCATAACGTCGAATTCTTGATTCCTGAAAGGGTTTTGTTGGACATACTATTTTGAAAACTTGGCATTCTTTCAAATTAGTTTCAGCTATCACTTTTCAGTCAACTACTAGATTTAAATACGATCCAATCGTATTTTCGTAAATATTGGGAAAATAAATATCAGTGGGTATTTCTGTATTTTTTTGTATTTTTTATTCATTTTTCCGACTATCCTAGTCTTCAACGAAACCCCTCAGGAGCTTGAAGCTTGTGCGAATTAGGATACCGGGTGTGTTCTGTGTGGGCTTTGTTACTTGTTCCTTGTACCACGTTAGGAACTTCACTGTTAATTGTTTACCCAACAGCGAATGGACTGTCCCCTGAAAACAAGAAAAGTTATTTCCCGGCCAAGAGCTTGAACCCCAGACCTTACGATCATAAGGCATGAGCTGTAACCATGAATCATTAGGAGGATTCTACCCTTTCACTTGAATGAACTTATCCCATGAATGTCGAGTCTCTGAGACGTTCATTTTGGAATTTACTTGATGCACGACTGGCCTAACCGCCGACCGTAAACACAATAACTATCGAAAGAAATCTACTTGGCAATTATAAAATTGAAGAGCAGGTTCAAATAGTGATTGTAAAGGTATAATTCAAGAATTGGTAAAATACCCCCAATAATTCAGGAGATATATCCGCGAAATATTTAATTTTTCCAAAATTACAGATTGAATCGAATTTAAATCCAGTTCTTGATTAAAAAATGACATCTTGAAGGTTCATGCAGAATTTTTGTGACAGCCAACTCATTAGGAGATCGCAAAATTTTAAGTATTTGGAGACAAAATTTCGAATTTTTCAAAATTTTTCTAATGGAATAAATAGAATTTCGCGCATTCGAAAATGCCAATTAGTGACCAAGTTTCATCATGATCGGATCAGTATCTTTCAGTAATTTGGGAAAAACAATGATACTGAAAAAATCAGCACAAAATTCGATATATTTTTTTCCAATACCTCACCAATTTTTTTTCACGAATCTCAAGAAACTCAGAATAAATTTGAGTCGGAATTCTACAACTAACCATAAAATTTTATTTGAATAAAGTCGGTTCTTCTGGAAGTTTCGCGGAAATAAGCTCAAAATTTTAAATAGCCACGAAATTTCACAAATTCTTTTCCAATATCTCTGAAATGAACATCGGATCGAACTGGAATTTGGAGCACTTTTGTTTAATCTCGACTTCAAGGTCAAATAATAATGAAATCTAATGAATACTTCCCCGAAAAGAATGTTTTTCAAAACATATGTGAAAAATTTTAGGAAAAACTTTCGATACGAAGTTTTTTACTGCCACTTTCCTCACGAAATTCTGCATTATATCGCGCGTCGATAATTCACAGCCAGAGCAACGATGGAATTAGAAAAGAATGATTTACTTTCATTTGTAGATGTTTCAGTTGAAAAATATCGGAATCGTTTCTAAACAAGTGTCTATACAAAACATACACATATAAATAGATATCTGAATTTTATTCCAATCATCAGGTCAGTGTGAAACCCTCTTTATAATAGAGCTAATATGTCATCTCATTAACCCATGAGATTCGTCAACATGACTAGAACTTCATCAAATCATTTTTTGTAGTAAATGGATATCCTAGGGAATTTATAAATAGATCCTCTTCAAATTTTGACAGAAAAACTCCTTCTAATTCTCACCCAACTCAACACCAGAACAACCATCATAAACAACCTAATATAATGGATGTGGGGCCTCACATACATACCCTTTCAGCAGAAATCAGAAGAATTGGTGCTACACTCAATATAAGAACGGTTTGCAAATTGAAAAATGATTTGATATTCATTCTAACCGAAACCAAAATATTTAACGAAAAACAGAAATTAAAAATTGTATTCATAATATTCCCTCTCTTTGTGGAAAGACATATACAGGGAAAACATCTCGGCATTTTTATTTCAGAAAGAAAGTACACAAATACAACCTAAGAAATATAGATATACCTACAAAGATCCTAAATAGCAAACTATTTATGTTAAACCATAGGAAATCACATGATAGATTGGGGCCATACAAAAATACTGATATCGGAACCAGATAATCTGATAAGAAATTAAAGAGTACTCCTGCATTCTGTTGAGAGAGTAATTTAGCTCATTGTTCTTTAGAAATAGAGCATGTTTGGCTGAATTTACTAAGAGAAGAGATAGAATTAAGAAAACATTCAAACCAAGTGAATCTGGGATGATGTGGTTTCTTAAGAATGTCTCTTTGACAAAAATCCCAAAAAAAGTAAAATAAAAAAAAATCATTCTGCCAATTTTCCCGTTTGTCTGATGAAGGAGTCAGATTAGTACTCTGAAACCTTACAATTTGCTTCGTTGACTGTTCGCATTATTCTGGTATCGCTTCAGTATGTCTCGAGATATCGAGGAAATCATCACAGGCAGTCTGAAATTTTCGGTTCGAAATTACAGATATTTGACCAAAACGATAACGAAATATTCCACAAAACGAGCGCGTAATAATGCGAAATGATTCAATCGGAACACCGAACATGTATGACAAATTTTCGAATGTTCTTCTTGTATACACCGACAGGGCAATTCCTACATTCAACTATAAAGATTGATGGTTAAATCTCCGAGGTCGATATTTTCTTGTTGAACACCGTGAAGATTCTTTGCAACTCATGCCGCACGACGCGCAGAACCCCGGAAGATATATTTCATCTTGGGAATCCGTGGCTGACATGTTTACCTAAATCTTTCAAAACTGACTTCTTCTATCGGCAACAAACACAGGGGCAATAAATTCAATTAGAACATTTAGACAAATTGATGTTTATTTATTTGTCCCATGGATGTGAATAACAGCAGGTATTCACGTTATGGAGTGGAAGAAAAGGTTAATATCGATGGGAAAATGATGGTCATCTTTTTTTTAGTTTGTTTAAGCAGCCTAATTGGCGATTCATAAGATGAATAGGTTCGGAGGAATTTCTGAGATGGCCTTGTTCACCTGAATTTTTCGGGTATGTGTTTTGTGATTACATATCACAAATATCGATTAAGGGCAAACAATACCTCGACTATAACGGAGTGAGGCCGGAGTTCGTTTTTCTCAAAAATTTTTTGGGTGCAAATGGTTGAAAAAAAATTGTAAGAATGCGGAATGTTGCCATTTTTTATATTCAGGAATTTTTTGGAAAATAAAACTGAAATGGTCTAAGAAATGGAAAAGTAACTGACATTGCTTATTCTCACAAATGAAATCAAGTAAATTCAAAAAAAAAATCTCAAAAAATAATCACTGAACCCTGCAAAACGAAACCCCGTTTTCTTCTATTATCGTCGAAATTTCTTCGAATTATGATATTTCTCGGCGCTTTTGGCAACCATAGAGCATGAAGACCGTAAAATAGTGCCTAGCCTTGAGATATTGATGAGGTTTAATTTCTAGAAATTCTTTTTTTCTCTTAAAACCTGACCTGTTTCAATTTCATTACTGTTTTTGTTTACATGTGATAATTTTTGAAATAAATGTGTGTTTTTATAATAATTATTATATATTTTTATATATTAATTTTCGAAAAAATTGTTTTCAACTCACTCAGGATTACATCAAAGGTTTGCCAGGAGTGGCAGTTTCATACAATTAATAACAGAATTTCAATCCGACCGCATAAATATAGCCCCTGCGATATCAAGGAAATAACCTCAAAAATTCAAATGAATATAAACACTTGCTCGTTTGGCGTATTTGGCCCATAATAACACAATGAAAGGGCGCATATTTCACCTACCCTGAAAATTTAGAGTCACTAGCTTTTTCTGTTCTCAATAGCAACGGAAAGCTTCCACTTAAAACACACCTTTAGAAACAAAGTTTCATTTCAATAAGAACTTGTCGACTTGAAGAAAACAAAATGGTAACTATACTCCATCCACTTTTATAAACTATCCCGGTTGGCCATGATATTCTGACACATTTCACCGTCTATATTTTGAAAATGTTAGGTTATAGTCATTTTCCTGTCAGATAACTACACAACGTTGTCCTCTCTACATAAAGGTCGTAGTAATTCCGTATTTTTCAAAATGTGAATTCACTTTGGGAAAATAATGAATTTTAGAAAATATTATGGGAATTCAATAATTCCTAAGACTTGGCGAATGTTGAAGAAACTTTTTTGTCTGTTAACACTGGAAATATTTCACGTGGTTGGAAGATTCAGCAATACTATTTTCTTGCGCGGGAATCAAGAATCGAGTGTTGAAATTTTACTGAAAAATAATGGATAGAGTAGTCTGTTACTTTGTGATAGTTCATTAAAAAAAAAAAATAAAAGTACTTGAATAACCCTGCAGTAAACCTTCTGAACGAACAGACAAACCTATGGAATTATCAAGAAACAAGTCTACAGAAGACATTTAAATACCTTGTTGCACAACTTGAAATACACCAGTATGAGAATGTAGTAGTACTACAAAACCTGTGTCACCTTAAAAGAACTAACTGAATTTACAAATTTCTTGGGAATGTATGTGAACGATACCCTGGGTTTTCACTCACATACGTCGAAAATATTGGATAGCTTGTGATCAATTATTGATTCCAAATTATTAGGGTTACTATCAGAAAAAGCAGATTTCAATTCTACATAGCACTTCCTGATACTTTGTATCTGCTTCTTCAAAACTACCTTCGCCATTTTCAGTTTCCAAGCATGATGATTATGTTGAAATTGAGAGTAGAAATTGGCATTGGCATTTGGCAACGTCGCTGAGAATTATTTTGACATTCCTGATATTTCATGAGTGCCAACCTGCGTCAGTTTCAAGTAAAAAAAACTTGATAGACCTAATTCATGGCCAACCAGGATAGTTCATAAAAGTGAATGGAGTATATTAGTGGGTTGAATACAAAATGGGCAAGATATCGTACCATCGTCATCCTTAAAAAGCTATCTCCTTGACGGTTCGCCTCAGCCTTTGTTTCAAATTTATGTCTTCGAGAAATATGTACTCGAAATTTTCATTTCTTAATTTGACTAATTAGACACCATTATTAAACATCTTCATTAAACTTTTCTAATTAAGTCAGATGATGTAAAAAATTCTCATTGTTCATCAGACGAATCACTCATTAGGGTGTGCCACTAAGGTGTACACAAAATTTATTTTGGCCTACAACCATTATGAATATGTCTTCCTTATTCATATAGTAAATTTGTCAGGAAGAGAACGTACAAAAGAAATATTACCGCTTCATATATGTTACGAATGACTCGTAGGTCTGAATCAGTGGAGTTCTATCAAAACGAACATTCATTTACACCCACTCAGGTCATTATCTTAAATCACAACTGATTCTTGAATCCGCATAGGTTCAATTGTAAAATAAACAAATAAAAATCCAATGCGAAATACTGGGACGTTTATTGCTTCACGCTTGCAATTGTTAATTTTTTAAGTGAATTTTATTTCCTTCTTGGGTTTCACTACAATGGGGGACAATAATATTATTGAACCTACGAGAGAACTATAAAGGCTACACTACCTACCATGTAGTACTAAGAATATGTATTTGATGATAACATTATCTGATTTGACATGCAACGTTATACTATCTTTAGATCGCTGGATATACAATAAAAGGAGAGAAAAAAATTAAAGATACCAAAGAAGTTAGGAATATATTTAAAGGTTGATAGTTTAAATGTCTGGTAAGGGCGGATTTACGCGGTTGGTAAAAGGGATGATTACCCCCCCTGAGACATACATGGAATGAAACAAAATATATATTCAATTAACACAAAAACCAACGTAAACCAGTCAAACCAGATTACCCCTGCAGAAAAAATTGCACTAGATAAAAACTCGAATACTTCTAATTTTCTTATGACATTTTATAATGCCCTGGATTGATATCATATCAGACGTTTGCACTTTCGCTGTGCTATTACCTTCCAATATTTTCTTTTTAAATTTTTATTGTATAGAATAAAGTTCTTATTTCATCTCCAGTGGTTTTTGAGACTTTCATTGATGAATTCAAGAATAAAAAAGTTGTCTCATCCGAAATAACATTATATGTATTTTTGTTCGAGCACTTACAGTCTTCAGGCTTCAGGTCTTTACCTTTCTCGAAGTTGTCATATATTTTATACAAAGAAAGATGAGTGTGGGAACTGAACAGTGATATTGAATATTTTGAAACGAAAATAATTCAAACCGATAGCTATTAGTCACTTTAGTAACCACAGATAGTCATCTTCAGACCACCAAAGGTGTCTGCATCCTGAACAAAGCAAGATACTAGATAATAACAACTTATCATTTGTTTCATCTCTTGCTATTTCTTCTTCCTGAACGGTGTATCTGTTAGCTGATTTATAATTCGAACTTTGCAAAAAATTCCTCAAAATGTTTCACAGAAGAGAATGCGACATCGTAGTTATAACAAAAGCTGCACCAACCCAAACTCACCAGAAGTTTGTATTTGGATGAAATTCACTGAATTGGGTCTATTCTCAAGGTGTCATAAAACAGGAAATAGAATCTCAATAAATACAGTATTTAAATACTTCAACTGCTGAAATATGAGCATATTTCATGGGTTTGAAAAAATTTTTTGGAAAAAAACTTTCGAATTAATTTTTACGAAAAATAATGAGGAATCAAACAAAATAAAATTTGTACAATCGGAAACCTTACTGTTACAATCCTGCACCTTATGTTCATGGAAAAATTTCAATTTGTTAGTGATGCTGAAGGTGAGAAAAAACTTTCGAATTGATAAGTAGAAAAAACCATCAGAGTTCAGTACAAAAAAAGGTTTTCAATTACTATTTTTAGAATGCCGATAGGTTCGAAAAAGAATCTTTTTTTGGTACAATCGACTACAGAAGTTGCGCACGATACGTCCATCGATTAGCGTCCAATCATAACGGCTTAAGAAAAATGAAAGTTGTACAATCAGGTACCAACCTGTTGTAATCCTCCACCTCGTTTTCACGAAAAATTTTAATTCGAAAATTTTTATGCATTTATGCATTTGAGGATACAAACGAAAATTTTTGTGGTACAATCAAGTACCTAGCGGGTACAATCGATCCCAAAATTTTCACATGAAAAATCCAATGTCACTCGCTAGGTTCACAAGGCTGGATTCACCCCCTTGCCTCCCTTTTTATAAAAATAGATATTCCACTCGGAAGTTTTCTGAAAATTCTAGAATCGAGTTTGAATTAATATTTCCTACAATCCAATCGAATTGACAAATGGATTGAAACTTATTCATCTCAACTAACGAATGACAATGAATCTAGTCACTATTCATCGCAACACAATAGAACCTGATTGAGGCACTTAATCTGAAAAATAACATTGTTATAATGCATCGGTTTATAATGCCACTATTTACGATACATTTTATTGGGTGTAGTACAATTTATCTGAATGTATGGAACAATCGTATTGAAATATTCATTTTATTGAAATGTTGGGTGTGAGGGGACGACTAGACGATACTTATTAGTTGTGAACACGATAATATTGAAAGGCGAAAGGAAAAAAAATTAAATAGTGAGGAAAATGAATTCATGAGTGAGAGTTTTGACGTTTAGATGAAGTGGATTTCAGCAATTCGCAATTTACCACACTTGAAAAAGGCATCATGGAATGGAATTGAGCGATTTTCGTATCAAAATTAAAAAATAACTGGTGTCGATTTGATAAAAAAAAAACATCCTCAATACCTCAGCCATCATGCAAAATCCAAAATAATAATGCAAACACAGGTAAGCTTCGTGGTCAAATTGGATTTTCGGGTGAGGTTTGGACTTTGAATATCTTGGGACTGATTCGATGGGATTAAAACTCTGTAATTTGATTTTGACTACTAACGTGTAACTCAATGCGAAATTTCGTATGAATTCAGTTGGAAGAATGTTAAAAAAATGTTTATACCAAATTTTTTGAACTTTTTGTTGAAAAATTGTTATTTCTCGGAAATTATCAGATTGTATGTTTTATGTGCTATATATATTGAAGTATTCTTGGAAGGGGTTGAGATAGCCAACCCCTAAGATATGTTTTCCTTCAACGTTGTTTTGGATACACATTATCCTTTTAAAACTGAAAAGCCCGATTCATTCACTAATTTTTTTATCTCTACAATTTTTTTCGAAAACTTAAGCACTTACGAAAAAACAATTTCGGTGATCTGCTAAACCGCATTGTAGCAGGGTGCAAAACGATAAGAATTTCAGCAGGCATATTTCATCGCATACGCATTTCAATGAGGAGAAGAGTAAATGCTTGTATTGAAGCTGAAGGTGGTCATTTTCAACATTCATTATAATTGTATTGTCGATATTCGATAGATTTATGTTCATTGTTTTCTACTGTTTTAGTTGTAAAAGTCTCAACCTAGTAGAATTATAAAAGCATATCAAATTTGAATTTGAAACCCTGTTATTAACTATTGATTCCAAAGTATGTGCCACATTTCATTGAAATCTGACTAACAGTTTCAAAAAAAACAATTTATCCAAAGAAAAACCTGGACAGTTTTTAAATAAGAGTTCAAGATTCCTAAGTATTGGATTCCTACGAAATTAGGTATTTACTTGCGCGTGGGCATTCTGAAACTCATTTCGAAATTCAATTTGATAGCTTCTGCACTTTTTGAAATATTGCGGAACTAATTTTGAAATTTCAAGATAAATTTTTTTCTAGAAATGGCCCTCGACAAAGAATAATTTATATTTGATTTTATCTAAGTAAAAACCTAAAAAAAACCTCGCAATATGATGCAAAATCCTCCCAAAATATCTTACCCACGATATGTAAAAACTGTTCTACTTTCCTTTAGCGCCAAGTGGTTTGAAAGTTGAAATCTTAAGAAGACCTCAATTTTACATAAATTTTTCTTCAAAACGATCAGAATTTCAGTAGGCATATTTTATCGCATACGCATTTCAATGAGGAGAAGAGTAAATGCTTGTATTGAAGCTGAATGTAGTCATTTTCAGCATTCATTATAATTGTATTGTCGATATTCGATAGATTTATGTTCATTGTTTTCTATTGTTTTAGTTGTAAAAGTCTCAACCAAGTAAAATTATAATTTGGTTGGCTGTTGTTCAATAAAATGCTTTTTAACATGAGTCATTTTAGTTATTTAGTTATTTTTCTCATAAATGCTTAAGTTTTCGAAAAAATTTGTGGAGATAAAAAATTAGTGAAGGAATTGAACACTTTAAAGCCATGTTTTTTCAAAACGAAAATTTCAATCCAAAAAAGAGTTGTAAGAAAAAATATTTTAGGGGTTGACTATTTCAACGCCTTCTGAGCATACTTCAGGGTTGAAAAAATTCCAAACTATGTAGTTTTATTGACAAATAATATTTTCCAAGTTTTGTGTCTAGCATAATAATGGTACAAAGAAAAAAAAAAAGAAAATTTTTTTTGTTAATCTGCGGAGGGGTATTTTATATCAAATATCTACCTCAATTTTCATCACAGAATCATGCCTTAAATTTTTCGGTGTTATTCAGTATAGGGTCATCGGCAAATGATATCATTCTAGCTCATATATTTAACTTGAGTAAATCCTTGATATATATGTATAAGAATATGTTTAAACAAAAAATATTAATGGAACTCATTAACATAATATGTAATTTACATAGTATTCCATGTAATAAGTGGAAGGGTTGCAACAGACCAATAAACAAGCCAAAAGGCGTAGGAGTAGGACCCAATAGTTTCGTTCCCATACGTTCTCGGTGTTGAAACCATTCTGTTGTTTTGAGTGTTCACGCAGATATATTACTATTTTAATTCACCTAGCAAATGTGGATAATTCAAATTGAAGTGCACTGGTAATAACCTAATATGAAATGTAGACATTAAGTTCGCGATGATCGCTAACGTGCATCAGTCAAACAGCAGGGAGCCTTTTAAGAAATGAAAATAAAGCAAAGAGATATGACTTCGATAATTCACTTTGTTATGTAGATTGTTTATGTCCAGAACATGTAATATTCATGAATTTTTGACACACGTTGTTTATGCTGATTACATTACTGTAATATGCAAGTCATTTGCGCAAACCCCGTCTGCTGGTGAATAAAACTACATCGTATGTTCCATTTAGTGACATTCAATTATGTTAGATAATTTCATATTAAATGAGCTCAGAAGAAAAAATTGATTTTAATTGGTTCATGTGCATCATTGATAAAAATCTGTGGATATTTAAGTTTCCGGTAGGAGGATAATCTGATCATTTTAATTAGAGAATTACATGCAATTTCTTACCCGAGGTTCATTGATTAAAATTCTGGAGAATCCACTACAAGACTTTTTAGCGAGGAACAGATATCGAATAACTTTGGACGGATTCCATAAATCTCGTTTTTTATTCCAGTTCATATGAAGAATATTATTCGTTTGTTGTTGTAATCGTCAGCTCAGAGAATGAATATCAAACCTAACTAAAATTGGAAGAAATAGTGTTAAATATCGTCTCCAAGGTCTGTGTCGCATGATATTGAAAACTAGTTGATATTTCAAGAAGAAAACTGTTTTTCAAAAAATTGGAAAATTTTCAAAGAAATTATCTTTCAGAATTTCAACCGATACCATCCTCACGGAATTTCACATTAAATTGTGCATCGATATTCTAAGACAAGTTGAGTTTTGGAGATTCAATCGAATCATCCCAGTATTTCTTGAGATATTGAGTAAGTAACTTAAAATTTCGAAGTTTCGATTTCATATCAAATTTGAATTTGAAACCCTGTTATTAACTATTGATTCCAAAGTATGTGCCACATTTCATTGAAATCTGACTAACAGTTTAAGAAAAAAACTATTTTTTCAAAGAAAAACCTGGAAAGTTTTTAAATAAAATTTCTAAGTATTGTAAGTATTGGATTCCTACGAAATTAAGTATTCACTTGCGCGTGGGCAATCTCAAACTCATTTCGAAATTCAATTTGATAGCTTCTGCACTTTTCGAGATATTGCGGAACCAATTTTGAAATTTCAATATAACATTTTTTCTAGAAATTGCCATCGACAAAGAATAATTTATATTTAATTTTATCTAAGTAAAAACTAGAAAAACCTCGAAATATGATGTAAATCCTCCCAAAATATCCTACCCCTGATATGTAAAAACTGTTCTACTTTACTTTAGCGCCAAGTGGTTTGATAGTTGAAACCTTAAATACCCTAATCATACATAAGGTTTTTTCAAAATGAGCCGAATAATATCCTCCTTAAATATTTGTACATCTTATATCTGATTATTACTCAACGAACCAATGAATTCTCAGCGAACAAAATTACAACAGGGTGTGTGGTCGGAATACATACCAAAAATTTTTGGTGTAACGAATTTACTTAATAATGATATATCATAGAACTTCAACGATAAATTTTGATTATTTACGGATCTTCAATCCTGAGATTAAAAAAGTAAGGATATAAATAAGATAGAAATATTTAGAAAATTGGCTGTAGACATACCGAGTTCTCAACGAACCTCTATTTGAATAAATGAAACATTAACCTACAAAACAGGTGATTGTATCATTCCAGCGGTTCGTCGTCTAGGTATCTCAGAAGGATTTACTTTCATTACTTCATCCTACTTGGTTTCTTCTGGTATCAATGATTTATTGAATTTTCCTGAATTGATTAAGAAATATTTCATCGGATTTTAGTTTGAACCTTTTACTCTTTACGTTTTCCATTCCAACCTAATTAACTGTTGAGAAAAAGTGGATTCAAACTGAAAGAAACTGATCTGCGTTTATGGACATAAATTGTTCGAAAATGTTCGAATAAAATCATCATGAAATTGATGCCCATTTCATTAATTACACTCAATGTTTGCCATTGAGAAAACAAATAGTATTTCAGGATAAATTTAGTTGAATTTTTCTGAACCTAATAAACCATTCTGAGGGTGTGAATAATTTGCTGACCAAAATATAATCCTCTGAATCACGACCTCAAAGAACATTTAATTGAACCAAACTCTAAAACTGAGTTGTGTACATTGAGATGTTCGTGCCACCACATTCAAATTTCAAACTCATTCCAAAATGGGGTTAGTTTATTCTTGTAATTTTTCGAAATAATTTGCTGACCGGAGGTTTCCAGTCGAGATATTTTATCGAAACGCTATATTATAATTAAATATAGCATACTTTTTGTGCCACTATAAAAAAAATTCAGATCCGCCCACGTTAAAGGGTAGTTTATTCTTGTGACTTTTCAGAAATCCTTGCTGACCGGAAATTTCCCGAAGAGATATTTCATTGAAACGATGTATTATCACTAACCGTAGCATAGTTCTGGTGCCCCCATAAAGAATATTCAGATCCAACCCCTATTAATGGTAGTTTATTCCTGTGATTTTTCGAAAATCCTTGCTGATCGATATTTTCCAGTAGAGATATTTCATTCAAACAAAGTAAAATCATTGCAAATCGGATACCCTCTGTGCCACCATACAAAAATTTTAGGTCCGAACCGTTTAAGGGTAGTTTGTCCTTGTAATTTCCCGGAATACTTTGCTGACCAAAAATTTTCAGTGGAGATGTTTTATTGAAATAACGTATTATGGCTAAACGTAGCATAAGCTTGGTATCACCGTGAAAACAATTCAGATCCGCCCCTGTTTAAGGGTAGTTTATTCTTGTGATTTTTCAGGAATCCTTGCTGATCGGTATCCGCTTTGCAATTATTTTACATTGTTTCAATGAAATATCTCTACTAGAAAAAATCGATCAGCAAGGATTTCCGAAAAATTACAGAAATAAACCTCCCCTTAATAGGTGGTGGATCTGAATATTTTTTATGGTGGCACAAAGAGTATGCTAAGGTTAGTCATAATACATCGTTTCAATAAAATATCTCCACGGGAAATTTCCGATCAGCAAGGATTCCTGAAAAATCACATGAATAAACTACCCTCAAACGGGGGCGGATATTAATTTTTTTATGGTGGCACAAAAAGTATGCTACATTCAATCACTGGAAACCTCCGGTCAGCAAATTAAATTGAAAAATTACAAGAATAAACTACCCCCAAATTGGGGTGGATTTAAATTTTGAATATGGTGGCAAGAAGGTGATCCCCGATTGATTTTTGGTTTGCATTATGAGTCTCATATTCTTACTAGAAGGCTGAAATTAACGGTATAATTCTATTTCAGTCAGCAAAGTATTTTTACCCCCATTCTGAGATAGTAGAATCTGTAATTAGTTTTTCTATACCACTAGGTAGTTATTTTCTCATGTGCTCCGAAGTTCGGTGGAAATTAAAACCACTTTCAAAACACGATTTTTCGAGAAAAAAAATCTCCAAACCTAAGAAATTGCTCATTTTGCTGACAAGGAATCATATTTCATTTCACTGAATTTAAATCGTCCCCCTTCACTTTATCATCGACATATCGATCTAGTAAATAAATAAATAAATATTTCAGTTCGAAATTAATATAAATACAAATAATTCTATGAATCAAGTGATATTCTTTTAAATTCTTCAGTTGAAGTGTTTATATATCTGGACTGAAAATTTCACAGACGAAATGCTTCTAACAGTTCAGAAAGAATCGATCACTCTGTAACCCAAATGTTCTAGTTGTCACTTGCCAGGAGCTCGAATTGTATTGCTGACTACGAAGATTCACTTAGTTCATAGAAGGCGGTACAGACCTCCCTAGATTCACTTAAAAATTCGATCCACTACTTTGCCTTTTTATCCTTTACATAATCAATCTTTATTTCAACTACATTGGTGTCGCAATGTGACATTTCAACAGAAAATGACCTGTTCCCAATTTAACTCGCTTCTTTTGGCTTCATCTGTGAAAAAACCTATTTGCAAAATTCTCAGAGAATGAGTTTTTGAAGCGGCATAGACATGTTAATTGTTTTAAGGCGCCAAATGTGCCATTTAAACTATTTTGGTACCTTAAAAAAAAAGTATTTCATATAGGATATTTGGTTCAAAATTAATAGTACCGATCATTCCGCAAAACTTTCTGATAGTACGTTTTTATATTCAATACATTTTGATATACTTTATTGTCCCAGTACTTCAAATTTGATTTAGTATTTTATTTCAAATGAATGTTTTGAATTTTCTCCAAAATGGTCAATCAATCTTTTATCATTGTTGAACGGATATCCGAACAAATCTTTTGGATTCATAAAGGTCGGATATAAATTGAATTTCTCGGAAAATTTTTAATATACCTAATATATGTTTTCATGAACATAACTTCTCGTACCTAATACTTTATATATTGTCTCTCTATTTTCTCATTTTCGAAATTCAAAATATATATATCGCTTCACATAACTCAACAGGTAATAATTATAAAAGAGTCTTTACGTATTGGATCCCTACGAAATTCAGTATTTACTTGCGTGTTGGTATTCTCAAATTCATCTCGAAATTCAATTTGATAGCTTCAGCACTTTTTGTGATATTGCGGAACTAATTTTGAAATTTTAAGTTTTTATAACTCCACAACGGTTTGACCGATTTTGCTCATTAACGAACCCAGCTGAGATATCCAGGTTCCAAACTGAAAATTTCAAAGTGCTACTCTATTTTCTTCGGAAGTTAAAGTACATACGTCCTATTGGCCGCACAGAAAAAAGTTGACCACGAATTCTTCTTCAGGTTTTTCAGTGTGAGTGTGAGACCATTTCCGTCCAAAATCCGGAAATTTCAGATATTTGGGTGAAACGATAACGTGCTGCTGCCCGAAACAACCGCGTAAAAACTGATATATTTTCAGACTTTTTCTAGGTTTTACTCCCAATACCTGAAGAAAAACTATGCAAAATCAAATGCAATTATCATCTGTAGAAACAGCCGTGCGGATTGCAGGATTCAAACAATTCGTCATAGGCATTCTCCCGAACAAATTTTGCCGAATGCACAATATCGGAAAAATGAAAACCATCAACGGAATGAGTTGAAACGTTTCAAGGTGAAAAATCAATCTTACTTCTCTAAAACACCTTGTATATCATAAACAAATGAGACCTCTTTCGACGTAGGAATTTCATTACTTTGTTTAATTATCATAAGTTGAGAATGAAAGTACGGGCAAAATCAAGAACTGTATAAAGTCTGTTCGTCAATTGCAATAATAATAATAATTTATCGACTAATATTCGATTAAACGCAAATAAAAGGTTAAGATAAATTAAGCAAACAATCGACGTATTTGCTGTTAATTCCGTTCCATACCAATTGAACATAACTCCTAAAGTATAATAGTAATAACTTTTGGAATTATTTCTCCACCGGTTAAGTGATAGCGCACGTTTGTTTATTAATTGGATATAATTTATAATCATTTTGCAATTACCTTTATTGTCGTTCCCATTGTTAATTGTAAGAAACATAATTGGGCAGTAGTGATTATTGCCAGATATTTATTAGAATTTTTTAGTGGCCAGTTTATAGCTTATGATTCTTTTGATATTGTGTATTATTGTTCTGATATGGAACCATAATAGCTCAAGGCTTATTATTCATTCAATATCTCAAGTATTACAGTGATCAGATTTGAAATTCGTAATTAGTTGTGGCATACCGACAGGCAAACTTCAAGCAAAATTTACGTGATGACCATATCGCTAGAAATTTCGAGAGAAGCCCTGATGGTCTCCTAATCATATTATCCTCACGAAATTTTGTATGGACCTTCAAGCTGTCAATTTTCATTGAAGTACTGCATTTTAATTCGATCCAATCTGTATTTTCGGAAATATTGTGAAAATAAAATTTTGAATGCTTATATCCTAGAGAAATTCGTGTGAATAATATGATCAGAAGATTGCAGAATATAGAATATTTGAAAAGGAAATTCGAATTTTTTTTTCAAATTGGTCTAATGACATGATCTCTAGGAAATTTTGACAAGATCACTAATATTTTTCGAGTTATTCGGGAAAAGACAACGATGTCGGGGAGAAAAACAAGAAACTTGACATATTTTCCCCAATATCTCCGAACGTAATATTCGTATCAAACTGAAATGTAATACACAGCTGTGAAAAATAGAGTTCAAAGTCTGAGCAAAATTTTTCAAATTTGATGAACAGTTTCCGAAAAAATTTGTTCAACAAAAATATACTACATTTTCGAATACTTTTTACAATTTTCTACCTTTACGATCCTCTGGAAATTTGGCATCAAGTCGTGCGTTGGTATTCTTCAACTCACTAAATGGTTTAAATCTGATCGCGTCTGTCCTTCTTGAGATATCGACAAAAAATTAATTTTTTCTAAATTAATTCCGAGTTATTTTTTCAATTTACTTACTGCACGATCTCAACACAATTCAGCAGGGAGTTGCGTGTAGTTATGCTCCAACGAACTGCCAAGTTTCAATTCGATCGCTTCAGTATTTCCTGAAATATCAGGGGAATAACCTCAAAATTTCAAATGACTGTAATTCGAAACCGTTTTTGCCCATTAACTATCTTAACCGTCGCACTTTGAAATGAAATATAACCTGAGAGTTTCAAGTCGATAGGATTTTCCGTTCACTATTCATCTTGCCAACGACGGACGGACGGACAGAATCGATTTTAATACCGAAAGCTGTAGAAGCTGTTTCCAGCAAGAAAGCATACTCATACTTACCTGTCTGTACATACTCTCCTGTATTTTATACATTCACAACAGTAAAGATACGTTAACACGAAACGGGGAATACCACCATTATGCAACAAGAAATGCAGAAAAGTTTTCAACACCATATCACAGGCTGTCAGCAACTCAGCTGAGCATAAATCATGAAGCCATACAAATCTACAACAGGATTCCTGAGAGTTTCAAAATGATGAATAAGAAAAAACTGAAGAATGAGATGAAAAAAATTTTTTACAAGAAATCTTACTATACTATGGATGAATTTTGGTTAAGCCATTTTGAATAGTTTGTCCTTAAATGTTAATGTTTGTGATATACTTAAGTGTTAATTTATTGATTTGAATTTTATGATATTTTTTGAACACATTTTAAATTCTGAACTTCTTTTGGACGCCCCATGTAAAATTTTGATGGGTTAAAATTATTCACATCTGTATTCTTCTGTGAATAAAGATTATTATTATTATTATTATTAATCTCGGCCCAAATTGTAAATAAAAATATTTTTCGAAAATATCCGAATTTAGTTGAAAAAAATCGTTTCAAAAACTGCTGATCAGATTTCTACGGAATTTGGCACAGATCTTGTCGTCAACTAAATCAAATTCAAATTCGATTTGATATTTGTTATTGGGAATAAATATGTCAAACTATGTTTAACTTAATGAATTACCAGATACTTTTCTCTAATCGAAAAACTTCTCTGAGCCACAGATTCAGAATAAATGTGTGCTTCGAAATGTCGAAATGACCTAAGTGACGAAAACTTTTCAGGTAATGCAAAGGCTCAAAGATTTTGAGTGACGTGACAGTGACATTGAATACTCTTGGAGATGACAAAATGTGCGCGGCATCCGTAACTGTGGTAATATTATTTTTTAGGTTTTTCCTGGGTTTTCACTTCCAATATCTGAAACAAAACTATTAAAAATTAAATAAAATTGTGTGTTTTAATGAAAAACGCCCTTGCGGACTGCAGAATTGAACTATTTGTCAAGGGCAGTTTCTTGGATAATAGATTGCTTAATGAACAATACCGAAACAATACAAGCGATAAAAAAAGCGAACTGTGACGTGTCAGAGTACAAATCTGTCTCTATGATCAGACAAACGAGAAAATTATTTTATTTTGTTGTTTCGCTTTCTGATACTTTTGTCAAATTGACATTTGTATTAAATCACAGCAATACAGATTCACTTGGTTTGAAAGTGCTTTTTGCGCGCATGTTCCAGGGGAACAGCGTGCTATCGTTTTATCCAAATGTCTGTAATTTTGGATGATTGAGCCGAAAATGGTCTCAATCGACTAGGTTGGACTCACTGATGACGAATCCGGTGTCAAAATTGATTCTGTCCGGCCGGCCGTAGACACGCTAACTGTCGACAGAAGCAAGCTAGCAACTTGAAACTTTCAGGATAGGTTGCGCATCAGAATGCCGCGGTTAAGTTCGTTAATGAGCCAAATCGGTCGAATAGTTTCGGAGTTATAGGCAGTTGAAATTTTGAAGTTATTTATTTTTTATTTCAGAAACTACTTGAGAGATTACATTCAAATTTGGCAGTTGGGTGAAGTATAACGACGCGCAACTTTGAAGCAAACTTCGTCAGGATCAGATCTTCAGTGAATTAAAAAAAAATTTTTTTTCGAAATTTTTTTCCAAAAATTTTTTTTTTCGGAAACCATTTATCATATTCGAAAAAAAAAGTCCACTCACACTTTGAACTTCATATTTCACAGCAGTGTACCAAATTTCAGTTCGATACGATCATAAGTTTCGGAGATATCCGGAAAAAATGTATCAAATTTCGAGGTTTTCTTCTCGATATCGTTTATTTTTTCGGTATAACTCGAGAAATACTGATTCAGTCCTGATGAAATTTCACAGCTAGTTTTGAGATGCTGAAAGACAGCTTCGTGCGAAATTTCGTGATAATCGTGTCATCAGAACAATTTGAAAAAAAAAATTTCTATGATTTTTCTCATCATCCTCATCAAATTCTGTATGAAACTTCGAACTGTTATTTTTCGATGAATTACTGGATTTCAATTCGATCTGATCTGTATTTTTGGAAATATTGAAAAAATAAAATTTTGATTGGGTATATCTACGGAATCATTGGGTGGATTTTACCCATTCACGAATTCGGCCGTTATTGTGTTTACGGTCAACCTAACGGCCGACTGCGTAAACACAATAACTTCCGAAAGAAACAACTTAGGAACTCGATATTTGTAGAGTAGGTTTGGGGCTTAATTACGAAGGTCGAATTCGTGAATGGGTAAAATCCGCCCAATGATTCCGTAGATGTACCCATTCAAAATTTTATTTTTCCAATATTTCCAAAAATACAGATTTGATCGAATTGAAATCCAGTAGTTTATCAGTAAAAATTTCAAAAAGTACTGCCGTGAAGGCAGCAGCTTTTGCGTGCATGTTCAAATTCGTTGCTGAAGCGGTCATCTACATTGAACATGCGCGCAAAAGTTGCTGCCTTCACGGCAGTGCTTTTTGAAATTTTTTTGAGTAATTTCAGCCAAATAGGGTCCATTTCTACTCTTTAATTTTTGTTTTTAAATTATCTGGTTTCGACATCAATATTTTTGTATTGTCCCAATCTGTCATGAGATTTCCAATGGTCGAACATACGTGGTTCGCTATTTGGGATTTTTGTATGTCTCTCTTCCTTAAGATGCAAAATTCTGTCAAAATAGGCTTCAATCGATGTGACAATATTGAGAAATTAACAGCATTTCAGTCAGTTATTCTTCTAATTAACTTCATACTCAAATCAACGAATAAATACCAGCATTATTGAGATTTCTCATTGATATTTTCAATCTACTCAATTCCACGTCACATTCTCTACATTCAGTAAACACTAAGGAAACAACTTGAGATGAATTTATGATTTAATGCCAGTAAAACATCTTCCTACATTAATGTCACTTTGATGTATTTCCATTTCTTTATGAAATCGGAAATATCTCGCTAGCATCAGAGGTATGCTCTTCAATAAATTCTTCATCCTCTGAAAGAATTGATGATGGACTTTCATTCGAAGGCTTCCTTGAATACATGACTAAATTATTTTGTTCCAGAGTTTCAATGCATTTATTGTACGTTAATGCGTTGAGGAAGACAAGATGGAATTTATACCTATGAACTTTTCATGTATGTCTCAATATGAGCAGGGTGCATTGTTTCCATATAAAAAGGGGTACTTTAGTCACGCTTGCCAGAAGATTATTAATGACAATGAAGATAGAAAATAATGATGATTGTTATGCCTGTAAGCGTTCTAGAGTTTGGTATAATGCTTAGATGAAGTAAAATATGTCTTTCTGAGATATGTCCATTTAACATTTTCTACCCTCAGCAATTCAAAAGATAGTGATTCGATGGTGAGGAAAATTGGTGATTAATTGGATACAAAAATGTACTATTTTCACTACTTTACTAGAAATATATAGGGTGGTTCAGTTTTAAAGGCTGAAAATCCGGGTGTGGATAGAAAATCAAAAGATAATATGAATCCGATTTAGGCTTCAATAGACGACTTCGGCCCAAGTTGCCAACCCACAATTTACTTAGCAAGTTTACTTTAACTGGGGAACGGGAATTTCAGGACAAATTTGACAAGATAAGGTTCGCATTATTTATAAATAACCGTAAAACATGCCTCGGCTCTTCAAACCAGATAATTCCTTCAAAATATAGGTTTTTGTTAAGATCGTCCCCGATTGGCTGAAATTTAAGTTGGGAATCCTGATTTCATGCAAACAGTGTCAATTTTCATAGGATACGTTCCGAAAATCAACTCTGTTGTTTCGGTTGCCGATTTTCCGCTCCGTAAATATGAAATATTCGGATGGTTCCTGGAACAAGCGCGTGAAAAAGGTTATTTACGGAATCTGGTTGATGAAAATGCGGTCGATTTACTGTCACCAGAACGATTTTCTATGGTAAATATCCATAGCATAGAACAATCTATGTTTACTTTAGGTTTGTTTTGGTTCCGAGTTCAGATCTGTTCGGGACGGTTCTAGCATAGACCTTAGATCTGTGCTAGAACCGTCCCGTACAGTTCTGAACTCGGAACCTAAAGTAAACATAGATTGTTCTATGCTCTGGATATTCACCATAGAAGATCGTTCTGGTGACAGTAAATCGACCGTATTTTCATCAACCAGATTCCGTAAATAACCTTTTTCACGCGCTTGTTCCAGGAACCATCCGAATATTTCATATTTACGCAGCAGAAAATCGGCAAACGAAACAACAGAGTTGATTTTCGGAACGTATCATATGAAAATTGACACTGTTTGCATGAAATCAGGAATCCCAACTTAAATTTCAGCCAATCGGGGACGATCTTAACAAAAACCTATATTATATATATAAGAGCCGAGGCATGTTTTACGGTTATTTATAAATAATGCGAACCTTATCATGTCGAATTTGTCCTGAAATTCCCGTTCCCCAGTGAAAGTAAACTTGCTAAGTAAATTGTGGGTTGGCAACTTGGGCCGAAGTCGTCTATTCCCATCATCGCGTCATAGAAATTTTCGTTTTGGCCTTACCAGTGGCATCTCTACTAGCATGTGACTGGAAATTTATGAAGAAAAAATTGTTACGTCACTGCTTTCCTTGAAATTTACATTCAAAATTATTAATTATTCAATGAAATTATAGTAAAAATTAAACATTTGCCTAAAGAAATATGCATAACATGAATTTTTTTCGCAATGCAATGCACCAATTTAAATTCATTTCTAACGTGTCCTAGGTTATGATAGTATTGCAGCTAATACCTGCTTCTCGGATTTAGGCGCATGTCATTGAATGTTAGCTGGATCCTGTATTTTTTTCAATTGAATATCTGCGAAACTGTCAGTCAGATTTTACTGAAATTTTACGTGAAAGTTCAAGCTGTCATTTTACAACCAAATTCCATTTTTCAATTGGATCTGATACAGGGTAGTAAACTCTGAATAAAGAATATGTTATTCATTATTCAAAGGTAGTAAAGTTTCCACAAAAAATCTTTTTCTATGATCACAATGATACATTTCTCACGTTCTCACTGCGTCAAGATACAACTTCTGACTTATGAATAGTTCCAATATTTCCAAAATTGTACAACACTGCTTTATCTCAATTTAAAAATTATTTTTGAAATTTTCATTAATTTCTGAATAAATCTCCAAGTTTCATTCCATCAGCGCATGGGTTACGCTAAGAAAAATAAAAATCTTTAATATCTTCAAAATCTTAGGAATAATCTGCTTTTCACTAAAATTTCAGTTATTTTCCACTGAAAAATCATATTGGACAAAACTGGCAAGCTTGTGATATGACTTCATTAAAACTAAGATATCTTGAACAAACTTGGGTCAACTTCCTCTTGTAAAACATTCAGCCTGACTCGCGAAATTTCCAGAGCTAAGTACTTTTAGATTTTTAAGAGATACTCAGTACTTCATTCGATCCCCGCATGGATTTTATGGCATTCACATTGTCATAACTATAGTTGTGCCATTTCGACGTTTAAAAACGATAATATTGAGCCCATGGAAACAAGGGTAAGACTTTTTTTTCGATAATTGCAAACAATCGAACAGCCAGTGCCCTAGCAATCGTCAATCAAAGTGATGTCTTTGATCTCATTTCATAAAATGCATTTTCTCCGGAAAGTGTTCATCATTTGCACCCTCCTCAAAATGGGTTACAATTTTGAATACAACAAGTGAGTGATAAACGTTTATTCAGTTAACACTTGTTGTATAAATGAATATAAATCCAATTTAAAGTTTGAATTCAGGTCAGAATGAAAGCATACCTACTTCAAATGTGAATTTTGTTGTCATTCACTGCCCCCTGCAGGATTGAAAGATAACTAGCACCTATCTAAAATTCTAGTCGCATTCAAGACTCGAAGGAAATCGAATGGGTACAATCACCAGTCTCGTGGTCACCTTACACAAAACCACCAATTCAGAATTATGCCGGCCCTGCGTATCCTAAGAAACAATCGTGAAGTGTCTTCGGAAGAATGTTAAGTATCCGTTTTAACAGGAGCTATGTTTTGAATGCTGCATCGTGACGTCGGCATTTGTAAATAGAGGCTTCATATAGGGCCATCCAGAGAAATGACCTGATCACAATGCTCCTTGTTATGAGTTGATCGACAGGTTCGTTTTGATGTTGGGTTTCACCTGTCCCATTAAATCATGATTGGACCCCACTGAACTCAAGCTCACTTTGCGCATTAACGGGAAAAGCAATATCTGCGGATTCGTGGTGCTGTACGAATACAGAATTTTGAGGCTACAACTGTCTTCGGCCCAAGTTACCAACCCCCAAAATTTCGTCCAAATTTACTATCAGCGGAGAAGGGGAATTTCGGATTGAATTCGACATTATAAAGTTCGCGTTTTTTCATAAATATCCGTAAAAGATGCCTCGGCTCCTCGAACGAGATAATTCGTTCAAAATGTTGGTTTTTGTAAAGATTATCTCTGATTGGCTGAGATTTAAGTAGGAATTCCTGATATCACTCTAATAGTGTCAAGTTCCGCAAATCAACTTGGTTATTTCGGTTGCCATCAGTTTTCCGTTTCGTAAATATTGAATATTCGGTTGATTCCTGAAAAAAAGGGTTAATTACGGAATTTTATTGATGAAACAGCAATCTTTTTGTCACCAGAACGACACTCAATGAGCTATGGTAACATATCCATGGAATAGAACAATCCATATGTTTTACTTAGATCTTGGAACAATATATATTTACCTTATGATCCATAAAACATACTTAGTAATTTTTTCATTGTTGATTGTTGTCTCGTCTATGATCTATGGATCATAAAGTAAATAAAGATTGCTCTATGCTATGGATATGATACCATAGATCAATGACTGTCGTTCTGGTGACAAAATGAACGTTTTTTCATCAATCAAATTCCGTAGTTAACCTTTTTTTTCAGAAATCAACCGAATATTTCATATTTACGGAACGAAAAACAGGCAACCGAAATAACCAATCCTATATAAACTGGACACCATTAACATGAAATCAGGAATGCCACTTTAAATTTTAGCCAATCAGAGATGATCTTAACAAACATCTATATTTGGAAGGAATTATCTTGTTTGAGGAGCCAAGGCATCTTTTACGGATATTTATGAACAACGTGAACCTTATCATGTCAAATTTGTTCTGAAATTCCCCTTCCCCAGTGATAGTATATTTGGAAGAAATTTGTGAGTTGGCAACTTGGACCGAAGTCGTCTAGTGGCAGTCATTTATTTAGTCTGGTTTGCTATACCACCATGGACAGATACAAGGTTTGAAAACGTGTGCCAATGATTAAAATTTTGTTATCCAAATGGGTTCAGTAAATTATGAACCAACACCTGTTCGGCGACGAAACTCAAGATCTGCTGAAAGTATCTCGTTGATCTTGTGAGGATGCAGGAGAACGAGATGCAGTCGTTTTGCTTAGCCCGAACGAATCCGGGTTTTACCATAGAATAACCTGGCGGATTTTGCGGCGCTCATTGGGCCTCCACATATTTCAAGTGAGCCAGGACCTCAAAATAAACGACCATAGCTGAGGACATGTATTAGCTGAATGAAGCATTTGTAAACTGCCCCAATATAGTTTTCATCAAAATATTATATTGAGCAGTTTCAAGGGACCGTCCATCCGTTCGCTGGTGGGTAAACAATTAACAATGCCATTCCATAGCGTAACCTAGTAGAATTGTCAACAATAACAATAACAATTAAGACTATTTCTGTATGTTAAGGTACATCAGCAAGCAAAATATGCGGTCGAATTTGGTACTTCCGAAGATATTTCAGATTTTACACGGCATCTATCGGCAAAAACTGAAGTAGGACAACAAAGCCGTATTTTGACAACATTTGGACCTCATTTCGAACCCAAAATATGTCCAGGAGTGTTCGCAACAAGTATTCTATGCATCTATCTCTAAAGGAACATTGCGTATCATTTTGAGGTTCTGAACCTACATCAAAACTTATTTCCATTAATTCTTGAATAGTTTATAGTTTATAGTTGGTAAGGGGATACATTCCACTGCGACCTTAAGGTCTATTTTGCCCCCTTGTCGGAGCTGTTTTCGCAACCTACAGCTCGCCCTCCAGCTCTAGAGCTCTGATGAATTCTAATATATGTGAGGGCTTCAAGGAGGCTAAGTTCTCATTCCTCCTATAATGCTCCTGTTTAAGATATTTCTTGCGCAGGCTCACAATGGCGAGGCATTCTGTGATCAGATGAACAGAAGTTTCCTCCTCTTCCCCACAGAATCGCCACTCGTCAGTTTCCGATAAGCCCATTCTCATCATGTGCTTCCTCAGGTGACAGTGTCCTGTTAGGAAACCGAAGGACTTTTTAGAGTGCTCCATTCCTGGAGAATTCCTCCAGAGTGCCCCTCTTTCATTTTCTTCCTTCTCCGAAAACTCTTTCTTATAGGTACATTTGCCTATACCACAGAAAGGTTCTGGGCCAGTAGATAGCGTTTGTGCTCCCTTTCTGGCTAGAGTGTTGGCCTCTTCATTTCTTTTGATTCCTGAGTGCCCAGGAACCCAGACTAAGGAGACCTTGTTATTCTTGCCTACTTCATTGAGTTTCCTTCGGTACTCCTATATCAGCTTTGAGTCGATGACATAGGAGTTCAGTGCTTTAATAGCAGCCTGACTATCAGAATGGATCAATATGTCACACCCTTGATAGTTTCTTTCCAGGTTTATGTCTATGCATCTTTCGATTGCAAGTATTTCTGCCTGAAAAACACTCGAGTAGGAGCCTAGCGATAGTGAACACTTGGTACTAGGCCCGTATATAGTGTATTCCTTTTCCCATTTCTTCCCTTTTACATTGCATTGAGTCAAAGTTCTTCTCGATGCTTACTTTTTTTAATCATAACATCACTAGGTAGGTTCGCTGATGAGATGTACTTGTTCAGAGAGGACCAGGCTCTCTGACTTTTAATTCTCTCATTACCTGTACCTTCTCTAGAGATTCTAAGGATAGCTTCATGGGCTACCCTATTGATCACTAGATGTAGAGGACTGAGATCTATGATGACCTCAAGTGCTCTAGTCGGGCATGTTATCATAGCCCCAGTGATGCAAACACAGGCAAGCCTTTGTACCTTGTATTTTCCTCGTGCTTATCTGCCCTGCTTTAGCAAACTAGACTACAGCCCCGTATGTTATTATCGGTCTTACAATCATGATGTACATATAATTCTTGAATACCCTGTATAGGTAAACTAACGTATCTCAAATGTCCATAACAACTCAAAAAAATATTAACGACAGTATAATATCGTCAAATTGACCATAATAAGCAGTACAACATCACACACCGCCAACACACTGATGAATTCATATTCCGCAATATACTAAATCGGACTGCATCCAACTACGAATAAACGCACCTTCTATAAACGGCAGACAAGCATAAATTTCCATTCTGGACGTACGAATTGATTCATTCGACTAATTCGATCACATATCTTGTACAATTTATTTCTATTTTGCCTTCCGGATGCAATTTCACATGACCGCCGCCTTCCGATGAACAGGACTTGAAGATGATTTGTGGGTTGACGCCGTTGAATGAGACTGCACATATAAATGTACTAGAAACTTCATGGGAACATTATTAATAGCTTCATCATTCAAAGTGTGTGCGAAATCATGACAGGAATATGAAATTTCTGAAAAGCGTATATTAATTTGACGTAAATGCCTAATTTTATGGTTTACGTACAAAGTGTGGCAAGATTAGATTCCAGAAGGTAAAGGTTGGTGAAAACGCCGTGACTATTGAAGAAAAAGAACAAGAAATATTTGAATCAGTGATCCTACATGGGAAAAAATAACTTTTGTGCGAGGGAGATTCGGGTATTTGGGTAATCGGAGATTCTTCTCTTTTGGCCGACGACGATCACGTGATCGTCGTTGATGATGAAAGTAAAAAATATCTGGATGAATAAATTTCTACCATTTTATGTTTTGTATAACTTTCAGTGGAATATACTCTAAGAATTCAATATACATTGTAATCCATGTGGAGAATACACTATCGTTCTATGTTTTGCTATATTATAGTGTATATAATATTATAGGCGTGAAATTATTAGGTCAAAAAGGTGAAATTATTTCACAGAATCTACTGATACATCGATATCATTTGATAGCTTGTTCAAATAAATTAATATTTTCCAGATTGTGCACAAGTTGATACAGAACTAGCATCAACCTAGCTTCAAGTCAGACTGAGATCTATCAAGAGTTGGAGTTTCACAGAGACTAAAAACTCATTGAATGGGCCATATTATTAAACCAGTTCAATTCGAGTTCTTTCCCATTTAAATTCATAAGATTTCCAATTAGAAAACAGGTGTTTTATTCGATGGTTAATTTTATTTCATCGGTTTGTAAAACTGAGGTTTTCCAGTAGCACTTGATAGTAGCATATATTAGTAAATTTCAATTTCAAGCGAATGAGAATTATTAAACAATTCATGTATATTCAATAAAGAACCAAGGAAAATATAACACATTCAAAAGTAGAAATAATATGCTTGATTGGGGGTTGATAACTCTATCCTCGATTAGTGGAAATGATTGAAAGACAATTATGAAAAGAATGATATGCTGCTGAGTATCATGAAGTTTATACCTTCTATAAATAGGATTCTTTCTTCATTTGAATACTGATTTCCATATACATCTGCTCTTTCCAAACAAAAATACAAAATGACCTACTTAGTATCTGAGGATCTATACAATTCTTCGAAGCTAACACAAAAAAATTTCACGCACTTATCAATAACTAAATAATAACCTTATAAATAAACTTATATTTCAGTTGAAACATCCAATAGACATTCTTCCTGAAGTTTTATTTCAGGCTGTACTCAAATGGTAGCCATGCCATTTCAATATTAAAATTGCTAATTCAAGGTTTTCTCATTGAAGGATTATGCTTGGATGATTTTCTGAACATTTTCTTCGTGAGAATCAATAAACTTAATCCGGAATGTTACAAACACCGACATCAATAAGTTCGAATGTCGCATGTTCAATATTAATTGGATCTTATAAATAATTGTTCAGTGCCAGGACATTAACTAATGCTTCCATTCAAACCTAGCGTAAATGTTAAATCACGCTTACATAAATACTGGCAACCATGGTAATACTTAAGGACTTAAATGAATGTTTCGAAGGACCCTTCACTGTTTTTCCGGAAAAATGAAACTTGAATAACCTGCACGTTTTCCATATTTCATTATTTCTATTGGTAGAATGTTAGAATCATTGATTCTCACGATAAATTAAACTCTTGTAATGACACTTTTAGATAGATGTAATTGCTGAATATGTCGAAGTGTCAGCAGGAGTTTCAGCTAAGGTGTCTAGAATACTGATAGCATATGTATGATATGCATAGAATGCAAGGTGCAGATACTCTTTGACATATTTCGGGTTCAACAAGCGGTCCAAATGTTGTCAAAATACTGCGTTATTGTTCTAAAGCTACCTTTTGTGCGAGGGAGATTCGGGGATTTGGGTAATTGGAGATTCACTCTATTGGTCGAGAGATTCACCTTATTGACTGACGACGATTACGTGATCGTATTCGGCCAATAGGGAAGAATCTCCGATTACCCAAATACCCGAATCTCCCTCGCACAAAAGGTAGCTTTATTCGACATATAATAGGTTCGTTTTGGTTCCGAGTTCAGAACTGCTCTGGAACGGTTCCGCATGCGCGACTGCGATTTTGTGTTTTGGTTCATTTCAGAATAGGTTCACGATTTGATTAATCCTGTTTTGGTTATTTTCAGAATCGATTCCGAACTGTTCTAAAACTGTGTGAGGAGTTCGGACGTTAGAGTCCGAACTTCTTCAGAATTTGGTTGGTCGCAAAAGTGTAGAGTGGCTGTCAACGATTTAAATGGTTAACCTGACTTTTCGACGTTGTGTTGATTTGGTTTTTGATTTGATTGTTGTATTTGTTGAGGAAATGATTAACTGTTAAATATAAATTTTTGTTACTGAGGGTGACTCCTTCGCTACGACCTCCCAGGATAATCTAATGGATATTATTTCCATTGTTCACACTTGGGATGTTTATTTCTTAAACAAATCTTTGAATGCAAGAGTCCTCTTCCTATATTGAATAATAATAATGTTCCGAATGAATTTTTTTCTGAAAAGCACATATCTGAAATACTTTCATCCTTGTCATTATATCAATCGATAATTTGTTGGTTCATTTTGAAATATAATTCAAGTAATGGAGAAAGTTCAGAAAAAAGATTTTTACAAAAAAAAATAAGTGGAAAGAAGTATCCCCAAAAATATTTTTATATTATCTACATAGTGCTACTTTCGCATATTTTTAATTGAACCACAGGCAATATATAAGACCTGATAAACATCCCTCTTTTCTGCCAACTCAAACGGAAGTTTTTCTTCCACTACAATCCGGATGAGAACCCGAACTTAATTCGTGTTTTGGTTTCATCGCTTTCAGAACTGTTCTAGGATAGTTCAGAATCGGGCTTCAACAGCGCATCGATTCTACGCCGTTCTAGAACTGTCCTAGGATAGTTCTGAATTTCGCAACCAAAACAAACCTAATATGTATTTGGACCGGTTTTCGTTTCTAAAATGTGTCAAAGATTGTATTCTATGCATCTGTAGGGATGGTTATTCTGATGAGAGATTGTTTCAATTTTAACTGAAGCAAAAATTTCGAGAATATGCGCTGATTCTTTTTAATTCCTGTAGAGGGAGAGAAATGACTATGGAATGTTTATACTCAACTCTTACGTACTCTAAAGATCTTCAGATATTTCTGAAGATGATAATATATATCAAACAAAATAGGTTCAGTTAATTTCAGCTTCTAGAAATGAGATTCCAAAAATCTCAGAGGCTTTGAAATTTTTCTGAGAAGTCTCGATACATGTATGGTTGTTGAACATATCTATCATCAGTGCCGATTTTCCCTCAGCTATTTCTAAGAAACTCAAGATCTATATCTCAATTTATTTAATCTGACGATTCAGAAACAATTCAAATCTAACCGGAAATCGATTAGCTCGAACATTGAGATTTCTTCATTTTTCTTTCACTTTTGAACGAATTCGAATTGATTTCTTATGCTTTGCTGTGGTATCTCCCTTATTCCCTTATTTGTTCTAGCTATTTTTAAAGAAGTACATTCAGCGTAAACCTCATTAAACACGTCAGTGTTCTCGAACATATTGCATCTGCTCTGCAAAATTTGAGAGATATTTTCTGCTGGTTCTCAACTTGAAAATCTCATACATACTTCGGATTGACTGACAAACTGGTACTTTGTTTAACAAACTTGATGACTCGAAGTGAATAAAAACTACATTAGAGCCCACTTCTCGACAATATCTTTCAGTGAACTTTTAAAAAATTATCAACTCCTGGTAATGTCTACATAGTACAGTATTTCAGTGCGATTACTTATTCTTGTTGCCAAGTCATCCTGGAACAACACTTCAACATTGAACGGGCGACAGCCCTGAGAAACAAATATATCTCATTGTCTACCATCAATTATTATTAATTCGATCAAAAGGCCCTAATGAATTAGCTTGTCTACAATCACTTGAGCATTAAACAAACCATGTCCGCGACTCATTTATTTTATTCTCATCAGTTTTATGAGCATAATTGTCTGGTATTAATCAGACATCAACACTAGGATGTCGGGTTTATTTATCACTGGGAATGGAAGCGACTCCTGCTGTGATACAATAAGTTGGACACGATGCCACTTTAATTTATGGACGTCTCGTAATTGACAGGAGGGAAAGAAAGATTGACATAATCACAGCGTGGGCGTTTGCTTCTTCGTACGATGCATAAAGGTGTTGATGCATAATACATAACATATTCAAGTATGTTGTAATAGAATTCACTAGAAAAAACTGTCATGAACAACATTACATATTTTTAAAGATGGCTCATTTGACAGGTAATGAATGACATTTGAATGCACAAATCCTAGGAGAAAGAATTCCTTTTGAGTGAATTCAATCAGAAATCAGTCAAAAATAACTTCTCGATGATTGCTCTAATATTTTTTGTTCAATTTCTTTATTCAAACCGACTTCTACAGAGTTCACATCTTGTTTGCATTCTTTCCGCGTGCAACACCCGAATATTCTTCTAAACCATTTATTTCACATCTCCAGAGTCCAGAACGATATATATTTCGAGTAGAAATATGTATTTCTACTTGATTTGGGTGTAATGCAATCGACCATTCGATGGTTTAATTGGGAACCCTCAATTAGAAACATTTGTCAGACAAATAATCCCCGCAAATCATGAAAGGTTATTTTTGAATTTCATTAGGATGTGGTTCTTCTCATTAGGTCGTTACTGGCATGTCTCCTCAAATTCCACAGCTTGTACAACATTAAAACCCTGTATTTGCTTTATAGAATATAATGGAAAGCTCAATCAAGTAAGGATACCAATAATAACGAGTAATCTTTATTCCCTTCGCCTAATATAGGGAGAAGATGAATGAACGAATGTTTAGTCAATTTATAGCTATTTATGTAATCAGTTACGAAATGCCTAATTTTGTGTAACGCTTGAGATTTTTGCGGAATTCACTGCGTTCGTTCCGCAAAAGCTCACAAGATACACAAAATTGCATTTCTCAACGAATTACATGCAAGTTTTTTATAATTTTGAATAAAGTAATAGTACATATTTAATATAAATGATAAAATTTTGAAAACATAAATCAAGTCGCTTGACTGCTATCACTTTATGTCAGTTTGACATTTTGTAGATAAATAAGCCAGAACGCACGATTTTTATTGACATTCACAAAATGAGAGATTCAAGTTGTGAAAAGCTGCCAAGCGATGTTGCAGAGGCAGCAGCTAATGCTCTCATCAGAAATTCGCAAAAAGTCAAAGGCAGTTTACGATTTGGCTCACGAAAAATTTATAACTTGGTGTGATGAGAAGAAGATAAACCATATTAATGAGGAAGTCTTATTAGCATATTTTGAGGTTGAGAAAAATCTAAAAGTATCCACCTTATGGACACTTTACTCAATGTTGAGATCCGAACTAAATCTAAACAAGAATATCGACATTGAGAAATACACAAATTTGAAAGCGTCTATTAAAAGGCAATATAACGTCTACAGTGCTAAGAAATAAAAAGTTTTTACAAAAGAAGATTTTGCCAAATTTTGGTTACAAGGTGATGACGAACAATACTAAAAGGTTGTAATGATTATTGGAATGGCAGGAGCTTGCAGAAAGGCAGAGTTAACGTTTCTTCCATTCGAAAATGTTATAGATCAAGGAAGTAATTTTCGTGTTGATATCCCTTCGTCAAGAACAAAGGTTATACGGCAGTTTGCGATTACTACTGGTGACATTGAAAATATGAATTTTAACATTAAAACAAATAAAACACTTGACTACGTTCACAATTTTTAATTTAAAATATCTTGTTGACATGCATGTTTCGAGTTTTGATAATGGTGTAAAACCCGAAACATGCATGTCAATAAGATATTTTAAATTAAAAATTGTGAATGTAGTCGAGTGTTTTATTTGTTTTAATATTAAATACGATGTTTCACCGGGTGTTGAGCGAGCAATCAATTTCAATAACATGAATTTTGTTGAAATTTTACGAGAATATATTCGGTTGCGTCCTCACAACCCTAAACAACAAATTTTTCGTTAAATATGTACATGGAAAATGTACAAGGAATCCTGTGGGAATTAACACGTTCAGCAGTCTGCCAAAAGTTATTGCACAATTTCTTGAACTAAAAAGTCCTGCTCTATATACTGATTCAGAAGTGGCTCTGCCACTTTATCAGCTGACAGTGGCGCTGATATTTTGAAATTGAAGAGGCACGTTGGTTGGAAATCAAGCACTGTTGCGGAGGGATATGTTGGGAATTCCATAGAAAATAAAGAACGTAAGGAACAAGATATACTTGGTGAAACATC